>CM060910.1:701332302-702532302 GCA_030737875.1 Allium sativum
TTGTAACAGAAAATAGGACCGAGAGGATGTCCACAAAAGATAGCCTACAAGTAAGCCCTACAGAAAACAGGGATCAAGGATATACTCCCAAAAGAGATATCATGCGCGTATATAGTCTTTGACCATCAGAGTCGTATTTCCTCGAGCTTAATTCCATTGTGCCTTGACCGTCTTTTAACTTCGCGATTTGGTAGCTTCCTATTTCCTGTTTCCATAACATGAGCTGGAACTCATTTCTTCGTCGCCTCTCGTTCCACTTGCACACTTGGCACAAACATGACTGCGTACTCATGATCTCATGCAAGCTTTCCAAAATTGACTAGTGAATCTCGGACCTCGTACCACAAGGTATTCCACGTAGAAGAACTTTCTCTTGAAAGTAAACAGATGCCAACCAGGTTATCAAGCGCACTTACTAGGGTGATTTCTATAACCCACGCATAAGTGAAGTAAACCATCCGTCTTATCGGCGAACACCACTCGATCGGGCTTCAAATTTCCAATAAAGGCATCAAGGGATTCTAAGTAACTAGTCATGACAGAACCTCAAAAAGGTTACCCGGTACTTCGAGGGCATTACCAAGGCTAGTCAAAAGGTCTAACTACCCTCCTATCAAAACCGAGAGTGGCACCCCCTACTGGATAACCACTTCATCCCTAGAATCCATCCATAGCTTATAAACATAAGCATTATTTCCAAACTCAACACTTGGCATAGACATTCCCAAATCCAAACAAGTCATGTATAAATGGACTGATTCTCCAATAGGACTTTGAGACAAAAATGGGATTCTCTATTACGCTAGTACTTAAGGTGCAGAGACTCAACTATCGAAGCAGACTTAAATGATACGAACAACGAAGTCCTAACGGGATGATAGAGAAGAAAAGCTAAACCTTTAACAAGATCGTTACCCTCCTTCCGAGGTACTCTAGAAATGAGAGCATACTACTGCCCTCCCGATGATCTTGTCCTTGTCCCATAATACTTAACTATCCGCCCCGTTTTACCATGCCAAAGGTACTCTCTCGTCATGGGTTTCATTGTTCATCTTTCTCCCTCCTTTGAGGACTAAGCCATACCAACAAGTTGCTCATCCTTAAGCTCGTATCCTTTATCCTCTTTCTCACTATCCTTTCTTATAACGCGGCCACTGGTCTCTTGAAAACCACCTCCATCGCATGGAAAGCACTTTCGTAGATAGAAAAGACTAGTCGCAGTTAAAACCACTGTGACTACAGATGGAGGAAAGAAAGAAAAAGAGATTTAATTAAGGAAACAAGGATAATGCTAATGGCCTTTGGGGAATAGCCTTTTCTTTTTAAAAGAAAACTTTCTTGAAAAATGCTTCTTTATAAACGATTTTCAAATAGTTTTCAGAAGGTCTTTAAAAACTTTTGCCCAGTCTGGTAACCTTCTGCTCTGATACCAAATGTAACACCCCGCCTCCGCTAGGGTCACTCGCAAAGGAATGCACTAGCTTTAGAGGGGCATTATTGGTAAACATGCACAGAAATATCACAAGACAGAACATATAAAATAGCGGAAGTAAAATCGAACTTTCATAAACATGAATACATAAGGTCTAAAGCCTTTTACATCAGAGTACATCAAAACCTGTCTTGCAATAGTAAAGAAGCATAAAGACTTTTTCATAAATTATTCCCCAAATAAAAACAGTAAAGTAGCCATAGCCAGGAAAAGTCCAAGCCATCCATGATGACCTTCAAGCAGAAGAAGTCCGAACTAAACAGCAGTGTTTCCTCCCTGTAACCTGGGGGGGGGGGGAACGGAAGAAAAGAGGCGAAACAAAACGGGTCAGTCAAAATGACTGAGTAAGCCCTATCTACTATTAGTATAAAAACTAGTAAAGTTAACTGTCATGAGAAACTGAGATGAACATAAGCATGATACAAGATAGGTCAATTAAATCAAAATAACAGGATGAACTACTGAACTCAGATAAACTAGGGTGTCGTGATAAACTACGATGTCAAGATAAAACAAGGTATCACATTGTCAGGTTCCTATGAAGTATAATATCCCAAGATATCTATCGCGTATAACGTCCCATGGCATCTATCCTGTATATCCGCTCTGCACCTACCGTACTAGTATCCCAACGGTATTACGTGTTATCCGTGAATGACCCTTACTCAAAAGTCGTGTAATGGTCCATGTCAACCTAATATGCCGCATATATAGGTTACTCAACTCATATGTTTCTTTCCATGTATAAGTTCAGTCCTTTGCCGTAGGCTGTACGGGCTTTCCCATGTAAACGGTTTATCCTTGAAGTTGTTTTGGACTGCAACCCTTGATCTAGTTGTGTTTCCTTACCATGAACTATCGCGCGTCCACTAAGGATTTATGCCACCTAGGACCGCTAGGGATTATGCTACCTAATGAACGTTTCCGTGTCTCGGTTTGGGTTTTGGCCACCTAGGACCACTAGGGATTACGCCACCCGTCAACCGCGCCCTTGATCCCACGTATGTATCGTGAATCGTTTTCCATGTCTAGATGCACATGTTCCCCAATGTGCCATCCGAGTTCCGTGCCAGGGCAAATCAAGAAATACGGAACTCGGTCGGGAGCTTTAAATCGTCTACCGATGCAGATATCAAGGTCTGTTTTTGTACCCGTGGCTATGGTCCCACGTGACCCCTCCCTCAACTACTGAAAGGCAATCCAAGAAAAATCATGTATAAGAACCACTCCACGGCCCCACTATAGCCCACTTTCCTACGGGCCAACCTCACCCATGACTCGATAGCAAGCACATGGTCTGTTGGGGGTTCCCTGCCTTTCCGCACGTACACGATTGACTAAAGATGGTAGGTAGTCGGCGATGCGCTATCAAGGGCAAAAACAAGAATCGTCGACTCCACGCTAATCCATCCCAGTCTTTAGGTTGCTCGCATAGCAACCAAGGCATACTCTTGGTCCTTCTAACGCAGACCTTAACCTCTCATGGGCCTAGTATAATTACCTGGCAACCCACAGAGGGATCCCAAGAATATCCTCACGTCCCCCGAAGCTTCCACTTCGGCATCCAGTGCGCTGGAGCTTTTATCCAAGTCAGATAACTTGCTCCCCCTCGTATACTAAGCGATGACCTACCGTATCAGGTTACTCATCGTTTTGAGAATTAGTCCTATGTCCTTAGCTAAGAATTATTACTTAGTTACCCTTAACTAAGGTTTAACACTTAGCTTTCTTTCCCGTTATCATTGATTAACCACGGTTTTCTACCTAGTTCTTCTAGCTAGGGTTTGTCTATTGGGTTAAGTGTTATCATTTAAGTCCATGACTTAACCCGCCCACGAATCACGTCAAAGATTGGCTAAGTATTTAAGTTCAAGACTTAGTCCCACAAGTTGGTTAAGTGTACCCAGAGGCTCATGACTTAACCTTATCAAGTCAAATTGGTCAAGTACTAGCTTACCTTAATCCTATCGGATTATCTTGCTAGATCGATTAAGCATAGATTATCTTAATCCCATCAAATTATCGAGTCGGGGTGGTTAAGTATAGGTTGGCTTAACCCCATCCTCTAATCGTACTATAATGGTTAAGTATATTCTAAAAAGGTCTTGTGACTTAACCTTATCATGTCCGCGTATTAGATTGGTTAAGTGTAAGTTACTTAACCCCATCAAATCATCATGTATAGTTGGTTAAGTATAAGTTGCTTAACCCCATTAAATTATCACGTTAAGTTGGTTAAGTATTGGTTACTTAACCTCATTGAATTACCGAGTTTAAATTGGTTAAGTGTTTAACTTAACCCCATCGAATTACCGTGTTTAGATTAGTTAAGTGTGGATTACTTAACCCCATCTAATTACCGTGTCGGATTAGTTAAGTGTAAATTACTTAACCCCATCCCCTAATCATCTTGTATGGTTAAGTGTCATTAAGAAAACTTACTTAACCTTGCCAAATTATCATGTTGGATTGATTAAGTGTTGGTTAACTTAATCCCCGTCCACTAGTCGTATAAAAATGGTTAAGCGTCATTAGGCAAATCAAATCACTTAACCTACCCAACCTTGTCATGTTTTGTTAAGTATCATTAGCCTAACCAATTTACTTAACCCATTTACCCATGTCATATTTGGTTAAGAGTCATTAATCAAATTAACTTAACCCTATCATGTGGCATTAATTACTTAATGCACCCCAACCTCTCACATTAGACTTTGTTGTGGTTACTAGTTAAGCCGGTCGGTTCCAGGTAGCTTTACACCACAACTTGGTCTAACCTCGGGTTCAAGCACAACATGACCAACTTCTCACATTGGGTCCTATTGTTTGCAACTACTAGTTAGGCCGGTCGGTTCCGGGTAGTTTTACGTTGCAAACTCAACCCAACCTCGAGTTGGCCACACTTATATTATCTAAGTGTCATGTCCATCATGTTTCCAAAACATGTTACAAGTTTTTCAAGCATTTGGGTAGACCTAACTTAATAAGTAAATTCCCAAAGGGTAGACCTAACTTAATAGGTAAATTCCCAAGCTTATGTTTTTATGCATACTTACATGTCATCTTCCATGTTATATTTCAAGCCATGTTTTCAAGTTGTATTTTCATGTCATTAGAAATTACCCATAACATAACCCAATGCTTTTAAACTCGCATATACGTTCGCAACAACGTAATGGATTAAAAGAAGAGACTTGGCAAAGGAATGACAAAAATGGGTATTAAGCCACAAGTTAATCATGGTGGCAAATGAGGCACAAATGTGTTCATTAGCTTGCATGTTACATTCTTAAGCCTCAAAAACATGCATAAACCCAAACTTGGCACATAAGCGAATCATGGTGACAAAAGACATGGAATGATGGCTAGAAACTCGCATATATCATCATATACGGATTATGACTTCATATGCAAGTTGACATAATGATTATGAAGATTCTCATGTTGCATAATGCAACATTTCAACATAAAGGTTGTGACTTTTAGCTCATAAGATCAAGATAATGACTTCATAAACTTGCATAACATGATAGCATGCATCATTCTAATTAATCAAACCCAAACTTTCAACATGAACATTTAACTTCATAGTTAATATCTAAGAGTAGGGAAGGGCTTACATTGCTATGAAGGCCTAAATCGATTAATCTAAAGCTTGTGATGAAGCCTATGCATGCCATCACCCAAAAACCCAAAGATGAACACTCCAAATCAACAAAAATACCATCTTTATGAACAAAGATCAAATCTTTTGCCTTGAAATCAACTTGAGAAGCTCTCATACTAACATAGGGACTCTCTAATACTCTCATGATCATGAAACCTCTCATAGAAATGAAGTGGAGGCTAGGATAGTTGAGTGGAGGCCATGAGAGTAGCAATTTTGCCATAGTTTAGTTGCATGAATGAATAATGAGGATTTAGGATAGGTTAGGGTCTTATTTATAGATTAGGCAAGTGTTTTAGGCCATAGGATTAAACCTAGATTCAATCCAAGCCATCAAAGCATGTCTTGGAGAAGAAGTCAAGTGTAGGAACCATCTAGGGCCTTTAGATTAAAGATGAACCATGAGAACCATCCAAATGCAAAATCTGCATTTGAGCGAATCGGCCCACGGGTTGACAGCCAAACACCCTGGATTAACCCCTAGTCGACCCAGCAGGCTCGGGTCGACCTCAAAAATCGGCCGGTTCGGTTATTCCCCTCTCCCAATTCGCTGTTTTGAACATTTTTGCATATTTATTTATTAAATTTTCAATTATATATATATATATATATATATATATATATATCAATATATATATATTTCTCTGCGCAACCCATTTCACTTAATTAAGTATACTTTAATTTGGGAATTTTTCGTGAAACTTCGCAAGGCCATATCTTGGTCATACGGACTCCGATTTTCGAAAACTCAGACTCTATTTCGCGTATTTTTCTGAGACGAACGCAATGGCATAGCCCGTTTCCCTTGATTCAGATTTTACAGTTTAATTCTGCCTCCATTTATGTTATAACAGGTTATTGAAAATACGGGTTGTTACAACGACAGTCAAATTAGAGTGATCCTATGTGGGCGTAGTGTTGTATTATATGTAAGAGGAATATACATTACTATGAAATAGGACGGGGGACTGCGTATATCACTGCGAGGATACGGTGGGGACAATGCGAGTGGGGTATCACGGGGTGCACCTCAGTTTGGGGGTAGCTACATATACATTATATTAGGTTAATCTACTGGGAGTAGATGGGTGCGACGTGTGTGTAAGCCTTGAGCGCTAACGACACAAATAACCTAATAAACAATAAAATGTAATTGAACGGGATATGTAGGATTATTCAAGAAGTGTAGTTTAAACTCATTCACACAGAACTTATGTTCTGACCCCCTCCTCATAACATTCGCAAGTTATATTCATGACAGAGACTTATAGCTTTAGAGATACTGATTTAGCAGTATTGTAATTAAGGTAAAGCTATGTTTATATATATTATATTTTATTCCTTCGGTTTTGAGGTGTTTTCCGAACTCTGACATATTTCTTGTCTCTGTCTTTTCTGCAGGATACCAGAGCAACCAACTCGGGTTTGTAAACAATAAATTACTGAACAATACGTCTCCCCACCCTATGGGGCGTAAAATAGAGCCACTAAGGACTCAAATGTTGAGGCGCCTCGCAATCCATCATCCACATAAGTAAAATGCCAGGGCTTGTAAATGCTGACACCACTTATAGCAAGAAAGAAACGTATGTCCCCCCAGGATCCTTCTCCCGTTTCTGGTTCATACCGGGGTGTGAGGCTCGCGAAGTAACGCTATACACAAAGCTATGCAGAAATAAGCTGTGCTTTGATCATCAACCACAAGGCTCTGCTTTTCAACAATAAGCCTTGATCATTTTCATCTTAGCATGCCACATTGTAAATCCATGCCATACCATTGATTTCTGCCAATATATAACCTTTAAGCTCGTACGTCCCAGAGAAGGGTGTTATGCAAGAGAATAAATTCTCCACCACCAACAGATATATATTTAACAGAGATCAACGAATATAACATAAAGGAATACAACGTCAGACATACCATCCACTTACAGGTTCGTTCTGGGTCTGAACGAAACCGGAGATACCTTATTCCTCGTCCCATATTTCCAATACAGAAGAGAGATGCTCGCATATCCAAACAATCAACAAGTACGTCCATATAACTACCACTTTAACCTTTCAAGGGAGCCACTCCAATCAAAGGCATTAGTAGTCGTCCATTCGATGTGAAGATCGCTGACCTTCAACCACCGTCTTCATCTTCGACTTTCAATCGTCGTAGTAATTATTCAGAATGGGTTAAACCCGGTCTTTCTGAATAACTCGCGTATTTTATAATCAAAAATAAAGTGCTATAAAAACACATCGTACGCCACATTCCAATTCAGAATATTCTTTAAATAAAATATTCACATTATTAGGGAAAGGTTCCCATTAATTTTACCAAAAATAAATCCTTTAAAACTTCTTTTCATAGATTCATTAAAACTCCAATTTGATTTTAATATCAAAAATCATTACTTAATGATTATTCCAATTAGAGAAATTAATCTTACCTTCAATTGGGTTAAAGAACCAATGTCATTTAAAAATATTGTTCACGATAAACCTAAAAATCATCTTACATTAAGTATGGAATCTTCATAGAAATCAAATAAAAATATAATCGATATAAATTTCCATATCAGACCAATAATATAAATGGAATAACGGTAAAGCCTTTTAAATTCCATGTATAGTAACGGTCTTCATCCACAGAAACTCAGCTCGATTATTATTAAATCGAATTCCATTCAATCCCAATTTAATATATTAAATTGGAAAAAATTTACTACTGAAAATTTTCATTTAAATCTTAATAAAAGATTTATAAATTCCAAATTATATTTTCACTGTTAATTGGATTAAATAACAAAAGTCATTTAAAACACAGTTGACAATAAACCCAATTCACATTTCATTTTATTCCAATTACTAAATATAATTGGAAACTCTAATAATCTTAATTAAAGATTTATTCTTTTCTCAAATGAGTTTAAGAACAGTGTTATTTAAGACACCATTCACGACAAACCAAAATCCAATTTATTTTATTTAATTCCAATTAAATATGGGTTAAATGGAAACTTCATCAAATCTTAATTTAAAGATTTATTCTAGTTAATAATTAGCTCATATCGATAAAAATATACTTTTATCTTTACAAAAATGGAACTTTTCGTCTAAATTCTTTTTAAATCGTTTATTATGATTTTACATAATTTTCCCATATTTTTAATAATTTTATTAAGGTCTTTATGGTCGATTTCCATAAACGGTCACCGAATTGCATCCATAGCGACCTTTTTCAAATTTGATTTGGACATAATTCAAAATCTAACCGTTAGATTTCAAATCTCTTATATTCATTGGAAAGCTCTTTTCGATATGAACCCAACGGTTCTGGTTTTAGGAGAATCCGGCGGTCGGATCTCCCGTTACATCAATTTGAAGTTAATGGTTGAAATTCGCGAACGGTCACTGCGTGGCGCATTCTATTCAGGCCATTATATAAATATATATAATATCTCGTCGAATTCTATTTAAAACGTATTTATAGAATGTTTATAAATTTGTTTAAAATGATTTTAATTTCATTTCAATTTTAGATCAAAATTGAATATTCAACAACTTTAACATATTATAATATTAATATTTTCAAAATATTATATTTTGAAATCACTTCTATTTGATATTCATTTTAATTAAATCTAAAATTGATCGATAAACCCGTTCGGTTTAAAAATGGCAAACTCGACTTCATATTTTATATTTCACGGAATGTTATTTAAAATGTTAATTATTTTAAAATAATCTTTATTTTAAAAATGTCATTAATCGGAATGTGACTCAATCAATTACCATATATCTTCAGTTATATGTGTTTCATACATCACATGTTTATAACAGTAATGATAGATAATCCTCAAACAATACATTTACATCCATAGTGCAATTTATAATTGTATGAGCATTAAAATCGATAAATAATAACGCTCATCACAAACTGTCAATCCATCGAATGACATACAACTAAAAATTGGGACTAGTGTATGAATCATCTGAATACCCGTGTGGGGTTTTCAAACAACAACAGCTTATATACATACATCATTGGTTAATAAATTTAACCAATTTTCACTGTTTAAATTATAAATAAATATTTATAATTTTATTTTCAACTACCATACTAATGTTAACATTATTTTTAATACGTTAAACATTCCAGCATCACAAACATATATTTCAAGACATTATAAAGGTGACATTTGGCCTAGCGAAACATATATTTTAACATGATATATGTAGCATTTTGTCTAACCAAACATATGTTTAACTAATTGACATTTTTATTTTACAAAACATGTATCTTAAGTATATGACATTTTTATTTAACAAAAAAATGTATTTTACTTATATGACAATTTTATTTTACAAAACACGATCCTAAATAAACGACATGTTTATTTAACATAACATATGCTAATAAAATGACAAGTTTTATTCAACATAATTTATACTCATAAAATGAAATGTTTTAATCTAATGTAACATTTGCTAATAAAATAATGTTTTAATTCTAATGTAACCTTTGCAAACAAAATAATGTTTTAATTCCAATGTAACCTTTGCTAACAAAATAATGTTTTAATTCCAATGAAACATTTTATAAAAAAATGCCTATTCTATTCTAATGAACATTTTATAACAAAAATGCTATTCTATTCTAATGAACATTTTATAACAAAAATGCTATTCTATTCTAATGAACATTTTATAACAAAAATGCAATTTTATTCAAATGCACATTTTATAATGCTATTTTATTCTAATGCACATTTTATAACCAAAAATGCTATTTTATTCTAAAGCACATTTTATAACCAAAAATGCTATTTTATTCTAATGCACATTTTATAACCAAAAATGCTATTTTATTCTAATGCACATTTTATAACAAAAAATGCTATTTTATTCTAATGCATATTTTATATCCAAAAATGCTATTTTTATTTCTAATGTAACATTAACGACATTTTTATTCTAACATAATATTATCTAACAAATATGATGTTTCATATTAACTTGACCATTCTCAATAAAATGATGTTTTTATTTAAATATGACAATTCTAACATAATTGATGTTTGAATTCAAATATGATAGTTCTAACATAATTGATGTTTTTATTCAAATATGACAATTCTAACATAATTGACGTTTTATTCAAATATGACAATTCTAACATAATTGATGTTTTTATTCAAATATGAAATTCTAACATAATTGACGTTTTATTCAAATATGACAATTCTAACATAATTGATGTTTTTATTTATGTATGACAATTCCAATGTAAGATTTCTTGCAAAAATGATGATTATAATCTAATGTAAGATTCCTAACAAAATGATATTTTTAATCTAATGTAACGAATTGAAATTTTTATATATTTGAACATAACATGATCTAATGTAACAAATTGACACTTTTATATATCTGAACATAAAATGATCTAACATAACAAATTGATACTTTTATATATTTGAACATAACATGATCTAAGGTAACAAATTGACACTGTAACAACCCGAAAATCTGGGCCAGTTTAAAATTTTTATTTTGGCAATTTTAGTGAATTTTGAACATTTAAAATAGATTATTTTAAATAAAAACGATGAAAATTTATTTTGAATATAATTCGAACGTACATTTTATATACGTCGTCGTTAGAATATAAATAATTATATATAATTATAAATAGAATTGAAAATGGCGCGGTTGTTCGATAATTCGATTTCAAACTTCAATTGAACGTACCGGGTGCAAAACAATCCGGATTTTAGTGAAACCAAAAATATTAGGATCTAATTGAGAATATCTTTCCAACAAATCCGAAAAATTGAAATTTCATAGCGGGAATCAAAAGATATGTCCAGTTGAAAATTCTGAATAGTCGCTATGGAATTCAGGCCCTTAAAAATGGGAATTTTGCAAATGACCTCGGATTTCGACGAAACCACTTTTGTTGGGTCCGTGATGTCAAAATTATAGCTAGATTCCAAATTTCATAATTTTTTGAATCAATATGTGAGCGTGGCAAAGGAAAACGCGTTTAATCAGTTTTAGTTGATTTTAGTCGACTGGAAAATGGCCATTTCTCCAACGGTCTCAGAATTCGGCGAAACTAGTTTTGTTAGGACCGTATCGTCAATACGAAGCTAGAAAATATTTTTCTGGCATTTTTCGAGTTAGTATGTGACCCCAGTAAATTGAAATGCGCATTCAAATTCAATATATAGAGTTATATGTTGATTTTGACGGAAACTGATCGAGACGATCGAATCAGCGAACGATACATATCCCATTGTGTTCGGAATGGGGGAAATTCGCTATGGACGACAGGCGGTGGGCCTCGTTTAGAGTTCGTATGTAAAAGTCAACTTTTTGAAACTAAAATAATAATAAAAAATCTCTCCTCTCTCCCTTATCTTCTTTCTGCCCCCCTTCTTCATGGATTCATTCGGAAAAAAAAACTGTGCCCTAGGAAACCCGACACCATCAACGCCCTCCCCCCCCCCTTCCTCGAGTGCCGCCGCGCGCAGGAAATGCCTCCCCAGGCCGAGCTCCTCCACGACCTCCTTCTCCTCTAACCCCTTCGATTTAAACCCCCGAGCCACCCTGAATCCACTCGCCGCCACCTCCAGACTTCACCGCCGGCCACCCGAGGTCGCGACTCCAGTAGCCCCACCACCTGCGACGCTCCCGACAAACGGAGTGAGTTTATTTATTTATTTATTTATTCTTATTTTATATTTATTTTAAATCCGATTTTATTGTATATGGCTGAAGAAAAAAAAGAAAAGAAAAGGGATTTACCATGTGTTTGAAGCAATGTCAAAACAGGATTTTGGATGAAGTAAAAACCGGATTTTTATTTATCTAAAGTATATGGTTTCTACTCATATGAGGGATAGGAAATCTTTTTTTTATTATGTGGCGAATAAAAGAAATGATTTTTGTATGTAGAAAGTTTAGTTTTTGTAAGAGGAAAGTAGATGTTTTTATTTATGAAAAGATTTTTATTTTTATTTGAGAAAAGAATTGATTTTTCATAGAGGATAGGAGAGGATTTTTCATTGTAGAAAATTAGATTTTTCATGGTAGAAATTTAGATTTTTATATATTGAATAGCGAAGTAAAAATTCGATTTTTATATATTGAATAGAGAAGTAAAAATTCGATTTTTATATATTGAATAGCGAAGTAAAAATTCGATTTTTATATATTGAATAGCGAAGTAAAAATTCGATTTTTATATATTGAATAGCGAAGTAAAAATTCGATTTTTATATATTGAATAGCGTGGTAAAAATATAATATTTATTATATAAACACCGATGTAAAAATAGATTTTTTTATCTATGTAGTAGTAGTATAAAAATATGATTTTTATATACATAGCAACAATATAAAAATGTGATTTTTTATATATGTAGTGGCTACGGGCAACGAATGTGACGAAAGGCGAGAACAGTGAAGATTTCCTACATTAGAAGTGTCGTGGAGTTGGAATAGCTATTGGTGAGAACTTCTCACTCTAAATTTCTTTTTCTAGTTATATATATATACTAGGATGCAGACGGTGTTTAGCAGCACCCGACACCCGTCATTCACAGACCATGGATGACTTGTTTGTTTAATTGATGTGTTGTGAAATTTGTTTGTGTTGTTGATGTGAAATCGATAATAAAATGTGGATGTGTTGAAATAAATTAATTATCGTTAAAAATATATTTTTTAACGTGAATGTGAATAAATAAATATTTATAAACAAATCGGCTGATTTGTTTATATACACTGATTTGACTGATATTGATTGAGATGATAAATTTTACACATCGCCCAACTGCACAAATAAAAATCTGTGTTTGTTGATTTGAAACCCCACACGGGTGTTGGGATGATATGTGAGTACACTAATCCCAATTATTTAATTGTATGTCGATCGATTGGTCGACAGGCTGTGTAAGGGTTGATTATTTATATTTGATGCTTATACAGTTGTGTGGTGCACCTTGGATGATGGTTGATTGTTTATCACTGCTGTTATATACATGTGTTGTATGGAATCCATATAATTAACATTATATGGTGATTGATTAGGCCTCATTCCAATCGGGAAAATAATGAATATTATAAAGGAAAATTCATTTGTTGAATATAAAAATAGTCATGTGTTGATGATGTTTATGTGTTGAGTAAAATATTTTAATAATAAAATTTACATCTTTATCATATTTAAAATTAGAACTACTTTACGGTTGAAGTCTGATTGAAAATCAAACGATAGATACCATAATTTTATAAAATATTTTACATAACAAAAATAGTGATGTGTTGATAGTACTCATGTGTTGAGATTAGTCGTGTGTTAAAAGAAATATAGATTCATGTGTTGAATAGAATAAATATTCATTTGTTGAATAGAATAACGAATTATTGAAATATAAAGCCGTGTTGATTAGAGATGCGTTATTTTGACGCGAACGATATTTATATCGATTTTATTCGTTTTATAATGAATATTGGAAAGTGATTTCAAAATTTAATATTTTGAAATGAAATTCAAATTAAATTAGATTAAAATTCAAATTAAATTAGATTAAAATTCAAATTGAAATTTTATTTGAATCAATTTGGAATTCGAATAGAAAATGAATTCGATTCGAATTGAATAGAAAGTGAATTTGAATTCGGATCAATTAGAAACGAATTAGAAATTGAATTGAAACGAATTAGAATTTGAATTGAATTGATACGAATTAGAATTTGAATTTGAATTGAATTGAAACGAAGTAGAAATTGAATAGAATTGAAACGAATTAGAATTTGAATTGAATTGAAACGAATTAGAATTTGAATTGAATTGAAACGAATTAGAATTTGAATTGAATTGAAACGAATTAGAATTTGAATTGAATTGAAACGAATTTGAATTCGAATTAAATAAAATTGAAATGAATTCGAATTGAATTGAAATCAAATCGATTTGAAATTGAATGTAGCATTGAAATGGTTTTGGAAACGAATTTAAAATGATCTATAAAATACGTTTAAAAGGAAATCGACGAAATAGATATAATATTATATATATATATATATATAATGGCCTGAATAGAACGCGCCGCGCCGCGGCAGTTCGTGAATTTCGACCATTAACTTCGAATTGACGTTGCGGGAGATCCGACCGTCGGATTCTCCTAAAACCGGAACCGTTGGGTTCGTATCGAAAAGAGCTTTCCAATGAATATTAGAAATTTAAAATCTAACGGTTGGATTTGGAATTATGTCCAAATCAAATAAGGAAAAGGTCGTGTGAGTGCAGTTCGATGGCCGTTGATGGAAATCGACGGTACGGGCCTTGATAAAATTATTAAAAATATCTATAATTCGTGTAGAATCATAAGAAATGATTTGGGAAAAATTGGGCTGAAAAATTCCACATTTGAAAGGGTAAAAATAGATTTTTATCGAAATTAACTAGTTTTGAACTAGAATTAAAATCAATTTATTTTTGAAATAAATAAATTGAATTTGAAAGTGATTTTAAAAATAATCAATATTCCCAATACGTGGATTGGACTGGAGTTGAATCGAAATTATCTTCGGAATATTTCGATGTTGGATTTCGTGACTATACAGATATTGTTATGGGAATTTGAAAGATATATTTTATATCGTTATTTCCAATACGATATTTGTTGGTTTCAGAATTTGATATTGAATATAAACTGGTATATTTTCTATTCAGAGCCTTGTATTTAATATCAAATTTGATTTGGGGTTTATCGTGAATCGTGTTTTAGATGACATTGGTTCTTTAACCCAGTTAAAGGCAGGACGTTGATTTTTGAAAAGATTAAAACTAAGTGGAGTTTGAATGAATCTTTAATTAGATTTGAACGTGAAATGGTAATTAATTTTACCGATAACACCGTGGTGTTAGATATGGAGTATTACCAGTTTTGCTCCATGGGATATATAGGTTGGGATTGGGAAATAAAATAAATAATTACTTCGGTGTGTTTCGCTAATCCCGACTAGTTAGAAATGATATCCAAGGGAAGATTATAGAATAAATTTAGAAGAATTTATCTTGGATAAAATTAATGGGAACCTTTCCCTAAGAATGTGATTTTGTGAATAAAAGAATAATCTGAATTGGAATGAGGTGTTTGTTGTGTTTGTGTAACATTTGTTTATTATATACATGGGTTATTCAGAAAGGTCGGGTTATACCCATTCCGAATAACCGATTCGACGAGATGTCAAAGATGAAGACGGTGGTTGAAGACCAGAAATCTTCACATCGTTTGGGTGATTACTGATGATCTCGATGGGGCGGTACACCCAAGATGAGGGAAACAGTTGGTGATCGTCCAGACGTACTTGGAGATCGATGGATATACAAGGAAAGTGCCTCCGGTTTCGTTCAGACCCAGAACAAACTTGTAAATGGATTGTGTGTCTGACATTGGATTTTATTCTGTGTTGATTGATCTCTATTAAATATATATCTGTTTGGCGGTGGAGAATTTATTCTCTTGCATAACGCCCTTCTCTGAGACGTACGAGCTCAGAGGTTGTATATCGATGGACATCAGTCGCATGGAGTAAATTGCCAGTGTGGCACGCGTAAGTGGCAATTGATCAGGGCTTCTGTTGAAAAGCAAAGTCTTGTGGTTGATGATCAAAGCACGGCCTGTGTGGCATAGCTTTGTGTATAGCGTGAATTCGCGAGCCTCACACCTCGGTATGAGTCAAAAACGGGATATTGACTGCAGGGAGAGCACGACGTTTCTTTCTAGCAATGGTGGTGTTAGTGACCTACCTGCCCTGACATTTATATACTTTTCACCTGTGTGGTTGTTGGATACGAGGCGCCTCGGATATAGGTCTGTAAGGACCGGGAAACGTGTGTTCAGGAATTGCCAATCCTCAAAAGTAAGAGAGGACCGGCCCTGAAGATCCAAGGATCATAGTGGGGTCCTGGGACATTTGCTAGAGTGTCTCGAACGCGGAGAGGAGCTTGCCCCTTGCCTCGACTCATGACGGAAATCCAATTTCCAATACGTGATATTGCGGTTTTAATTGTAGAACTAGTATGGCGACATGATATATGGTACCCATGCCGTCTATGATTGATATTTATGATTGAAAATGTTTTGACACTATACACCTATGATAGTATCAAATGATTTTTTTTAAACGTATCAAGCATTATTTGGCTATTATAAGGGAAAACCCTATCCTCCGGCTTGCGTTGCATTGTGTGATGGGACCTGGGTCTTATAATAGCTTCATTTTTCCAAAAAGCATTGCGTTGTTTTGTTATATGCACTAGTATTCTTGGGAGGAAACCCGTTCAGTGTTATACGGCGTGGTCCCTTGAATTACTATCTTTAAAGTAAAGTTTTAAATAACTGTTTTAGTTCCCACACCAGTCACATGACTGACCTGGAGTTTATTATTTTAACCTAAACTCTGGGTGCCCCTATTTTCCACACAGGCAGCTAGTAGTTTTGGTTTTGCAGATTTATATTCACAGGGTCCTGATTTACAGCTGGAACGATGCTCGGAAAGCTCTGTATCCGTGCATTACTTCTAGTTGTGTTTATGTATTATTTTCCGCTGCGATGTATTTAAATGTAATTTAAATCTCTGATATTTATCGAATGTAATTCATTCATTTATATCCTGTATATTCTTGTATTCTGATGGAATTGTTGTAATAACAATGAAATGTTCTTCCGTCTGCGTTCTATTTTGTCTTGTCCTCAACGCCATCCGTGCTTTCCTTCACGGGGAAGTTCGGGTCGTGTCAGTTTGGTATCAGAGCTTTGGTTTACAGAGCTCGAGAACAAGAAACATTAGAACCGAACGAAAGAATTCATAATATATTGGATTAGTAATATCCAATTAGAATGACTCGTTAGAGATGGGATCAGTAGTATCCTAGAACGAGTGTGAAGAGTATATTTTTCAAATGAAAACAATTTTGATTTAAAATTTAAATCGTTTTAAGCGTATGTGATTAATTATTTATTTTGAATTTGGACAATCGAGTATATAAAAATTTCGCGTATACGCGTCATGAACGTATAGTCGAAGTTTTAATATACTGGATAGATATAGAATCACATTCTAGTCGCCCGGAGATAGTACTGATAATTGTCATGACATCATCAGTATTTATGTTCGTGTTTCGAAGGTGTGATATCTATATATTTCCATTAGACTGGTGTGAGAACCAAAACTTATATAGATAGATTTATTTGTTGAGATTGGCATCAAAAACATGATTTTTGTATATATATATATATATATATATATATATCAAATTATGAATTTGAAACTCTAATCCACTAATTGATTGATGTTTGTGTTGTTTGTTTGATAATTTTGAACCATTTAGCCTAATTGAATAAAATATTGAATTGTATTGAAAATTGGTCACATTTGCTTGCATATACATGTATATCTATTGAATAGGTCATAGCAAGGAGGCTAGAGCAGAGAATAAAATTTGTTTGCCCAACAAATACGTACATATTTACTATAATTTACTGTTTTGTTTCGGTGATGATGATTTTATGAGCCTATTGGCCAGCCGCTTGGCGTTTTCTTTTTCTTTTTGAGATCAGAAGGCCTATATAGCGATTTCGGGATTTTCCCGTGGCTCCCGGTGCAGGGGAGGTTATGGCGAAATTTTTCGAAAATTTAGGGTGTTAGCCAAATTTTTGAAGAATTTGAAAATTCTCTGAAACTGAAAAGTTGGAGAATGGAAGCCAGATCGAACGTAGAGTTGATTAATCAAACCACTTTCGACTTTGTTCCTTTTCGGGGACGAAAAGTTTTAAGTGGGAGAGATTGTTACAACCCGAAAATCTGGGCCAGTTTAAAATTTTTATTTTGGCAATTTTAGTGAATTTTGAACATTTAAAATAGATTATTTTAAATAAAAACGACGAAAATTTATTTTGAATATAATTCGAACGTATATTACGTTGTCGTTAGAATATAAATAATTATATATAATTATAAATAGAATTGAAAATGGCGCGGTAGTTCGATAATTCGATTTCAAACTTCAATTGAACGTACTGGGTGAAAAACAATCCGGATTTTAGTGAAACCAAAAACATTAGGATCTAATTGAGAATATCTTTCCAAAGAATCCGAAAAATTGAAATTTCATAGCGGGAATCAAAAGATATGTCCAGTTGAAAATTCTGAATAGTCGCTATGGAATTCAGGTCCTTAAAAATGGGAATTTTGCAAACGACCTCGGATTTCGACGAAACCACTTTTGTTGGGTCCGTGATGTCAAATTATAGCTATACTCCAAATTTCATAATTTTTCGAATCAATATGTGAGCGTGGCAAAGGAAAACGCGTTTGACCAGTTTCAGTTGATTTTAATCGACTGGAAAATGGCCATTTCTCCAACGGTCTCAGAATTCGACGAAACTAGTTTTGTTAGGACCGTATCGTCAATACGAAGCTAGAAAATATTTTTTTGGAATTTTTCGAGTTAGTATGTGACCCTAGTAAATTGAAATGCGCGTTCAAATTCAATATATAGAGTTATATGTTGATTTTGACAGAAACTGGTCGAGACGATCGAATCAGCGAACTATACATATCCCATTGTGTTTGGAATGGGGGAAATTAGCTATGGACGACAGGCGGTGGGCCTCGTTTAGAGGTCGTATGTAAAAGTCAACTTTTTGAAACTAAAAAAAAAAAATCTCTCCTCTCTCCCCTTATCTTCTTTCTGGCCCCCCTTCTTCCTGGATTCACTCGGAAAAAAAAACTGTGCCCTAGGAAACCCGACACCATCGACTCCCCTTCCTCGAGCGCCGCTGCGCGCTGGCGAAGCCTCCCAAGGACGAGCTCCTCCACGACCTCCCTCTCCTCTAACCCCTTCGATTTAAACCCCCGAGCCACCCTGAATCCACTCGCCGCCACCTCCAGACTTCACCGCCGGCCACCCGAGGTCGCAACTCCAATAGCCCCACCACCTGCGACGCTCCCGACAAACGGAGTGAGTTTTGTTTTATTATTTATTTATTCTTATTTTATATTTATTTTAAATCCGATTTTATTGTATATGGCTGAAGAAGAAAAAAAGAAAAAAAAAGGGATCTACCATGTGTTTGAAGCAATGTCAAAACAGGATTTTGGATGAAGTAAAAACCGGATTTTTATTTATCTAAAGTATATGGTTTCTACTCATATGAGGGATAGGAAATCTTTTTTTTTATTATGTGGCGAATAAAAGAAATGATTTTTGTATGTAGAAAGTTTAGTTTTTGTAAGAGGAAAGTAGATGTTTTTATTTATGAAAAGATTTTTATTTTTATTTGAGAAAAGAATTGATTTTTCATAGAGGATAGGAGAGGATTTTTCATTGTAGAAAATTAGATTTTTCGTGGTAGAAATTTAGATTTTTATATATTGAATAGCGAAGTAAAAATTCGATTTTTATATATTGAATAGAGAAGTAAAAATTCGATTTTTATATATTGAATAGCGAAGTAAAAATTCGATTTTTATATATTGAATAGCGAAGTAAAAATTCGATTTTTATATATTGAATAGCGTGGTAAAAATATAATCTTTATTATATAAACACCGATGTAAAAATAGATTTTTTATCTATGTAGTAGTAGTATAAAAATATGATTTTTATATACATAGCAACAATATAAAAATGTGATTTTTTATATATGTAGTGGCTACGGGCAACGAATGTGACGAAAGGCGAGAACAGTGAAGATTTCCTACATTAGAAGTGTCGTGGAGTTGGAATAGCTATTGGTGAGAACTTCTCACTCTAAATTTCTTTTTCTAGTTATATATATATACTAGGATGTAGACGGTGTTTAGCAGCACCCGACACCCGTCATCCACAGACCATGGATGACTTGTTTGTTTAATTGATGTGTTGTGAAATTTGTTTGTGTTGTTGATGTGAAATCGATAATAAAATGTGGATGTGTTGAAATAAATTAATTATCGTTAAAAATATAATTTTTAACGTGAATGTGAATAAATAAATATTTATAAACAAATCGGCCGATTTGTTTATATACACTGATTTGACTGATATTGATTGGGATGATAAATTTTACACATCGCCCAACTGCACAAATAAAAATCTGTGTTTGTTGATTTGAAACCCCACACGGGTGTTGGGATGATATGTGAGTACACTAATCCCAATTATTTAATTGTATGTCGATCGATTGGTCGACAGGCTGTGTAAGCGTTGATTATTTATATTTGATGCTTATACAGTTGTGTGGTGCACCTTGGATGATGGTTGATTGTTTATCATTGCTATTATATACATGTGTTGTATGGAATCCATATAATTAACATTATATGGTGATTGATTGGGCCTCATTCCAATCGGGAAAATAATGAATATTATAAAGGAAAATTCATTTGTTGAATATAAAAATAGTCATGTGTTGACGATGTTCATGTGTTGAGTAAAATATTTTAATAATAAAATTTACATCTTTATCATATTTAAAATTAGAACTACTTTACGGTTGAAGTCTGATTGAAAATCAAACGATAGATACCATAATTTTATAAAATATTTCACATAACAAAAATAGTGATGTGTTGATAGTACTCATGTGTTGAGATTAGTCGTGTGTTAAAAGAAATATAGATTCATGTGTTGAATAGAATAAATATTCATTTGTTGAATAGAATAACGAATTATTGAAATATAAAGCCGTGTTGATTAGAGATGCGTTATTTTGACGTGAACGATATTTATATCGATTTTATTCGTTTTATAATTAATATTGGAAAGTGATTTCAAAATTTAATATTTTGAAATGAAATTCAAATTAAATTTGATTAAAATTCAAATTAAATTAAAATTCAAATTGAAATTTTATTTGAATCAATTTGAAATGAATTCGAATCGAATAGAAAATGAATTCGATTCGAATTGAATAGAAAGTGAATTTGAATTCAAATTGTAATGACCCGCATTTTTAGAGATATATAATTAATTTATTTAATTATATAATTGTTGATTTAGAGAAGTTAATGATCGTTTAATTAAATAATATTGAATATTTAATAAATAATTATAATATAATAATATATTATAATGTCGAAATAGTCGGAAATAGTGAAATTCACAGTATCATGTGAATTGAATAGCATACGAGATTTGGTGGAGTTTCAATTCGAAATATAATAACGATTATATTCAATCGACGACAGTTTGAACGTATAATTATATTATAATTAAAATCGAGCCTGAAATGGCGCTGCAGTTCGCGATTTGGCGATTCGAACTTCAACTGAATGTATAGGATTCGTTTTAAGCCGGATTTCTGTGAAACAAGAAACGTGTGGAGCTGGTGGAGTATATCTTTCTAGTGGAAGAGAAAAATCGGGATTTCGTCGTGTAGATTTTGAGTTATGTCCAAATCAAATTTCAGAAAAGTCGCTATAGAATTCCTTTATAATTTGCGATGCTTTATATACGTTATAAAAGGATTTTCGATATAAATTGAATATCGATAAATCTAAAATCTGAAATATCAAACTGTAAATTCTGATATGATATTCTGGAGCTTTACGATATCATATGTGGAGATATATGATAATATTAATTTATTTATATTTAATTTAATTTTATTTAAACATATTTATATATTTAAATGGTCTATTTAGAGCTTTAAAAGTAGCCAGTTTTGCAAACGAAGTCGGAATTCGACGAAACCAATTTTGTTGGATTCGTAATGTCAAATATTTGCTAGATGTTTAGTTTCGTGATTTTTAGAATCACTGTGTGGTCCTACGGATTTTTAGAGTGAGAAACAGTTAGTATTTTGACAGTTAAAAATACGCTGTGTGAGCATACGGAGTCGGAATTCAACGAAACCAGTTTCGTTGGGACCGTAATGACGAACTCTAGCTACATGTCAATTTTCATGATTTTTAGACGTCGTATGTGTTCGCTGTGATTTTTAGAAGACTAGAACGAATATAAATGATTAAATAAAATATTAAAATATTATTATTATAAAAATATCTAGATATTTTGTTGGCTATAAATACCCCTAAAAATAACCTAAACCTAATTTCCCAAGACAGCAAACTTGCGCCGCAACAAAAGAGATGAAACAAGTGAAACTTCCTCATTCGAAAATCAAAATAAAATGAAATCAAATGCCTAAAATCCTCAAACAAGTTCATTTAGCTTTCTGGTGAGCTGATCTTCAATCTGGTATCCGATTTAGGTTGTGCGGCGCATTGTCTCGAGTTCGGAAATATAGCAGTGAGGCTAGGGTTTCAGAGTTCTTCGATTTGGAGCATCCGGTGATGAATTCGCGTTTTGATTCGGGTTTGGTGTTGGTTGTTGCGCCTATACAGAATTTTTGAGGGCATTTCAATCGAAAAGGGGTCGTTCGATTTACTGTACTGGCTCGGAAGTCGATCGAGATCGTAATAGGGACCGTGAGCTCGAGGGGAATGAGAAGGTGTTGGGGATGTCGAGTTTGGGACGAGGAGCTTGATGGAGGTTTTGTATTGATGAACGGTGGAAGGGAATGTCGGAATTTGGCACGTTGAGATGGCCATTCGAAGGAGCGAGCAGCTCCAGTGTATCGTTTAGGAAGAAGAAGTTAGAGAGGGGCCAGTTATTTTGGTTAGTGGGCCGATTTGGTTGTTGGGCTGGAGAGTTTGGGTGAGGCTGGGCATTTATTTATTTCAAGTTATTTAAATTTATAAATAGTGGATAAACTTTGTAACTGAATAACTTGTTCATATGTTGACGAAATTCAACGAAACAAGATCCGACAGAATCGTATGGACGAGGGCAACATCATGGAGCTGACTGGACGTGAAATCGGACTCGTTACAATTTATGGCGGAATAAATTGTTAGACTGAATCAAATAACGCAAACCGTTATTTAACGGTTAACGCGCAAATGTGAGTAAAACTCACCAACTCTGAATAGTTTATAATTTCATGTTGTATTGTTAGAACTGTTAAAATTGTCTGTTTGACTGTGTATTGATTGTTTGATTGAACTGCTAGTCAGTTAGTTAAATTTCTATATTGATTCTGTTTAACAGAATACATCATATGGAACTGAAAGTGATGTTATCTATATTGTCTAACATCTGTGATGCAGGGAAACAGGTTGGAGGGATCTGACTGGATTCCTCAACAGTTATTTTATTGTTTTTCATATATTTTAATATATGATGTGAATTATAACCTGTTGTTGATTTGTGTGTGTATGGACGAGATTGAACATCGTGATTTGATATGATTGAATACCATAACATACGGGATGTTGACAAAGGGGATTTTCAAAGTGATATTGAAAATAGAATATTTATAAAATGGGATATTTATAAATAAGAGATATTTATAAAGTGGAATATTTATAAATAGGAAATGTTTGTAAATTGGGATATTTATAAATAGGAGATATTCAAAAAGGAAATAATTTCAAAACATTTCTTTTTGAATGGAAAGGCCTGTGTGGCGAGTTTGGGGATTTTCCCGATGCTCCCGATACAAAGGAGGTTATGGCGAATTTTCCCGGGAATTTAAGGAGTTAGAATATTTCAAGAATAAATTTGAAAAGGAAATATTTGTAAACCATTTACAAATAGAATTGGAAAGGGAACATTATAAAAAGAAATCATTTTTAAAGTGTAGAACCGTTATTTAAAAGTAAATCTTTTCAAATGAATAAAACGTTGTTAAAAAGGAAATCTTTATAAAGTGAATAAAGTAAATCGAATATAGACATTCGAAGAAGTTAATCGAATATGGTATTCGAAGTTAGAGAAATCGAATATGGTATTCGAAGTTAGTTAATCGAATATAGACATTCGAAAGGAGAAATCGAATATGGTATTCGAAGTTAGTTAATCGAATATAGACATTCGAAGAAGTTAATCGAATATGGTATTCGAAGTTAGTTAATCGAATATAGACATTCGAAGAAGTTAATCGAATATGGTATTCGAAGTTAGAGAAATCGAATATGGTATTCGAAGTTAGTTAATCGAATATAGACATTCGAAAGGAGAAATCGAATATGGTATTCGAAGTTAGTTAATCGAATATAGACATTCGAAGAAGTTAATCGAATATGGTATTCGAAGTTAGAGAAATCGAATATGGTATTCGAAGTTAGTTAATCGAATATAGACATTCGAAAGGAGAAATCGAATATGGTATTCGAAGTTAGTTAATCGAATATGTTATTCGAAAGGGGTTAGTCGAGTCGAGTTAGTCAATAGAGTTAAACCAATAGAGTTAATCAGTTAGAGTTAATCCAAATAATATGCCATTTAGCACGACTGCTAGCGTAATTCGCAGGGCTGCAAATAGCCTAAGGCGGTCGGATGTTTCCTGAGGGAATCAGGCATAACCATTGTAATCGCTGCGATCTAGAGTCAAGCGAATGGAGTTAAATAGAGTTAGTCGAATATAGTTTATTCAAATAGAGTTGAATGGAGTTAATCGAATAGTAGTTATTCGAATAGAGTTAAATGGAGTTAAATCGAATATTAGTTACTCGATAGGAGTTAATCAAGTTGAGTTAAATAAACCAAGTTAGTCGAGCCTAGTAAATTGAATCGAATTGGTCGAACCAAGTAAGTTAAGTTAGTCGAGTTAAGTTCGTCGAGTTAAATAAATCGATGTTAGTTTTATCGAAGGGAGTTATCGATTATAGTTTAATCGAAGTGAGATTTTCAAATATGAGATATTTGAAAAGGAAGAGTCATCGAATATTAGTTATTCGAAGAGAGATTATCGAATATCGTTTATTCGAGAAGAAGTTAATCGAATATAGGTTATTCGAAGAAGAGTTAATCAAATAGAGATTTCTCGAAGAGAGTTAATCGGCAAATTCGATTATATCGAATTCGGGAAAGTACTTATACTTTCCAGTGTTTAAATAGAGATTTATTTATTTATAAATAAATAAGTGTTAGGTTAATTATTCACTAATAAGAATAGAAGTTATAATTAAAGTTAGATAATTCGAAAGTAGGAATTATAGCGTTATCGTTATAACCAATGTTTTAAATATAGAAGTAGATTAGTAAAATTGAATCCGAGAAAGGCGTAAAGAAGTTGTTAAAGATTAAAAGATAAACTTTGACCATTTCGAAGTTATAACGTTGTTCAGTTAAGGTCTGAGAGGTAATTATACCCCAACTTGAGTGACTTCCTTCTTAACTAAGAAATGGTAAGGTTTGATCGTAAATGAGTTTTGGAAATGTTTTCCAAACGAGAATCAGAAATGTTTTCTGATAAAAGAAAATAAGAATTTAGAATATAGGGAAACAGGAGATAAGTAAATAAATGAACTAAAGAGATTTATGTCAAATGATGTTTGTTCGATATAATTTCCATCTGGAAATAATATCGTTGTTTGCACACTTGTTTTTCTTTAATAGTTAACTCACCGACTATTGAAGTTTTGACCATTTTAACGTTGTTAATATGGAGAGACCGGTTGGATTATTATCCATAGAACCACTCTGTATTGGCATAAGCGTCGCGAATCATATATGCCAAAAATAATTGAAGACGGAGTAAAATGCAAGGGCTATCCTGTTTACAGAATAGTGCCTTCGGTTTGTCCAGTCCCAGGACAACTTGTATGGACGAAGGTCTGACAGAGTATATCCAATGGATCGCGTAAGTTGATCTGTTCAAACGTATTCACGTTTGGTGGCGGAGGAATTCGTTTCTCTTAGCTGTATACCCGTGTTATTTTTGGATAAGTCAATTTGTGATTTGGCGGGTATGACGATGTGACATTTCTAAGTGAATGAAGATGGGTGTCTGACATAGTATTTCCAGAAGGGCCACGTACATTGATTTCTTCAACCGTACCAAGAGTGGAAGCGGAGAAGGAAACTTCTTTTAGCTGACACGTAATGTATGGTTGTAGACATCAATTAGTGATTTTCGATGGATTAGACAATGTAGCATTCGAAGTGAATCTGATGTAATGATAAAGCGTAGCTTCTAGCCTCATCAACCGGTAAATGACAGAAATCGGGCAGGCAGCATGGCTAAGTCGGTCGCACCGAAGTAGGGTGTATAATCACCTATCTAGAGAATATTCATTTGTTTCTTAAATCTATCAATGTTGTCCCATATATATACGGGAACGGTTGCTGATCCCAACCGTTGGTGATGTACATTCGATACACTCAAGCAAAATGAGTGGTCGGTCATGTGTGGCTGAGTTGCAAGATGTTCTTGTTGAACTCCAGTGTATCGTTCCTAGAGTACACTGATCGGAAGGTGATTCCATACCTTGTCATAGTTGGAAATCCATTACCCAATACGTGCTTGCGGTTTTGATTGTATACTATATATGTAGAACGTGAGATGAAAGCGTTTCTGCTAGTTGATATCTATTTGTACATAGACATTATATTAATATCAAAAGGTTTTGATATAAAGATATTTTGGATTCTCATAAGGGAAAAACCCGTTCCGTTCTGCGGCGTGGTCTTATGAGATATCGTTTACTTGTTCATATACTTGTTTTAAACTGTTTTACTCATACCAGTCCCATGACTGACCCGGAGTTTATTTGTTTTGTTTCCCCTAAACTCTTGGGTGCCTAATTTTGTACGGGCAGTCAAGTAGTCAGGAATTTACAGATATACTGGAAGAGCGTGGAGCAGGAGGCTTCAAGATCATATAGCTATAGTTATTTCCGCTGTGTTGTAAGTGTTGTACTCTGATAAGTGCTATTGTATACATAACTGTTATATTTCAAAGATATGTTATCTATTATATGTTATTCGTTCCGTTGTGAGGTTCGTGTTACTCTGATGTTGTGTTCTTCTTCTTCTTCTATTCTAAGTTTCTATCTTATCTATTCTCACCTTCTAATTTCTTTCATTAATTACCGGGATTTTTCGATGTTTTGGTTATCGACGTCGAGCTTACGTCGATAACCAAAGCCGCCGAAAATCCGGGTCGTTACAGTTGGTATCAGAGCTTAAGTTAAGTTTTACCTTGGCTCTGTGGCGTGACTCGGTAGAGATAGGGTTAGTAATACCCTAGATTGAGTTTGAGTGTATATATACGAGTGCGTATTTGTATTTGATATAAAAATGGTTTTATATTGTGGAGTTTTATTGGTTGAGTTGTTTGTGAATTCTGGTCGATCGGTTTGATCCACTATATCGATGGGGGTTACTAAACACTCAAATACGATGAACCGTCATGGTATGTTTTGAAAGAGGGTAAATGGAATAATTTTACCCGAATATATTTGATATAGTATATTGGTTGTGTTGGTTGTTATTATAATCGAGTAAGATTATAACATGTGAAATGGTTATATGTAACCAATCAGAATTCATATAAGTAAAGTATATGAAATAAGATGAATTAAATATGAATTTAAATCAGATTTGGAATTAAAATAAGGAAATTTTAAGTTCCTAGGATATTTTGAAATGTTTTCAAAATGGAAGTATTTAGTAATGGTTTTGGAAATGATATAGTATTGAAATCACTTGAGTCGCTGGAAAATATTTCCGATGATGACTGCGCAGTATCATCGGTGTGATTTTCGAGTTCTAAGTGGTGGATTACTACCAAAGGTTTTGTTTTTGAATTGTTTTGAGAAAACAAGTTGTTTAGAAATTCAAATGTTTTGAATTGGTATTGTTATTTCAAATTGATTTAAAAGAAACCCAGGAATTTAAGTTCTGGAATTAAAATTTAACTAATGAAGTTAAATAAAATGAGATGTTAAAAATAAATTGAAATTTAACTTGAACTGAGTTAGATAGAATTGAATTGGATTAGAGATAATCTAGAATGAAACCAAAATTGATAAGTCAATAATTTGGGATTTGATATTGGGGTTCGAATTAAATTCGATTTGGATTTGAGGATATGAACTGATTGGAATTTGATTGAGATAACACTGTTATATGTTGAGTTGATAGCATATGGAAGTGATAGAGTTGATATGCCCGACAAAAAGGTACAATTTTATATTTGATATGAGTTGAGATTTATGAGCCGAATTGGCAAGCCGCTTGGCTGTTTGATTTTCTTTTGGGTTGAAGAAGGCCCAGAGAGGCGAGTTGGAATTTGAGATATTGACCAGTACAAAGGAGGTGCTGGCGAAATTTTTCGAAAGGTTAAGGTGTTGGAAAATTTTCAGGATTTTTGAAAATTTAGTTAGTCGGAATAAATTAATATTTTAGTCGATATTAATTGGTTCAGTTGAAACCGACGATAAGAGGTAAACAGATAAATTTTTACTCAGTAGATAGGGTCGTCCTCTAACGTAGCAATTTCGAGGACGAAATTATTTTAAGTGGGGAAGAATGTAATGACCCGCATTTTTAGAGATATATAATTAATTTATTTAATTATATAATTGGTGATTTAGAGAAGTTAATGATCGTTTAATTAAATAATATTGAATATTTAATAAATAATTATAATATAATAATATATTATAATGTCGAAATAGTCGGAAATAGTGAAATTCACAGTATCATGTGAATTGAATAGCATACGAGATTTGGTGGAGTTTCAATTCGAAATATAATAACGATTATATTCAATCGACGACAGTTTGAACGTATAATTATATTATAATTAAAATCGAGCCTGAAATGGCGCTGCAGTTCGCGATTTGGCGATTCGAACTTCAACTGAATGTACAGGATTCGTTTTAAGCCGGATTTCTGTGAAACAAGAAACGTGTGGAGCTGGTGGAGTATATCTTTCTAGTGGAAGAGAAAAATCGGGATTTCGTCGTGTAGATTTTGAGTTATGTCCAAATCAAATTTCAGAAAAGTCGCTATAGAATTCCTTTATAATTTGCGATGCTTTATATACGTTATAAAAGGATTTTCGATATAAATTGAATATCGATAAATCTAAAATCTGAAATATCAAACTGTAAATTCTGATATGATATTCTGGAGCTTTACGATATCATATGTGGAGATATATGATAATATTAATTTATTTATATTTAATTTAATTTTATTTAAACATATTTATATATTTAAATGGTCTATTTAGAGCTTTAAAAATAGCCAGTTTTGCAAACGAAGTCGGAATTCGACGAAACCAATTTTGTTGGATTCGTAATGTCAAATATTTGCTAGATGTTTAGTTTCGTGATTTTTAGAATCACTGTGTGGTCCTACGGATTTTTAGAGTGAGAAACAGTTAGTATTTTGACAGTTAAAAATACGCTGTGTGAGCATACGGAGTCGGAATTCAACGAAACCAGTTTCGTTGGGACCGTAATGACGAACTCTAGCTACATGTCAATTTTCATGATTTTTAGACGTCGTATGTGTTCGCTGTGATTTTTAGAAGACTAGAATGAATATAAATGATTAAATAAAATATTAAAATATTATTATTATAAAAATATCTAGATATTTTGTTGGCTATAAATACCCCTAAAAATAACCTAAACCTAATTTCCCAAGACAGCAAACTTGCGCCGCAACAAAAGAGATGAAACAAGTGAAACTTCCTCATTCGAAAATCAAAATAAAATGAAATCAAATGCCTAAAATCCTCAAACAAGTTCATTTAGCTTTCTGGTGAGCTGATCTTCAATCTGGTATCCGATTTAGGTTGTGCGGCGCATTGTCTCGAGTTCGGAAATATAGCAGTGAGGCTAGGGTTTCAGAGTTCTTCGATTTGGAGCATCCGGTGATGAATTCGCGTTTTGATTCGGGTTTGGTGTTGGTTGTTGCGCCTATACAGAATTTTTGAGGGCATTTCAATCGAAAAGGGGTCGTTCGATTTACTGTACTGGCTCGGAAGTCGATCGAGATCGTAATAGGGACCGTGAACTCGAGGGGAATGAGAAGGTGTTGGGGATGTCGAGTTTGGGACGAGGAGCTTGATGGAGGTTTTGTATTGATGAACGGTGGAAGGGAATGTCGGAATTTGGCACGTTGAGATGGCCATTCGAAGGAGCGAGCAGCTCCAGTGTATCGTTTAGGAAGAAGAAGTTAGAGAGGGGCCGGTTATTTTGGTTAGTGGGCCGATTTGGTTGTTGGGCTGGAGAGTTTGGGTGAGGCTGGGCATTTATTTATTTCAAGTTATTTAAATTTATAAATAGTGGATAAACTTTGTAACTGAATAACTTGTTCATATGTTGACGAAATTCAACGAAACAAGATCCGACAGAATCGTATGGACGAGGGCAACATCATGGAGCTGACTGGACGTGAAATCAGACTCGTTACAATTTATGGCGGAATAAATTGTCAGACTGAATCAAATAACGCAAACCGTTATTTAACGGTTAACGCGCAAATGTGAGTAAAACTCACCAACTCTGAACAGTTTATAATTTCATGTTGTATTGTTAGAACTGTTAAAATTGTCTGTTTGACTGTGTATTGATTGTTTGATTGAACTGCTAGTCAGTTAGTTAAATTTCTATATTGATTCTGTTTAACAGAATACATCATATGGAACTGAAAGTGATGTTATCTATATTGTCTAACATCTGTGATGCAGGGAAACAGGTTGGAGGGATCTGACTGGATTCCTCAACAGTTATTTTATTGTTTTTCATATATTTTAATATATGATGTGAATTATAACCTGTTGTTGATTTGTGTGTGTATGGACGAGATTGAACATCGTGATTTGATATGATTGAATACCATAACATACGGGATGTTGACAAAGGGGATTTTCAAAGTGATATTGAAAATAGAATATTTATAAAATGGGATATTTATAAATAAGAGATATTTATAAAGTGGAATATTTATAAATAGGAAATGTTTGTAAATTGGGATATTTATAAATAGGAGATATTCAAAAAGGAAATAATTTCAAAACATTTCTTTTTGAATGGAAAGGCCTGTGTGGCGAGTTTGGGGATTTTCCCGATGCTCCCGATACAAAGGAGGTTATGGCGAATTTTCCCGGGAATTTAAGGAGTTAGAATATTTCAAGAATAAATTTGAAAAGGAAATATTTGTAAACCATTTACAAATAGAATTGGAAAGGGAACATTATAAAAAGAAATCATTTTTAAAGTGTAGAACCGTTATTTAAAAGTAAATCTTTTCAAATGAATAAAACGTTGTTAAAAAGGAAATCTTTATAAAGTGAATAAAGTAAATCGCATATAGACATTCGAAGAAGTTAATCGAATATGGTATTCGAAGTTAGAGAAATCGAATATGGTATTCGAAGTTAGTTAATCGAATATAGACATTCGAAAGGAGAAATCGAATATGGTATTCGAAGTTAGTTAATCGAATATAGACATTCGAAGAAGTTAATCGAATATGGTATTCGAAGTTAGTTAATCGAATATAGACATTCGAAGAAGTTAATCGAATATGGTATTCGAAGTTAGAGAAATCGAATATGGTATTCGAAGTTAGTTAATCGAATATAGACATTCGAAAGGAGAAATCGAATATGGTATTCGAAGTTAGTTAATCGAATATAGACATTCGAAGAAGTTAATCGAATATGGTATTCGAAGTTAGAGAAATCGAATATGGTATTCGAAGTTAGTTAATCGAATATAGACATTCGAAAGGAGAAATCGAATATGGTATTCGAAGTTAGTTAATCGAATATGTTATTCGAAAGGGGTTAGTCGAGTCGAGTTAGTCAATAGAGTTAAACCAATAGAGTTAATCAGTTAGAGTTAATCCAAATAATATGCCATTTAGCACGACTGCTAGCGTAATTCGCAGGGCTGCAAATAGCCTAAGGCGGTCGGATGTTTCCTGAGGGAATCAGGCATAACCATTGTAATCGCTGCGATCTAGAGTCAAGCGAATGGAGTTAAATAGAGTTAGTCGAATATAGTTTATTCAAATAGAGTTGAATGGAGTTAATCGAATAGTAGTTATTCGAATAGAGTTAAATGGAGTTAAATCGAATATTAGTTACTCGATAGGAGTTAATCAAGTTGAGTTAAATAATCCAAGTTAGTCGAGCCTAGTAAATTGAATCGAATTGGTCGAACCAAGTAAGTTAAGTTAGTCGAGTTAAGTTCGTCGAGTTAAATAAATCGATGTTAGTTTTATCGAAGGGAGTTATCGATTATAGTTTAATCGAAGTGAGATTTTCAAATATGAGATATTTGAAAAGGAAGAGTCATCGAATATTAGTTATTCGAAGAGAGATTATCGAATATCGTTTATTCGAGAAGAAGTTAATCGAATATAGGTTATTCGAAGAAGAGTTAATCAAATAGAGATTTCTCGAAGAGAGTTAATCGGCAAATTCGATTATATCGAATTCGGGAAAGTACTTATACTTTCCAGTGTTTAAATAGAGATTTATTTATTTATAAATAAATAAGTGTTAGGTTAATTATTCACTAATAAGAATAGAAGTTATAATTAAAGTTAGATAATTCGAAAGTAGGAATTATAGCGTTATCGTTATAACCAATGTTTTAAATATAGAAGTAGATTAGTAAAATTGAATCCGAGAAAGGCGTAAAGAAGTTGTTAAAGATTAAAAGATAAACTTTGACCATTTCGAAGTTATAACGTTGTTCAGTTAAGGTCTGAGAGGTAATTATACCCCAACTTGAGTGACTTCCTTCTTAACTAAGAAATGGTAAGGTTTGATCGTAAATGAGTTTTGGAAATGTTTTCCAAACGAGAATCAGAAATGTTTTCTGATAAAAGAAAATAAGAATTTAGAATATAGGGAAACAGGAGATAAGTAAATAAATGAACTAAAGAGATTTATGTCAAATGATGTTTGTTCGATATAATTTCCATCTGGAAATAATATCGTTGTTTGCACACTTGTTTTTCTTTAATAGTTAACTCACCGACTATTGAAGTTTTGACCATTTTAACGTTGTTAATATGGAGAGACCGGTTGGATTATTATCCATAGAACCACTCTGTATTGGCATAAGCGTCGCGAATCATATATGCCAAAAATAATTGAAGACGGAGTAAAATGCAAGGGCTATCCTGTTTACAGAATAGTGCCTTCGGTTTGTCCAGTCCCAGGACAACTTGTATGGACGAAGGTCTGACAGAGTGTAACGACCTGAAAATCCGAACCAATTTGAAAATGTCATTTTGGTTAATTTATAGGATTTTGAATATTTAAAGTAATTTATTTTAATTAATAACGATGGGAAAATTATTTTAATTGAAGTTGAAAACGAATAAAATTTATTTTAATCTATATAACGAGCTTGAAATGGCGCGGTAGTTTGAAAATTCGATTTCAAACTTTGGAAAATTTTATAAAATTCATTTTAAATCAGAATTGGGTAAAACTGGAAACGTTAGGATCGAATTAATCATATCTTTCCAGAGAATGTAAGAAATTGAGATTTCGCTGAATAAATTGCAAGTTATGACTAAATCAAAATTTCGAAAGGTCGCTATGGAATTTATGTAAAGCAATGATAAGCGTTGAGGTTCAAAAATTTGAATTCCGGATTTGTTAAATTTTAAATAATTATATATGGAATATAAAATATGTGGGTTTGATTTATAAAATTTTATTTAGATTTCAAATTGATTTAAATTGAATTTTAAGGGTATTTAAGTTGAAAGTTAAGTTAAATTTGGAATTTTATTTGTTTATATTTAATTTGATATTCAAGTTTGAAAATTAGAAAATAATTAAATATGGAATAAAATATATGTGAAATAAATTTGTAAATTTATCTAAATTGTAAATTTGATTTAAATATGAATTTATAAATATTTAAATTTGAATTTTAAACAGTTAATTGAATATTGAATATTTTATTAATTTATTTAATTGTGAAATTAGCGGTTTTGGCAACTGTCTCGGAATTCGACGAAACTGGCGCCATTGGATCCGGAACAGTGAATTGTTGCAAGATTCCAGTTTTTAGAATTTTCGGACTTGTTATGTGACCGTACGGGAGAAATCGCGAAATTGAATCGGTGAAATAGAATATTGGTTGTTCTCTTATTTGGGCCTTCTATAAATTATATAAATAAATCTCCTCTCCACTACATCAGCCCATTTACACTACACTTCATTTTTCTCCATCTAAACTCTATTTCCATGGCTGAATAAAATTTAAAACCCTAGTTCAAAATAAAATGCAAACTCAAAAATGAAATTTCACCAAACCCCATCGTATTATATATCATTTCGAAGCTCTCGATGAGTAGAGGCCAGATCTACAATTCGTTTCAACATGCAGCGCTCCAGGTGATCAGAAATCGCGGTCAAAGTTGCAATTTCGTAACCCTAAATCATGAAATTTGGGGGTTTTGATTCGGGATGAAATCGCGAAATCGGGGAACTGGGTATTGTAGAGGGGATCGATACGAGTTCAATGATGGTATGCATGTGATTTATTGTGGTCTAGAACGACGGGAATTCGAGTTTAAAGCCGGAAAAACGTTGCCGTTCATCGGGTTCGCACCGCCAGGGAAGGCGACCGGAGTTGATGGCTCCGGCGTAGGTGCATGCGCCTCGGAAAAAGCTTCGCGTTGGTGGGTGGCGGGCTTCCTGATTTGGTCGGAGGTGGAAGTGGCGGCCGGTCAAAGTTTGGACCTGATGGGTCTTTCGGCGGTCAACGCGGGTCACAGGTCGAGCGGGAAGAAGGGAACAGGGACCCTGCTGACGTGTCAAATTTCTGGTGGGTGGGAATTTATTTAATAATTTTTATATATTTTAAATTCCAAATGCTAAAACGTGAATAACTTTTGCATACGGACTCGGATTTGGACGCGATTTGTTGCGTCGGGATCGTGGCGGAGTTGCGGACGTTTGGGCGCTGGTTTGGTTGCGATCTGAGGCTGTCAAATTTTGGGCCTTTCTGGACACTCGATTCAAATCGAAGTCCGAAGGTGAGTGTTTCTTCACTCACGTAAGACTAAATTGATCCCATATTTATCGAATTAAAGTATGAAATGAATTGGTTGCATGTTTGTGTTTGATTTGGTGAATGATTGCTTGAATTTGACATGCCAGTCTGTTACATGCAATAAAGATCGATAATTGGTTATTTAAATTAAATTTAAATTTCTAATTAGGAAACACCGACACCTGTCAACCCGTATATGATTCGATTTACTGTACGAATGAATGTTTGTGATGGATGCCTCAGTTTACTTGATTTCTGAATTTATGCTGTTTAAATTATCCTGTCATTCAATACCTGATGTTGTGTGCCCAATGTGACGATAAATTCCATTCACCCTTGATGTTACGGGCATCGAATAAACCCGGGATTTATCGATAAAATAAATTAAGAACGCAGAGTGAAATGATAAATCTCTGTGACCCTGATTTGGATTGAAATGATAGATCCATCCCGGAATATCGAGAAATTAAATTTATTCACTTGACCATAGGATAGCAAATTATATACGGACACCGGTCGGTTAAATGAAATTGTGAATTTTGAAATTCATTGTTTAACGACAATAAGCGATGTTTTATAATTTATTTTCCTTTGAATTTGAAATTAGAAATACAAATAAAAGGGAAATGAATTTGTGTTGAAATTATAGTTAAATCGAGGGTGGAATTTATTTAAATCGAATGTATTGAAAGTGAACTGTGGTGTCTGATTTGAGATTTACTTTAAATCAACCTTGATTTGAATTAAAGGTGAAATTGTAAACTCGATATGTGTTGAAAGTTTAAACCTTTGAAACGATGAAAATGAACTGCAAATTCAAATTTTGTTATAAATTGAATATTCGAAATGGGAATATGATTTGAAATCAAATGTTGTTTTGGGATTCAATGGATTGAAATTTAATAAGTATGGAAGTGGAAATTTTAACAAATTGAAATGATTGAAATCGAATTCGGTTTATTCGAAATAAATTGAGATTGTTGGAATGGGAATACGGGTTAGAGTTTAACCGTCTGAACTGAATTGGCGAATTTGAAATGAAATTTGATTGGGATTGTGAAATTGAATTAATTTATTTGAAGTTGAAATACAACTGCAAGTGTAACGAAATCTGGTCGAAACGATGCTAAATTCCAACAATAGTATGTCAAACCATTTTTCAAACTATTTATTTATATATTATTTTCTTTATAACTATTTATTTTATAAATTATTTTGAATAAGTAATTCTTTTATAATAAATTAATTATTTTATGAATTATTTTTTTTGTTTAATTATATATTTTAAATAAATTCGTCAAACTCTACTTTTATTACAAACTATTATTTCAAACCATTTTAATTATGCATTTGAACTATTCAAATATATTGTTAACTATTTTGATATTCAAAAATTATTTAAGTTGGAATGAGTTCGAGATGTTGTGCGTAAATGGAAAATCCCATTTGAACAATATTCTATTTAGAATATGAAAATGATTTCGAAACATGATATTTCGATATGAAACACGAACTTCTTTGGAAAAATAAAAGCACTGACCGGTGTAAAAAAAAATGTAAACGTCGGTTGGCAAGGAGACCGGAATCGACATAAGGCATACTCTCTGTCAGTGTCGATACCACTTTGACAACTGTGTACGCGGTGGAAGTTCCAGAACCGGAGTAGGAGGGTATGGAGGCGATTACTGGATTGAAGAAAGAAAACGATGATGGATTAGCCTTGACCTTCGGGTCATAATTGAAATGACTAAAACAGGAGCCATACCCAGGTTAATGAGATCGCATCTCTGATCGAACGCGCTCCTTCGAAACCATCTCTATTACTGTCGTGATTGATTCGGGTGCACCTTTAAATATGGGAATGTCGTTCGAGGTGGGCGGTAGTTGCGGCTATGCGTTACCACCGGCCTGGGTCCGCAATTCGGTAGAATCCTACCGGGGTATTTCCTCAGTGCCTTGTCATATTATCCTGATCGAACCCCTACGATTTTGATTTAACATTGTCGTATCACGGCGCATCCCTATCCACCGACGTACTGGTGTGTTATATGCAAACTGTACGGCAATGGTATAAACGGTGTAAGGGGACCATGGAATCCTGCTTACGCTATTTTCGATATATTATACTTTACTGAATAAACACTATTGTAATAGCGTATTATACTATGTATGTATTAGTTTAACGGATCCTTGAGAGATGGAAAAATCCCGTAACATCTCTTGAGTTACTGCACCATGACACTGATATTATTTCGTATTTTAATTTGACTAATATGAGATGATTTAGTGCTGATCCGAGTGTTTGTTGTGTTTTCTTTTATGCAATATGCTCGGGTCAGCAGACGTTGCAGTTAATGAAGATTGTCTTGCCTGGAGATCGAAGACGGAGTTTGATATACATGTATCCACTACATTATTTCCGCTGCATTATGTGTATGTAAGTGTATAACTCTGATTGATTTGAATATTGTAACTCAAATGTATATGTTTAAATGTTTTGAAATATTATTTGTTTATTATATGTTGTCCTCCCGCTGTGAGGTTCTGTGATTGTTTTTCTTCCTTTCTTCTTTTTCTTCTTTTTCCCAAATAACTATCTGGGTTGGCGATTCGTTTGGGTCGACATGTGTGGTTTATTGTCGGTTTAAACGGTCAAAAATGAGGGGTCGTTACAGTTGGTATCAGAGCGATGGTTATCGATAACCTTGGCTCTGTTTGGGAATTAACTCATTAGAGATAGGGTTAGTAACACCCTAGAATGAGTTCGAGTGAATATATGAGAGAGCGTATTTGTATTTTTGGATATAAAGTGATTTTATGTTGTGTTAATTGTTCTGTTGAATATTTATAGATTCTGGTCGATATATGGGACGCCATAGAATCGATAGGAATTTCTAAATGATCGGACAGAATGACTTGACACAATATGGTTTTCGATTATATTTTAAATTATATTATATATATATTATGAGTTCAAATATGTATGTATTTGTGTTAGTATGTGGTAATGTTAAGTCATTACCCATTATGGTTGATTAAATCGTAAATCAAATAAGAAAAATTTAATGAATGTAGAAATGAACTTGAAATTGATTCCGGGCTTTGACAATGATTTACCAAAGTTTTGAAATACTATTATTTTATAGAATTGTTTTGGAAATAGTTTTGAAAGGGTTTTAAACGAAATGAGTGTAATCCCTTCTTAGACCGTAGAAACGACCTCGGTAATGAGTGCACGCATTATCGATATGTATTCTGAAGAGTCTAAGTGGGGGAGACTGCTCAAATGTTATTATAATTTGTTAAGTAAAGGATTTGGATTTAAATCCCATATGATATAAATTTTTAAGTTCATATGTTATGAATTTTGATTAAGGCATTAGAATATGTTATTTAAAGTTGAAATTTAAGGTAAACATATTTTGAAAAATTTTATATGTTGAGTAATTAAAGATTTGGGTTTAAAATTTTATATGTCATGTCTTCTATAAAATAGTATAAATATATAAGTTATTTTGAACTTAGGGAAAAAAAAAAAAAAAAAAAAAAACCGGAATCAAGCCACTTAAGTTCGTCCTGATTAACGACATTGATTCAAAGTTAATATGCATGTTTTGTTGAAAATTTTAGACTTCGAAATTTGGAATGGACTTAAAAAAAATGAGGGGTCGTCACGGAACTCTTGAATTTGGATTGTAAAATATTCTATCAGATGAAGTATAGCTTTATTTTAGTAGAAGGAATCGAATAATGATAGCTTGAAAATTTAGTATGAATTTGAGTCATAAACAGTCGTTGATTCAAATCATGACTTGTACGTCGAATAAATAAATTTGGTTAATGGAATAGGGGTCAAGTGAATCCAGTTCGTCGAAAATTTAAAGAGAATTCAAGTTTAATCAAAATATAATACTTGAAACAAAACCGGAAATTGAATAGAAAGAATATCAAATATAAAGTAAGCAATTGAATGTAGATTCAACTATTGAAAATGAAGTGATAACAACGTTAAGTGTTCAGGGTTTACAAAGGATTGGAATCGAAAGGTTGAAATTTCAAATAAAAATAATAATAATAAACCGACGTTATGAGAAAATCCAAAATAGTCGATAAGCTGAAATTAAAATGACTATAACTTTTGATGGGCTGATCGGAATCTGACAACTCCGGACTTTTTGGAAACCTTAGAAATTGAGTTAAAACTTTCGTTAATAGAGCCCGCTGAAATTCTCATGTTTACTATGCTGAAATTCAAGTTTTATACATAGTTGTGTGTGCAGAAATTTGAAAACAGAGGTGTACATCGATATGGTTTTGATCATAACTCTCAAACGAAACGTCGGATTTTAGTGTGCGAGTACAATTCGGAAAGGCCAGAGTGTAAGCTAAAAATTTTCCTTAATGTGCTAAGTCAAATTTTGAGGTTTAGAGGGCTGAAAACTGACCTGAACATTCAGACCTGCATTTTTTCAGTGCTCGGGCTGAGGCGTTCACTTGCGGTAAAACTGTCATAACTTTTAAACCGATTATCCGAATTCGATGAGTCCGGACATTTCGGAAAGCCTGAAACGAGAGCAACAACTTTTGCCTAGTATGCTTTGGTCAAATTCCAACTTTTAATGCGTGATAATCTACGATTTGTTCGCTGGCCTGTTACGGATATGGTGGTCTTGTAGTTGAAACGATGAAATTTTGATATGTATGTTGTATACATTTGTTATATATTATATATATGTTGATTTTCATGTATATGTAAGTATTTGGCAGGTGTAAGAAGTCGCCTTTCGCTTCAAAGCTCGCTTACGCCAAAATACTAAATGCCAAGGTAAATAAAATGCAATATAACGCTAAAAGAGGTACGTACTTGTGGTATATGAATTCGAGGGATTTTATATTTTGTTTTCCCCACTTTTGGGATGCCTCATCATTGGATGAGATGTATTTTGGGTTATATATATATTGGGATTTTTCCCGGACCTCTCCGTACAAAGGAGATGCTGCCGAAATTTTCCGTAATTTCGGGAGTTAGAAAAATTTACGGATTTTACGACTATACTTGTTTGAAAATATTATTTTTATATATGAATTTGAATGGATATGCGCTTCATATCGTTTCGTTCTCTTTTCGAGGACGAAAAGATTGTAAGTGGGGGAGAATGTAACGACCTGAAAATCCGAACCAATTTGAAAATGTCATTTTGGTTAATTTATAGGATTTTGAATATTTAAAGTAATTTATTTTAATTAATAACGATGGGAAAATTATTTTAATTGAAGTTGAAAACGAATAAAATTTATTTTAATCTATATAACGAGCTTGAAATGGCGCGGTAGTTTGAAAATTCGATTTCAAACTTTGGAAAATTTTATAAAATTCATTTTAAATCAGAATTGGGTAAAACTGGAAACGTTAGGATCGAATTAATCATATCTTTCCAGAGAATGTAAGAAATTGAGATTTCGCTGAATAAATTGCAAGTTATGACTAAATCAAAATTTCGAAAGGTCGCTATGGAATTTATGTAAAGCAATGATAAGCGTTGAGGTTCAAAAATTTGAATTCCGGATTTGTTAAATTTTAAATAATTATATATGGAATATAAAATATGTGGGTTTGATTTATAAAATTTTATTTAGATTTCAAATTGATTTAAATTGAATTTTAAGGGTATTTAAGTTGAAAGTTAAGTTAAATTTGGAATTTTATTTGTTTATATTTAATTTGATATTCAAGTTTGAAAATTAGAAAATAATTAAATATGGAATAAAATATATGTGAAATAAATTTGTAAATTTATCTAAATTGTAAATTTGATTTAAATATGAATTTATAAATATTTAAATTTGAATTTTAAACAGTTAATTGAATATTGAATATTTTATTAATTTATTTAATTGTGAAATTAGCGGTTTTGGCAACTGTCTCGGAATTCGACGAAACTGGCGCCATTGGATCCGGAACAGTGAATTGTTGCAAGATTCCAGTTTTTAGAATTTTCGGACTTGTTATGTGACCGTACGGGAGAAATCGCGAAATTGAATCGGTGAAACAGAATATTGGTTGTTCTCTTATTTGGGCCTTCTATAAATTATATAAATAAATCTCCTCTCCACTACATCAGCCCATTTACACTACACTTCATTTTTCTCCATCTAAACTCTATTTCCATGGCTGAATAAAATTTAAAACCCTAGTTCAAAATAAAATGCAAACTCAAAAATGAAATTTCACCAAACCCCATCGTATTATATATCATTTCGAAGCTCTCGATGAGTAGAGGCCAGATCTACAATTCGTTTCAACATGCAGCGCTCCAGGTGATCAGAAATCGCGGTCAAAGTTGCAATTTCGTAACCCTAAATCTTGAAATTTGGGGGTTTTGATTCGGGATGAAATCGCGAAATCGGGGAACTGGGTATTGTAGAGGGGATCGATACGAGTTCAATGATGGTATGCATGTGATTTATTGTGGTCTAGAACGACGGGAATTCGAGTTTAAAGCCGGAAAAACGTTGCCGTTCATCGGGTTCGCACCGCCAGGGAAGGCGACCGGAGTTGATGGCTCCGGCGTAGGTGCATGCGCCTCGGAAAAAGCTTCGCGTTGGTGGGTGGCGGGCTTCCTGATTTGGTCGGAGGTGGAAGTGGCGGCCGGTCAAAGTTTGGACCTGATGGGTCTTTCGGCGGTCAACGCGGGTCACAGGTCGAGCGGGAAGAAGGGAACAGGGACCCTGCTGACGTGTCAAATTTCTGGTGGGTGGGAATTTATTTAATAATTTTTATATATTTTAAATTCCAAATGCTAAAACGTGAATAACTTTTGCATACGGACTCGGATTTGGACGCGATTTGTTGCGTCGGGATCGTGGCGGAGTTGCGGACGTTTGGGCGCTGGTTTGGTTGCGATCTGAGGCTGTCAAATTTTGGGCCTTTCTGGACACTCGATTCAAATCGAAGTCCGAAGGTGAGTGTTTCTTCACTCACGTAAGACTAAATTGATCCCATATTTATCGAATTAAAGTATGAAATGAATTGGTTGCATGTTTGTGTTTGATTTGGTGAATGATTGCTTGAATTTGACATGCCAGTCTGTTACATGCAATAAAGATCGATAATTGGTTATTTAAATTAAATTTAAATTTCTAATTAGGAAACACCGACACCTGTCAACCCGTATATGATTCGATTTACTGTACGAATGAATGTTTGTGATGGATGCCTCAGTTTACTTGATTTCTGAATTTATGCTGTTTAAATTATCCTGTCATTCAATACCTGATGTTGTGTGCCCAATGTGACGATAAATTCCATTCACCCTTGATGTTACGGGCATCGAATAAACCCGGGATTTATCGATAAAATAAATTAAGAACGCAGAGTGAAATGATAAATCTCTGTGACCCTGATTTGGATTGAAATGATAGATCCATCCCGGAATATCGAGAAATTAAATTTATTCACTTGACCATAGGATAGCAAATTATATACGGACACCGGTCGGTTAAATGAAATTGTGAATTTTGAAATTCATTGTTTAACGACAATAAGCGATGTTTTATAATTTATTTTCCTTTGAATTTGAAATTAGAAATACAAATAAAAGGGAAATGAATTTGTGTTGAAATTATAGTTAAATCGAGGGTGGAATTTATTTAAATCGAATGTATTGAAAGTGAACTGTGGTGTCTGATTTGAGATTTACTTTAAATCAACCTTGATTTGAATTAAAGGTGAAATTGTAAACTCGATATGTGTTGAAAGTTTAAACCTTTGAAACGATGAAAATGAACTGCAAATTCAAATTTTGTTATAAATTGAATATTCGAAACGGGAATATGATTTGAAATCAAATGTTGTTTTGGGATTCAATGGATTGAAATTTAATAAGTATGGAAGTGGAAATTTTAACAAATTGAAATGATTGAAATCGAATTCGGTTTATTCGAAATAAATTGAGATTGTTGGAATGGGAATACGGGTTAGAGTTTAACCGTCTGAACTGAATTGGCGAATTTGAAATGAAATTTGATTGGGATTGTGAAATTGAATTAATTTATTTGAAGTTGAAATACAACTGCAAGTGTAACGAAATCTGGTCGAAACGATGCTAAATTCCAACAATAGTATGTCAAACCATTTTTCAAACTATTTATTTATATATTATTTCCTTTATAACTATTTATTTTATAAATTATTTTGAATAAGTAATTCTTTTATAATAAATTAATTATTTTATGAATTATTTTTTTTGTTTAATTATATATTTTAAATAAATTCGTCAAACTCTACTTTTATTACAAACTATTATTTCAAACCATTTTAATTATGCATTTGAACTATTCAAATATATTGTTAACTATTTTGATATTCAAAAATTATTTAAGTTGGAATGAGTTCGAGATGTTGTGCGTAAATGGAAAATCCCATTTGAACAATATTCTATTTAGAATATGAAAATGATTTCGAAACATGATATTTCGATATGAAACACGAACTTCTTTGGAAAAATAAAAGCACTGACCGGTGTAAAAAAAAATGTAAACGTCGGTTGGCAAGGAGACCGGAGTCGACATAAGGCATACTCTCTGTCAGTGTCGATACCACTTTGACAACTGTGTACGCGGTGGAAGTTCCAGAACCGGAGTAGGAGGGTATGGAGGCGATTACTGGATTGAAGAAAGAAAACGATGATGGATTAGCCTTGACCTTCGGGTCATAATTGAAATGACTAAAACAGGAGCCATACCCAGGTTAATGAGATCGCATCTCTGATCGAACGCGCTCCTTCGAAACCATCTCTATTACTGTCGTGATTGATTCGGGTGCACCTTTAAATATGGGAATGTCGTTCGAGGTGGGCGGTAGTTGCGGCTATGCGTTACCACCGGCCTGGGTCCGCAATTCGGTAGAATCCTACCGGGGTATTTCCTCAGTGCCTTGTCATATTATCCTGATCGAACCCCTACGATTTTGATTTAACATTGTCGTATCACGGCGCATCCCTATCCACCGACGTACTGGTGTGTTATATGCAAACTGTACGGCAATGGTATAAACGGTGTAAGGGGACCATGGAATCCTGCTTACGCTATTTTCGATATATTATACTTTACTGAATAAACACTATTGTAATAGCGTATTATACTATGTATGTATTAGTTTAACGGATCCTTGAGAGATGGAAAAATCCCGTAACATCTCTTGAGTTACTGCACCATGACACTGATATTATTTCGTATTTTAATTTGACTAATATGAGATGATTTAGTGCTGATCCGAGTGTTTGTTGTGTTTTCTTTTATGCAATATGCTCGGGTCAGCAGACGTTGCAGTTAATGAAGATTGTCTTGCCTGGAGATCGAAGACGGAGTTTGATATACATGTATCCACTACATTATTTCCGCTGCATTATGTGTATGTAAGTGTATAACTCTGATTGATTTGAATATTGTAACTCAAATGTATATGTTTAAATGTTTTGAAATATTATTTGTTTATTATATGTTGTCCTCCCGCTGTGAGGTTCTGTGATTGTTTTTCTTCCTTTCTTCTTTTTCTTCTTTTTCCCAAATAACTATCTGGGTTGGCGATTCGTTTGGGTCGACATGTGTGGTTTATTGTCGGTTTAAACGGTCAAAAATGAGGGGTCGTTACACAGAGTATATCCAATGGATCGCGTAAGTTGATCTGTTCAAACGTATTCACGTTTGGTGGCGGAGGAATTCGTTTCTCTTAGCTGTATACCCGTGTTATTTTTGGATAAGTCAATTTGTGATTTGGGGGGTATGACGATGTGACATTTCTAAGTGAATGAAGATGGGTGTCTGACATAGTATTTCCAGAAGGGCCACGTACATTGATTTCTTCAACCGTACCAAGAGTGGAAGCGGAGAAGGAAACTTCTTTTAGCTGACACGTAATGTATGGTTGTAGACATCAATTAGTGATTTTCGATGGATTAGACAATGTAGCATTCGAAGTGAATCTGATGTAATGATAAAGCGTAGCTTCTAGCCTCATCAACCGGTAAATGACAGAAATCGGGCAGGCAGCATGGCTAAGTCGGTCGCACCGAAGTAGGGTGTATAATCACCTATCTAGAGAATATTCATTTGTTTCTTAAATCTATCAATGCTGTCCCATATATATACGGGAACGGTTGCTGATCCCAACCGTTGGTGATGTACATTCGATACACTCAAGCAAAATGAGTGGTCGGTCATGTGTGGCTGAGTTGCAAGATGTTCTTGTTGAACTCCAGTGTATCGTTCCTAGAGTACACTGATCGGAAGGTGATTCCATACCTTGTCATAGTTGGAAATCCATTACCCAATACGTGCTTGCGGTTTTGATTGTATACTATATATGTAGAACGTGAGATGAAAGCGTTTCTGCTAGTTGATATCTATTTGTACATAGACATTATATTAATATCAAAAGGTTTTGATATAAAGATATTTTGGATTCTCATAAGGGAAAAACCCGTTCCGTTCTGCGGCGTGGTCTTATGAGATATCGTTTACTTGTTCATATACTTGTTTTAAACTGTTTTACTCATACCAGTCCCATGACTGACCCGGAGTTTATTTGTTTTGTTTCCCCTAAACTCTTGGGTGCCTAATTTTGTACGGGCAGTCAAGTAGTCAGGAATTTACAGATATACTGGAAGAGCGTGGAGCAGGAGGCTTCAAGATCATATAGCTATAGTTATTTCCGCTGTGTTGTAAGTGCTGTACTCTGATAAGTGCTATTGTATACATAACTGTTATATTTCAAAGATATGTTATCTATTATATGTTATTCGTTCCGTTGTGAGGTTCGTGTTACTCTGATGTTGTGTTCTTCTTCTTCTTCTATTCTAAGTTTCTATCTTATCTATTCTCACCTTCTAATTTCTTTCATTAATTACCGGGATTTTTCGATGGTTTGGTTATCGACGTCGTGCTTACGTCGATAACCAAAGTCGTCTGAAAATCCGGGTCGTTACACAAATCAATTAGAATCGAATTAGAAATTGAATTGAATTGAAATGAATTAGAATTTGAATTGAATTGAAACGAATTAGAATTAGAATTTCAATTGAATTGAAACGAAGTAGAAATTGAATTGAAACGAATTTGAATTTGAATTGAATTGAAACGAAATAGAATTTGAATTGAAACGAATTAGAATTAGAATTGAATTGAAACGAATTAGAATTTGAATTGAATTGAAACGAATTTGAATTAGAATTAAATAAAATTGAAATGAATTCGAATTGAATTGAAATCAAATCGATTTGAAATTGAATGTAGCATTGAAATGGTTTTGAAAACGAATTTAAAACGATCTATAAAATACGTTTAAAAGGAAATCGACGAAATATATATAATATATATGTTATGTATATATATATATATATATATATATATATAACGGCCTGAATAGAACGCGCCGCGCCGCGGCAGTTCGTGAATTTCGACCATTAACTTCGAATTGACGTTGCAGGAGATTCGACCGTCGGATTCTCCTAAAACCGGAACCGTTGGGTTCGTATCGAAAAGAGCTTTCCAATGAATATTAGAAATTTGAAATCTAATGGTTGGATTTTGAATTATGTCCAAATCAAATTTGGAAAAGGTCGCTGTGAGTGCAGCTCGATGGCCGTTGATGGAAATCGACTGTACGGGCCTTGAAAAAAATTATTAAAAATATCTATAATTCGTGTAAAATCATAAGAAATGATTTGGGAAAAATTGGGCTGAAAAATTCCACATTTGAAAGGGTAAAAATAGATTTTTATCGAAATTAACTAGTTTTGAACTAGAATTAAAATCGATTTATTTTTGAAATAAATAAATTGAATTTGAAAGTGAAGTTAAAAATAATTAATATTCCCAATACGTGGATTGGACTGGAGTTGAATCGAAATTATCTTCGGAATATTTCGATGTTGGATTTCGTGACTATACAGATATTGTTATGGGAATTTGAAAGATATATTTTATATCGTTATTTCCAATACGATATTTGTTGGTTTTAGAATTTGATATTGAATATAAACCAGTATATTTTCTATTCAGAGCCTTGTATTTAATATCAAATATGATTTGGGGTTTATCGTGAATCGTGTTTTAGATGACATTGGTTCTTTAACCCAGTTAAAGGCAGGATGTTGATTTTTGAAAAGATTAAAACTAAGTGGAGTTTGAATGAATCTTTAATTAGATTTGAACGTGAAATGGTAATTAATTTTACCGATAATACCATGGTGTTAGATATGGAGTATTACCAGTTTTGCTCCATGGGATATATAGGTTGGGATTGGGAAATAAAATAAATAATTACTTCGATGTGGTTCGCTAATCCAGACTAGTTAGAAATGATATCCAAGGGAAGATTATAGAATAAATTTAGAAGAATTGATCTTGGATAAAATTAATGGGAACCTTTCCCTAAGAATGTGATTTTGTGAATAAAAGAATAATCTGAATTGGAATGAGGTGTTTGTTGTGTTTGTGAAACATTTGTTTATTATATACATGGGTTATTCAGAAAGGTCGGGTTATACCCATTCTGAATAATCAATTCGACGAGATGTCAAAGATGAAGACGGTGGTTGAAGACCGGAAGTCTTCACATCGTTTGGGTGATTACTGATGATCTCGATGGGGCTGTACACCCAAGATGAGGGAAACATTTGGTGATCGTCCAGACGTACTTGGAGATCGATGGATATGCGAGGAAAGTGCCTCTGGTTTCGTTCAGACCCAGAACGAACTTGTAAATGGATTGTGTGTCTGACATTGGATTTTATTCTGTGTTGATTGATCTCTATTAAATATACATCTGTTTGGCGGCGGAGAATTTATTCTCTTGCTTAACGCCCTTCTCTGAGACGTACGAGCTCAGAGGTTGTATATCGATGGACATCAGTCGCATGGAGTGAATTGCCAGTGTGGCACACGTAAGTGGCAATTGATCAGGGCTTCTGTTGAAAAGCAAAGTCTGGTGGTTGATGATCAAAGCACGGCCTGTGTGGCGTAGCTTTGTGTATAGCGTGAATTCGCGAGCCTCACACCTCGGTATGAGTCAAAAACGGGATAGTGACTGCAGGGAGAGCACGATGTTTCTTTCTAGCTAGGGTGGTGTCAGTGACCTACCAGCCCTGACATTTATATACTTTTCACCTGTGTGGTTGTTGGATACGAGGCGCCTCGGATATAGGTCTGTAAGGACCGGGAAACGTGTGTTCAGGAATTGCCAATCCTCAAAAGTAAGAGAGGACCAGCCCTAAAGATCCAAGGATCATAGTGGGGTCCTGGGACATTTGCTAGAGTGTCTCGAACGCGGAGATGAGCTTGCCCCTTGCCTCGACTCATGACGGAAATCCAATTTCCAATACGTGATATTGCGGTTTTAATTGTAGAACTAGTATGGCGACATGATATATGGTACCCATGCCGTCTATGATTGATATTTATGATTGAAAATGTTTTGACACTATACACCTATGATCGTATCAAATGATTTGTTTTAAACGTATCAAGCATTATTTGGCTATTATAAGGGAAAACCCTATCCTCCGGCTTGCGTTGCATTGTGTGATGGAACCTGGGTCTTATAATAGCTTCATTTTTCCAAAAAGCATTGCGTTGTTTTGTTATATGCACTAGTATTATTGGAAGGAAACTCGTTCCGTGTTATACGGCGTGGTCCCTTGAATTACTATCTTTAAAGTAAAGTTTTAAATAACTGTTTTAGTTCTCACACCAGTCACATGACTGACCTGGAGTTTATTGTTTTAACCTAAACTCTGGGTGCCCCTATTTTCCACACGGGCAGCTAGTAGTTTTGGTTTTGCAGATTTATATTCACAGGGTCCTAATTTACAGCTGGAACGATGCTCGGAAAGCTCTGTATCCGTGCATTACTTCTAGTTGTGTTTATGTATTATTTTCCGCTGCGATGTATTTAAATGTAATTTAAATCTCTGATATTTATCGAATGTAATTTATTCATTTATATCCTGTATATTCTTGTATTCTGATGGAATTGTTGTAATAAAAATGAAATGTTCTTCCGTCTGTGTTCTATTTTGTCTTGTCCTCAACGCCATCCGTGCTTTCCTTCACGGGGAAGTTCGGGTCGTGTCAGACACTTTTATATATTTGAACGTAGCATGATCTAATGTAGCAAATTGACACTTTTATATATTTAAACATAATGTGATCTAATGTAACAAATTGACACTTTCATATATTTGAACATAACGTGATCTAATGTAAAAAATTGACACTTTTATATATTTGAACATAACAAGATCTAATGTAACAAATTGACACTTTTATATATTTGAACATAACATGATCTAATGTAACAAATTGACACTTTTATATATTTGAACATAACGTGATCTAATGTTACAAATTGACACTTTTATATATTTGAATATAACATGATCTAATGTAACAAATTGACACTTTTATATATTTGAACATAACATGATCTAATGTAACAAATATGATGTTTTTAGTTAACTTAACATTTTGCATAATTCTGGTGACAAATAAAGAAAGAAGTATTTATTTTGTATAACATGTTCAACATTTCTAATGTCAAATAAAGAGAGGCATTTATTTGCATACATGTTTTCTAATTTTTTAATGACAAAACAAAAAGAGTATTTTTTCTACATACATGTTTATAATTCTAATGACCAAATAAAATGACTATTCATAATTTGTACTCAAATTCAATGTTAACTTTGACAAATAAAAATGAATACTTTTATTTGACAACAATTCAATGTTAGATTTGACAACTAAAATGACTATTTCTATTTATATACAAATTCAATGTTAACATAACAATAGGAATGATATTTTTATAGCAATTCTTGTTCGACATAAAAACGATGTTTTTGTATGGCAATTCTTTTTCAACATAAAAACGATGTTTTTATATGGCAATTTTTATTCAACATAAAAACGATGTTTTTATTTGGCAATTTTTATTCAACATAAAACGATGTTTTTTTATGGCATTTTTTTTTATTTCAGCACAATAGTCCATCAAATCAACATATTAACATATCAACATATATCAGTCAAATCACATACATGTAAGAATCTGTAAACACGATAATAATTAATCGATTATAATTATTTTAAAAGAAATCTCACATCGATTTTTTGTCTGAATTTCCAACATGCTCTTATTCAGCTTTAGTCAGTCCCATCGTGAAGCTCTCATTTTTCTGATTTTAACGGATCTGAAATCATGCGATTCCGTGATCGTATGGAAAAGTTATAAGGTTACAAACCTTTAATTACATATTCAATTAATTAAATAATTATTAAAATCTAATCCCATTCTTAATTACCACCCTCATCTCGTCTCCTTCCCGTCGATAACTGTTATTCCTCTACACCCATCGTCACATTCAAATTGGTGCCACCACCGCCAATCTACAACACCTGAGACCGATCGGACCTACCCATGATGATCGCCCACACCGGAGCTCCCTACAGCCGCCACCGCTTCGAGTTCAACCCCACCCCCGTCCTTCCATTTTCCGTCTGACGGCAAGCCCTTCAAGGGTGAAATCCAAGCTCCACAATCTTCAAGAATGAATCACGACTGTTGATTCTACAAAGCTAATAGTGCTCTTCAATATTGTCTTCAGGGTGATTCGATTTTATTCATTAGACTAGGAGATTTATATGATTCAAATTCGAATGACATGGACCACTCATAAAGTTAACGGAGGCTGTTCATATGGGGTTAGGGTTTGATAATATGAAGGGGTATTTATATTAATTTATAATATTATTATTTAATTCATTTATTATCAAATTTTGAAGTTTAACTTTACGAAGTCCAAAATCCAGCCCAACAAGAGTTGCCCTTAACCAAATACCACCCTTCCAGACACAATGGAACATATTTCGTAACCCAATTTAGCTGTTACGATCAGTTTTTCTTTAAATTAAAATATAAATCATTTAATTATTTAATTTGATCGTACATTTTAATTTACCGGGGCCACATGCTGACCCTAAAAATTACAGAAAAAATATTTCTAGTTATGTTTTGACGAGACGGTCCTAACAAAATTAATTTCATAGATTTGGAGATCCTTTGAAAATTGGCCATTTTCAAGTCGATTAAATTTTGACTGAAATTGACAAAACACATTTTCTTTTTCCACGCTCACAAATTCATTCGAAAAATTATAAAAATTGAAACCTAGCAATAATTTGACGTTCCGGTTCCAAAAAAATGTTTCGTCGAAAACGAAGATCGTTTGTAAAAGGGCTATTTTTAAGGGCTATAAATTATATTAAAATATATATAAATTCTACAGCGACTTTTCTGAATTTTAAACTGGGCATAACTTTTGATTCCCGCTGTGAAATTTCAATTTTTCGGATTCGTTGGAAAGATATTCTTAAACAGATTTAAATATTTTTAGTTTCATCAAAATTCGATTTATTTTGCATCCTGTACATTCAGTCAAAGTTCAAATTCAAATGTTCAAACTACCGCGCTATTCCAAACTCCTTTTATTATTAAATTAAAAAAAATTGTTCTAACAGCGATTTCAATAAATTTTTAATCGTTATTATTTAAAATAAATTATTTTAAATATCCAAAATCCATTAAAATTTCTAAAATAAAATTTTTAGTTTGGTTCCAAAATTCCGGGTTGTTACAGACTCCTCAAAATTTGGTAACTTCAACTTCATTAACAACCACTTATGAATCTTTTTTTGCCTAGAATCAAGTTGTCCCCAAAATAAAAAATGAAAATAAAGGTTTTTTTCTACCGTTCTAATTCTTTTTTTACTATCCATAAAGATGAATTAAGTAAGAACTTTCAATTAGAACTATTTTTTTCAATTGATTTTTTCTTACTTTCATATTTGAAAAAATGGAAACTTAGGTAAGTGTTTCATCATGTGGCGGAATTGCCACATATGAAATTAAGCACAATTCTACAAAGAAATACCCCACTTATTTCTCGAGAAAAGATAGAAACGTGCTCAATATCATTTGATTGAATAATTTCCTCAGCTCCTTTTTGTTTGAAGAAACCCTTCCCTTCAATTGGTCTTTTTTCACCAAAAGCAAACATGAGATAACAAATCAAGTCTTTCCCTAAGATTTCGAATAGCTGTCCTGAATTCAAGTTGATTATGTTTCGTTCTTCCTTGGAGAAAGACAATCAAATAATTCCCAATTATGGTCCTTGTAGATCGGATCATCCGTATAGGATAAAAAAAGAAACTCCAGATATTTGCTACCTTTCGCTTTGAATGAGATCTCAATTCCAGCTATGGTTTCATTAGCTATCTTACAACTAGAATCCCTCTTTTTTTTCGATCTGGTTCCTCCATCACTGCGAACCCTAGTTCGATTCAGGCATGATATACTTTTTATTTATTGGGAGAACCTAAGTACTCTCTTGCGGATCCATGAAAAAACTCTCAAAAATCTTTCTCTCTTTTGGAAGATACAGGAGCGAAACAATCAATCTATTGATATTGGAAGACCAAATAGATTCTTGCAATGTCTCATTTCTGGGTCCAGTGGAATTCATAGGTATAGGAAGAAGCTCCATCAAATAGAGATTTTTTCTTTCGGCCATCTTTCGATTGGTAATACGAGATATAATGACCACTACTACAATCAGTATTACACCATTGATCGTGAAATATCGATTGCTTGTTGAACCCTGTGAATCACGTGAAAGTAGGATACTCCAAATTCAGGGTTCAGAGAGTTTCATAAAACATTCTACTATGAAATATTTACTCATGGGCGGGGCAAGCTCTTCTATTCTGGTTCATGGTTTCTCTTGGCTATATGGTTCATCTTGGGGGGAGATCGAGCTTCAAAAAATAGTGAATGGTCTTATCAATACACAAATGTATAACTCCCAGGAATTTCAATTGCACTTATATCCATCACTGTAGGAATTGTGTTCAAGCTTTCCCCAACCCCTTTTCATCAATGGACTCCTAACTTATACGAAGAAGTGCAGTTCGTTCAACAAATTCCTACCACTATAGCTATCTCTGTAAACTTGAATCTACTTCTTTTCTTTGATTCTTTTCGGTATTATATAACCGGTATTCTCTAGGGCATACAGAGAGATGAACAATATAAATATAAGTGAGATGTAAAAAAAAGGTAAGGTTAAGTCTAAAAAGTCGACTATTTAAGCTTTACCTTTACTAAGAATAAGAAAAGAAAGGGCCCTTTCTTTTCTTATTTTTAGTAAAGGTAAAGATTGAATAGTCGATTTTTTAGACTTAACCTTACCTTTTTTACATCTCACTTATATTTATCTTGTCCATCTCTTTGTATGCCCCAGAGAATATAGGTTATATAATACCTTATAATTCTATATAAAAAATCCTGTAGAAATATTGTGGATATATAAAATTCATGGTCTATTTGCTAAAAATTCTCAAACATTTGAACATAATGTATTCTATTATGATGTGAATTATTTATCGAATCCTATTGAGAATCCTTAACCTCAAGTGAAAATTTTGATTTTGAATGTGTGCAAGGAATAGATTCAAAAGGTCAAATAAAATCTTTGAAATTTTTATTCAAACTACAATATATCAAATCAAATAAAAATGCATTATATTATTCCAACGACTTTATTTGATAAAAATTATGATTCCTAATTACTATGGTATGGGTGCGTAAAAGAAAATTTTTGTGGAAAGAGCAAAAAAAAACCTATTGCATATTAATTTGTAATACGTGAATAACAAAATACGAATTAAGGCCCTTAGATCTATTTCCTTCGTCGAAAAAGGGATGGAATTGGAAAAAAGGATATCTAAATGAAATACTGCAAAGAATAATTGATAATTAGAAAAAATTGTATTACTCATAAAATTATTATATTCTATTAATTTCTATTAGTATTAATTGGAATAGGATGTGGCCAGCGAGAATGAATTATTAGGGACAGACAGACCGACAAAACAGCAATAGCCACATATATGGTTCTCAATCAAAAAGGGGAAAATGTAATCTTTATTTATGTAGCTATTGGTCAAAAAGCATCTTCTGTGGCTCAGGTAGTGACTAGTTTCAAGGAACGAGGGGCGTATTGTATTATTGTTCAAAGGATCAGAAAAAATAAAAGCTTAACATATATAGGTATATAAATGTATAATATACAAATAAAAAATGAAAACGCATTTCGGTCATATTTGAAATGAATAAAGAAATAGAAATATAGAGATAAGGAATAAACCATGGATAAATCCAAGCAACCTTTTCATAAATTCTCCGATCTTTCAAACCACTCTATTCTTTTGTTTCTTATGATGTTTTTGCACAATGGAATAGAAGCTTTTTCTAGTGATTGATTTATATATAATAGAGACTCTGGCGCTCATTAACTCTTATTTTACAAAGCAACAAAGATCAAAAGCTCTAATTAAAATTATATTGCTTCATTTCCTTAGGAAGGAGTGTCAAACCATTTGACTATTGATTCATTCCAATATAAAGGCTTAGTAATCAAATAATAGATAATAAATGGATCGATTTAAAAATAAACGAGTTACTAATCGTAGAAAGAAATAAAAAACAATTACGGTTTTCAACAATGAATACTAAGGTTTCTTTTTTTTTTTTCAAAAAATACATATCAAATTGAAAATGTTTTTCAAAACAGAGTACGACATTTTAGTAATTATTATATAAATAAATATATTTACACCTATCCTCACGTGTCGGACAATACTATGTTATTTCCCATGCTTATACTAGAATTCTTAGGAAATAGACCATGAATTTCATTTATCCACAATATTTCTAAGGAATCCACTCTTGAAGTTATTAAATAATCTAATCCATTATCGGGGATCAATCCCGAACCCATTGTATCATACCTTTTTTTCACATATGAAAGACTAGACTTTACTAACTCAATTTTTATGAAATTTTGAATTAGATTATTTACCCTTACCTCCAAAAGAGAAGTATGAACTTCTTCTATAGAACCATTTGTTTCTTGTTCCAAATTCAATACTAAGCAAGCCCGAACTAATTGAGTACTTATGTGAAAAATTCCACGAATTGACTTTTCGTTTCCATAAAGGATATAATTGACAATTCTAAGCCATTAGTACTCGATTTAGTTGGTAACAGCCAACCGAATAAAATTCAATCGTTTACTCTTTAAATTTAAGTGAGTAAATTTTCAAGTGCAATCTATTGTTTTTTAAAAAGATCAAGTAAATGAATAAGAATTATGAGTAAGTGAAGTGTGTTTCATTTCTATCATTATATTATACGAAATACCATTTATACTTGATTAGATCAAATCTATGTAATTCAAACCCGTGGTTCATTATTATGATCTCATTAATCGTTGTTCCTTATTTTCTTTTCTATATATCTAACCATATATAGATATATAGTTTAGTTAGTGTCTTTTTTTTTATTCACCTTCACTTTCATGGATGAGTTATCCCTATTTTCACATCTAGGGGTCTCGACAATATGAAGCAATAAGTTAGTTATAAGTTTTTATTTTTTTATTATAGTAGTTTTGATTATTTAATTAATATTAGGGATCAGTTTTTATTTTTTTTGATTCTACTAAAAACTCTAAAGAAAAACTAATAAATCACATACTAAGCATAGCAATTATAAAAAAAGGATTAATTTCTTTTTGATTCAACTTTATAGAATTCGAATTATTTTATTTTTTTAACAGAAAAAGTTTCAAGGTGCTGCTCCGACCAATTGAACTATAATCTCGAATAAGTTTTTACATAATCTTCTTCTATCCGAAGAAATGAATCATCAAAATAATGAGTCACCCGCTCCATTGATATGGGCACATCTGATATCAAGAAATGCTTGGGAGTTCCTCTATTCAATCCTTTTCCTTCTTCTTGTTGCTGGATATCTCGTTCATATCCGTCTTCTCTTTTTTCCCGAGCGTCTAGTGAGTTACAGATAGAGTTTGAAAAGATATTGCAATCGGGTCGTTGCAATTATGGGTTGGATGTCTAATTGTCCAGGCGGTAATGATAGTACCTTGTACCTTAACCGGTGGCTCACTTTTTCTAAGGAATGGGGGAGAGGACCGAAACATGCCATTGAAAGACTCTACTGAGACAAATAGAGATCGATTCTTTGGGATCCTTCCTTTCTTCAAGTGGAATGAACAGAGATATAATCATATCGATTCCTGAGATGCCTTTTTGGATCTTCCTCAATGTCCTTGCTATTCAAGAAATGTGGGAAGCAGATGAATAATCATCTACTTCCGAAAGAAATTGAAGAATTTCCTGGGAATCCTACAAGATCAATTCATACCTTTTTTCCACATATGAAAGAATAAACTTTACTAACTCAATCTTATGAAATTTTGAATCAGATCATTTGCCCTTACCTCATCAAGAGAAGCATGAACTTATTTTGTAGAATCATTTTTTTTTCTTGGTCTCAATTCAATACTAAGCAAGCCTGAACTATTGAATACTGGTGTGAAAAAATCCACGAATTGACTTTCCGTTTCCATAAAGGATATAATTGACAATTCTAAGTTGAACGTTATCTTTTTCTTGCAAGAGATCTTGAGTGAAAAGTTTTGCTAAATTTAACCTATCAACTATTTCATATGTGATTATGGGCCAAACCAAAACAAAATACTTTTTTTCAATGGGTGTGATTTGTTGGACATAAATCCAATTTTTTAGAAAAAAATGACTCCTTAGAATTGTTTTTCATTCCCGGTAGTACTAAAATGCCGTTGTGTCTAGATATCTAATTTGTCTCTCCAGGAAAATGAATATCCCTAGAAAAAAATTCAAGTCAATAATTTTTTTTATCTCCACTCGTACTAATCCGCCTACTCGGCTTCTTGTATTTGTATTTAAAGCGTGTTGTGTATCTACTTCAGTGATACTATTGTTCCAGACCATTAGGTACGAAGATCCAGGTAAGATATGTACTTCTTCAGGAATAAAAACCGATTCACTTTCATTTTGTATTTTGGACTAAATTCTTTTACTCCTCTACATTCAATCAAATCTTTTCTTTTTCTACAATTGAATCCACCTCTATGGTCCCATATTTAGTAATTCCCGAACTTGTTTCTCGAGAATAGGTACTATTGGGTCAGGTGAATTAGATAATAGACAAACGACTGTTGGCATTATAACTTTCCTTCTCTTTTCAGGGCCTATCCGAAAGAGAATATAGGACCTTTTAGTCGTAAATAGGATGAACCATCTCCACTGATATCTTTGCTTCGGAACAAATTTATACTAGTTACCTTCCTTTTCTAATTATTTTTATATATTTTATAAATTCTATGAAAAATTCTGCTTTTCTTAAAATATCATGAACATCTCCTGTAGGTTAAACACCTTTTTCAAGGAAAACTCAAAATGTAACGTCGCGTTATTTTGGCAATTAAATATTTAATTTAATTTATTATTTTAAATATTATATTTGGAATATTAATGGAATTTAATTTTGATTCGTTATTAAATGGAAGTTTGAACGTTATAATTTATATATAATATAATCGAGCTCGAAATGATGCGGTAGTTCGTATTATGGAGTTTTGAACTTTAACTGGAAATGCAGAATCTAATATAAGTCGGATTTTTGTGAAACAAGAAACATTAGAATCTCGTTGATTATAAGTTTCATATGAAAGAGAGAAATTTAGATTTCATGTTATAGATTTTTAATTATGGGCATATCAAATTTTCAAATAGTCGATATGAGATTTCCTTAATAAACGATAACGTTTAATTAATGAATATAAAGGAATTTTTATATATTTGGATATCGTTTTAACCCGAATTTCTAAATATTGAGTTTAACATATATATATAGGATATTCTGGTTGGATATATATGATGGTAACGATTTATTTTTCAATACGGCCTCCATTTTTGATGAAACAAGTTTTAATGGAAAACGTATAATTAATTATTGCTATGTTTCCAGTTTGAAGCCAATTGGAGGTGTTTTGTCGGTAGGAGAAATTTAAGGGTGAACCGATTGAGATCTAAATAGCACCGTTTTGCAAACGGAGTTGTTATTCAACAAAATTGATTTTATTGGATCTAGACGTCAACGTGTATCAGTACGTCCAATCTCATCGCGTTTGGAGTTTAGTAATAATAGTATGAATATAGAGTGTTTAACGTAAAAGCAGTAATTAATGGTAAATAAAAATAACCATTTATAAATAAAATACTTAGAAGATTGTGCACCCTAACTTCTGCCTAACCTACCCTAACTTTTCCTTTTCAACTAAGAAAATTTCCTTCAAACCCAAGAGAAAGTATCGCACATGAAAATAGCTACTTCTGTCAACTCTATGCATTGTTCGAATCCAAATAAATGAGTGTACTCTCTAAATCTAGACCCGGCTATCCTACTTGAGCCGGCACATGCCGCCTGGCTAATCTTTGTATGCACAGAAACTCCACAGGCCTATTAAAAAAATGAAAATACACATTGACCCATGAAAGGAAATAACATGTTATGCCTAATATAACAAGCCTACCCACCGTGCTGATTACAACTAAAATGAAATATCACTACAATGTTATCATACACACCTACAAACTCAATGCCGTGAAGATCAAGCTGTTGGATTCCTTGGCTATCAAGGTGTTGAAGCCGTGACAACCAAGGCATCTTCCATTAAAAATACTGAAGCCTCTTCTTCATCTTCCTGTGGGTTTACAGTAAGGAAAATTTAATTCGAAAAGCTTCTTTGATTTTTTTTTTTAAATCATAGACACAACCATGAATCATGGAACTCATTTCAATAACCTCCAAAAATCGATGGTTACACTGCCACCATCTCAGATTTGTAATTCACGCAGTTCGACAGAAAAGTTGTGATCTAGGTTTGCTAATATATGGGGATACAAGGAACAATACACGATTTTGTTTGTGGATCAGAGATCAGCTAAAAGAGACGCCCAAGTGGTAAAATTTTCGTGAATTCTGGCTTTGAAAAATGTCGCACCTCGAGCTCGACTAATCCACGTCGGTCGGCACTGTGGTTCACCGGAGTAGGAACGAGGAGTGCGAACGAGTTTGGTTTGAGGAGAAAAGTGGAATGGATGTGTTAAAAGGGCAGTTTGTGGCCTGGGGTGCGGTGTCAGTGTGGAGCGTGCACAACTTTGAGGGAGGGAGCTCCAGGAGGAAACGAGGAAGGCATTTTAGGGAAGAATAGCTTTTTTCGGTGAGGCTTTGGGTATTTAACGTGGCTGGAGTGTCTTAATGGGCCTACGGGCTTCCATTCAAAAAAAAGACATAAATACAAAACTGGGCAAAACAGTTGACCTGGGAAAGCAAAAGAGTGGAGTCGGACTTATTTGAAGCATTGGAGATGAATGGTTCTAGTGGAAAATGCATGGAATGGGTGCGTTGCAGAATACAGATGGATGGTGGAAGTAAATACAAGGGAAAAGTTGCATGTACTGATGTGAGGAAGGAAGAAAGTATAGGGAAGGAGTATGTGTATTGGTAGCGAACAGACAAAAGAATAAATAATAAAAGAGCACGGAACAGTAGTAGCATTCGGGGTGTAAAGGATAAGTGGCAGCATATTTACAAACAAAAGGGAGGGGAAGCACTAGAATAGGTTAGATTAACATGGGCTACGTTTTATTTTGGTAAGCCTTTTATTTTAGAAACATAAAAGTTTAATTACTTTAATTATTTTATAATCATTTTAATATCATACATCGCACATAGGTTATCAAAAATTGCGCGCGGTTGGTACTGTTGAAATCGTACCATCGAACCCAATGCGATGAAGCTGGACTGATCGAGAGCAGAAACAACTGCAATTTTGGATTAAATTAAACGCTTATTTAATTTAACCAAAACGAACCGTTTTAATCGACAAGACAAAACAAGGCGAGTTAAACTCACTCAGTTCTTCCCATTTATATTTTATATAAATTTGGTTTTTATATTGTGTGCTCTGTTTGCAAATGGTTAACTGGTTGCTAATTATATTTATTGGTTTATTAACCAATGAAATTAAACCGTCGTTTAATTTCAGTGAAATACCAAATCGTTATTTTAACGATGGATTCCAATAAAGGTGACTCACCTTGATTGGTCATGTTTATAAAATAAATGTGCTTGAACTGTTTGAATGATTCGAATTGCTTGTGAATTGGTTGGTGCTAATGGTCGTTATTTATTGTTATCGGTTAAATGAAACTGAATGATATGTTTGAAGATAAACATTTGAATACAGGGAAGAACAGGTGGGAGGGATCCAACCGGATTCCTCAATTTTTTTTTTCTCATATTACCATATATGAACTGTCATGATTGAGTGATTGATTTGATTTGTGATCATTGACTAAAAAGTCAACCCGTGTTGTATTTTAACCAATGGGCAATATTGGTTGAGTAATCGGTAGTAAATGGCCTAAGAGTAAATTGATTTGTTTATATTGATTTACCGTCAGGTGAATCGATAGGACTGAACTTATAAAATTTATTTTATAACCAAAGATAGATTTTGGAATATTTATTTTGAATAAAGCTTTATTAAAAGGAAATAAATATTTATTTTTATAATTAATTGTAAATTGATTTTTTTTAAAGTCAATTCTAATGTCAACTAGATTTGTAAATGTGAGAATAAGAAAATTAACCTAACGGTTAAATTTTGATAATTGTTTTGTTAAGAAACAATTAGATGGAATTATATAAATTATTTATATTATTAATTAATTTAAAGTGAGAACGAATTGGTATTGGTTAATAAGATGACCGTGATTTGAGTAACTAAATCGACCGTTTTAAATTGGGAATGATGATTAAATTAGTGTATTTTAAATAAAAGAGTTTAATGAATATTGTTTAAATTTAATAAGGTTTTAAAAAGGGGATTACTACTTGTTTTTGTTATTAAAGAAATTTACTACCTCTATAGTAGTTAATGATCAAAATAAATTATTATTTAATTAATAATAATTTAGGGATTTACTTTTTAAATGGAAATTAATTTGAAAAGTAACCGCAATGGGTATGAGATCAAATGGAATGGTGAAAGAAGTTTGTGAACAGGTTTTGTTTAAAATCTGAGTATTATAACAAAGTTATAAAAGTAATTTTTAAGCGACTATTATAGCTTAAATTAAATGTTACTTAATTATTTGAATTAAGTAAAGAGGAATTTAGATAAAAGTGTTTTATAATAAACCAGAGTTATATAAAAGTGATTTGAGGTGTTATATCGTTAATTTTAAATTAACGTTACTTAATAACGAGATTAAGTAAGAAGGGGAAATTATAATAAATTTCCAAAGCAGGAAGGGATGAATAGGTTTGAGGGAGAATTAGTGGAAGTGAAATTGGTAAAAGAAATGGATTATCAGATTTCGTAAACAAAAATCTGAATTATGAAATGAAATTGTTTAAAAAGGGGTAAAGTTTAAAAGTGGTGTTCTCTACTAGATTACGTAATTATTAAAGAAAGTAATAACGGTTATACTAGAGAAAGAGATTTCAAAAAGTAAGAAGATTTTAGGAAATCGTAATTTGAATAAATTAGTTAAATGGTATTTGTATTGATATTAGAATGGAATATTGGTTTTTAAATTACAACTCATATACATCTTGAGATATGAACATTGTTGATCGAGGTCTGAGAGTTAATTAAATTACCCCAACTTGAATGACTTCAGGATTATCCAAAGATGATATTAGTTGAAATGGTGAAAGAGGTTAGTAGTAATTTATTATTTCATTAGAGAAATAATAACGCAACATTTTGGTGGAAATTTGGGAAAATATAGACATAATAATGATCCCAAGGAAAACGGGAAATTAAAGGGGGATGGCGTGAAGGTTTTGCGATATTCGCGAGATAAAAAAAGGGGACGTGAAGTTGAATTCTATTCTATAAGAATAAGCGTGGGTTGTTGTTTTCAAGTCGTGAATAAAAGATATTCTATAACTTTGTTTTACGAGTAATAAGTTAAAATGATTTCCCAATATTTGATAATAACTTGGCTAATGTTTGAAAGTGAAAATAGAAACTAAATATGACATAAGATTTTCCTAGGTGTTAAAATGAATATGTTTATAGAAAAATCTTATGTAAATAAGAAGCGAGAAAACTATATTTATAATATCGAAATATTTAAGAGTTTTGAATTTACATTTGTTTTAATTAAAAGGCCAAGTGGTGCTGAATGCTGAACCAGTGAACTCATTGGGTTATCATGATTAAAACACTGTTTATTTTGATAGTTAAATCACCGACTATCAAATCTGCCCAATACGATTGTTGGCACGGAAAGACCGGGATCGAATTTATATTCAAAAACCATTCCGACCAACAAATACGTGGAGATATTAGAAGATGATCGAGATGGAACATTGAAGACCGTAGATCTTCAAAAATGGAAGAACTGCTACTAATCTCCGGTTTAGCGGCCAGAGATAAACTGTGGTTCTGTAGTGGTTGAAATCTATGGGTTGCAAGGACTTATCGCTACTGATCCATGGGGTGATTCCTATATTGGATGTAGTAGGAGAGTGCCTTCGGTTCATCCTGTTCCTGGATGACTTGTATGGACGAATGTCTGACAAAGTATTTCCAATGGGATCACGTACGTTGATATTTTCAAATGTACCAAGTTGATGGCGGAGAAGTGCACATTCTCTTAGCTCGATAACTAGAGTATTTTTGTGAACGTCAATTAGTGATATCTAGCGGATTTGACGATGTGGCATTCAAAGTGAATGATGACCAGATATTCAAAAGATAATCTAAACCTCAAGCCTCATCAACTGGGAAATGACAAAAATCGGGCAGGCAGCATGGCTATGTGGGTCGCTCCTATTAGGGTGTAAAATCACGTATCTAGAGAAATTCCTTTTGCTTCTTTAATCTATTTCGATGCTGTCCCTTTTCGGGAAACGACGGTTTGAGCCCAACTGTTGGTGATATACGTTCGATACACTCAAGCAAAATGAGTGGTCGGTCATGTGTGGGCCGGGTTGCAAAACGTACTTATTGAACCCGGTGTATTCGCCTCTAGAGATACACTATTGAGAGGTAGTCCCATAACTTGTCATGATCGGAATCCAATCTCCAATAAGCGCCTGAGGTTTTTGATTGTATATTATATATGTGGAGTGTGAGATGCAAGCGTTCCGCTAGATTGATATCTACTTGTATGTAGACACTATTTTAATATCAGGAAAGATATTGATTTCGAAAATGTTTTGGTTTATCGTAAGGTAAAATCCATCCATATTTATGTGTGGATTTGGTCTTACGATTATCCTTTTCTTTCAAAAAGATTTTTGCTTAAAAATCAAGTTGTGTGATACCCTTAATACTGTGCGAGTTTTTCTTACTCTGGTTCACCAGACTGACCCGATGTTTTGTAAATGCTCGGGTTAGACCGGGTTGTACAGGTTCAGGTTATCAACTGCTGTGAAGAAACATGCTGGAGCTGTTCAGACGTATTATTATATATGTATATATATGGTGTGTATTCTGATGAGTGATGTATATGGGGTAGGTTATTATCATTGTCCAAATGTGTGATGTACTCTGATATTGTAAGTATTTTTAAAGCTCTCAATAAGGATTTATTTCTGTATTATATTTGTTCCGTTGCGATGTGAGCTTCTGTGTGTGTTGGTTCTTCTTCTTCTTTTTCTATTCTAATAATTCTTTTTTTCTTATCTCATCCTCTAATTTCTTTCTAATAAGTTTTCGGTGTTTGGAAGGTCAGCTTGAGTTACGGTAAAGGTATTTATGTCAATTTTCGAGACCGAAAATCCTTGGGTCGTTACAGTGGTATCAGAGTTATTGGTTTAGTAATAACCTTGTGTAATGGCGCGTTTTGTAAGGTATAATAATTGAGTTATTTAATTATTTAAATAACGAATATATTAAATAAACGATAGTTGAACGTATAAATTATAATAATTATTATAATCGAGCCCGTAACGACGCGGCAGTTCGTTATTTGGCGAGTTGAACTTCAACTGAATATACAAGATTCGTTATAAGTCGGATTTCTGTGAAACAAGAAACGGGTGGAACTGGTGGAGTATATCTTTCTAGTGGAAGAGAAAAATCGGGATTTCGTCGGGTAGATTTTGATGTACGTCCAAATCAAATCTTGAAATAGTCGCTATAGAATCGTTTATCGACCGTAACGGTTTATTCGATATAACGAGAGATCGGGTTTGAATTTAGACAAGGTTCTTTTGGGAAATAGTGATAATTTAATTTTTAGAATTTTACTATAATTTTTAATTAATTTAATAAGCAACTTTTTATTTGAAGTATTTCACACCCTGAAATCAACATTTTGAGGTTTCAAAATATGAGTTCATCTACCGGTATTATTACATTTTTGGAATCGTAACACATCGCTGGATATAACCGCATTCTCACTTCTGTCCGTAGTGTCTCGGATATGAATAAAATATTGTGTAATATGGTACCATACAAATCCAACTATTTCGAAACCAATGCATCCACTATCTTTAGAATGCCCTGTACACGTCCCCTCTTACAGTGGCTTTGTACACGTCCCATTTTACATGGTAAGTCTTTGCACACGTCCCCTCCCCTTTAAAGGGCTCTTAAGTATACACGTACCATTCTTTCCATTCATCCCTTCAACCTACCCATACACAACATATATATGCTGTATAACCGAACACAGCAAGAGGAAATCCAAAATAGAAAATCAAAAGTAAATTAAATAAAAATCCTTAAATCTAAGTGCTTATACATTTAAGTCGCTGAAGTAATTCTCTTCATCTTGATATGAGAATCTTTGTGTTCGATGTCCAGTTTTCCCGCTGACCTCGCTACAACGAATCTAGGGTTCAAGTTGTCTTCGAATTCTTGGGGTTTGAGCTCGTTTGAAGTCGAGATTGGGCTTGTTATCGAAAACCGCACTCGGTTGCGGAGATTGATGGAAATCTTGGCATAAAAGTGTCGCACAGTTCACTGGTGCGTGCGTTAAGGGGCTGATACCAGAATGATAGGGATGCGTGCGAGATTGAATTCGAGGGTATGGGATGGAAGAGGGTCAAACGAGAAAGATTCTCGTGATTTCTGTTGGAAGTTCGGTAGGGTGATTGACGAGGTATTTGGGGATGAAAATCGGTCAGTGGGTTTGGTGTACAGGGAGGAACCGCATCTCTTAAAAGAGGAAGAAGGTCTTTGAGCGGATCGTGGGTTAAGGAATGGGAAGATGGGCCGTTCACTTTTGGTAAGGCCCAAAAGAAATTAGAAAGTATATTAAAGTTTATTTAATTTAAATAAAGTGAAAACTTGTCAACTTAATAACTTATTCGTACGATATCAGATTTAGGTACCGTAAGTTGCGTTGGGATCGTATGGATGGACACTACACCATGGAGCTGACTGGAAGTGAATCCGAGCTCGTTACGATTTATGGCAAAATAAATTGTTCGACTGAATCAATGAACGCAAACCGATATTTATCGGTTAACGCGCAAATGTGAGTAAAACTCACCAACTCTGAACAGTTTATAATTTCATGTTATATTGTTAGAACTGTTAAAATTGTCTGTTTGACTGTGTGTTGATTGTTGGATTGAACTGCTAGTCAGTTAGTTAAATTTCTATATTGATTCTGTTTAACAGAATATATCATATGGAACTGAAAGTGATGTTATCTATATTGTCTAACATCTGTGATGCAGGGAAACAGGTTGGAGGAATCCGACTGGATTCCTCAACAGTTATTTTATTGTTTTTCATATATTGTTATATGATGTGATATAAAATCTGTGGGCGATTATATGTGCTTGGACGATATTGAATATCTGATTTGATATGATTGAATACCATAACATACCGAAATGTTGATAAGGGGATTTTCAATGTTTATATTGAAAATGAATCTTATTTATAAAATCGATAGGATTTTATAAAAGGAAAACATTTATTTAATTAGGAAATAAATAAATGAAAAGGAAACATTTATTTAGATTATAAATAAATGGAATAAAGGAATATTTATTTAGGAAATAAATAAAGGAACATTTATTTAGATTATAAATAAATGGAATAAAGGAATATTTATTTAGGGAATAAATAAAGGAACACTTGTTCGGAAAATAAATAGAATTATACAAGGATAGATTTAAACACGTGCTTCGCACCCGGTATAACACGATATGGATTTAAATGAGATATTAAATAGGAAATCTATTTTAAACAGATAAATTGAAGTAGATTAATTTATAAATAATGTTTTATAAATTAAATAAACTATTTATCGTTGATAAATGGAATATATATAAGTCTGGACTTATATAGAGAAGTAGAAATGTTATTAAAAGGACATTTATAAAGTGAAGAACCGTTACTAAAAGTAAATCTTTATAAATGGATAAACATTGTAAAAAGTAAATCTTTATCAATGGATAAACGTTGTAAAAAGAAAATCTTTTGAAATGAATAAACGTTAATAAAAGGAGTTAATCGAATTTAGTTATTCGAAATGAGTTATTCGAATTAGATATTTGAATAGAGTTAAACACATTAGAGTGATTCGAATTACTTATTCGAATAGAGTTAAACAAAGTAATTTGTTAGGTTAACCAAAGCGAGTTAGTCGAGTTAATCAAAGTAATTGGTTAAGTTAACCAAAGTAAATTAAGTTAAGATAAACTAAGCGGTTAATCGAAGTGAATTAGTTAAGTTAAACTAATTGGTAAATCAAAGTGAATTAGTTGCGTCAAACTAAGTGAATTAGTCAAGTTAAACTAATTGGTTAATCGAAGTAAATTAGTTGGGTTAATCAAAGTGAATTAGCTGAGTTAAACTAAGTAAATCGGTTAGAGTTAATCAAAGTGAATTAACTAAGTTAAACTAAGTGGGTTAGTTCAGTTAATCGAGACAAGTAAATCAAGTTAGGTTAAACCATTTGAGTTAACCAGTTAGGTTAAACCATTTAAGTTGACCAGTTAAAGTTGACCAGTTAGAGTTGACCAGTTATAATTGACCAGTTAGAGTTATCCAAGTGGAGTTAATCGAGTAGAGTTGTCGAATATCACTCATTCGAAGTAGAGTTATCGAATATAGTGTATTCGAGGGAAGAGTAATCGAATATAGTTTATTCGAGTGGAGAAATCAAATGTTATTCATTTGAGAAGAGTTATCGAATATAGTTTATTCGAGTGGAGAAATCAAATGTGATTCATTTGAGAAGAGTTATCGAATATAGTTTATTCGACTGGAGAAATCAAATGTTATTCATTTGAGAAGAGTTATCGAATATAGTTTATTCGAGTAGAGAAATCAAATGTGATTCATTTGAGAAGAGTTATCGAATATTATTTATTCGAAGAGTAGTTATCAAATAATGGTTATTCGAAGTCAGTTAATCCAAAGGAGTTAATCGAAGAGTTAATCCAAAGGAGTTATTCGAAGTTAGTTAATCCAAAGGAGTTATTCGAAGTTAGTTAATCCGAAGGAGTTAATCGAAGAGTTAATCCGAAGGAGTTAGTCGAAGAGTAAATCCGAAGGAGTTATTCGAAGTTAGTTAATCCAAAGGAGTTATTCGAAGTTAGTTAATCCGAAGGAGTTAATCGAAGAGTTAATCCGAAGGAGTTAGTCGAAGAGTAAATCCGAAGGAGTTATATTAAGTTAATCGAGTTAGAGAAAATCGAATATTAGTTATTCGAATAGAGTTAAAGGAGTTATCGATTTTATTTTGATCGAAAGGAGTTATCGATTAGTTAATCCAAAGGAGTTATTCGAAGTTAGTTAATCCGAAAGAGTGAATCGAAGAGTTAATCCGAAGGAGTTAGTCGAAGAGTTAATCCGAAGGAGTTAGTCGAAGAGTTAATCCAAAGGAGTTATTCGAAGTTAGTTAATCCAAAGGAATTATTCGAAGTTAGTTAATCCGAAGGAGTTAATCGAATAGTTAATCCGAAGGAGTTAGTCGAAGAGTTAATCCAAAGGAGTTAGACGAAGAGTTAATCGAATATAGTTATTCGAAAGAAAGTGTTAATCGAATATAGTTTATTTGAGTAAAGTTAGAAGAGTTAATCAAATAAAGATTACTCGAAAGAGAGTTATACGTCGAATTCGATTATAGCGAATTTGGGAAAGTACTATTTACTTTCCAGGGTTTAAATCAAGATTTAGTTATTGATTTAGAAATTAGGTGTCTGTTAAATTATTCGAGTTAGGAGATAAAGTTATAATTTAGGTTAGATATTGCAGAAGTAGGAATTATAACGTTATAGTTATAATCAAACGTTTTCATATAAGAAGTAGATTCGTAACCTGAATCCGACAATTTGCGTAAACAGATTATTGGAAAAAGTGAGTGACGAGCTTCATCTATTTCACAGTAAAGGACGTTGTTCAATTAAGGTCTGAGAGGTAATTATACCCCAACTTGATTGACTTCAAAATTGACAAAGGAATAGTTGTGGTTCGATAGAAAAGGTTGATTTGAAATATAGTTAAGTAATAAGCGATTTATGGATTAAGCGTAACGATGTTTTATACAACGTTCATTTGAAATCCGTAAATGAGTTTTGGAAACGTTTTCCAAATATAGTCAGATATGTTTTCTAAACATAGAAAATGAAATGTTTTCATGATAAGAATTTAAGAAATAGAGTTAAGCAAATTCAGAAACTGACTGGAGAGGGTAAGTTGAACGGTTTTCTAAGTGACGATCTGATGTTGGTCTCGACCTTCCGTATTGATACTTAGAGAATTGTTCTCATACTAGTTACAGTTAGGGACTGATAGTTGCGAAATAATAGTGATGTGAAAATAAGCTATGGAAATGTTTTCCAATGATTAATAACATATATTTTCTAAATATATGAAATAAGGAAATATGAACATATGATGATTGATCGATCGAATTCCCATTTGGAAATAAGATCGTTGTTTTTACACCGACATGTTTTCATTTGATAGTTGAATCACAGACTATCAAAGTTTTTACCATTTTAACGTTGTTAATATGGAGAGACCGGTTGGATTATTATCCAAAGAACCACTCTGTATTGGCATAAGCGTTGCGAGCAATATATGCCAAAGATAAATTGAAGACGGAGTAAAGTGCAAGGGCTGTTGTATAAGTCTTAGATAACAGTGACTAAGATGGATATACTGAATAGTGCCTTCGGTTTGTCCAGTCCCAGGACAACGTATATGGAAGAAGGTCTGACAGAGTATATCCAATGGATCGCGTAAGTTGATCTGTTCAAACGTATTCACGTTTGGTGGCGGAGGAATTCGTTTCTCTTAGCCGTATACCCGTGTTATTTTTGGTTAAGTCAATTTGTGATTTGGCGGGTATGACGATGTGGCATTCAAAGTGAATGGTGATCAGATGTTCTGAAGATAGACGTAGCTTCTAGCCTCACACCAGGAAGTAACAAAAGTTGGGCTAGGCAGCATGGCTAGTTGGGTCATTCCCAAGCAGGGTGTATTGTCACCGATCTAGGGAATATCCATATTTATACTTCTTTTTGATTCTGTATCTTCGAATGACGGTTTGATGGCCTACAACCGTGGTGGCAATATATTCGCGACACTCAAGCTAAATGAGTGAGCGGTCATGTGTGGCCGGGTTGCAAGACGTTCTTGTTGAACCCTGAGTGTATCACCTCTAGAGTACACTATTCAGAAGGTGCTCCCATACCTTGTCTGTTGGGATCCATTCTCCGATAAGCGCCCTGCGGTTTATGATTTTATACTATGTATGTAGAACGTGAGATGCAAGCGTTTCTGCTAGATTGATACCTATTTGTACTTAGACATTATTATAATATCACAATGATATTGCTTGTCAAAGTTGTTCAGATACTCATAAGGGAAAAACCCGTTCCGTATTCACGGCGTGGTCTTATGAGATATCCTATACCTGTTTTAAACTATTTTACTCGTACTAGTCCCATGACTGACCCGGAGTTTACTTTGTTGTTTCCCTAAACTCTTGGGTGCCTAAATTTGTACGGGCAGTCAAGTAGTCGGGATTTACAGATATACATGGAGAGCTTGGAGCAGGAGACTTCAAGATTCTATAGCTATAGTTATTTCCGCTGTGTTGTAAGTGTTGTACTCTGATAAGTGCTATTGTATATATATAACTATTTACTTCAAAGCTATGTTATATATTATATGTTATTCGTTCCGCTGTGAGATTCGTGTTACTCTGATGATTCTGATGTTCTTCTTCTTCTTCTATTCTATTAGTTCTATCTTTTCTTTCTCACCTTCTAAATTCTTTCACTAACGTCTCGGAATTTCCGACTCTCGAGGAGTCGGAAATTTCCAGCCGTTACAGTTGGTATCAGAGCCAGGTTAAGTGATTACCTTGGCTCTGTGGCATAACTCGATAGAGATGGGATTAGTAATATCCTAGATTGAGTTGAGTGTATATATATGAGCGCGTAATTGTTATTCAATATAAAATGGTTTTATATTGTGGAGACTCATTGGTTGAGTGGCTTATGAATTCTGGTCGATCAGTTTTGATCCACTGTATCGATAAGGGTTACTAAACACTCGAATACGATGAACCGTCATGGTATGTTTTGAAAGAGGGTAAATGAAATAATTTTTCCTAAAATATATTTGTTTATAGAAGAAATATATATCTTGAAATTATTATAGTATATTGATTGCGTTGGTTGTTATTATAATCGAATAAGATTATAAAAGGGTGGAATGGTTATAAATGACCAATCAATATTCATATGAATGTAATATATGAAATAGTTTGAATTAAATATGAATTTAAATCAGAATTTGGAATTTAAAATAAGGAAATTTTAAGTTCCTGGGAGATTTGAAAATGTTTTTCAAATTTAAAACAATATAGTATTGAACTCACTTCGATAGCTGGAAAATAGATTCTGATGATGAATCTAGACATCATCAGTGTTCATTTTCGAGTTCTAAGTGACGGATTTCTACCAAAGGTTTTGTTTTTGAATTTGTTTTGAGAAAACAAGTTGTTTAGAAATTCAAAGGTTTTGAATTGGCATTATGATTTCAAATTGATTTGAAAGAAACCCAGGAATTTAAGTTCTGGAATTAAAATTTAACTAATGAAGTTAAATAAAATGAGATGGTAAAAATAAATTGAAATTTAACTTGAACCGAGTTAAATAAAATTGAATTGGATTAGAGATAATCTAGAATGGAACCAAATTGATAAGTCAATAATTTGGAATTTGATATTAGAGTTCAAATGAAATTCGATTTGGATTTGAGGATATGAACTGATTGGAGATCAATTAGAATGGATAACATTGGTATATGTTGAAGTGGTAGCAGGTGAAAGGGATAGAGTTAAATGCCCGACAAAAAGGTACAAGTTTATATCATATATGAGTTTGGATTGTATGAGCCGAATTGGCAAGCCGCTTGGCTATTTTGGTTTCCTTTTGGAATGGAGGATGCCTAGAGAGGCGAGTTGTGGCTTGACGTATTGAGCCGTACAAAGCAGGTTATGGCGAAATTTTTCGAAAATTTAAGGTGTTAGAAAATTTTCAGAATTTTTGAAAATTTTAGTTGGTTGGAAATGAATTAATAATTTGATTGCAAATTTAATGGTTCAGTTGAAACTGGAGTTGAGAAGTAAACTAAAAGATATTTGAATCTATTTAGTAAAGTTGGTAGCATTTTCCTAGCTTAGCAATTTCGAGGACGAAATTATTTTAAGGGGGGAAGTCTGTAATGGCGCGTTTTGTAAGGTATAATAATTGAGTTATTTAATTATTTAAATAACGAATATATTAAATAAACGATAGTTGAACGTATAAATTATAATAATAATTATAATCGAGCCCGTAACGACGCGGCAGTTCGTTATTTGGCGAGTAGAACTTCAACTGAATATACAAGATTCGTTATAAGTCGGATTTCTGTGAAACAAGAAACGGGTGGAACTGGTGGATTATATCTTTCTAGTGGAAGAGAAAAATCGGGATTTCGTCGGGTAGATTTTGATGTACGTCCAAATCAAATCTTGAAATAGTCGCTATAGAATCGTTTATCGACCGTAACGGTTTATTCGACATAACGAGAGATCGGGTTTGAATTTAGACAAGGTTCTTTTGGGAAATAGTGATAATTTAATTTTTAGAATTTTACTATAATTTTTAATTAATTTAATAAGCAACTTTTTATTTGAAGTATTTCACACCCTGAAATCAACATTTTGAGGTTTCAAAATATGAGTTCATCTACCGGTATTATTACATTTTTGGAATCGTAACACATCGCTGGATATAACCGCATTCTCACTTATGTCCGTAGTGTCTCGGATATGAATAAAATATTGTGTAATACGGTACCATACAAATCCAACTATTTCGAAACCAATGCATCCACTATCTTTAGAATGCCCTGTACACGTCCCCTCTTACAGTGGCTTTGTACACGTCCCATTTTACATGGTAAGTCTTTGCACACGTCCCCTCCCCTTTAAAGGGCTCTTAAGTATACACGTACCATTCTTTCCATTCATCCCTTCAACCTACCCATACACAACATATATATGATGTATAACCGAACACAGCAAGAGGAAATCCAAAATAGAAAATCAAAAGTAAATTAAAATCCTTAAATCCAAGTGCTTATACATTTAAGTCGCTGAAGTAATTCTCTTCATCTTGATATGAGAATCTTTGTGTTCGATGTCCAGTTTTCCCGCTGACCTCGCTACAACAAATCTAGGGTTCAAGTTGTCTTCGAATTCTTGGGGTTTGAGCTCGTTTGAAGTCGAGATTGGGCTTGTTATCGAAAACCGCACTCGGTTGCGGAGATTGATGGAAATCTTGGCATAAAAGTGTCGCACAGTTCACTGGTGCGTGCGTTAAGGGGCTGATACCAGAATGATAGGGATGCGTGCGAGATTGAATTCGAGGGTATGGGATGGAAGAGGGTCAAACGAGAAAGATTCTCGTGATTTCTGTTGGAAGTTCGGTAGGGTGATTGACGAGGTATTTGGGGATGAAAATCGGTCAGTGGGTTTGGTGTACAGGGAGGAACCGCATCTCTTAAAAGAGGAAGAAGGTCTTTGAGCGGATCGTGGATTAAGGAATGGGAAGATGGGCCGTTCACTTTTGGTAAGGCCCAAAAGAAATTAGAAAGTATATTAAAGTTTATTTAATTTAAATAAAGTGAAAACTTGTTAACTTAATAACTTATTCGTACGATATCAGATTTAGGAACCGTAAGTTGCGTTGGGATCGTATGGATGGACACTACACCATGGAGCTGACTGGAAGTGAATCCGAGCTCGTTACGATTTATGGCAAAATAAATTGTTCGACTGAATCAATGAACGCAAACCGATATTTATCGGTTAACGCGCAAATGTGAGTAAAACTCACCAACTCTGAACAGTTTATAATTTCATGTTGTATTGTTAGAACTGTTAAAATTGTCTGTTTGACTGTGTGTTGATTGGTGGATTGAACTGCTAGTCAGTTAGTTAAATTTCTATATTGATTCTGTTTAACAGAATATATCATATGGAACTGAAAGTGATGTTATCTGTAACACCCCGTATTTCAGTTAATGCTAAAGTTCACTAATTGCAGAATAAATAATCCCTAATGTGAGAATTGGGGGAAACGGGCTGCGTCATTGCGTTCGTCTCGGAAAAATACGCGAAATAGAGTCCGAAATTTTGTAAATCGGAGTCCGTATGGCCCAGTTATGGCCCAATGAAGTTTGCAGAAAATTCAAAGTTAAAAACAGATTTAAAAATTCAAATTCAGATTTTTAATTTCAACCAGCGGGGCCAGGCGGGAAAGTTACCGCCCTAGCCATGTCGACAGGGCTGTCGATAGGCCTGTCGACTGGGGAGTCGACTGCCCTGTCGACTTGCCTGTCGACACGGGGTGTCGAGCCACTTGGCCTGGGTGCACCAGGTCTGGTTTTCTGGCTAGGGCTGTGCTGTGTTCTAGAGACTTCCTAAATCTGACGGACCTAATCTAACCTAGGGTTAATCCTATGGTCTAAAACACACCCTAATCCTATAAATACACCCTAATGCAAGCCTAATCCATACTAAAAATAGAAATGATGCCATCATGCCGCCAAAATCAAACCTAAGAGGAGCCTCCACTAGTTTTTGAAGGAAGTTGCAAGCTAATCAACCTCTAATCATCATCTTCTTCATATTTAGCAACTAGTTCTACTTCATAAGTTTGCTAATCTTGGTTTTGGTGAGTTCCTATGCCTTTAGCAAGTAATTGCTAAACTAATTAGGATAGGATATTAGGAGGCTATGGATGTAAATGTGGATTATGCAAGTTGTGGTTGTCATATGTTATAAGTTCATATGTAAACTTGCCTCTTTTTATGATATGATGTGTCATGTAAGTTCATATGCAAGTTTTATGCAAGTTTATATGCAAGATCATATGCAAGTTAGTCTCTTTTTATGATATGCATAGCATATGCGAGTTTGCCTTTGTGATATGACATGATATGCAAGTTTATATGCAAGATTCATGTGCAAGATAGTCTCTTTTTATGATATGCATAACATGTGCAAGTTTGCCTTTGTAATATGACATGATATGCAAGTTTATATGCAAGATTCATGTGCAAGTTAGCCTCTTTCTATGATGTGCATAACATATGCAAGTTTGCCTTTGTGATATGACATGGTATGCAAGTTCATATGCAAGTTTTATGCAAGTTCATATGCAAGTTTTATGCAAGTTCATATGCAAGTTTTATGCAAGTCATATGCAAGTTCATATGCAAGTTTTATGCAAGTTCATATGCAAGTTTTATGCAAGTTTATATGCAAGTTCATATGCAAGTTTTATGCAAGTCATATGCAAGGTCATATGCAAGTTTTATGCAAGTTCATATGCAAGTTCATATGCAAGTTTTATGCAAGTTTATATGCAAGTTCATATGCAAGTTTGTCTCTTTTTATGATGTGCATAACATATGCAAAGTTGTCCCTATGTATGACGTGTTATGTAAACGAATTATGTGGGAAACGATGGGGTTAATATGCATGATTATAAAAAGGTGTAAAGTTGTTATGATTAAGCATAACATAAAATGAATGGACATAATTGGGAATTTACCTATTAAGTTAGGTCTACCCACATTATGGAGTTGGGAATTTACCTATTAAGTTAGGTCTACCCATACTATGGAATTGGGAATTTACCTATTAAGTTAGGTCTACCCATATTCTTAAAAATGTGTAATTAATTAGGGATAATTAATTATGGGGGTGATTAATTAGGTGTAATTAATTAACTAAGACACGAGGTTGGACCCTTTTGTAGCGGAAGTCTGCCCGGAACCGACCGGTCATCCAGCAGCTACAAATGATTGGCCCAATGTGAGAGGTCTTAGTCATAAATTAAATACGTGATTAAAGTAAGGACACGAGGTTAGACCTTTCTATGACAGAAGTCTGCCCGGAACCAACCGGCATATCCAGCAGTCATAAAAGATGGTCTAATGTGAGAGGTCTTTATGAGGTCATGATCTTAATTAATTAATTAAGAAACACTTAACCATATTAGCATGTAGAGGGACATGAGGGGTTAAGTGGGTGCCTTGGGTGGCATGTGGAAATCTAGTGGTTGCCTTGGGTGGCAATAGAAAATACGATTAGAATACTTAACCAAGTGGAAACATGTAATTAAACATGATTAAAGGGTTAAGTGCGATGCACTAGAAAAAGGAACAAGCTTAGGTGGGTAGCTTGTGGGGGCCCATTTCAACCAGTAACCCATATGTATCTTATTGGGCTCGACCCATGTCGAGGACGGGACACGCGTACTGGGCTTGACTATAAGAGGCCAAAACGGGTTAGCGGTGGCAACGCAAGTCCAACGGGTTTCATATGCGTGTGTGGACCCGGGCTGGTAGGTAAGACGTTGTTGCATCGTGTAGATATAAGCCGTGCACCGTTAATTATATCGGGTTGCCACTTTGGGGAGTGATACACCCCACTGTGGGGCCGGCACGGGTATCTACGGTAGGGAGCCGATCGCTTGGGAGTAGTGGGTACACCTAGTGGAGATAGGGGCAGACGGCACCTATGTAGTAAGCTAGGGGTACATGAAACTACTGGGTAAATTTTCTAAGTCCTTGGGAGGGATCAACCTTTAAGTAGGAATGACTGGTGTGGTGCAGTGTAGTAATTATCCTTGGGTGGGTAAATGCGTCTTTTTCGTTGTCTTAGTTCACTCTAAGTCTGATTGGCTACTGAGTGTAGTCATTTATCCCCAGTCACACCGTACCAAGTTATATCATATCCTTATTACTTTAATGATTACATTGTTAAAGTTATAGGACTCGCTCAGACTTATGTCTGACCCCGTTGTTTTTTTTTTCCAACCCTCAGGTTCTCAGAGTGGGCCCAGCACGAGTGGGCTTTGATCAGGCTGCTTTTATTACTCTCTTGGAGCTTGGACCCTAGATGTAGAGCTCAGCTTACCCTTTTCTTTTATGGCTATCAGTTCATGTATTGGGATTATGTATTTTTATTTAGCAGTATGGATATTTGTACTTGACTTCTATTATGGTTTTGTGATGTAACCAGACATGTTTTATTTTCCGCTGCAATTGAAATGACTTTTTAAATTTTCAAGTATTACTTATATCTGTCTTGCTGTAATTACTCTGTTCTATATTCACTCAAGATACTCCACCGATGTTATGGCATTCCCTTAGAGAGTGACCATAGCGGGCGTGGGGTGTTACACGTGGTATCAGAGCAAAGGTTACCGGAACAGATAAAATTTTTAGAAAACTATTTTTCTAAAAACATTTTAGGAAGAGATATTTTCAAAAACATGTCTTTAAAGAGAAAAGTTTTTGAAAGAAAAGCATAATCCCCGATAGCCATATCTTTATCTTTCGAATTCTCCGTTTTGAATCTTTCCTTTTTCGTTTTAGCATGGCTGAGGATCTTAACTTTCCGGAGGGTGTGACGGTACCAGTATGGTATAGGAGATTGATGGAGGCTAGTGCCACCACTGCCGGTCCAGCAAATGTTCCTCCACCAACCGTAGCACCCGATCTTCCTCCTCCCCCTCCTCCTTGCACGGATACTTTTGCTAAGACTTGCAAGGAATTTAAAGCTATGGGAGGGAAACCTTTTCAAGGATCTGAAACTTTTGTGGAGGCTAGAGACTGGCTTAAGGAGGTGGAAGAGTTGATAGATATCTTTGAGATGGAAGAAGGAAAGAAAGTCAAGTTAGCTGCTTGGTTAATGAAGGGAGAGGCCTCATTCTGGTGGGAGGTCACTAATGGAGAACGCCCCGTTGACTCTTGGGCGGATTTTAGGCAAAGATTTGTGGCAAAGTTTCTCTCAAGGGCGGAGGAAAACTTGTATATGGAAAGATTCTTGACTCTAAAGCAAGGAAATCTCTCAGTGAAGGAATATGTCAACAAGTTTAATCAATTGGCAAGGTTTGGCCTAGACATGGTGAATACACCGGAGAAGAAGAATTTGAGGTTCGTGAAAGGCTTGAATGAACCGATGCATGGGTTGGCTATGACTCATATCCCTATGGGGGCCACCTTTGAGAAGCTAGTTGACATGGCACTCATGCATGAAGAAGAGAAGGGTCCCAATGCTAATAAGGCACCCGAGAAGAAGGGAGATCAAAAGAGACCTCAGCAACAACAACAAAACAAAGGTGGGAAAGGCAACGGTGGCAAGGGCAAGAAGAAGAAGTGTTTCAATTGTGGGACACGTGGTCACCTAAGCAAGGATTGTCGCAAGAAGAAGAAGACTGGCTGCTTCCACTGTGGCGAAGCAGGGCATCTAGTGAAAGACTGTCCTAAGAAAGGGCAAAGGACGGGGTCTACCTCAGGAGGACAGGTGCAAGCTCTTATGGCACCGAGTCAGGCTAGGGGGCAAGTACAGGCTCTCGCGGTTCCACCGATTCAGGAAAGAAGTAGAACTATTTCCATTGAAAGTCTGGTTTTTCTATTTGATCATCCTGTCCGTACATTGTTTGATTCAGGCGCATCGCATTCGTTTATCTCATCATCATTAGTTGAGTCACTGCACTTAGACACCAGTCTTGTAGATGATCCCTTGGTTGTTTCAAACCCAATTGGGGGCTCCACTTATTTGTCCATGATATGTTTGGGTTTGAAGATTTCTATACTTAGCATTGAGTTTAGATGTGATGCTTTTGTTTTGGGCTTCACGGGCTATGGGTTGATTTTGGGCATGGACTGGTTATCCAGAAATGGTGCCATTCTTGATTGCGAAAGGAGAGTTGTTAGGCTCATGACCCGCTTGGGTAACACTCTCGAGATCTCTTGTAATCCCATGGATTCTGTTATGCTAAGTTATCTTGAATCGCTTGACGCTTCGGTCGAGAGTTTACAATCTGTTAGAGTGGTCCGGGAATACTCGGATGTGTTTGAGGAGGTGAAGGGCTTACCTCTGAAGCGGGAGATTGACTTCCGAATATATCTGGTGGATAATGCTAAACCTGTATCTTTACCAGTGCGCCACATGGCTCCTCGTGAGAGGAGGGAACTCCATAAGCAAGTAGGGGAGTTGCTTGAGAAGGGGTTCATAAGACGAAGTATATCGGAGTGGGGTGCTCCAGTAGTTTTTGCTACGAAGGCGGATGGATCCCTCAGACTTTGTGTAGACTATAGAGAACTCAACAAGCTCACAAAGAAGAATAGACACCCATTGCCGAGGATTGATGATCTTTTCGATCAGTTGGTTGGCGCTTCAGTATTTTCTCAGTTGGACTTAGCCACGGGGTTTCATCAGTTGAGGGTGGCTGAGGATAGCATAGACAAGACTGCCTTTAGGACTCCGGATGGTTTTTATGAGTGGATGATGATGCCATTTGGGTTGACGAACGCCCCTGCATACTTTGTTGATTTGATGAGTAGGGTGTTCAGGGAGTTCCTTAATAAATTCGTGGTGGTCTTTGTGGATGATATCTTAGTATTTTCTAAGAGTGAAGAAGAGCATGCCCTACATCTTGGGGAGGTGTTGAAGACTCTTCGAGCACATAGCCTTAAGGCTAAATTCTCTAAATGTCACTTCTGGAGGAGGGAAGTGCGGTTCTTGGGGCACGTGGTCTCCAAGGAAGGGATAGCTGTGGATCCCGCGAAGGTAGTATCAATTCAGGATTGGAAGGTTCTGAAGAATGCTACCGAAGTAAGAAGTTTCTTTGGGTTGGCGGGTTATTATAGGAAGTTTATCAAAGACTTCGCGAAGATATCAGCCCCATTAACCCGCTTAACGAAGAAGAATCTTGTTTTCGCATGGGACGTAGATTGTGATGATGCGTTCCGACGGTTAAAGAGAGCTTTAACCACTGCTCCAGTTTTAGTGTTGCCAGATGGGAGAAAGCCATTTGTTGTCTATACCGATGCTTGTGGGACAGGACTAGGCGCAGTCTTAATGCAAGAGGAAAGGGTAATAGCCTATGGTGGAAGGCAGTTGAGAGTGCATGAGAAAAATTACCCTACCCATGATTTAGAGTTGGCCGCTATTGTTTTTGCGCTTAAGATTTGGCGCCATTATCTTCCTGGTGAGAGATTCGAATTGTTCACTGACCACAAATCATTGAAGTACTTGTTTTCTCAGAAGGATTTGAATTTGAGACAGCAAAGGTGGATGGAGTTCTTAGCATCCTATGATTTCGAGATAGCGTATACCCCTGGCAAGGGTAACGTGGTGGCGGACGCCTTGAGCAGAAAAAGGTTGTCCTTGAGTCCATTGTTCGTGGAACAACGAAGCTTGGAATTTATCTCGATGTTTGATTTCAGACCTTCCATTGATTATGTACCCGGTTTGCTAGCATCCTTGGAGGTCAGACCTACTCTACTGGGGCGGATTGGAGAAGCACAGAGGGACGACCCACAGTTGGTTGAGTTGGTGGAGAAGCTCATAAGGGGGGAGTCGTCCAGCCATTTGAGTAGGTACACCCTAGACGATAGGGGGTGCTTGTGTAGAGACGGTAGACTTTGTGTACCGCAAGACGAGGGTTTGAGAAAGGTTATTCTTGATGATGCACATAGGATGACCATTCATCCCGGTGGGGACAAGATGTACCAAGACATGAGGCGGGTTTTCTTTTGGGCCGGTATGAAGAAAGATGTGGCCGAGTATGTCGCTCGATGCTTGGTGTGCCAACAAGTGAAGGTGGAGCAAAAGAAACCTGGTGGGTTGCTTCACCCATTGGAAGTTCCGCAATGGAAGTGGGATAGCGTCTCGATGGATTTTATTGACGGGTTACCCAGATCAAGAAAGGGTAATACGGGAATTTGGGTGGTGGTGGATAGACTTACTAAAAGCGCCCATTTCATACCTGTGAAGAGCAAGAGGACCGCTCCATGGCTAGCTTCAGTATATCTTCGAGAGATAGTTCGATTGCATGGGGTACCCTCTAGCATAGTGAGTGATCGAGATCCTATCTTCACTAGCGAGTTCTGGAGAAGCTTGCAAGAAGCAGTGGGGACTCAATTGTGTCTGAGCACCGCATATCATCCTCAGACGGACGGCCAGACTGAGAGGGTGAATCGTGTCCTAGAAGACCTTTTGAGGCTTTGTATCCTAGATTTTGGAGGTACATGGGAAGAGCATCTTCCATTGGTGGAGTTCGCATATAATAATAGCTTTCAGTCCAGTATTGGTATGGCTCCTTTCGAAGATCTTTATGGAAGGCCTTGTCGATCACCTGCATGTTGGTGGGAATCTACGGATAAGATTTTGCTTGGGCCTGATATGGTTAGGGAGACTTCTAAGAAGATTGACTTGATTCGAAGAAGGATGAAAGCAGCGCAGGATAGGAAAAAATCTTATGCGGACAAGAGAAGGACGGATCTCGAGTTTGAAGTTGGGGACATGGTCTTTGTCAAAGTGTCTCCGTTACGAAATGTGGTTCGCTTTGGATCTGTTGGGAAGTTAGCACCAAGGTTCGTAGGGCCATTTCCCATTAAGGAAAGAATTGGACGGATGGCATATAGAGTGGAGTTGCCCGACATACTTAGTGGTGTACATGATGTATTCCATGTGTCCCATTTGAGGAAGTGCTTACATGAGACCGCAGAGGTGGTAGAGCCGAGCTTGCTTAAAGAAGTGGAAGTAGAGCGTGATGCGACTATTCGACGAGCTCCTACCCGCATCCTTGGGTCAGAGACTAGGAAATTGAGGAATCGAGAGGTTCAACTAGTCAAAGTACAATGGGGAGAAGACGAGGGCAACGCTACTTGGGAGACGGAAGCGAAGATGCGTTCATTGTACCCATTCCTTTTTGAGGGTATGTCTTTTAACTTCTCCTTTATCGTTTGACTAAGTACTTATCTTATCTTTAGTATGTCCTCTCATTAAGTACCTTTGACCTTTAGATAGGGTAAACCTATGGTTGAAACATGTGTTTGAGACATGTTATGTTTGATGGATACATGTGGATGCAAGTGGTTGCCAGTGGTTGCTCGTGGATGCATATATACACACTCTAGGCACTAGATCGGCTCAATCACTTCATATTGCATATTGCATAAAATTGTGTGTAGGAAGCTATATTTATGGATGTGTAATGATTGTGTTATCATATGGATGATGCATTTTAGTGAATGATTGTGCACTCATGTAGATATTGTATGTGTCGATAGGGTTCCCTCGCATACATAATGGATGCATGGCACTATCATGGTTTGCATATGTTCATACATTAGATAGGGAACATATACACACACTCTTTGCATATGCTCATACATCATTAGAAATTGTTTTAAGGACAATGGATGCCCGTGTTTGATGGATTGAGTAGATGGTTGTTTGGATGGTAGGATATGCATTCTCCTTAGCTTAGAGATTTCGGGGACGAAATCCTTTAAGGAGGGGAGAATGTAACACCCCGTATTTCAGTTAATGCTAAAGTTCACTAATTGCAGAATAAATAATCTCAAATGTGAGAATTGGGGGAAACGGGCTGCGTCATTGCGTTCGTCTCGGAAAAATACGCGAAATAGAGTCCGAAATTTTGTAAATCGGAGTCCGTATGGCCCAGTTATGGCCCAATGAAGTTTGCAGAAAATTCAAAGTTAAAAACAGATTTAAAAATTCTAATTCAGATTTTTAATTTCAACCAGCGGGGCCAGGCGGGAAAGTTCCCGCCCTAGCCATGTCGACAGGGCTGTCGACAGGCCTGTCGACTGGGGAGTCGACTGCCCTGTCGACTTGCCTGTCGACACGGGGTGTCGAGCCACTTGGCCTGGGTGCACCAGGTCTGGTTTTCTTGCTAGGGCTGGGCTGTGTTCTAGAGACTTCCTAAATCTGACGGACCTAATCTAACCTAGGGTTAATCCTATGGTCTAAAACACACCCTAATCCTATAAATACACCCTAATGCAAGCCTAATCCATACTAAAAATAGAAATGATGCCATCATGCCGCCAAAATCAAACCTAAGAAGAGCCTCCACTAGTTTATGAAGGAAGTTGCAAGCTAATCAACCTCTAATCATCATCTTCTTCATATTTAGCAACTAGTTCTACTTCATAAGTTTGCTAATCTTGGTTTTGGTGAGTTCCTATGCCTTTAGCAAGTAATTGCTAAACTAATTAGGATAGGATATTAGGAGGCTATGGATGTAAATGTGGATTATGCAAGTTGTGGTTGTCATATGTTATAAGTTCATATGTAAACTTGCCTCTTTTTATGATATGATGTGTCATGTAAGTTCATATGCAAGTTTTATGCAAGTTTATATGCAAGATCATATGCAAGTTAGTCTCTTTTTATGATATGCATAGCATATGCGAGTTTGCCTTTGTGATATGACATGATATGCAAGTTTATATGCAAGATTCATGTGCAAGATAGTCTCTTTTTATGATATGCATAACATGTGCAAGTTTGCCTTTGTAATATGACATGATATGCAAGTTTATATGCAAGATTCATGTGCAAGTTAGCCTCTTTCTATGATGTGCATAACATATGCAAGTTTGCCTTTGTGATATGACATGGTATGCAAGTTCATATGCAAGTTTTATGCAAGTTTATATGCAAGTTCATATGCAAGTTTTATGCAAGTCATATGCAAGTTCATATGCAAGTTTTATGCAAGTTCATATGCAAGTTCATATGCAAGTTTTATGCAAGTTTATATGCAAGTTCATATGCAAGTTTTATGCAAGTCATATGCAAGTTCATATGCAAGTTTTATGCAAGTTCATATGCAAGTTCATATGCAAGTTTTATGCAAGTTTATATGCAAGTTCATATGCAAGTTTGTCTCTTTTTATGATGTGCATAACATATGCAAAGTTGTCCCTATGTATGACGTGTTATGTAAACGAATTACGTGGGAAACGATGGGGTTAATATGCATGATTATAAAAAGGTGTAAAGTTGTTATGATTAAGCATAACATAAAATGAATGGACATAATTGGGAATTTACCTATTAAGTTAGGTCTACCCACATTATGGAGTTGGGAATTTATCTATTAAGTTAGGTCTACCCATACTATGGAATTGGGAATTTACCTATTAAGTTAGGTCTACCCATATTCTTAAAAATGTGTAATTAATTAGGGATAATTAATTATGGGGGTGATTAATTAGGTGTAATTAATCAACTAAGACACGAGGTTGGACCCTTTTGTAGCGGAAGTCTGCCCGGAACCGACCGGCCATCCAGCAGCTACAAATGATTGGCCCAATGTGAGAGGTCTTAGTCATAAATTAAATACGTGATTAAAGTAAGGACACGAGGTTAGACCTTTCTATGACAGAAGTCTGCCCGGAACCAACCGGCATATCCAGCAGTCATAAAAGATGGTCTAACGTGAGAGGTCTTTATGAGGTCATGATCTTAATTAATTAATTAAGAAACACTTAACCATATTAGCATGTAGAGGGACATGAGGGGTTAAGTGGGTGCCTTGGGTGGCATGTGGAAATCTAGTGGTTGCCTTGGGTGGCAATAGAAAATACGATTAGAATACTTAACCAAGTGGAAACATGTAATTAAACATGATTAAAGGGTAAAGTGGGATGCACTAGAAAAAGGAACAAGCTTAGGTGGGTAGCTTGTGGGGGCCCATTTCAACCAGTAACCCATATGTATCTTATTGGGCTCGACCCATGTCGAGGACGGGACACGCGTACTGGGCTTGACTATAAGAGGCCAAAACGGGTTAGCGGTGGCAACGCAAGTCCAACGGGTTTCATATGCGTGTGTGGACCCGGGCTGGTAGGTAAGACGTTGTTGCATCGTGTAGATATAAGCCGTGCACCGTTAATTATATCGGGTTGCCACTTTGGGGAGTGATACACCCCACTGTGGGGCCGGCACGGGTATCTACGGTAGGGAGCCGATCGCTTGGGAGTAGTGGGTACACCTAGTGGAGATAGGGGCAGACGGCACCTATGTAGTAAGCTAAGGGTACACGAAACTACTGGGTAAATTTTCTAAGTCCTTGGGAGGGATCAACCTTTAAGTAGGAATGACTGGTGTGGTGCAGTGTAGTAATTATCCTTGGGTGGGTAAATGCGTCTTTTTCGTTGTCTTAGTTCACTCTAAGTCTGATTGGCTACTGAGTGTAGTCATTTATCCCCAGTCACACCGTACCAAGTTATATCATATCCTTATTACTTTAATGATTACATTGTTAAAGTTATAGGACTCGCTCAGACTTATGTCTGACCCCGTTGTTTTTTTTTCCAACCCTCAGGTTCTCAGAGTGGGCCCAGCACGAGTGGGCTTTGACCAGGCTGCTTTTATTACTCTCTTGGAGCTTGGACCCTAGATGTAGAGCTCAGCTTACCCTTTTCTTTTATGGCTATCAGTTTATGTATTGGGATTATGTATTTTTATTTAGCAGGATGGATATTTGTACTTGACTTCTATTATGGTTTTGTGATGTAACCAGACATGTTTTATTTTCCGCTGCAATTGAAATGACTTTTTAAATTTTCAAGTATTACTTATATCTGTCTTGCTGTAATTACTCTATTCTATATTCACTCAAGATACTCCACCGATGTTATGGCATTCCCTTAGAGAGTGACCATAGCGGGCGTGGCGTGTTACATTATCTATATTGTCTAACATCTGTGATGCAGGGAAACAGGTTGGAGGAATCCGACTGGATTCCTCAACAGTTATTTTATTGTTTTTCATATATTGTTATATGATGTGATATAAAATCTATGGGCGATTATATGTGCTTGGACGATATTGAATATCTGATTTGATATGATTGAATACCATAACATACCGAAATGTTGATAAGGGGATTTTCAATGTTTATATTGAAAATGAATCTTATTTATAAAATCGATAGGATTTTATAAAAGGAAAACATTTATTTAATTAGGAAATAAATAAATGAAAAAGGAAACATTTATTTAGATTATAAATAAATGGAATAAAGGAATATTTTTTTAGGAAATAAATAAAGGAACATTTATTTAGATTATAAATAAATGGAATAAAGGAATATTTATTTAGGGAATAAATAAAGGAACACTTGTTCGGAAAATAAATAGAATTATACAAGGATAGATTTAAACACGTGCTTCGCACACGGTATAACACGATATGGATTTAAATGAGATATTAAATAGGAAATCTGTTTTAAACAGATAAACTGAAGTAGATTAATTTATAAATAATGTTTTATAAATTAAATAAACTATTTATCGTTGATAAATGGAATATATATATAAGTCTGGACTTATATAGAGAAGTAGAAACGTTATTAAAAGGACATTTATAAAGTGAAGAACCGTTACTAAAAGTAAATCTTTATAAATGGATAAACATTGTAAAAAGTAAATCTTTATCAATGGATAAACATTGTAAAAAGAAAATCTTTTGAAATGAATAAACGTTAATAAAAGGAGTTAATCGAATTTAGTTATTCGAAATGAGTTATTCGAATTAGATATTTGAATAGAGTTAAACACATTAGAGTGATTCGAATTACTTATTCGAATAGAGTTAAACAAAGTAATTTGTTAGGTTAACCAAAGCGAGTTAGTCGAGTTAATCAAAGTAATTGGTTAAGTTAACCAAAGTAAATTAAGTTAAGATAAACTAAGCGGTTAATCGAAATGAATTAGTTAAGTTAAACTAATTGGTAAATCAAAGTGAATTAGTTGCGTCAAACTAAGTGAATTAGTCAAGTTAAACTAATTGGTTAATCGAAGTAAATTATTTGGGTTAATCAAAGTGAATTAGCTGAGTTAAACTAAGTAAATCGGTTAGAGTTAATCAAAGTGAATTAACTAAGTTAAACTAAGTGGGTTAGTTCAGTTAATCGAGACAAGTAAATCAAGTTAGGTTAAACCATTTGAGTTAACCAGTTAGGTTAAACCATTTAAGTTGACCAGTTAAAGTTGACCAGTTAGAGTTGACCAGTTAGAGTTGACCAGTTAGAGTTATCCAAGTGGAGTTAATCGAGTAGAGTTGTCGAATATCACTCATTCGAAGTAGAGTTATCGAATATAGTGTATTCGAGGGAAGAGTAATCGAATATAGTTTATTCGAGTGGAGAAATCAAATGTTATTCATTTGAGAAGAGTTATCGAATATAGTTTACTCGAGTGGAGAAATCAAATGTGATTCATTTGAGAAGAGTTATCGAATATAGTTTATTCGAGTGGAGAAATCAAATGTTATTCATTTGAGAAGAGTTATCGAATATAGTTTATTCGAGTAGAGAAATCATATGTGATTCATTTGAGAAGAGTTATCGAATATTATTTATTCGAAGAGTAGTTATCAAATATTGGTTATTCGAAGTCAGTTAATCCAAAGGACTTAATCGAAGAGTTAATCCAAAGGAGTTATTCGAAGTTAGTTAATCCAAAGGAGTTATTCGAAGTTAGTTAATCCGAAGGAGTTAATCGAAGAGTTAATCCGAAGGAGTTAGTCGAAGAGTAAATCCGAAGGAGTTATTCGAAGTTAGTTAATCCAAAGGAGTTATTCGAAGTTAGTTAATCCGAAGGAGTTAATCGAAGAGTTAATCCGAAGGAGTTAGTCGAAGAGTAAATCCGAAGGAGTTATATTAAGTTAATCGAGTTAGAGTAAATCGAATATTAGTTATTCGAATAGAGTTAAAGGAGTTATCGATTTTATTTTGATCGAAAGGAGTTATCGATTAGTTAATCCAAAGGAGTTATTCGAAGTTGGTTAATCCGAAGGAGTTAATCGAAGAGTTAATCCGAAGGAGTTAGTCGAAGAGTTAATCCGAAGGAGTTAGTCGAAGAGTTAATCCAAAGGAGTTATTCGAAGTTAGTTAATCCAAAGGAATTATTCGAAGTTAGTTAATCCGAAGGAGTTAATCGAAGAGTTAATCCGAAGGAGTTAGTCGAAGAGTTAATCCAAAGGAGTTAGACGAAGAGTTAATCGAATATAGTTATTCGAAAGAAAGTGTTAATCGAATATAGTTTATTCGAGTAAAGTTAGAAGAGTTAATCAAATAAAGATTACTCGAAAGAGAGTTATACGTCGAATTCGATTATAGCGAATTCGGGAAAGTACTATTTACTTTCCAGGGTTTAAATCAAGATTTAGTTATTGATTTAGAAATTAGGTGTCTGTTAAATTATTCGAGTTAGGAGATAAAGTTATAATTTAGGTTAGATATTGCAGAAGTAGGAATTATAACGTTATAGTTATAATCAAACGTTTTCATATAAGAAGTAGATTCGTAACCTGAATCCGAGAATTTGCGTAAACAGATGATTCGAAAAAGTGAGTGACGAGCTTCATCTATTTCACAGTAAAGGACGTTGTTCAATTAAGGTCTGAGAGGTAATTATACCCCAACTTGATTGACTTCAAAATTGACAAAGGAATAGTTGTGGTTCGATAGAAAAGGTTGATTTGAAATATAGTTAAGCAATAAGCGATTTATGGATTAAGCGTAACGATGTTTTATACAACGTTCATTTGAAATCCGTAAATGGGTTTTGGAAATGTTTTCCAAATATAGTCAGATATGTTTTCTAAACATAGAAAATGAAATGTTTTCATGATAAGAATTTAAGAAATAGAGTTAAGCAAATTCAGAAACTGACTGGAGAGGGTAAGTTGAACGGTTTTCTAAGTGACGATCTGATGTTGGTCTCGACCTTCCGTATTGATACTTAGAGAATTGTTCTCATACTAGTTACAGTTTGGGACTGATAGTTGCGAAATAATAGTGATGTGAAAATAAGCTATGGAAATGTTTTCCAATGATTAATAACATATATTTTCTAAATATATGAAATAAGGAAATATGAACATATGATGATTGATCGATCGAATTCCCATTTGGAAATAAGATCGTTGTTTGTACACCGACATGTTTTCATTTGATAGTTGAATCATAGACTATCAAAGTTTTTACCATTTTAACGTTGTTAATATGGAGAGACTGGTTGGATTATTATCCAAAGAACCACTCTATATTGGCATAAGCGTTGCGAGCAATATATGCCAAAGATAAATTGAAGACGGAGTAAAGTGCAAGGGCTGTTGTATAAGTCTTAGATAACAGTGACTAAGATGGATATACTGAATAGTGCCTTCGGTTTGTCCAGTCCCAGGACAACGTATATGGAAGAAGGTCTGACAGAGTATATCCAATGGATCGCGTAAGTTGATCTGTTCAAACGTATTCACGTTTGGTGGTGGAGGAATTCGTTTCTCTTAGCTGTATACCCGTGTTATTTTTAGGTAAGTCAATTTGTGATTTGGCGGGTATGACGATGTGGCATTCAAAGTGAATGGTGATCAGATGTTCTGAAGATAGACGTAGCTTCTAGCCTCACACCAGGAAGTAACAAAAGTTGGGCTAGGCAGCATGGCTAGTTGGGTCATTCCCAAGCAGGGTGTATTGTCACCGATCTAGGGAATATCCATATTTATACTTCTTTTTGATTCTGTATCTTCGAATGACGGTTTGATGGCCTACAACCGTGGTGGCAATATATTCGCGACACTCAAGCTAAATGAGTGAGCGGTCATGTGTGGCCGGGTTGCAAGACGTTCTTGTTGAACCCTGAGTGTATCACCTCTAGAGTACACTATTCAGAAGGTGCTCCCATACCTTGTCTGTTGGGATCCATTCTCCGATAAGCGCCCTGCGGTTTATGATTTTATACTATGTATGTAGAACGTGAGATGCAAGCGTTTCTGCTAGATTGATACCTATTTGTACTTAGACATTATTATAATATCACAATGATATTGCTTGTCAAAGTTGTTCAGATACTCATAAGGGAAAAACCCGTTCCGTATTCACGGCGTGGTCTTATGAGATATCCTATACCTGTTTTAAACTATTTTACTCATACCAGTCCCATGACTGACCCGGAGTTTACTTTGTTGTTTCCCTAAACTCTTGGGTGCCTAAATTTGTACGGGCAGTCAAGTAGTCGGGATTTACAGATATACATGGAGAGCTTGGAGCAGGAGACTTCAAGATTCTATAGCTATAGTTATTTCCGCTGTGTTGTAAGTGTTGTACTCTGATAAGTGCTATTGTATATATATAACTGTTTACTTCAAAGCTATGTTATATATTATATGTTATTCGTTCCGCTGTGAGATTCGTGTTACTCTGATGATTCTGATGTTCTTCTTCTTCTTCTATTCTATTAGTTCTATCTTTTCTTTCTCACCTTCTAAATTCTTTCACTAACGTCTCGGAATTTCCGACTCTCGAGGAGTCGGAATTTTCCAGCCGTTACACCTTGGCTCTATGGTGTAACTCGATAGAGATTGGGTTAGTAATACCCTAGATAGAGATTGAGTGTGTGTATATATATGAGAGCGTATTTGTAAATTTCACATACAAATGTGTTGTATTGTGTTGCTTGATCGGTTCAAGTGTTAAGAAGCAATGAACTGTCAATGGATACAATATTATTTTATAAAGAGGGTAAATGAAATAATTTTATCCAAAATATATTTTTGTATAAAAAACAGAAATAATTTTATCAAATTATTAGAATGTTAGTGTATATGCTTGATTTGGATGGAAATCAAATCGGATTGGAAAATTGAATTGAAATTTAATCTGATTAAGTGAAATTAAATTAATAATGATATTGAAATTAAATAAAACAGAGTTGAAAATTAAAAATTTGGTGAATAAATGATAATCAAATAGGAATCGGTCGTATTAAGCGATTGATGTCCAAAATATGTTAAACCAAAATAGAATGTTAATGTTGGATGTAAATTCAATTGATTCAGTTGTGTGTTGCCTGTTGATTATGAATTGGTTGTATTGGATGATAGTTTGTTTGATGGGATAATTAACAAATTTAAGGGAGCTAAATGATTTATAAACTAAAGAATAATTTCTGGTATAATTTAACTGGAATAAAAGTGAATATGAATTGGATTTATGATTTAACCCTGTGTTTGATAATGAATTGATGTTGTATGTTGATTTTGGAATTGGTATGGTTATACCAGTTGGTTAGTGAGATATTATCTCAGAATTTCATTTATTTATTACTTATATGTGAATTGAGTTGAGTACAGGTGCCAAATGGCTGGGCATACTGATATTGGTTGAGTAAATCACATATACGTTGAGTAGATATGCTCAATAGCGCTCGTAAAAGGTACGCCTATGCGAAAATATAAAATTTTGGGTTTTGATTTTTGTTTTCCGACCATATGGGTTGATGTATATATATTATTTGTTCCTGCAATATCGCAGATGTCACTCCGTGTAGGGGAGACTCTGCCGATTTTTTTTTTTTTTTTTTTTGGAAATTTTGTGTGTCAGAATTTTTTTCGATATTTTCGAAAATATTTGTTTACGATATTGAACTGCCTTTTGATTTAAAGTAAATGGGATTTGAAAATTAATGGGTTAGTAACGTTCTTTCTTACCTTAGCAATTTCAAGGGTGAAATTATTTTAAGGAGGGAAGAATGTAACGTCCCTTATTTTTTACAGTTAAATATTTAATTTAATTTATTATTTTAAATATTATATTTGGAATATTATTGGAATTTAATTTTGATTCATTATTAAAGCGAAGTTTGAACGTTATAATTTATGTATAATACAAATCGAGCTCGAAATGACGCGGTAGTTCGTAATATGGAGTTTTGAACTTTAAATGGAAATACAGAATCCGATATAAGTCGGATTTCTATGAAACAAGTAACGTTAGAATCTCATTGATTATAATTTTCATATGAAAGAGAGAAATTTAGATTTGTGTTGTAAATTTTTAACTATGGGCAAATCAAATTTTCAAATAGTCGCTATTAGATTTCCTTAATAAACGATAACATTTAATTAATTAATATAAAGAAATTTTTATATATTTGGATATCGTTTTAACCCGAATTTCTGAATATTGAGTTTAACATATATATTGGTTATTCTGGTTGGATATATATGATGGTAATGGTTTATTTTTCTATACGTCCTCCGTTTTTGTCGAAACAAGTTTTAATGGAAAACGTATAATTAGTTATTGCTAGGTTTCCATTTTGAAGCCAATTGGAGGTGTTTTGTCGTTAGGAGAAATTTAAGGGTGAACCGATTGAGATCTAAATAGCATCGTTTTGCAAACGGAGTTGTTATTCAACAAAATTGATTTTATTGGATCTGGAATGTCAACATGTATCAGTACATACAATCTCATCCCGTTTGGAGTTTAGCAATAATAGTATGAATATAGAGTGTTTAACGTAAAAGCGGTAATTAACGATGAATAAAAATAACCATTTATAAATAAAATACTTAGAAGATTGTGCACCATAACTTCTGCTTCACCTACCCTAACTTTTCCTTTTCAACTAAGCAAATTTCCTTCAAACCCAAGAGAAAGTATCGCCTATGAAAATAGCTACTTCTGTCAACTCTGTGCATTGTTCGAATCTAAATAGATGAGTGTACTCTCTAAATCTAGACCCAGCTATCCTACTTGAGCCAGCACATGCCGCCTGGCTAATCTGTGTATGCAGTGAAACTCCACAGGCCTATTAAAAAAATTGAAAACACACACTGACCCCTGAAAGGAAATAACATGTTATGCTTAATCTAACAAGCCTACCTACCATGCTGATTACAGCTGAAATGAAATATCACGTCAACGCTATCCTACACACCTACAAACTCAATGCCATGAAGATCAAGCTGTTGGATTCCTTGGCCATCAAGGTGTTGAAGCCGTGACAACCAAGGCGTCTTCCGTTATAAATACCGAAGCCTCTTCTTCATCTTCCCGTGGGTTTACAGTAAGGAAAATTTAATTCAAAAAGCTTCTTTGATTTTTTTAAAATCATATAGTCAACCATAAATCATGGAACTCATTTCAATAACCTCCAAAAATCATTGATTACACTGTTACCATCTCAGATTTGTAATTCACGCAGTTCAACAGAAAATTTGTGATCTAGGTTTGCAAGTATACGGGGATACAAGTAATTATACACGATTTTGTTTGTGGATCAGAGATCAGCTAAAAGAGACACCCAAGTGGTAAAATTTTTGAGAATTCTAGCTTTGAAAAATGTCGCACCTAGGGCTCGACTGATCCACGTCGGTCGGCACTGTGGTTCACCAGAGTGGGAGCGAGCAATGCGAACGAGTTTGGTTTGAGGAGAGAAGTGGAATGGATGTGTTAAAAGGGCGGTTTGTTGCCTGGGGTGTGGTGTCAGTGTGGAGCGTGAACAGCTTTGAGGGAGGGAGCTCCAGGAGGAAATAAGGAAGGCATTTTGGGGAAGAAGAGCTTTTTGCGGTGAGGCTTTAGGTATTTAATATGGGCTGGAGTGTCTTAATGGGCCTACGGGCTTTCATTCAAAAAAAGACATAAATACAAAACTGGGCGAAACAGATGTCCTGGGAAAGCAAAAGAGTAGAGTCGGCCTTAGTTGAAGCACTGGAGATGAATGGTTCGAGTGGAAAATGCATGGGATGGGTGCATTGCAGAATATGGATGGATGATGGAAGTAAATACAAGGGAAAAGTTGCGTGTACTGATGTGAGGAAGGAAGAAAGTATTGGGAAGGAGTATGTGTATTGGCAGCGAACAAACAAAAGAATAAATAATAAGAGAGCGCGGAACAATAGTAGCATTCGGCATGTAACGGATAAGTGGCAGCGTATTTACAAACAAAAGGGAGGGGAAGCATTAGAATAGGTTAGATTAACATGGGCTATGTTTTCGTTTGGTAAGCCTTTTATTTTAGAAACTTAAAAGTTTAATTACTTTAATTGTATAATCATTTTAATATCGTACATCGCACATAGGTTATCAGAAATCACGCACGGTCGGTACTGTTGAAATCATATCGTCAAACCCAATGCGATGAAGTTGGCCTGATCGAGAGAAGAAACAACTGCAATTTTTGATTAAATTAAACGCTTGTTTAATTTAGTCAAAATGAATCGTTTTAATCGACAAGACAAAACAAGGTGAGTTAAACTCACTCAGTTCTTCCCATTTATATTTTATATAAATTGGGTTTTTATATTGTGTGCTCTGTTTGCTAATGGTTGACTGTTTGCTAATTATATTTATTGGTTGATTATCCAATGAAATTAAACCGTCATTTAATTTCAATGAAATACCAAATCGTTATTTTAACGTTGGATTCCAATAAAGGCGACTCACCTTGATTGGACACTTTTATAAAATAAATGTGTTTGAATTGTTTTAATGATTTGAATTGCTTGTGAATTGGTTGGTGTTAATGGTCATTATTTATTGTTATTGGTTAAATGAAACTAAATGATATGTTTGAAGATAACCATTTGAATACAGGGAAGAATAGGTTGGAGGGATCCAACCGGATTCCTCAAATATATTATTTACTTTCATATTACCATATATGAGCTGTCATGATTGGGTGATTGATTTGATTTGTGATCATTGACTGAAAAGTCAACCCTTGTTGTGTTTTAACCAATGGGCAATATTGGTTGAGTAATCGGCAGTATATGGCCTAAGATTAAATTGATTTGTTTATATTGATTTACCGTCAGGTGAATCGATAGGACTGAAGTTATCTAATTTATTTTATAACTAAAGATAGATTTTGGAATATTTATTTTGAATAAAACTTTATTGAAAGGAAATAAATATTTATTTTTATAATTAATTGTAAATTGATTTTTTTTAAAGTCAATTCTGATGTCAACCAGATTTGTAAATGTGAGAATAAAAAAATTAACCTAACGGTTAAATTTGGATAATTGTTTTGTTAAGAAACAATTAGATGGAATTATATAAATTATTTATATTATTAATTAATTTAAAGTGAGAACGAACTGGTATTGGTTAATAAGATGACCGTGATTTGAGTAACTAAATCGACCGTTTTAAATTGGGAATGATGATTAAATTAGTGTATTTTAAATAAAAGAGTTTAATGAATATTGTTTAATTTTAATAAGGTTTTAAAAAAGGGGAATTAGTACTTGTTTTTTTTATTAAAGAAATTTACTACCTCTATAGTAGTTAATGATTGAAATTAATTATTATTTGATTAATAATAATTTAGGGAATTAATTTTTAAATGAAAATTCATTTGAAAAGTAACCGCAATGGGAATGAGATCAAATGGAATGGTGAAAGAAGTTTGTGAACAGGTTTTGTTTAAAATCTTAGTTTTATAACAAAGTTATAAAAGGAATTTTTAAGCGACTATTATAGCTTAAATTAAATGTTACTTAATTATTTGAATTAAATAAAGGGGAATTTAGATAAAAGGGTTTTATAATAAACCAGAGTTATATAAAAGAGATTTGAGTTGTTATATCGTTAACTTTAAATTAACGTTACTTAATAACGAGATTAAGTAAGAAGGGGAAATTATAATAAATTTCCAAAGCTGGAAGGGATGAATAGGCTTGAGGGAGAATTAGTGGAAGTGAAATTGGTAAAAGAAATGGATTATCGGATTTTGTAAACAAAAATCTGATTTATGAAATGAAAATGTTTAAAAAGGGGTAAAGGTTAAAAGTGGTGTTCTATACTAGATTACGTAATTATTAAAGAAAGTAATAATGGTTATACTAGAGAAAGAGATTTCAAAAAGTAAGAAGATTTTAGGAAACCGCAATTTGAATAAATTAGTTAAATGGTATTTGTATTGGTATAAGAATGTAATATTGGTTTTTAAATTACAACTTGTATACATCTTGAGATATGAACATTGTTGATCATGGTCTGAGAGGTAATTAAAATACCCCAACTTGAACGACTTCAGGATTATCCAAAGATGATATTAGTTGAAATGGTGAAAGAGGTTAGTAGTGATTTATTATTTCATTAAAGAAATAATAACGCAACATTTTTGTGGAAATTTGGGAAAATATAGACATAATAATGATCCCAAGGAAAACGGGAAATTAAAGGGGGATGGCGTGAAGGTTAAGCGATATTCGTGAGATAAAAAAAAGGGGATGTGAAGTTGAATTCTATTCTATAAGAATAAGTGTGGGTTGTTGTTTTCAAGTCATGAATAAAAGATATTCCGTAACTTTGTTTTACGAGTAATAAGTTGAAATGATTTCCCAATAGTTGATAATAACTTGGCAAATGTTTGAAAGTGAAAATAGAAACTAAATATGACATAAGATTTTCCTAAGTGTTAAAATGAATATGTTTATAGAAAAATCTTATGTAAATAAGAAACGAGAAAACTATACTTATAATATCGAAATATTTAAGAGTTTTGAATTTACATTTGTTTTAATTAAAAGGCCAAGTGGTGCTGAATGTTGAACCAGTGAACTCATTGGGTTATCATGATTGAAACACTGTTTATTTTGATAGTTAAGTCACCGACTATCAAATCTGTCCAATACGATTGTTGGCACGGAAGGACCGGGATCGAATTTATATTCGAAAACCATTCCGACCTACAAATACGTGGAGATATTAGAAGATGATCGAGATGGAGCATTGAAGAACGTAGATCTTCACAAACGGAAGAACCGCTACTAATCTACGGTTTAGTGACCAGAGATAAACTGTGGTTCTGTCGTGGTTGAAATCTGCGGGTTGCAAGGACTTCTCGCTACTGATCCATGGGGTGATTCTTATATTGGATGCAGTAGCAGAGTACCTTCGGTTCATCCTGTTCCTGGATGACTTGTATGGACGAATGTCTGACAGAGTATTTCTAAAGGGATCACGTATGTTGATATTTTAAAACGTACCAAGTTGATGGCAGAGAAGTGCACATTCTCTTAGCTTGATAAATAGAGTATTTTTGTGAATCTCAATTAGTGATATCTGGTGGATTTGACAATGTGGCATTCAAAGTGAATGATGATCGGATGTTCAAAAGTTAACCTAAACCTCAAGCCTCATCAACCGGGAAATGACAAAAATCTGGCAGGCAGCATGGCTATGTGGGTCGCTCCCATTAGGGTGTATAATCACCTATCTAGAGAAATTCCTTTTGCTTCTTTAGTCTATTTCGATGTTGTCCCTTTTCGGGAAACGGTGGTTTGAGCCCAACTGTTGGTGATATACGTTCGATACACTCAAGCAAAATGAGTAGTCAGTCATGTGTAGGCTGGGTTGCAAGACGTTCTTGTTGAACCCAGTGTATTCGCCTTTGGAGATACACTATCGGCAGGTGGTCCCATACCTTGTCATAGTCGGAATCAAATCTCCAATAAGCGCCCGCGGTTTTTGATTGTATACTATATATATGGAGCGTGAGATGCAAGCGTTCCGCTAGATCGATATCTACTTGTATTTAGACACTATTGTAATATCAGAAAAGATATTGATTTTGAATTTTTTTTGGGTTATCATAAGGTAAAATCCGTCCATATTTTTGTGTGGATTTGGTCTTATGATTATCCTTTTCTTTCAAAAAGATTTTTGCTTAAAAATCAAGTTGTGTGATACCCTTAATACTGTGCGAGTTTTTCTCACTCTGGTTCACCAGACTGACCCGATGTTTTGTAAATGCTCGAGTTAGACCGGGTTGTACAGGTTCAGGTTATCAACTACTGTGAAGAAACGAACGGGAGCAGTTCAGATGTATTATATATATATGGTGTGTATTCCGCTGTGTGATGTATATGGGGAAGGTTATTATCACTGTCCAAATGTGTGATGTACTCTGATATTGTAAGTATTTTTAAAACTCTCAATAAGATTTATTTCTGTATTATATTTGTTCCACTACGATATTAGCTTATGTGTTTGTTGGTTCTTCTTCTTCTTCTTATATTCTAATATTTCTTTCTTTCTTATCTCACGCTCTAATTTCTTTCTAATAATAATCCGGTGTTTTCGGTGTTTGGAAGGTCAGCTTGAGTTACGGTAAAGGTATTTATTTTAATTTTCGGAACCGAAAATCCTTGGGTCGTTACACAAAAGGTCCAATAATGTGTATATTGGACTTTTTGAGACAATTATAGGCCCTAAAAGATAGTTCTAGTTGGTCCATAAAAATACATTTCAGTGGAATTCCTTTTTTGTTTTTCTTTAGCTTAGTTAATCCATTTTGAAAGGTAAAAGGAGGTGGAATAAACCTGTTTTTATTTTCCTTAAAATGAATGTTCCTTTCCTTCGAATGCAGAAAAGGAATAAATAAATTAATTAAATTACGAGAAGCTTCATAAAATGCTTCCTTAGGAGTTAAACTTCCATTCGTCTATATTTCTAGAAAAAGTATTTCCTGTTTTTCATTTCCATTTGCATAAGAACAAATACTATGATTTGCATTTCGAACGGGCATGGATACGACATCTATAGGATAACTTCTGTTTTGAGAGTTATTTGTGGGGTTCATACAAAAACAAAACGATCCCTCCGTAACCGGTCATCCATAATATCAAATAATTGTAAAAAAAGAAGAGATATCATAATTTAGGTTTTGAATAAGAGGACCTTTGCATTTTTTTTAGTAAAATAAGAGGTGTTAAGCTTTTTATCATTCTAGCATCGAGCTATTTTTCTATAGGGTCTGGAACGCTCAATATAAAGAAAAAGAAAGGTGCACGAGCTAATTTGATATTTTTGGAATTAGCATCACAAAGAAGTGATTATGGATTTTTTTTGACCTCCTGTCTTTGGCACAAATTGGATCGAGCAGCTAAGAAATTTTCAACTTTTTATTGCATATCCACCAAAAGATGAATTTAGGTTTTGTTGATTTATTACGTTATGATTTTATAGAAAAAGACCAAAGCCGCGGTATTTTTTTCAGTCAAGATTGGGTTTCCATGCCAGGTGTTATTCTGATGGCTTCCGGGGGTATTCATGTTTGGCATATTCCTTCCCTAACTGAAATCTTTGGAGATGATTCCATCCACCTAACAATACAATAATAGAGAATGTATATTCTGTTTACTAAATCACATAAAATTTTAGTCAACGCCATATATTTATTTCAAATTCAAACATATGAACGGAGATGGAACAACGGAATAAAGAACATTTTTAGGGCAGGTTCAAATTTTTGATGGGTTAAATTGATAAAATATTTCTAAAAAAAATCTGTTACTTACACTTATGTCTCCTTGCATAATATGGATTCCAAACATTCATCATCTGTATGTGAATGAGTCGAATTACTTATCCCTCGGTATATTAGAGAACTATCTCTCCAGGGATTGTGAAAGATATTCCACTAGAAATATTCTTGTTATTGCTTCGACTCATATTCCCCAAAAAGTGGATCCCGCTCTAATAACTCTGAATGAATTAAATACATGCATTAAGATACGAAGGCTTCTTATTCCACAACAACGAAAGAACTTTTTAATTGTTTCATATACGAGGGGATTTCACTTGGAAAAGAAAATGTTCCGTAATAATGGATTCGGGTCCATAACCATGCGTCCTAATGCACGAGATCTTGTAGCACTTATCAATGATGCCCCATCAATTAGTATTACACAGAAGAAATCAATTATAGACACTAATACCATTAGATCCGCTCTTCATAGACAAACTTGGGATTTGCAATCCTAGGTAAGATCGGTTCAGGATCATGGGAACTTTTTCTATCAGATAGGAAGGGCTGTTGCACAAAGTGTACTTCTAAGTAATTGCCCTATAGATCCTATATCTATATATATGAAGAAGAAATCGTGTAAGGAAGGAGATTCCTATTTGTACAAATGGTACATCAAACTTGGAACGAGCATGAAGATTATGGTGTCCAAGGCGTGGAGGAACCACACTATTCTATCCCGAACTTGGTGGTTAAATTTTACTGTGGTGATAATACTGTAGGGAAGGTACTATGGAAAAATAGCTCGATGCCAGAATGATAAAAAGCTTAACACCTTTTATTTTACTAAAAAATTGCAAAGGTCCTCCTATTCAAAACCTCAAACATGATATCTCCCCCCCCCCCCCCCGCCCCCTCACGCCTCAGAGAGCACTATTCTTATAGAGAGAAATGCTCTTTCACATCTTCTTAACCCGAAACGAAATGGCTAAGGAGAGGTTCCTTTTTTAGGGTACTTCCGGGAATAGATCCAGTAGAGACTGGGCGGGGAATATGAAAAAAGGAATTAGTATGCCAATTTGGGCCGATTTCTCAGATTCTGATATTCCCAACAGATTTAGTCGAATTTGTAGAAATCTTTCTCATTATTACTATGAATCCTCAAAAAAATAGGGTTTGTATCGAAAAAAGTATATACTTCACATTAGATGAACTGGATTAGATAGATCAGTCATCCAAAAATTAGGATTCATTTCTTGTCTCAAATATTCACTTGTAGCATAACATATCTCAATGGATTGATGTAATTTTTCTACCGCGTGTACATTACCATAATGATGGTGTTTCTCCAAAATAAAACTTATTTGGTTGGTCTGATTTTAAACTTCCCGTTATTAGAATTTCAAAATTACAATAATACCAAACAAGTACTTGCATTTATTGAATTCTCTTTACTCACATTAACTGAGTATCTGTTTCCCTCCTTTTCCTGCTAGAATTGGAAATCCTGCATTTTACATATCCATATGATTGAGTCCTTGGGTTTCCGAAATAGTGTAATGTAAAATGAAGTGCTTCGAATCATTGCTATTTGAGTCGGACCTATTTTGAAAAAGTCGAGGTACTTCGAATTGACATAGATGTTATGGATCTAATTTTTGTTTCTGGGAAGATATCAATTTTCCATAAAGGGTCTGAATGAAACAAAATTTTCATGTTTGGTTTTGAATTAGAGATATTAAGAACGATAAATTAACATCAACTATAACCCCTAGCCTTCCAAACTAATGATGAGGATTCGATTGCCACAAAGAAAATTTTCTTTGTGAATGTAAGGAAAATGAGATGAGCTGTGAATAATTCACTTTGGGTCTATTTGTGAAAGAGTAAAATGAATAAGAAAGATGATCAAATGGTTTTTACGCAAACAATTCTGGTAAAAAAAGATTCAAAGGTCCATTTACAGGAGACCCCTTCCCCACATCAGGCTGTAAGTTATTTTTAACGTTTAACTAGATCGGGAAATTATTCAAATTATGAATAAAAGCTCATTGCTTTTTTTACCAGAATTAGAGCCATAGAGCTCTATCCATTTATTCACTAAACCGAACTCTAATTGTGAATTTCTTAAAAATAAAAAAAATAAGAAAGATAACTTGTTCTTATTAGATTAGAATAAAAGATTAGATTAGAATAAAAGATCATGATTTGATTTGCATATGTTTGGTAAAAAGAATAATCTTCTTTGATCCTAAATGGAAAGTGTTCAATTGGAACACGAAAACGTGAATGAATTGGTCTTATTTACTCTTTGAGGCAGAGTGGAAGAAGAGAAGAGATTCTCGAACGAAGAAAATGATCCAGTTACTTCAAAAGAATTGAACGAGCAGCCATATAAGGGGAAAATCTCATGTACGATTCTGTAGATTGGGAATCCTTAAAAATTGAATAAACCAAGATTTTACCATGACTGCAATTTTAGAGAGAGTGAAAGTACAAGCCTATGAGGTCTCTTCTGTAACTGGATAACCAGCACTGAAAACCGCCTTTACATCGGATGGTTCGGTGTTTTGATGATCCCTACTTTATTGACCGCAACTTCTATATTTATTATCGTCTTCATTGCTACTCCTTCAGTAGATATTGATGGTATTCGTGAACCTGTTTCTGGGTCTTTTTTTTTATTTCATTTTTTTCTCAATAATTTATTCATATTGACAATGGTGTGTCGAATAAATATAATTTGATCGTAGATAAATAGATCTGTTTATTTTGATCCTTGTTTATTTACGGGTTTTTCCTTTACTTCATTCAAATTATGGGTTTGCCAAATTGACTATTTTTTATTTAAGATATATTTTTTAACGAAAATCATTTTTTTTCTATTTTCTAAAAAAGGGCGGCTGTCCTTAAATGTAAATTTGTACATTTTTTATCTTTTTTTAATTTAATGACGCATTCCACTAAAAAATCTTTTTTTTCATGAGGTATAACCAGCAATTCCTATTTAGCTATTACGGAATCGACCATAGATCAATTCTTCCTTCACTTTGGAATATTGAATACACCTAGAATTTTGTGCTTCATGTTATTCCTTCCAAGAACCATGTCAGAGTCGGGGGCATCCCAATTAGATTGAATGGGATGACAGTTCCATTAATTAAAATTTCTTTCTACACAACAGAAAAACTATACCACGAAACCTATACAATTATTGTATTTATAATAATGAAAAAAATACAACTTATGGAGCGAATTTATAACTAGAATACAAAATCTAGAAAAAGAAAAGGATAAATCACTAGTTACTAATAACCTGTCTCACTTTCACTAAAGCCCGTGTTTATGTGGATATAATATCAATATAACATTCACATATCTGTTACGTTCCAACCAGGGTCGGCCCTGACTATTTTGTGGCCCAAGGCGGTAAGCCTATTAAAATTTTTCTTGAGGAGGCCTCAAAATCAAATATGTAGAATAAATGAAATGATGAGTAGAAAATGTTAGAGCCAACTTTTGAACTGTGGCCTTTTAGGAGAACACCACGCACATCAACCACACATCCGTGCATACTACAACAAAAATATGCAAAATACAAATTATATATACCATTTATAAGGTCAGCCCGAGGCCCCTTCCACGCCTGAGGCCCTAGGTCACCGCCTTGGTGGCCTTAGGCCGGGGCCGGGCCTAGTTCCAACATGATGAGTAGGATATTCGTGTAAAATCCTAAGTATATGTATGTTATACACCTCGTCGGGATTGTAGCTCAATTGGGAGTTCATGTTTTCATCATCCTTGGTAAACTCAAGCCCATCACGTAGACATTCGTAAATTGCTCTACCGTAGTTTTTTGCAGATAATTCCATTTTGGTTTAATAGATACATGAATTGTAAATACATGAAAGTGATGGAACAAAAAATATGCAGTTCCTAATGGAATAGGTAACAAAGCTTCTTTGCCACCTACTGCTACTAACTCACCCCCTCAAGTTAAGCTAGTACTTGTTGTTGCACCGGGAGCTGTTACGCCAGGTGCTAAAGCATGGGTATTTTGTATCCATTGAGCAAAGATAGGTTGTAATTAATTGTATAGCGGTATCAGAAAACATATCATGGGAACATCCTAAAGCACTCATGGTATCATTATGAATATACAAACTAAAACTGTAAAAACCTAGAAATATACATGCCCAGTTTAAGTGAGATATGATTGCATCGCGATGCCTAAGTGAGACGACCCAAACTTCCTCGTAAAGGGAAGCCCGGATTGAGTTGAGGATAAGCCACATCGGGACACAAACAGAAGAACATTTCATTGCTTATCACAATAATTCCATCAGAATACAAGAATATACAAAGTATGAATAAATATTACACATCATAAAATATCAGATATTTAAATACATTACTGCAGCGGAAAATAATACAAAACACAACTAAAGGTGATATACGAATACAGAGTTTTCCGAATATCGTTCCAGCTGTAAACTAGGATCCTGTGAACATAAATCTACAAAACCAAATCTACTAGCTGCCCCTGTGGGCACCCAGAGTTTAGGTTAAAACAATAAACTCCAAGTCAGTCAAGTGACTAGTGTGAGAAAAAAAAAATAGTTATTTAAAACTTTACTTTAAAAGAGAGTAATTCAAAGGACCACACCGTATAACACGGAACACGTTTCCTTCCAAGAATATTAGTGCATAGGTTAAACAGTGAAATGCTTGTTGGAAAAATGAAGCTATTATAAGACCCAGGTCCCATCACACAATGCAACGCAATCCGGAGGATAGGGTTTTCCCTTATAATAGCCAAACATATTTGGTACGTTTAAAACAAATCATTTTGATACTATTATAGTGTAAAGTGTATGAAAACAACTTCAAATATAAAGGTATCAATCATAGGCGACATGGGTACCATCTATCATGTCGCCAATACTAGGCTCTACAATCAAAACCGAAATGTCATGCATTGGAAATTGGATTTCCGTCTATGAGTCGAGGCCAGGAATGGCTCCTCACCACTTCGAGACACTCTAACCAATGTCTCAGGACTACGCACTCTGGGCAACCCTTGGAATCGCTTGGGCCAGTCCTCCGTTACGTTTGCTGATTGGTTATTCCTGAACACACGTTTCCCGGTCCTATTGGACCTATATCCATCGGCTTCGAAGAGACCAATATATCCGAGGCGCCTCGCAATCCAACAACCACATAGGTAAAAATAATATAAATGTCAGGGCATGTAAAACGCTAATGCCACCCCTAGCTAGAAAGAAAGGTTGTGTTCTCCCAATGGTCTGATCCCGTTTTTAATTTTTACTAAGGTGTGAGGCTCGCGAATAAACGCCATACAAAAAGTTACGTTGTATTAAAGCCGAACACTGATCATTAACCACAAGACTCTGCTTTTCAATGGAAGCCTTGATCATCTGCATATCAGCATGCTATGCAGGCAATTCATGCCATGCGACTTCTATCTATCGATATATAACCTTTGGGCTCGTACATCTCATAGAAGGGCATTAAGAAAGGGAATAAATTCTCCGCCGCCAAAAAGAGATATATTTAATAGAAATCAATCAATACAGAATAAAATCCAACGTCAGACACACAATCCATTAACAAGTCCATTCTGGGTCTGAACGAAATCGGAGGCACCTTATTCCTCGTCCCATATGTCCAATACAGGAGAGAGGTCCTCACATATCCGTCGATCTCCAAGTATGTATGAACGATCACCACTTATTACCTCGTCTTGGGTGTACAGCACAATCAAGACATCAGTAATCATACAAACGATGTGAAGACTTCCGGTCTTCAACCAACGACTTCACCGTCGACTTATCATCGAATCAGTTATTCAGAATGGGTATAAACCCGGCCTTTCTGAATAACTCGCGTATATAATAAACAAGTGCTATAAAAACACAACAAACGCCTCATTCCAATTCTGAATATTCTTTTATTCAAATTTCACGTTCTTTGGGAAAGGTTCCTATTAATTTTATCAAAGATAAATTCATTAAATTTATTCTTTAATCTTCCTTTGGATATCATTTTAAACCATGTTAAGGTTTTCAAAACTAGTCGGGATTAGCGAACCACATCGGAGTAATCATTTATTTTATTTCCCAATCCCAACCTATTCATCCCATGGAGCAAAACTGGTATTACCCAATAACTAATACCACGGTGTTATCGGTAATTTTAATTACCATTTCCCATTCAAATCTAATTAAAGATTTAACTATCGCTAGGAGAAAAACTGATGATACTCCATTCTCGATCATTTCCCAAATTTGATAATTTAAATTATCAATTCACGTTTCAAACTAATTAAAGATTCATTAAAACTCCCCTTAGTTTTAATCTTCCCAAAAATCAATATCAATGATTATTTAACTTTGGAAACACAATCATGTCGCATCGACAATCTACACCATACTATTAATTTCTACAGATATATAACCTCTAAGCTCGCACATCTTAGAGAAGGGTGTTAAGTAAGAGAATGAATTCTCCGCCACCAAACAGATATATATTTAGCAGAGATCAACTAAACAGTTCGAAATACAATGACAGACATGTAATCCTGTCTTTTACTGGGTTAAAGAACTAATGTCATTTAAAACACAGTTCACGATAAACCCAAATCACATTCCATTAATTATGGAATCTTCACGGAAAAACAAATCGATATACAATCGATATTAATTTCCGTATCCGACCAATAATATAAATGGAATAATGACAATGCCTTTTAAATTCCATATGTATTAACAGTCTTCCTCCACAGAAGTTCACTTTGATTATTATCCAATCGAATTCCATTCAATTCCAATTTAATATATTAAATTGGAAAACTTTACTTTGGAAAATTCCTGTTAAATCTTGATAAAAAGATTTATAAATTCCAAATCACATTTCACTTTAAATCGGGTTAAAGGAGGAATGTCACTAAAAAAACACAGTTCACAACAAACCCAAAAATCCCATCAGTCTCTAACCGTAAATTAGTAATAGAACAATTCCCTAAGTATTAACCACAAAGGCCGAAACCAACATCAGATCAATACCCAGGAAACCATTCAACTTAGCTAATCTCCAGTCAGTTTCTAATTTTCTTAACTCTATTGGGTTAAAAACAGTATCATTAAAGATACCATTCACAACAAACCTAAAATCCAATTTGATATTAAATACAAGGCCCTGAATAGAAAATATATCGGCTTATACTCAATATCAAATTATGAAACCAACAAATATCGTATTGGAATAACGATAAATATATCTTCCAAATTCCTCCATAATATCCATGTAATCACGAAATTCAATATCGAAGTATTCTGAGGATAATATCGATTCAAATCCATTCCAATTCATATATTGGAAATTATGGTTATTTTTAAAACCATTTCAAACCCAATTTATTTATTTAAAAATATTGGATTTTTAATTCTATTTCATAACTTGTTCATTTCGATAAAAATATATTTTTATCCCTTCGAGTATGGAATTTTTCAGCCCAATTCTTTCCAAATCATTTATTATGATTTTTCACAAATTATTGATATTTTTAATAATTTATCAAGGCCTGTACAGTTGATTTCCACAAACGGCCATCGAACTGCACTTACAACGACCTTTTCCAAATTTGATTTGGACTTGATTCAAATCCAACCGTTAGATTTCAAATATCTAATATTAGTTGGAAAGCTCTTTTCGATACAAACCCAACGGTTCCAGTTTTAGGAGGATCCGACAGTCAGATCTCCCGTAATGTCCGTTCGAAGTCAATGGTCGAAATTCACGAACTACCGCGGCGCGGCTCGTTCTATTCAGGCCATTATATATATATATATATATATATATATATATATACACACACACACACACACACACATATATACATATATAATATATATTATATATATATTTCGTCGATTTCCATTCAGAATGCATTTTATAAATCGTTTTAAATTCGTTTTCAAAACGATTTCAAATTCATATTCAATTTCTAATCAAAATTGAATATTCCATATCATCAATATATAAATGATAATATTTTCGAAACATTATATTTTGAAATCAATTCTTTTTCGATATTTACTATAAAAATGAATAAAACCAATATAAATATCGTTCACTTCAAAATGGCGTTAATCTAATCAACCCAGCTTTATATATTTGAATATATTCGTGTCCATCCCAAATCAGACATCAAAATCAGATTTTGATCTTTTACTAAATATTATTTTAAAATATTTGTTATTTTAAAATATTCGTTATTTTAAAATATTTTTTCTTTCTAAACTGAAATCAGATACAGTCAATTACCATATAATGTGATTTATATGGATTTCATACACACATGTACACAACAACAATCAAACAAAGTCAACCATCATCCAAAGTGCATTCTACACTACATAAGCATAAAATACAATTATTTGACGCTCACAACAGCCTATGAATCAATTGATCGACATACAGCTAATTATTGGGATTAGTGCATGTCCAATATCATCCTAATACCCGTGTGGGTTTTCAATTAACAAATATAGATTTATTTGTGCAGTTAGGCGACGTGTAAAATTTATCGTCCCAATCAATATCAGTCAAATGTGTGTACATAAACAAATCATCCGATTTGCTTATAAATATTTATTTTATTCATGTACACGTTAAAAATTATATTTTTAACTATAAAATATTTTATTCCATTCCACATCACACAATCAATTTTCATGACAAAATCAATCAAACAAAAAAGTCGTCCATGGTATGTGGACGATGGGCGTCGGATGCTGCTAAGCACCGTCTGCATCCTAGTATATATTTTAACTAGGAAATAAAATAAAAGTGAGAAGTTCTCGCCTTTGAGATCCACTCCTCCATTCTCTATTTCTGAACAGTTCGGATTTTGTTTTGATTTCAATTTGTTCCATCGCACTCCTTTTCGCGATGTTCATAGTAAAAATCACATTTTTAATTTGATGTTTATTTTAAAAATCACATTTTTATAATGGCACTTCATATATAAAAATCATATATTTTTACTTCGCTATATATATTATAAAATCATATTTTTATATCGTTGCTATATAAAAATCATATTTTTATTTCAATGCTATAAAAATCACGTTTTCATTCCACTATATATATAATAAAAATCATATTTTTATTTCGCTATATAAATAAAAATCATATTTTTATATTCTCAATTATATAAAAATTCTGTTTTTAATCCGCTACTCATACAAAAATCAAATCTTTGTACTATTAAAAATCGTATCTTTATATGCCATACGTATGAATAAAAATCATATTTTTATCATCGCTATACTTGTATAAAAATCAAATCTTTATCCTCATGTCATACATATAAAAATCACTTATTTATTCAAATCTATATAAATAAAAATCAAATTTTTATTTTGCAATTCCAAATATAAAAACCAAATTTTTATACCGCTACTCTATATATAAAAATCCAATTTTTATGACATTTACACAAAGGAAAAATCCAATTTTTATTGCATTTACATAAACGAAAATTCCTAGCTTTTCTAAGTTTTTAAAATCAGATTTTACTATATAAATAAAAAAGGAAAAGAATAAAACAAATAAATGAATAAATAAAAAAACTTACAGCGTCCGTTGGACTGGGGGGGTCTGCGTCAATCGAGGGGGAGGAGGCGCTGCTACTCGCGGTGGCTCGCCGGGGGGTGCGGTTTCTAGGGCTTGGGCCGATTGGGTGCTTTGAAAAGGGGGTAGTGAGAGGAGGAAGGACGAGAGGAGCTCGGGGTGGGGGGAAGGGGGATCGAAGGGGGGGCGCCCATGTAAGCGGCGGCGGTGGCGCGCTACGCGCTGGCGGCGAGGTCGAGGGGCATCGGGGGGGCATCGGGTTTTCCTTTTTTTATTTCGATATAAACTGAAGAGACGGAGGAGGGTAGAAGGTTATGTAATTTATATATTATTATTTTATTCCTAAAAGTTACTTTTTCATTTGAACCCCAAATCGAACCCACCGACTGTGATCCCTATTTAATTACCCCCATTCTAAACACAATGGGGTTTGTCCCGTAAGCCAATTCCATCGTTTCGATCAGTTTCCATCAAAATCAAAATATAAATCAATATATTGAATTTGAATGTACATTTCAATTTACTGGGGTAACATACTAACTCTAAAAATTCTAGAAAAATTATTCCTAGCTTCATATTGACGATACAGTCCTAACAAAACTAATTTCATAAAATTTGGAGACCGTTTGAAAAATGGCCATTTTTTGGTCGATCCAAATCAACTAAAACTGACAAAACACGTTTTCTTCCGCCACACTCACATATTGATCCCAAAAATTGTGAAAACTGATTCTAGCAATAATTCAACATCCCCGATCCAACAAAAGTGGTTTCGTCGAAAACGGAGGTCATTTGCAAAATTTCCATTTTAAGGGCCAAAATTCCATAGCGACTATTCTGAATTTTCAACTGGGCATAACTTTTTATTCCCGCTATGAAATTTTGATTGTTCGAATTCATTGAAAAGATATTTTCATTTAGATTCTAACATTTTTTGTTTCGCCAAAATCCAGTTTATTTTGAATCCTGTACATTCATTTGAAATTTGAAATTTGAAATTTGAAATCGAATTTTCAAACTACCGCGCCATTTCCAATTCCTTTTATAATGAAAATAAATATTTATATTCTAGCATCGATTTATATAAATATATATGTTCTAATTCTATTCAAAATAAATTTCTCGTCGTTATTAATTAAAATAAATCATTTTAAATATTAAAAATTCATTAAAATTGCCAAAATAAAAATTTTAAATTGGTTCTGATTTTCCGGGTTGTTACAATCTCCTCCACTTAAAATCTTTTTGTCCTCGAAAAGGAATGGAGCTGAAAGTTGTTTAACAAACCAACTCAACTTTCAGTTTGGCTTTCATTCTTCAACTTTTCAGTTTCTAAGAGTTTTCCAATTCTTCAAAAATTTGGCTAACACCCTAAATTTTCGAAAAATTCCGCTATAACCTCCTTTGTACGGGAGCACCGGGAAAATCCCCAAACCGCCACATAGGCCATCTCATCTCAAAAAGAAAAAGAAAAAGCCAAGCGGTTAGCCAATAGACTCATAAAATCATCCAAACCCAAGAAATTAGTAAACATGTACCTATTTGTCGGGCATACAATTTTATTCCTCTTCTCTAGCCTCCTTGCTATGACCTGTTCACACATATATATGTACATGCATGCATTTCCAAAAAGAATTCAATACAGTTCAATATTTGGTACAATTTGGCTAAATTTTACCTTTCGTTCACATAATGGTTTAAATGAATAATCACACAACACAATCAATCAATCAATTAGTTGATTATCATTTCAAATTCATAATTTTAATACATAGCCCAAAAAATTAGATTTTTGATGCCAAGTCACACAACAAATAAACCCTATCTAGTTTTGGTTCTCACACCAATCAATTGGAAATATATAGAAATCCCACTTTCGAAACTCAAACACAAATTCTAATGACGACTAGTCAATCATCAGAATCATCTCCGGGCGACTAGAGCGTGATTCTATATCTATCCAGTATATTAAAACTTCGAATATACATTTGCTAGGCATATATGCAAAATCTTTATATATTGGATTGTCCAAATTCAATAATAAAATGTACTCAAATACGTATATGGTTTTAAATTTTGAAAACAAAAATTGTTTTCATTTTATAAATATACTCTTCACACTCGTTCTAGGATACTACTGACCCTATCTCTAACAAGTCATTCTCATTGGATATTACTAATCCAATCTCTGATGAATTCTTTCATTTGGTTCTAATTTGTCTTGTTCTCGAGCTCTGTAAACCAAAGCTCCGATACCACCTGAGACGACCCAAACTTCCCTGTAAAGGAAAGCCCGAATTGAGTTGAGGACAGGCCACATCGGGACACAAACAGAAGAACATTTCATTGCTTATTACAACAATTCCATCAGAATAAAAGAATATACAGAGTATGAATAAATATTACACTTCATAAAATATCAGAGATTTAAATACATTACTGCAGCGGAAAATAACACAAAACACAAATGAAGGTGACATACGGATACAGAGCTTTCCAAATATCATTCCAGCTGTAAACCAGGTCCTGTGAACATAAATCTGCAAAACCAAAACTACTAGCTGCTCGTGTGGAAAATAGGGGCACCCAAATTTTAGGTTAAAACAATAAATTCCATGTCAGTCATATCAGTTGTGTGAGAACTAAAACAATTATTTAAAACTTTACTTTAAAAGAGAGTAATTCAAGGGACCACGCCATATAACACGAAATGGGTTTCCTCCCAAGAACACTAGTGCATAGGATAAACAACGCAGTGCTTTTTGGAATAATGAAGCTATTATAAGACCCAAGTCCCATAACACAATGCAACACAAGCCGGAGGATAGGGTTTTCCCTTATAATAGCCAAACATGTTTGGTACGTTTATAACAAATCATTTTGATACTGTTATAATGTAAAGTGTATGAAAACTACTTCAAATATAGATATATCAATCAAAGGCGGCATGGGTACCATGTATCATGTTGCCAATATTAGGCTCTACAATCAAAACCGAAATGTCATGTATTGGAAATTGCATTTCCGTCTATGAGTCGAGGCTAGGGATGGCTCCTCACCACTTCGAGACACTCTAACCAATGTTTCAGGACTATGCACTATGGGAAACCGTTGGAATCGGTTGGGTCGGTCCTCCGTTACGTTTGAGGATTAGTTATTCCTAAACACACGTTTCCCGGTCCTATCGGACCTATCCATCGGCTCTGAAGAGACCGATATATCTGAGGTGCCTCACAATCCAACAACCACATAGGTCAAAATAATATAAATGTCAGGGCATGTAAAATGCTGACACCACCCATAGCTAGAAAGAAATGTCATGTTCTCCCAACGGTCCGATCCTGTTTTTAACTCATACCGAGGTATGAGGCTCGCGAATTAACGCCATACACAAAGCTATGTTGTATTAAAGTCGTGCTCTAATCATCAACCACAAGACTCTGCTTTTCAACGGAAGCCTTGATCATTTGCATCTCAGCATGCCACACAGGCAATTCATGCCATGCGACTGATATATATCGATATATAACCTCTGGGCTCGTACGTCTCAGAGAAGGGCTTTAAGCAAGAGAATAAATTCTCCGCCGCCAAAAAGAGATATATTTAATAGAAATCAATCAACACAGAATAAAATCTAATGTCAGACACACAATCCATTTACAAGTCCGTTCTGGGTCTGAGAAACCGGAGGCACCTTATTCCTCGTCCCATATGTCCAATACAGGGGAAAGGTCCTCGCATATCCATTGATCTCCAAGTATGTCTGGACGATCACTACTTATTACCTCGTCTTGGATGTACATCCCAATCAAGACATCAGTAATCATCCAAACGATGTGAATACTTTCGGTCTTCAATCACCGTCTTCATCGTCGACTTATCGTTGAATCAGTTATTCAGAATGGGTATAAACCCGGCCTTTCTGAATAACTCACACATATAACAAACAAGTGTTATAAAAACACAACATACGCCTCATTCCAATTCTGAATATTCTTTTATTCAAATATTCATGTTCTTTGGGAAAGGTTCCCATTAATTTTATCAAAGATAAATTCTTTAAATTTATTCTTTAATCTTCCTTCAGATATCATTTCAAACCATATTAAGGTTTTTCAAACTAGTCGGGATTAGCGAAACATACTTGGAGTAATCATTTATTTTATTTTCCAATTCCAACCTATTCATCCCATTGAGCAAAACTGGTATTACCCCATAACTAACACCACGGTGTAATCGGTAATTTTAATTACCATTTCCCATCAAATCTAATTAAAGATTTAACTATCGCTAGGAGCAAAACTGGTGATACTCCATTCTCGATTATTTCCCAAATTTGATAAATTAAATTATCAATTCACATTTCAATCTAATTAAAGATTCATTAAAACTCCCCTTAGTTTTAATCTTCCCAAAAATCAATATTAATGATTATTTAACTTTGGAAACACAATCATGTCGCATTGACAATCTACATCGTACTATTGATTTCTGCCGATATATAACCTCTAAGCTCGTATGCCTCAGAGAAGGGTGTTAAACAAGAGAATAAATTTTCCACCACCAAATAGATATATATTTAGCAGATATCAACCATAAAGTTTGAAATACAATGACAGACATGTAATTCTGTCTTTTACTGGGTTAAAGAACTAATGTCATATAAAACACAATTCACGATAAACCCAAACCACACTCCATTAATTATGTTATCTTCATGGAAAAACAAATCAATATATAATCGATATAAATTTCCGTATTCGACCTATAATATAAATGGAATAACGACAATGCCTTTTAAATTCCATATGTATTAATAGTCTTCCTCCACAGAAGTTCACTTCGATTGTTATCCAATCAAATTCCATTCAATTCCAATTTAATATATTAAATTGGAAAACTTTAATTTGGAAAATTCCTGTTAAATTTTAATAAAAAGATTTATAAATTCCAAATCACATTTCACTATTCACAACAAACCCAAAATCCCATCAGTCTCTAATCGTAAATTAGCAAGAACGATTCCTAAGTATTAACCCCGAAGGTTGAAACCAACATCAGATCAATACCCAGGAAACCATTCAACTTAGCTAATCTCTAGTCAGTTTCTAATTTTCATTAACTCTATTAGGTTTAAGAACAGTATTATTAAAGATACCATTCACGACTAACCGAAAATCCAATTTGATATTAAATACAAGGCTCTGAATAGAAAATATATCGGCTTATATTCAATATCAAATTTTGAAACCAACAAATATCGTATTGGAATAACGATATATATATATATATATCTTCCAAATTCCTCCACAATAACCGTTTAATCACGAAATCCAATATCGAAATATTCCAAGGAAAATTTCGATTCAAATCCATTCAAATTCATATATTGGAAATTCTGGTTATTTTTAAAACCATTTCAAACCCAATTTATCTATTTAAAAATATTGTATTTTTAATTCTAGTTCATAACTAGTTCATTTCGATAAAAATATATTTTTATCCTTCCAAATATGGAATTTTTCAGCCCAATTCATTCCTAATCATTTATTATGGTTTTTCACAAATTATTGATATTTTTAATAATTTTATCAAGGCCCGTACAGTCGATTTCCATAAACAGCCATCGAACAGCACTTACAACGACCTTTTCCAAATTTGATTTGGACATGATTCCAAATCCAACTGTTAGATTTCAAATCTCTAATATTTATTAGGATAATCCGACGGTTGGATCTCTCGTAATGTCCGTTCGAAGTCAATGGTTGAAATTCACGAACTGTCGTGGCACTGCGCATTCTATTCAGGCCATTATATATATTATATATATTTCATCAATTTCCATTTAGAACGTATTTTATAAATCATTTTTTTATATATATATATATAATATATATTATATCTATATATCGTCGATTTCCGTTTAGAACGTATTTTATAAATCGTTTTAAATTCGTTTTCAAAAGAATTTCAACTTTATATTCAATTTCTAATCAAATTTGAATATTCCATATCATCGATATATAAACGATAATATTTTCAAAACATTATATTTTGAAATAATTTCTTTTTCGATATTCATTATAAAAATGAATAAAACCGATATAAATATCGTTCACGTCAAAATGGCGTTAATCTAATCAACAAGGCTTTATATATTTAAATATATTTGTGTCCATCCCAAATCGGACATCAAAATCAGATTTTGTTCTATTAGTGAATATTATTTTAAAATATTCGTTATTTTAAAATATTCATTCTTTCTGAATTGGAATCAGACACAGTCAATTACCATATAATGTGATTTCTATGGATTTCATACACACATGTACACAATAACAATCAAACATAGTCAACCATCATCCAAAGTGCATTCTACACTGCATAAGCATCAAATACAAATATTTGACGCTTACAACAGCTTATCAATCAATCGATCGACATACAGCTAATTATTAGGATTAGTGTATGTCCAATATCATCCCAATACCTGTGTGGAGTTTCAATCAACAAATACAGATTTATTTGTGCAGTCGGGCGATGTGTAAAATTTATCGTCCCAATTAATATTAGTCAAATGTGTGTACATAAACAAATCGTACGATTTTTCTATAAATATTTATTTTATTCATATACACGTTAAAAATATATTTTTCACTATAAAATATTTTATTCCATTCCACATCACACAATCAATTTTCACGACAAAATCAAGCAAACAAACAAGTCATCCATGGTCTGTGGACGACGGGTGTCGGGTGCTGCTAAGCACTGTCTGCATCTTAGTATATATTTGAACTAGAAAATAAAATAAAAGTGAGAATTTCTCACCTTTGGGATCCACTCCTTCATTCTCTATGTCTGAACGGTTCAGATTTTGTTTTGATTTCAGTCTGTTCCATCACACTCCTTTTCACACTATTCATAATAAAAAACATATTTTTAATATGATGTTTACTTTAAAAATCACATTTTTATAATGGCACTTCATATATAAAAATCATATATTTTTACTTCGCTATATATATTATAAAAATCATATTTTTATATCTCTACTACGTAAAAATCTATTTTTATTTCAACGCTATAAAAATCACATTTTTATTTCACTATATAAATAATAAAAATTAGATTTTTATTTCGCTACATAAATAAAAATCATATTTTTATATTCTCTATTATATAAAAATTCTATTTTTAATCCGCTACTCATATAAAAATTGAACCTTTATACTATTAAAAACCATATTTTTATATGCCATACGTATGAATAAAAATCATATTTTTATTATCGCTATACTTATATAAAAATCAAATCTTTATCCTCATGTTATACATATAAAAATCACTTCTTTATTCAAATCTATATATTTAAAAATCATATTTTCATTTCGCCATTCCAAATATAAAAATCAAATTTTTATACCGCTACTCTCTCTCTCTCTATATATATATATATATATCCAATTTTTTTGACATTTACACAAAGGAAATATTCAATTTTTATTGATAAAGGAAAAATCCTAGATTTTCTATTATCTTAAAAACAGATTTTACCATATAAATAAAAAATAAAAAGAATAAAACAAATAAATGAATAAAAAATTTTACAGCATTCATTGGAATGGGGGGTCTGCGTCAATCGAGGGGGGAGGAGGCGCTGCTGCTCGCGGTGGCTAGCTGGGGGTGCGGTTTCTAGGGCTTGGGCAAATTGGGTGCTTTGAAAAGGGGGTAGTGAGAGGAGGAAGGAGGAGAGGAGCTCGAGGGGGGGAATCAAAGGGGGGGCATGCCTGTAAGCAACGATGGCGGCGCGCTCTGCGTTGGCGGTGAGGTCGAAGGGCATCGGGGGGGCTTCGGGTTTTTTTTCCGATATAAACTGAAGAGAGAGAGAGGAGGGTAGAAGGTTATATAATTTATATATTATTATTTTATTCCTAAAAGTTACTTTTTCATTTGAACCCTAAATCAAACCCACTGAATGTCGTTTCTAGCTAATTACCTCTATCCCGAACACAATGGGATTTGTCCCGTAAGCCAATTCCATCATTTCGATCAGTTTACGTCAAAATCAAAATATAATTCTATATATGAATTTGAACATACATTTAAATTTACTGGGGTCACATATTAACTTCAAAAATTCTAGAAAAATTATTTCTATCTTCGTATTGACGATACGGTCCTAACAAAACTAATTTCGTCAAATTTGGAGATCGTTTGAAAAGTGGCCATTTTTGGTCGATCCAACTTGACTGAAACTGACAAAACATGTTTTCTTCCACCACGCTCACATATTGATCCCAAAAATTGTGAAAATTGGAATCTAGCAATAATTCGACATCCCCGATCCAACAAAAGTGGTATCGTCGAAAACGGAGGTCGTTTGCAAAATTTCCATTTTTAAGAGCTGAAATTCCATAGCGACTATCTGAATTTTCAACTGGGCATAACTTTTTATTCCCGCTATGAAATTTTGATTCTTCGGATTCATTGGAAAGTTATTTTCATTTAGATTCTAATATTTTTGGTTTCGCCAAAATCCGGTTTATTTTGAATCCTACATTCATTTGAAATTTGAAATTGAATTTTCAAACTACTACGCCATTTCCAATTCCTTTTATAATTAAAATAAATATTTATATTCTAACGTCGATTTATATAAATATATACGTTCTAATTCCATTCAAAATAAATTTCTCATCGTTATTATTTAAAATAAATCATTTTAGATATTAAAAATTCATTAAAATTGCCAAAATAAAAAATTTAAATTGGTTCTGATATTCCAGGTTGTTACACTAAGGACACGGTCTAATAGATCATTGTATCGAGTAGTTGAATTTTAGTCTCTTACCATAAAAATGGTTGCATGTACAATAACACCAACTATAAGAAAACCACCTACCCACATGTGATGTGTAAACAACGAAAGTTGTGTACCATAGTCAGTAGCTAGATATGGATGTGGGGACATATATGGATAAAACTTATAACAGGGTCTCGAAAAGCAAGTAATTTTTTCTGGGCCTTTATTCCTTTTTTTAGGTTCACTAGGATTCTTAGTGGTTGGAATTTCTAGTTATCTTGGTAGGAATCTGATACCTAGATTTCCTTCTCAACAAATTATTTTTTTTCATAAGTGATTGTACTATTATTATACTTATTAAGGAAATAATATTCATTATGAAAAGTATGACTATGAAAAGAGGAAGCACACGAGCTACAAGAAAATTCATGATGCTATCATAGTAGCAGCATGTACAAGAATCGAAATAGGAGTTGGTCCTTCCATAGCATCAGGTAACCATATGTGAAGGGGAAAATGTGTAGATTTAGCAACTGCACCGAGGAATAAAACAGAGGCATCGTGATGTCATTCTATGTAATCGCGAGTTTATTCATTAGTTCCTATTTGTGGTGCATAATATTGTGGAATGTAGGTAGTGGTTATGATCGATTCGATAGAAAAGAGGGAATAATGTGTATTTTTCGTTGGGGATTCTTAGGGCTAGATCTAATCTCCTGGTCCATGAGGAAAGGAAAAAGAATTTCACGTTCTTTCTTTCGGGAAGGGAGGATTAGGGAAATCCTATTGATTGCTGCTTTCTCCAGACCTTCGATAAAAGCATGAAAAAAAAATGCTCGAATGGTACGATCCCTCCATCACCTTAGAATGAAAGGGGCGATCTCGTAGTTCTTTGTCTGTGAAGATGCGTTGTTAGGAATTTCTGGTACTTTCAATTTTATGATCGTATTCCAGGCATAGCATAACATCCTTATGCATCCATTTCACATGTTAGGCATAGCTGGTGTATTTGGTGGCTCCCTATTTAGCACCTCTAATTTAATCAGGGAAACTACTGAAAATGAGTTGCTAATGAAGGTTACAGATCTGCTCAAGAGGAAGAAACTTATAATATCCTTGTTGCTCATGGTTATTTTGGCCGATTGATCTTCCAATATGCTGATCTGTTTTACCGAGAAGGTCTACGGTTCGAGTCCGTATAGCCCTAACAAATTCTACTTTTTTTATTGAAAAAAAAGTGGAAATGGATTAAGAATTAAATTAATACATTTTATATTTGTATTTTTATAATATATAATGAACTAGAAAAATATAGTTATACTAATATGATAAGGTAAATACCAGCCCATTCAATGCTAGGAATAATGAGTATAAGGGACTCAAAAGAACCTCTTTTTTCCTATGAACTTTAAGGTTCATGAAGAAAGAATTGCAATAAGTGTAAAAAGGGAAGATCTTGAATCCCGCACTGAAGGGTTTGAACCGAGATTTCCATATGTATGGGATGAGGCATTAATATATCTAAAACATAATTTAAATACAATAATTTATCCTCTAAAAAAGAAAAAATTGAATGATTTGATCATTCTATTTTTTTCTTTGATAAAATAGAAAGGGGAAATTCTCATGTATGGTTCGGTAGAGTGACTTATCTATCAACTTTTCCACTATCACACCAAAAAAAACGAACTCTGTCTTACGTAAAGTTGCAAGAGTACGATTAACCTCTAGATTTGAAATCACTGCTTATATACCTGGTATTGGCCACAATTTACAAGAACATTCTGTAGTACTAGTAAGAGGAGGAAGGGTTAATGATTTACCTGGTGTAAGATATCACATTATTCGAGGAACCTTATATGTTGTCGGAGTAAAGGATCGTAAACAAGGGTGTTCTAATGCGTTGTAGATTCTTATCAAAGACTTGTATCATTTGATGATACCATGTGAATCGCTATAAACATGCGAAGTGTATGGCTAACCCAATAACGAAAGTTTTGTAAGGGGACTCGAGCAGGTTACCATGAGACAAAAGATCTTCTTTCTAAACAATGATTTCCATGGAAACATTATAAAACATAGGTTTTTACAAGGTTTTTTTTAGAATAACATTGTTAAAAACTATGTTTTTACAAATTACTAGTAGAAAACATTTTTAAAACCCTGTCTTTTACAACTTTTTTGAGCAAATCTTGTAGCAATACAAATTTAACCACTTTTTTTTTGTACCAACATAGTAGAAAAAAAAATTACAACTTTTCCTAAACGTTGTAAATATTATTTCACTACAACAAGAGTCTTGTTGCTCAAAGAATAAAAAAGTCTGAGACAATGTTAACCATAGAAAGGTACCAAATTAGCACAGATTTCTTTAGTATTTTTATTTCTTTAATCATAATAGTAATTAGCGATTAGAAATTTATAATTGGCAATAAATATATGTAATATTGCTTCAAACGTCCGTCGATTAAATATATGCCACTATTTATAGTTTTAATAATTAAATATTATTTATACATAATTTTTAACTCCTAATAATCATTTTTAATTAAAAGTTATTCTCTATATTTAATAATTTTATTACAATTAATTTTTAATTATCAATAATGTTATCCATCTGATCGATCCAAGTGAATATGGGTCGGTTTTAAGCGTTTTGAAGAAGGGATCGGTCCTGTCGTTATTAAAAGGGGGCGGTCGTAGCGCAAGATTCCTGGTCGTTCTAAATCTGGTCGCTCTCATGAGCGCTGGTCGCTCCAAAAAAGCCAAAAGAAGTTGGTCGATCCGAAGCTGGTCGCTCCAAAAGCCAAAGAAGGCTGATCGCTCCGGATATACGAAACATCTGGTCGCTCGCTAGCCTCTCGTTCACTCCAACCAGCCTCAAAGCTTTTGGTCGGTCCGCTTTCCAGCAGAATTCCCTGGTCAGCCCGCCTGTCCCGAATAAAGCATCATCTCGTTCTCTTCTCATCTGGTCGGTCCGCTCCGCATTCTAGCCTCCTGGTCGTCCTTTCTTCTGGCGGAAGCTCCTGGTCGGCCAAAGCGCTAGAAACGACCTGTGATGGCGTGACAGCTGGAAACAACTGGTGACAACTGGCAGTGGCATTTCCGTAAATACCGAAAATACCAACCAGGCCCCTGCATACAAGATTTCAGCCATTTCTCCGCCTATAAATAGGACCCTACCTCGATCATTTGGGGGGGGCTTTTCCTGGAACGACGAGGAGGTGCTGTCTAATTGCTTTCGGGATTTCTCCAAGCATTCCTACATCTTTTCTCTATCATCGATCATAAGTCTATGGAGCATTGGAGCATGTGGAGCATAGCTTTCATGGAGGAACAGGCATAAGCATTCCACGCACTTCTTCATTTCTTCTTGATCATTCACTCAAAGATCTAAGGAGCTTTCATCCATTCTTTCAATCGGTTGTAAGGATGAATGCATGTCAAAGGAGCTTGTATGAATGTATAATGGAGCAAATGTTGTAATCTTTTGGTTATTAATGAAATCCAATCTTCGAAGTGGACGTAGACTCGAATAAGAGTCGAACCATTATAAAATTCTTGTCTTCTTTCCTTATTTTGGTATTTTGATGCTTTTGAATGTTAGATATGGCCTCACATAACTCTAAAGGTTTTCTAACGCCCCGCCTCTGAAAAGGTGATGTGCTTTCTAAGCATCTCGCCTTTGATTAGGTAACGTGTTTAGAAATACCATTTTGGTTGTTATACCAAGTTTCGGTATCAACAATTAGGCGCCCACCGTGGGGCCAGATCTACTTTTTGGCATCAAATATACTACGAAGATCTTGAGATCTTGAAGCTAAGCCTTAAAATAGCTCGCTCCAGCTGGCGATTTGAACCTTCCGACGAACTCTCCTCAAAGTTCAAGTTGCTTTCTGAACTAATGCCGCCAAAAGCAAATAAGGAAGCTAGAATTAGAACCTCTAACGGAGAAAATCGGGATGAAACCCCCGTGGCTAACCGATTTGAAGTAGGCGAAACATCAAATGGAGGCGTGAATGTTACAAGGGGCGAGCTAGATCAAGCTGTCGCTGGATTGACGCAACAGCTAGAGATAGCTAACAAAGCCATGTTGACAAAACTTGATTCGCTCTTTGCTCTTCAGGCCGCTACGGCAATGGTGGCCTCTAAGCCCATTCTTGCAGAGGATGCTGGTTCTTCTTCTTCTAGTCCAAATCAAGAAAAATCTTTTCAAGAAATCTCCAATCCTGGTAAAGGAAAGCCCGATAATCCAAAGCAAGCTGCTCGGAACCATAATGGAGAAGCTACTTCTTGTCGAGTTGCCGATGCAGCCAAAGGGGCACTTTCCAATCGAGAAAGGCCAGGGCCCCTAAGTCGCAACCGTGAAGGTTTGCAAAGGCAAGCCTCCGGCCAAGACACAGGCGTCCGCCCCGCAGAAAGCCTCAACGAGAAGGATCGCCTTCTGAAGATGGTCCGACAGATCATGAAGGAGGACAAGCACCGAAACGACAATGAAGCAGAATGGGAATTTGCGCCATCTATAACCCCCCCTTACCGAAAGAATCAAGAAAACGACCTTCCCGCGAAAGTTCAAACCGCCCACCATCCGAGCTTATAATGGGACAGGTGACCCTAATGTATTCTTGTTCCGATACGATCAACACATGGATGGGGCACAAGCAACTAACGAGCTTAAGTGCTTATACTTCCCGGTGTATTTGGAGGGGGTTGCGTCATTATGGTTCAGAAAGTTGCCTCCCAGATCTATTGATAACTTTGCCACATTGGCAAGATGCTTCCGAGACCAGTTCCGCCTCCAAACAACAAAGGTCAGAGATATCATGTCCCTCAATGAACTAGAACAAGCTCCTGGTGAAACGATAAGGTCTTTCTTGAATCGTTTTAATGCTGCTGCTGCAGAAGTAGGGACCCAAGAGCCAAGGCTAATTCTAATGGCCTTAAAGGGGGGCATTGATAAGATGTCTAAGTTCGGAAGGTGGCTAAAAAGAAAGAAACCTGAGACGCTAGAAATTTTTTATGACAAAGCCGAGGAATACATGTGTCTTGAAGACGATCCTATCTATTCCGTTGGCAATGTCAAAGCTAAGGTGGTCCCGGAAAGGAAGGAAGCTCCCAAAAAGAATAGTCAAGAAAATTTTGGGGAAGGTCAAAAGAGAGGAAGCAGTAATGATGCTAGAAATGATAAGGATTCCAAGAAACGGCGTTTCTTCAAGCCAACGGATTTTACTCCGTTGAATGATACAATCGAGCACATATATATGGCAACGAAGGATGCAGAGGGCTATCAAAGCCCAAAGCCAGTAAAGGTGTCCGAAGAAGCTGCGAACTCTGGAAGGTTTTGTCGATTCCATAATCGACCAGGCCATGACACGAATGAGTGTCGACACTTGAGGAATCTGGTTGAAGAATTAATAAAGAAGAATCGCCTCCAAGAGTACGTAAGGCGGTCAACAGATGCCGAGCCTACTCAGGGACAGCAAACTCGTCCGACTCAAGATGGAAGAACATCTGCAAATGACTCCCGACCAATAATCAATACGATTAGTGGTGGTCCTCATCCTGCAGGGGATACTTGGGAGGATATGATCAGGTATACTAATGAACCAAGAAGCGTTCTAAAAGGAGACGGTTTTGAGGTTTGCAATAATTCTCTTCGTCGAAAAATGCCTAAAACATCCTGTGAAGATGTTATCTTCCGGGATCGGGATTCCGACGGAATGTTGGTTCCAACTGTTGACCCAATGGTGATCACTATTGGCTTGGGTCCAGCGATAGTAAAGAAGGTGTTGATTGATAACGGAGCATCCGTGAACATTATGTTTTATAGTACTTTCTCTAAAATGGGTCTATCCATGGATAATGTGCGAGCTAGCAAAGACAAAATACACGGGTTCACTGGCATACCAACTCAGCCAATAGGTGTGATTGATCTCCTTGTCGAACTAGGAGAAGGAGAGAGGAAAGTCTCCATGATACAATCTTTCGTTATAATTGACTCACCTTCAGGGTATAGTGCATTCTTGGGAAGGCCAGCACTTGCCGACTTCAGGATAGCTCTTGCTCCTTGGTGCTTGATGATGAAGTTCCCGACAGCAAATGGGGTGGGAGTTATCAAAGGGGATCCTCAGGAATCGAGAGAATGCTATATGGCAGAACTGATTGAAGCTCAGAAATATGAAATTCAGAAGGATGCTGAGACTCCTCTCTGCATCCATGAAGCTCCATTATAGCAATTAATGACCTCCCCCTGCGCTGGAGCATATAACGACATGCAGGAAGATATGGACCCACGAAAAATCAGTGCAGGGGATGAAAAGGTAGCACCAGCTGAAGCTACCATTTCCATAAAAATCCATGATAGTGATACAGATAAGCTAATAAAGATAGGCTCCCAATTGGACCCTATGCTGCAAAAGGAATTGGTTAGTTTTCTGAAAGCAAATTTGGATGTCTTCGCTTGGAGTCCCTCAGATATGTGCGGGATACCTCCAGACGTAATAGTGCATAAGCTGAATGTTGACCCCAATGTGCGCCCGGTGAAGCAGAAAAGACGGATGCAGGGCCCAGAAAGGTCTGAAGCTTTGAAAGATGAAGTGGATAGGCTATTGAAGAATAATTTCATTCGAGAATCCACCTATCCTAATTGGGTGTCCAATCCGGTCCTTGTGAAAAAATCAAATGGCAAATGGCGAGTGTGTGTTGATTATTCTGACTTGAATAAGGCTTGCCCAAAAGACAGTTTCCCCCTACCTCGAATTGATCAACTTGTTGATGCAACAGCGGGGCATGAACTATTGTCTTTCATGGATGCATATTCTGGATACAATCAGATTATGATGCACGAGCCAGACCAGGATAGTACCAGTTTCATAACTGATCGTGGTTTATATTGTTATAAGGTAATGCCGTTTGGTTTGAAAAATGCAGGTGCCACCTACCAACGCTTGGTGAACGCAATGTTCAAAACTCAAATTGGAAAGACTATGGAGGTTTATGTTGACGACATGATGGTAAAATCCAAAGAGGCAAAGAATCATATAGAGGATCTTGATGAAATGTTCCAAATCCTGAGGAGATACGGCATGAAGCTCAATCCACTTAAGTGCTCGTTCGGCGTAGCATCAGGAAAGTTTCTTGGTTTCATGGTAAATGCTCGGGGCATTGAAGCAAACCCAGCACAAGTGATTGCTTTACGGGAAATGCAAGCTCCACGGACTAAGAAAGAACTCTAATGCTTAAATGGCAAGGTAGCAGCATTAAGCCGCTTCATCTCAAGGGCAACGGACAGGTGCATTCCCCTATTTGATGCATTAAAAAAGGAAAAGAAAAACTTCCAGTGGACTCCTGAATGCCAGCAAGCATTTAAAGATCTCATCAAGCACATGGAATCCCCTCCGATGCTATCGAAGCCTAGGGATGGAGAAAGCTTGTTCTTATACCTTGCAGTATCATCCCATGCATTGAGCGCAGCACTCGTTAGGGAGGAAGACAAAGTGCAGTGGCCAGTATACTACATTAGCAAAAGGTTTACTAGGGCGGACACGAATTATCCAAGGATAGAAAAGCTTGCATATGCCTTGCTCATCGCATCACAAAAGCTCAGACCCTATTTCCAATCCCACTCTATTAAAGTCCTTACCGACCAACCCTTGAAACATGTGTTGTTCCGTCCAGAAACTTCAGGGAGACTCCTGAAATGGAATATTGAACTCAGCCAATATGATATCACTTACTACCCCAGAAAAGCAATAAATGGGCAAGCTCTGGCCGACTTTATCGCTGAATTCACTGACAAGGGAGAGGAAATGGAGGAAACTAACGAATTGGCCGTTAGGTGGAAACTTTTTGTTGATGGCGCTAAGAATGAATATTGTGCTGGGGAAGGGATAGTATTCGAAACCCCAGAAGGACGACATGTATGCTGTGTTCTGCGATTCGAATTTCCCATCACCAACAACGAGGCCGAATATGAAGCGTTACTCGGAGGATTGCGGGTTGCAAAAGAATTAAGCTTGAAAAGTCTACTAATATTCAGTGATTCACAGCTAATGGTTTCCCAAATCAAAGGTGAATTCCAGACTAAGATGGGAAGGCTTCCGACATATCTGCTTAAAGCCAAAGAACTTCTCGACAACTTGGAATATTATTCTATCTCTCATATTCCTCGCAGAGAAAATTGGAAGGCAGATTCCTTATCAAAGCTAGCTAGCACCGGAGATCCTCAAATCTTCGATCTATTTCCTATGGAAGTATTATCTAGTTCCAGCATTGAGGAATCCGATATAGACTGGGTTATGGAAACAACCAACAAGCCCGACTCGTGGATGACCCCTATAAAAAACTATATACTTCACGGAACACTTCCTGAGAAACCAAAGGATCGCAGAAAACTGCTCCGAAAGTCTCGCCTATATCTTGTCCAGGATGGTCATTTATACAGGAGAGGATATTCAACGCCATTACTACGGTGTGTAACAAAGGAGGAATCTAAAGTGATTTTGGCGGAGCTACATGAAGGAGATTGTGGAGGTCATGTTGGTGGACAGACTCTTGCCAAAAAGGTCCTTCGATATGGTTATTTTTGGCCCGATGTAAACTTCGACTCAATGACATTCACTAAGAAATGCGACCAGTGCTAGAAATTTGCAAAAATTCCAAGAGCTCCATCAACTGAGTTGACACAGATGTTGAGTCCTTGGCCATTCGCTGTCTGGGGCATAGACTTGATTGGAGCACTACCTACCGCAAAATCGAGCTTCAAATATGCTATAGTGGCCGTGGATTACTTTACCAAATGGGCTGATGCTGAACCATTGGCAACTATCACATCGAAGAAGGTAATCAACTTTGTGTTGAAAAATATCATATGCAGGTTTGGGGTTCCACAGAAAATTATCACTGACAATGGCACGCAGTTTGAAAGTGATGAATTCAAGGATTTCTGCAACAAATATCATATTCAGAAAAGTTTTGCAGCAGTTGCCCACCCGCAGGCCAACGGGCAAGTTGAGGCAGTCAACAAAATCCTAAAGTCCACCATTAAAAAGCGTCTCGAGAAAGCTAAGGGAAACTGGATTGAAGAATTGCCACATGCCCTATGGGCTTATCGTATGACTCATAAAACTGCAACTGGGCATACTCCGTTCTCCTTGGCATATGGTTCGGAAGCAATGATACATGTGGAGTTAGAGGTTCCAACTCACCGCAGAATTCATTTTAACCAAGAAGAGAATGAAAAGCTGCAACTTGAGGCTCTTGATTTACTCGAGGAAAAAAGGACTGAATCAGAATTTAGAATGGTTGCCCATCAGAGAAGAATTGCTCGACACTTCAATCAAAAGGTCAGGCATAGAACATTCGAAATGGGAGACTTGGTGTTAAAGAAAATCATGACAACAACAGGATTCTTTGGCCCCATTTGGGAAGGTCCGTTTGTCATCGACCAAAAGCTCATCGATGGTACCTTTAAGCTCAAAACTACAGATGGAGTAGAACTCCCAAGGGCCTGGAACAGTGATCACCTTCGTCGCTATTTCAAATGATTTTCTAACTCATATTCTTTTGTATTTTTCTATGAAATACTTTGTATGAAATTACATGAATATAAATCCAGTAGCACTTCTGATTCTGTCAAAGCTTTATATTCGCATGTCTTTGATCATATATCCAAAAGATGCACTGCTATGGTTACAGGACACGATACCTCCGTCATCCTGTTTTTCGACATAAAACTCGCCATAGCTTTACTGAAGAAATATGGTCCAAAAGCAGGCGCAAATTTAATCCAAACCCTCTCCGAGGATTCTCAGTCGAATAAAAAACTGAGTCTTCTCCAGGGGTGCTCGGTCAAATAACCCAAAGTCAGACAAAATCTGATCGCTTTATAACCGAGTTTCTTAACCTAAACCCTCTCCGAGGATTCTCAGTCGAATAATAAACTGAGTCTTCTCTAGGGGTGCTCGGTCAAATAACCCAAAGTCAGACAAAAGCTGATCGTGTTATAACCGAGTTTCTTAACCCAAACCCTCTCCGAGGATTCTCAGTCGAATAATAAACTGAGTCTTCTCCAGGGGTGCTCGGCCAAATAACCCAAAGTCAGACAAAATCTGATCGCGTTATAACCGAGTTTCTTAACCCAAACCCTCTCCGAGGATTCTCAGTCGAATAATAAACTGAGTCTTCTCCAGGGGTGCTCGGTCAAATAACCCAAAGTCAGACAAAAGCTGATCGCGTTATAACCGAGTTTCTTAACCCAAACCCTCTCCGAGGATTTTCAGTCGAATAATAAACTGAGTCTTCTCCAGGGGTGCTCAGTCAATAAATCAAAGTCAGAAAAAACTTGACTACGATATTACTGAGTCTTTGACAAGGAAAACCTTCAAAAGGCATTCAAACATTTCTCGAATACACAACGCATTAGGACGCAAAGGATGGAGAATTCCAAACAAAGCATGAAAGGTTCGTATAAAGAATCAAAAGCATCCAAATATCCACCTTCGATATATAAAGGTTGAAACAATCCAATGGTACGGGGACATATCACATATCACGACACAAAACAAGAAGCAGCTCCTTGATTTCCCACATATCAAAGGATCATCTCAACCGTTTATAAGTGGGAAATTCATAAATAAGCAAAATGTGTAAAGTGTGGTGTGCAAGCATAATGTACAAACCAGAATGCATAGAAGAAAGTAATAACAAGGTCAAAAGCACCAAAACACAGAACATCGTCACATACGCATACCAAAAATAAAAATACCAGTGTCGCGTACACAACCAAAAGTAGGTGATAAAAAGAGTCATGAAGCGAGGACTGGTACTCGCTTGATACATCCAGTCATACAATATCTACAAACACCGGATCTGAAACCCCCAAGTCAAGCATTCTTACCAAGAGATTTTTCCCCATCACAAGGGGAAGGGGGAAGGACCTCGCTTTCCTGGCCCAAAAGTTCGACAATCATCTTATCCCTAGACTTGAGAACTCGAATGAGGAGGGCCTTATCTTCCTCCAAAAGAGCTATACGCTTGAGATGCTCACGATTCAGCCCCGAAAGATTGTTGACAAGGTCATGCCATCCTGTCAAGTCTTTAGCCAAGTAATTGCTAAGCATGTCAAAATTTCTTTCAAGCCAATCTTTCACTTTGTCAAGCTGAGTCAGCCCATCAAGCTGAATAGAGTTCACGTCATCAGCAAGCACTCTGTAATCGGACAGGTGTATATCAGGGTTAATAAACACCCCATCCAAGCAGTATCCTTTGAACCGATCAGCAAGCTCGGGGTGACATGGCAAGACACAATATTGGGGTCTATTTATGATAACTCGAAGCTCATTTAGGGAAGGGGTTCTCACAGCAGAATCACTAGTTGCAGAACAAGCTTCAGGCACAGGAGATTTACCAGCTCTGCGTTGTCTTTTAGAATCACTATCCTCCTGTTGGGGGTTTTCTGGCATATCATGTTTACCTGTCATCCTGCATAGAAATTTCACAAATTTTTTGGTCCACAATCAAGTTCAAGCAGTGTTGTGAGCTAAACTAATCGGTCATGATCAGTCAAACAAGAATGGTCGGCTTGAAAATTATTTAAGGCTGATCGCTTTAAAAGCTAAAACGCTGGTCACCCAAGATTGGCCTGGGTAGGTTTATATCACACTTCGTCATAGCGCGACCCAAACTCCACCAAAGCCTTACTCAGCTCTAAAGGCGATCGGTTTTAGGGGGATCACACACAAAAGCTGACCTGAATCGGTCAAACCTTATTCGCTCTAAAATGGTAAGGATCCGATCATGCCAAAAAGGGTAAAACTCTGGTCGCTCCCAACATAGACAATACCGATCGCTTAAAAATCAGTCAAAATTTAATCCAGTTCTAGTCGCATAAAACTAGCCTCGATTGGGTCGATAAAAACATCCCAAGGCCGGTCGTTCTACGATTAGTCTGAAAACAATCATACCCTGGTCGGTCAAGATTCAAATCCATCTGGATCGTTCATATCGGGTAAAACTAAAGATAGCCTGTTCTGGTCGGTCAAAGGGGGATCGGCTCATCTAAAAACCGACCATACCACTGTTCTAAAAACGACCAGTCTGGTCGCGCAAATGAAAGGAAACTTGAATTTTCGTTGCAAATGCACAGTAAAAACATCAAAAATAATGGTACAAAGAGATGATTCTAGAAGGAAAATCAAAGCATGCATCATAAAAAGATTTCATACGCATCAGTCAGTCAAACATTTGCACAAACAAGTCGTAATCGCTGCGAAAATGACATAGAGATTGCTCATTTTGAAATCATCACTCCCCTATTCCATTAGGGTGACTCGGTTGAAACCGCGCTCAAATGATTAATGATGTCAACAACGAAGGTTTACAAAAAATTATTGTGACTTCTTCCTCAAACTCATTCTACTCCAAACTCAAAGTCAACGTTAGAATGCATACAATGTACCTGGGATTTGGAAGAATATTTCGGGTTGGTAAAGCAGCAGCTTGAATCAGCAAGGAAGTAAGCTAAAGATCAAGCAATTTGTTTTTTAAAGAAGGAAAAGCCACCATTGATGAAGATTTTGACCGAGAAGAAATGGAGGAGGAAATGACGGGTCGAATTAATTATATAAGTTTAATTGGGTCTCTCCGGATTTTTAGGAATTGTCTCTTCGCCTTCCAGAATTTGGCTTTTTCGTGCGCTCCAAAACTGGAGAAAAGACCGACCTCTACTAGCCAAGTTTAAAACCGATCCCTAGTTAAACCTGATCGATCCACTAATGTTTCGAAGCCCATAGTTTTTATAAAAACTATGAAACTTCGAGGGGCAAAATGTTATCCATCTGATCGATCCAAGTGAATATGGGTCGGTTTTAAGCGTTTTGAAGAAGGGATCGGTCCTGTCGTTATTAAAAGGGGGCGGTCGTAGCGCAAGATTCCTGGTCGTTCTAAATCTGGTCGCTCTCATGAGCGCTGGTCGCTCCAAAAAAGCCAAAAGAAGTTGGTTGATCCGAAGCTGGTCGCTCCAAAAGCCAAAGAAGGCTGATCGCTCCGGATATACGAAACATCTGGCCGCTCGCTAGCCTCTCGTTCACTCCAACCAGCCTCAAAGCTTTTGGTCGGTCCGCTTTCCAGCAGAATTCCCTGGTCAGCCCGCCTGTCCCGAATAAAGCATCATCTCGTTCTCTTCTCATCTGGTCGGTCCGCTCCGCATTCTAGCCTCCTGGTCGTCCTTTCTTCTGGCGGAAGCTCCTGGTCGGCCAAAGCGCTAGAAACGACCTGTGATGGCGTGACAGCTGGAAACAACTGGTGACAACTGGCAGTGGCATTTCCGTAAATACCGAAAATACCGACCAGGCCCCTGCATACAAGATTTCAGCCATTTCTCCACCTATAAATAGGACCCTACCTCCATCATTTGGGGGGGGGACTTTTCCTGGAATGACGAGGAGGTGCTGTCTAATTGCTTTCGGGATTTCTCCAAGCATTCCTACATCTCTTCTCTATCATCGATCATAAGTCTATGGAGCATTGGAGCATGTGGAGCATAGCTTTCATGGAGGAACAAGCATAAGCATTCCACGCACTTCTTCATTTCTTCTTGATCATTCACTCAAAGATCTAAGGAGCTTTCATCCATTCTTTCAATCGGTTGTAAGGATGAATGCATGTCAAAGGAGCTTGTATGAATGTATAATGGAGCAAATGTTGTAATCTTTTGGTTATTAATGAAATCCAATCTTCAAAGTGGACGTAGACTCGAATAAGAGTCGAACCACTATAAAATTCTTGTCTTCTTTCCTTATTTTGGTATTTTGATGCTTTTGAATGTTAGATATGGCCTCACAAAACTCTAAAGGTTTTCTAACGCCCCGCCTCTGAAAAGGTGACGTGCTTTCTAAGCATCTCGCCTCTGATTAGGTAACGTGTTTAGAAATACCATTTTGGTTGTTATACCAAGTTTCGGTATCAACAAATAAATTATAATTAACATTTATTAATAATGTATAATAATTAAAAAACATAATTAATAATTGATCCTTAATATTAAATAACCACTATAAAAAATCAATATTCACTTATAATATAATGAAATTCATAATAATTAATAATTGACAAACAAAAGGTAATCTCTAACACTTAATAACTAATTAATTATTAATAAGCAATCTTTACTTGTAGATAAGAGCGTTTACTTTCTAGTTTTAATATTTAATTATTATAACTAATTATTGTATTTAATATTTCAAATAAGTTAAAATTTTGAAGCATGGTAAAGCAAATTGATGAAATCATTTATGAATAATACAATAAAATTTGACATTTTCATAAAATAAAAAATAGTTTTGAATATTTTTTAAATAAAATAAACAAAATGAATATTATAAAATGTTAAAATAATTTAAAGTTCGAAAGTATATAAATATTACGTTGCAAAAATATTAATTTCCTACGGATTAGAGATTTTATTTTATAACTAACTTATTTGGTGTATACAAGTTTTTTCTTTGCTTTAGACAATGAAAATTATAGCTTTAATTCCAAAATTATCCCTCCAATAAAAACTAAAATCATAAATAAAACATAAGTTTTTTGAATAAATTTAAAATTTATAAATGATTAATATTCATATTTCATAATAATTTCTATTACGATCTAATAATTCATAATTATTAATAAACAAATAATATTAATATTTAATACATAATATTGATCCGCCTTTTTGGCAAGGCCATCACACTTTGGATTTCTTATCTCTGGATTGATCGAAACTCGAGAGAAACACAAAAATGCTTGGATTAAGCGATATATTTGATGAATACTTGAAATTCGGAATTTACATGACCTGGGACGGTCATGCACATGGACAACTAATCGACCCAGCCTGATGTAGAGAATTGCAAGGGCTCGCTCTCCGATTTGGTAAATCTAGCATTTACTGGAGAGGGATGGGCAAAATATTCTCTAAGATCGATCATTCCTAGGCCCCACTAGAGTATGTGATTTTCAATGAATCAAGATAATGCCTCACAAAGCATCATCGGATCAGGCACACTACAAAGATCGGACCTAGTCTCATTGAAGTCACGTCAGATCGATCAGGTCCACTTCTATTAGACTATCCATGGAATTGATCAACTCAAACAACTCAGATCAATGAGCGATCGGCTCGAGTCCCTTATGTCTTAAAGAAATTGGATTTGCTTTTGACTGAATCAGATCAGCCATATGATATGGCTACAGGTCAGGCATGGGCATTAAGGCATGGGAAGAATCAACACATGGATCTGCAACTGGATTTGGCCCTTATGCACTTACCACATTGAGACCATTCACCATTGGAACAGGCCCAATCTCTACTTAGGGATCATTCTCGATAAATGGTGGATGATCCAATCTCTCATCACCTTTTATGGTCAACATCCAGATATTTTTACACTCTTCAAATTCTGTTCAATCCCTACACCTTTTTTCAGTTTTAAATAAACAACCAGATGGCTTATTTTGGGGATTTTCTCTTTGATTTTGGACACTACTATGCAAGGATATTGCTATAACCTAACCGAAACTTCTTTTTCTCCACTTTCTTATGGTCATATCAGAATTGTAATGGTAATAAAATAGTATAAACAAGAGATTAAACCAGGGTAGATGTAGGCACATTACCGAGCCACTATAAATTTATGTGCTCATTTACTTTTCCACAATCTATGACTGCGATTCATGATAGATCTCTGACTTATTCTATGATTATTTTCTGAGCTTCATACAATCAGGTGTTAGGCGAAAGTGACAACATTTCCATTCTAACACCTAATTTATAATTATTGATTATTTCAAATAATTAAGATGAATATTTATTATCCGGTACTAAAATTTTAGTAATTATATTCAGTATTTAAAAAAAAATCAAATTTACAATATATTAAAAAATATTTATAAAGTCTAAAAATAAAATTTTCAATAAAAGATAGAAAAGAATTCATAAAACATAAGTATAAAGGGTGCATTTGTGGCAAAATTTGGAGTGGTGTATCGAGCGACATATTGAGCAGGGTCTTGAGCAAGGTACATTGGTGAATGTGGTACGTGTTTGCTGCAAACTTCTCTTGGTGTTCCCTTATCCAGCAACAAGCTATAGGCTAGAGATTTTGGTAATATAACTGACAAGATGAATAAAAAATTCTACAAGCAGAATTATCGATTTATTCATAATCATATGATGGAATTAGTCAAATCTGTTTACATCCTATGATCTCTTTTTGGCTCCAAATTTCTCAATGTCCTGCAAATATAAACTTCACTCGACATTTTATAATGAGCTATGGCTATGTTCTTCTGCCTTGACTACTCATTACTGTTCTAGGTTTAATAGTTATAATATGGTAATATTAAATTGGATACTTTAAAGAAGCTACTCGCATCTCTATGCAACCTCCATATATCGTTTTCTTCTTCATATTATGGTTCGATTTTTTTCAACTTGCTATTTTATTACGAGGTACAGATTACGACAATGGCTATCTTTGATGTATTAGTTACTTCGACTATTGAACTCTTAAAAGAGCTACAAATAATTTTCATCCTGATAACCAATTCAAGTGAGACTTCTGAAGCTCGTATTATTTAGCAAGCTTTAGCGAAATATATCATTTTTTCTTTCTTTTCTTGCAACTACGTTATCCGAAATTTTGTCATTATGGAAATATATCATTTTCCCCCCATATCCAACTAACTCAGTCCACTACCAATTTTTTTTTTTAATTTCTGAGTTAGACATTGAATTCTTGTTTTCATTTACCGCTTCCAAATCACTGTATATTTTACATACAAATTAGGCATATCTATTCTTTTTCCATTATTCCCAATTTCGCTGTAATTCTATTTACATCCAATTTGTCATTAAATAACAATTTCAAGAACATATTTACGGTTATTGTTAATTCCATAATTTCAATATTACATTAATTCTTAATCCAAACAGAAGATTAATAGAATATATTTGTACAACAGCAATACTCTTAACATCCTAGAAAATAAATTATATCGCAATTACCACATATTACAGTTAGTTAACATGTTAAGAATAACGGGGAATGTAAACAGTAAATATACCGTTACTGAAAAGGTATAATTCTAAACCCACTTACCTGACAGCTTTCCAATATTCCTTGAATCGGATACAGGTCTCTGACTGCATGGTCTTTCTAACTGAATCTAGTATTAAGATAACCACGGATTTACAAATGTGATACTATAACAAGAGGAAAAGAAACCTAAACAACTCAGATTCACAGGACTTACATCACGTTGATCAAAAATTTTAATACCTATGTTGTAGATTTGCATTCTTTGTCTTCAAATCTTGAATCAAAACTCCTAAAAGCTAATATTCTAATTTCTGAAAGATTTGGAGAAGGAAAATAGCAGAGCCTTGGCATCGTCTTAAAAAATATGAGTTAAAGGCTAGCCACTTCTAGCTATTAATAAGTGCAAAGGAGATTCTGGTATGTCGGATTCAATAATATAAAATTCCAACCGTTTAAATCAGAAAAACACGTCACTTACAAAAGCAGGTTTGGCCCCGGGTGGGTCGACCCATGTGTTAACCCACCTTAGAGGTGTGTCAACCCTTTGGTCAACCAATGGGTCGACCCATGTAAAGCTTGGGTCGACCCAGAGACTGGGTTCTGAACGTGATTTCAGACGACAGTAATTCTGGATTAACATTAATATTAACGTTCGTTTTATTTCTAAACATCACTTATGTGAATTATTATTTTTCGTTTATAGCACATATTTGATTTCAAAATTCAAATCTATGCGCGTATATACACATAAAACCTTTTAAATCTTTATTCATTAATAACTTTCCCATATGGACTCCGTTTGGGGCAAGTCAACGAGTCATAAAATTGCCACAAACGTTATGATATATGTTTCTGGGCTAAATTATTAAATCATAAATTATCGATATTTTTGTTTAATATTTATGTAAAATATGAGGTGTTACACGAAGTAATTTGAAAAGATATTATTTATCAATTGATCTTTAAATTTTAGTTGAAATACTGAAATTGCATAATTGTTGTATCTGTAGTGTGTGTATAGCAGGTTAAAATATGCAAAAATATTTGTGCCGCACTTTTAAAAATTATAATATGCATTAAACTGTTCAAAATAGTTGTAAAACATATAAGACGATGGCTAAAAATTGTAGTTAAATAATAATTTACAAGGTTTTAATGAAATTTGTAGAAAATATATTTCGCAAGCATAGGTAATAGTTGTAATAAAAAATTTACGACTATTTAAAACAGTTGTATAATGGGTCGATGTATGTGTAATAACCCGAATTTTAATAACATGTTGAAACTGGAAATCAGGGTATAATTAAATTTTAAAGTGAGAATCATGGGAAATGGGTTACGCCATTGCGTTCGTCTCGGAATTCTGCTTGAGATAGAGTCCGAGTTTGCGTAAAACGGATACCGTATGAAGAAGATATGGATGAACGAAGTTAGGCAGAAAAACCAGAAACGGGTCAGAATGCACTGGCAAACTTGGGAAGTGCGCCAGAACAAAATTGCACTAGCGCACTTGGGAAGAGCGCCAGTACAATTTTAGCACTGGCGCACCTGCCAAGTGCGCCCAGGCCAAAAAACCTGCTTGGTCAGGCCCTGGCTGGCCTGGTCAGGTTCTGGTCGATTTTTTAGGCTTGGCTGAGTCACTAGGGCCTACATGTCACTTTCTGATTGGCTTCTCTTGAGATGGATGGTCTGGATTCACTCTAGCTTCATCGACGGCTCGAATCAGATTAAAATTCTATAAATACAACTCAAGTCTAACCCTAAACAAACACAAATAATATAATACTAAAGCTGTCATGCTGCTAAAATACCTCTTGAACCATGGTCGCCGTCTCCAAATCAATGTACAAACATTCAAACTCAAATCAATTCAAAGAACAAGGCTTCTACAATGATTCAAGACAGTAAATCAACAACGCCGCGACATTTTTTTACAACAAATTCAGTTCTTAATTCATTTGCCATGCTCTGTAAGTTCTAGTTGTTTTTAGATTTAAGCATTTAAATTACAATATGGCTATGGAATAAAGTGGAATTGAATTTAAACATGTTTATTGATTCAAATCTATTTCAGTTGTTTCTTAAATCTTGGTTTTTGGGACTTTTCTATGTTCGTTCTCATGTCAAGCTTATGATCTTTTAAACCTGTTGTAAATCAGTTTTTCTTGATTCATATTGATATTATTATCAAGATCTATTTTTTTTATGCAAGAGATGATGTTTTTATGCCAGTTTTCTCTCTATGCTGATTGTTATACAAATTCTACCTTCCCCTATTTATTTTCTTTCGATGAACCTAGGTCAATTTCAGAACTAGGCCTAAACCGCGATTTGTGTACAATTGAATACGGGGAAATATGGGAATGTTGTCTATATTGGATATATATGTTTGGTAAAATTGATGGCATAATAAGAAATTGGAAATTTGGTGCATTGTCAATATAATTGAAATTGCAAGTTTGGCCATTGGCATAATTAAATTGGCATGAAGTGGGCATAAAGAATTAGCATGTAAATCAAATCACGAGTTCGGGCCTATGTAAATTAAATCAAAAGATTAGGTTTATGATTGGGCATAAGTAGAATTGGGACTTTGAACGTAAAGCAATTGTAAACTTGATAATTGGCATAAATATGAATTTGGGTAACTGGCGTGTATTGAAATAAAAAGGATTATAGTTTGGGATAACTACATCATGAATCTTAATTTGGGTTTATTTGGACATGAAACTTGATACATGTAATCTTGGATAGAACTTGATATGGGTAAAATGGCATAAACCTGGCATACATGTAAATAGGCAAGAATTGGACGCATGTAAACTGACTAGAATTGGGTGTGTGTGTGTATATATATATATATATATATATATATATATATATATAAATTGGCATGTAATTTTGGAACTTGGGCATATGTTTATTAACATGTAAAGTTGGGAATTTGAAACACGAAAATGACTGTGTATTGGATAATTGACTTGAACATGAACATTTCTATATGTTAAACACATGAACTGATATTGGGGTTTTGAGGGGAATACGACCATTAATGAAACTTTGACACGAGGTTAGACTCAGTTTGTGGTGTAAATATGCCCGGACCGCCCGGCAAATCCAGTAGCCACAAAAGTGTCAGTCTAATGTGAGAGGTCAAAGGTCGAATTGTAGGCATAACGATTTATGACACGCGGTTAGACTCAGTTTGTGGTGTAAATCTTCCAGGAACCGCCCAACAAATCCAGTGGCCACAAAGTGCACGGTCTAATATGAGAGGTCATGATTCGTTCGTCATAATGAATGAATTAAGGAATATTAACCATAATAAGACGTGGGTATAGTAAGAAGGATAGGTGGGATGACATGGAAATTTGACATGTAAATATGGACCTAACCGGTATGAGTTAAGACATGTAAAACTTATAAATATGGGCTTAACCAACATAACTGTTAATCATACCAATGGGTGGGTTAAGTAATATGACTAGACTAATGACACTTAACCAATATAAAATGACACGTGACAGGGTTAAGTCAACTTGAATATATAGATAATACTTAACCAACTTAGCATGATACGTGGGCGGGTTAAGCCATGAATTACTTGAAATACTTAACCACTGCAATCTGACGAATGGGAGGGTTAAGTTAAATGGGTTGGTTTAACTTGAATGGGTTGATAACACCCAACCAATATAACCTGATGTGTGGTAGGGTTAAGTAAATACACGAGGGTAACACTTAACCATTATAAAATGGCTAGTGGATGAATTTGAGTTAACATACACTTAACCAATCTAACGTGAGGTGTGGTAAGGGTTAAGTTAACACAGGGAAGAACGCTTAACCGATATAACAAGACATGCGGTAGGGTTAAGTAACACAAGAGAGAACACTTAACCACGGTATCATGATGGGGGGTGGGGTTAAGTTAAATAGATAACACTTAACCAACCTGTGGGGTATACGAATAGACCCTAGGAAAACCCTAGTAGCAGGACCCATTTCAGCAGTAACCCACATTAGGTATCAACGGTACCCTGAGCTAGGCAGAGTGGGGCACAATTACTGGGCTGATTGTAAGCGGTCAAAACGGCGGCAGGGGATGCAGCGGTGCAGGTTCCGACGGATTACGGGAGTGCACGTATTCCGGAGTGGAAAGTTTAGCCACTGGGCATCAGTAGATATAAAGTTATGCATCAAAAAGGGTGTCGGGGTTGCCATCCTAGGGATTGATACACCCTAGGGTGGGACCAGCACAGGTATCTACGAGTAGGGGGCCGCAAGAACTAGGTCGAGTAGGAGCCAATCGATTAGGGTAGTAAGGATACATCTAACACATTTATGGTAGTTAGGCTAGTTGAGGTGAAAATCCTCATATTAGATATAGTCCTGAAGGCTACCACAACTATGGGGTTGGGATAACCTTAGTATATAACACATATGAAACATTATAAGTAAGGGTCGATCAATTAAGATAGGTGTGGTGGGGACATGAAACTGTCAATATGAGGTGGGACCCTCATCGTGGGATATGTACCTATAAAACTACCATGTGGGTTATGGGGGATCACTTATCTTGTAATTAAAACCTAGTAAACTAATTGAAACGCTAGTTCGGTGGTGTAGAGAATATTGGAAATCAAGGAAAATAGTGAAAAGGTGAAGCTTAGAAATCTTGCGATGTTATACTTAATAGAAACCTTGCAATGTGATACTTGGTAGGAACCTTGTGATGATACTCTTGATAAGAAGCGTGGGATGTTCTACTTGATTCATCGTGCCTGTAGCTTACCTTGTCATCATGCTTATGTTTACTTTTAGTTTATTCATGCCATATTATCTTCACCTGTTTTTATGCTGAAGGCTACTAGGACTTACTCAGTCTTTATGACTGACCCGGTTTGTTTCGCCTCTTTTTCTTCCATTCCCCCCCAGGTTCACAGGGTGGAAATACAGCTTAGTTCGGATCTTACCAAGCTCCAAGGCTCTTTCATGTGCTGCTTGGATCTCTCTTGGCTATGGCTTGCTTTGCTTTATTAGGGAATACTACAATTTATTTTCATGCTTCTTTGTTTTTGAGCAAGACAGATATTTTAGCTATGTAATTGGGTATATGAAAGTTGATGGGCTTTTATTGTAAACAATTATATTTAATAAATGATTTGAAGTACTTTTACTTTACCTTCCGCTGTTTTATATATGTCTGTCTTGTAATATTTCTGTTCCAGTACCCATAATGCTCCATCAAAGTTAAGGCATTCCCTTTGTGAGTGACCTTAACGGATGTGGGTTGTTACATTTGGTATCAGAGCATAAGGTTGTCGGACTAGGCAAAAGTTTTTAAAACCTTCTGAAATTATTTTCAAAATGGTGACAAAGAAGCGTTTTCCAAGAAAAGTCTTGTTTTATTTGAAAGGCATATTCCCCAAAGCCATATGCACTATCTTTTGATTCTCTCCTTGAGTTTCTTCTCTCTTTCTTTTTCACCATAGTTTTGTTGGTGTACGACACATGTAGGAGGGCAAAGAAGTGCCCAACTTCCATCTGTAGCCGCAGTAGTTCCATCTGCGTCTAATCTTATTTCAAGCTTTTTAGGGTTGCCATGCGATGGAGGTAGCTTTCGAGAAACTTGTCAACAAGCTATACAAGGATAACAAGAACGAGGATAAAGAACACAAGCCTAAGGATGAGAAACTTGTTGATATGGCTTAATCCACGAAGGAGGAAAAGGTGAAAGGAAAGAGGCCAAAGTGAAAGAATAATATAACCCACGATAAGAGAGAGTATCTTTAGTATGGTAAAAAGGGACATGTAGTTAAGTATTAGAGGACAAGGGCAAAGGACAAGATCATCGAGAGGGGAATTGTATGCTCTCACTACTAGCGTACCTAAGAAGAGGTGGTAACGTTTCTGTTAAAAGTTTAGCTTTTATTTTCTATCATACCATGGGAACTTTGTTTTTGTACATCGCATCCTTTTTAATTCTGCTTCGATAGTTGAGTCTCTGCACCTTAGTACTAGCATAGTAGCGGGTCCCATTTTTGTCTCAAATCCTGTTGGGGAATCGGCTCATTTATTCATGACTTGTTTGGATTTGAGAATGTCTATGCTAAGTGTTGAGTTTAGAAGTAATGCTTATGTTTTTGGGCTATGGGTTGTTTCTAGGGATGGAGTGGTTATCCAGAAATGATACCATTCTCGAGTATGAAAAGAGGGTAGTTAGACTCTTGACTTGCCTCGGTAATACCCTCGAAGCCTAGTGTAACCCGTAGGGTTCTGCCATGCTTAGTTACCTAGATTCTCTTGATACATTTATCAATCCGCTCGAGTAGTGTTCGCCACTAAGGTGGATGGTTCATTTCGCTTATGCATGAGTTATAGAAAATCAACTTAGTAAGTACACTTGGCAACATGGTTGGCATTTGTTTATTTTCAAGGGATAATTCATTTATGTGGAATACCTTCTAGTAAGTGAATGAGATTCAAGATTCACTAGTGAATTTCGGAGAGCTTGCATGAAACCATGAGTACGCAGTGATGTTTAAGCTGTGTATACTAGAAAAATAATAAGTGAAAGTGGAATGAGAGGCGACAGTGAAATGAGTTCCAACTCATATTTTGGAAATAGGAATTAAGAAGCTACGAAATTGTGAAGCTAAAGACGGTCAAAGCACAATGGAGTTAAGCTCAAGGAAATGCGACTTAGAAGATTGAAGACTAGACACACGCATCATATCTCTTTTTAAGAGTATATTCCCTCTTTTCCTGTAGAGCTTACTTGTATGTTATCTTTTAAGTATAACCTCTTGGTCCTATTCTCAATCCTATTTCTATTGCAAAATCCCATAGGGATCATATGTTAGTAATACATGTTGGGGCTTGAGGGTGTCCGTTGGGTTGAGTAATTCTTTGGGCGTCAGCCTGATGTTGATTTCGGTCTTCGGGCTGGTGCTTAGGGAGTTCTTCTCCTAATCAGTATATATGTGACATAGATTTCTAGTTTTGACACTACCTAATGGGCACAAAGTTTTTACTTGCTTCTATCGTTCAACTATATCTTTAGGTAGGAACAATTGAGTGTAAACATGTGTTTGAGACATGTTATGATTGATGGTTGCAAGTGGTTGCAAGCGGTTGCTAGTGGTTGCTCGTGGATGCATATACACGCACATTAGACACTAGATCGGCTCCGTCACCTTTCACATTGCATATGCATGAGTGTTTATACTTGTTTATGGATGAATTTGAATATGTTATCATGTGTATGTTGCATATGGATGGATGTTTGCACGCACATATAGTGTTAATGTGACTAGGACTATTTGCATACATGTTGGACTCATGGCACTAAACATATTTTGCATTAAGAAGATCAATCAGGTCTGATCATTTGAATTAGATAAGGAACATATACACACAATTTCTGCATATGTTCGTATAGCATTAGAAATCTTTAAAGGACAATGGTTTTTTGTGGATGATGGTTGAGTAGATGGATAATAGGATGGTAGGACACATTCTTCTTAACTTGAAGATTTCGGGGACGAAATCCTTTAAGGAGGGGAGAATGCAACAACCCGAATTTTAATAACATGTTGAAACTAGAAATCAAGGTATAATTAAATTTTAAAGTGAGAATCATGGGAAATGGGTTACGCCATTTCGTTCGTCTCGGAATTCTGCTTGAGATAGAGTCCGAGTTTGCATAAAACGGATAACGTATGAAGAAGATATGGACGAATGAAGTTAGGCAGAAAAAACAGAAACGGGTCAGAATGCACTAGCGCACTTGGGAAGTGCGCCAGAAAAAAATTACACTTGCGCGCTTGGGAAGTGCGCCAGTACAATTTTAGCACTGGCGCACCTGCCAAGTGCGCCCAGGGCAGAAAATCTGCTTGGTCAGGCCCTGGCTGGCCTGGTCAGGTTCTGGTAGATTTCTGAGGCTTGGCTGAGTCACTAGGGCTTACATGTCACTTTCTGATTAGCTTCTCTTGAGATGGATGGTCTGGATTCACTCTAGGTTCATCGATGGCTCTAATCAGATTAAAATGTTATAAATACAACTCAAGTCCAACCCTAAACACACACAAATAATATAATACTAAAGCTGTCATGCTGCTAAAATACCTCTTGAACCATGGCCGCCATCTCCAAATCAAAGTACAAACATTCAAACTCAAATCAATTCAAAGAACAAGGCTTCTACAATGATTCAAGACAATAAATCAACAACGTCGCAACATTTTTTTACAACAAATTCAGTTCTTAATTCATTTGCCATGCTCTATAAGTTCTAGTTATTTTTAGATTTAAACATTTAAATTACAATATGGCCATGGAATAAAGTGGAATTGGATTTAAGCATATTTATTGATTCAGATCTATTTCAATTGCTTCTTGAATCTTGGGTTTTGGGACTTTTCTATGTTCGTTCTCATGTCAAGCTTATGATCTATTCAGCCTGTTGTAAATAAGTTTTTCTTGATTCATATTGATATTATTATCAAGATCTATATTTTTATGCCAGAGATGATGTTTTTATGCCAGTTTTCTCTCTATGCTGATTGTTATACAAATTCTACCTTCCCCTATTTATTTTCTTTCGATGAACCTAGGTCAATTTCGGAACTAGGCCTAAACCGCGATTTGTGTACGATTGAATATGAGAAAATATGGGAATGTTGTCTATATTGGATATATATGTTTGGTAAAATTGATGGCATAACATGAAATTGGAAATCTGGGGTATTGTCAATATAATTGAAATTGCAAGTTTGGCCATTGGCATAATTAAATTGGCATGAAGTGGGCATAATGAATTAGCATGTAAATCAAATCACGAGTTCGGGCGTATGTAAATTAAATCAAAAGATTAGGTTTATGATTGGGCATAAGTAGAATTGGGACTTTGAATGTAAAAGCAATTGTAAACTTGATAATTGACATAAATATGAATTTGGGTAACTGGCGTGTATTGAAATAAAAAGGATTATAGTTTGGGATAACTAAATCATGAATCTTGATTTGGGTTTATTTGGACATGAAACTTGATACATGTAATCTTGGCTAGAACTTGATACGGGTAAAATTGCATAAACCTGACATACATGTAAATAGGCAAGAATTGGACGTATGTAAACTAACTAGAATTGGGTATATATATATATATATATATATATATATATATATATAAATTGGCATGTAATTTTGGAACTTGGGCATATGTTTATTAATATGTAAAGTTGGGAATTTGAAACATGAAAATGACTGTGTATTGGATAATTGACTTGAACACGAACACGAACATTTCTATATGTTAAACACATGAACTGATATTGGGGTTTTGAGGGGAATATGACCATTAATGAACCTTTGACATGAGGTTAGACTCAGTTTGTGGTGTAAATCTGCCCGGAACCGCCCGGCAAATCCAGTATCCACAAAAGTGTCAGTCTAATGTGAGAGGTCAAAGATCGAATTGTAGGTATAATGATTTATGACACGAGGTTAGACTCAGTTTGTAGTGTAAATCTGCCCGGAACCGCCCGGCAAATCCAGTGGCCACAAAGTGCACGGTCTAATGTGAGAGGTCATGATTCGTTCGTCATAATGAATGAATTAAGGAATATTAACCATAATAAGACGTGGATATGGTTAGAGGGTTAGGTGGGATGACATGGAAATTTGACATGTAAATATGGACCTAACCGGTATGAGTTAAGAACATGTAAAGCTTATAAATATGGGCTTAACCAACATAACTGTTAATCAGACCAATGGGTGGTTTAAGTAATATGACTAGACTAACGACACTTAACCAATATAACATGACACATGACAGGGTTAAGTCAACTTGAACATATAGATAATACTTAACCAACTTAGCATGATACGTGGGCGGGTTAAGCCATGAATTACTTGAAATACTTAACCAATGCAATCCGACGAATGGGAGGGTTAAGTTAACTGGGTTGGTTTAACTTGAATGGGTTGATAACACCCAACCAATATAACCTGATGTGTGGTAGGGTTAAGTAAATACATGAGGGTAACACTTAACCATTATAAAATGGCTAGTGGATGAGGTTGATTTAGCATACACTTAACCAATCTAACGTGAGGTGTGGTAAGGGTTAAGTTAACACAGGGAAGAACGCTTAACCGATATAACAAGACATGCGGTAGGGTTAAGTAACACAAGAGAGAACACTTAACCACGGTATCATGATGGGGGGTGGGGTTAAGTTAAATAGATAACACTTAACCAACCTGTGGGGTATACGAATAGACCCTAGGAAAACCCTAGTAGCAGGACCCATTTCAGCAGTAACCCACATTAGGTATCAACAGTACCCTGAGCTAGGCAGAGTGGGGCACAATTACTGGGCTGATTGTAAGCGGTCAAAACGACGGCAGGGGATGCAGCGGTGCAGGTTCCGACGGATTACGGGCGTGCACGTATTCCGGAGTGGAAAATTTAGCCACTGGGCATCAGTAGATATAAAGCTATGCATCAAAAAGGGTGTCGGGGTTGCCATCCTAGGGATTGATACACCCTAGGGTGGGACTAGCACAGGTATCTACGAGTAGGGGGCCGCAAGAACTAGGACGAGTAGGAGCCGATCGATTAGGGTAGTAAGGATACATCTAACACATTTATGGCAGTTAGGATGGTTAAGGTGAAAATTCTCATATTAGATGTAGTCCTGAAGGCTACCACAACTACGGGGTTGCGATAACCTTAGTATATAACACATATGAAACATTGTAAGTAAGGGCCGATCAATTAAGATAGGTGCGGTGGGGACATGAAACTGTCAATATGAGGTGGGACCCTCATTGTGGGATATGTACCTATAAAACTATCATGTGGGTTATGGGGGATCACTTATCTTGTAATTAAAACTTAGTAAACTAATTGAAACGCTAGTTAGGTGGTGCAGAGAATATAGGAAATCAAGGAAAATAGTGAAATGGTGAAGCTTAGAAATCTTGCGATGTTATACTCAATAGAAACCTTGCAATGTGATACTTGGTAGGAACCTTGTAATGATACTCTTGATAGGAAGCATGGGATGTTCTACTTGATTTATCGTGCCTGTAGCTTACCTTGTCATCATGCTTATGTTTACTTTCAGTTTATTCATGCCATATTATTTTCACCTGTTTTTATGCTGAATGCCACTAGGACTTACTCAGTCTTTATGACTGACCCGGTTTGTTTCGCCTGTTTTTATGCTGAATGCCACTAGGACTTACTCAGTCTTTATGACTGACCCGGTTTGTTTCGCCTCTTTTTCTTCCATTCCCCTCCCCCCCCCCCCCCAAGGTTCGCAGGGTGGAAATACAACTTAGTTCGGATCTTATCAAGCTCCAAGGCTCTTTCATGTGCTGCTTGGATCTCTCTTGGCTATGGCTTGCTTTGCTTTATTGGGGAATACTACAATTTATTTTCATGCTTCTTTGTTTTTGAGCAAGACAGATATTTTAGCTATGTAATTTGGTATTTGAAAGTTGATGGGCTTTTATTGTAAACAACTATATTTAATAAATGATTTGATGTACTTCTACTTTACCTTCCGCTGTTTTATATATGTCTGTCTTGTAATATTTCTGTCCCAGTACCCATAATGCTCCATTGAAGTTAAGACATTCCCTTTGTGAGTGACCTTAACGGATGTGGGATGTTACTGTATGTTTGTCAAATTACAACAATTTGTGATAGTTTTAAAATAATTTATTGCAACAAATATTTACATTTGTTGTTTATTATATTGTAATGATTTCAAACTATTGTAAAAAATCATTTATAACATAGATGGACAATTGTAATAAGAGTATCTGGTACATGCAAAATAAATTACAACTGCATACGCAAACGTTGTAATAAATCTATTATGACGCTTCACAACAACTGTTTTCTGATGGTTGCAAAACCTAACCTATTATGACTGTGGCTAATAAGACGTAAGGTAAAACATTGTAAAATACCTATTACATTTTTTGGGAATTGTTAAAGGAACTCCACATTTGATTAAGGGGAGGACAATTTTTTTATTGTATAATTGTTATAGGGAGGATAAAATAAATTAGCCTCCCCTTGAACATATAAATGAAAATTCCGATATTAACCCCTATAATCCTCATTAATATAAACTATAAAACTTAAACTTTTATTAATTCTTACAATTTAATGTTGCACATAAAAATAAAAAATGGATATAGTTAACGTTATGGAAACACAAGAAAATTTCATGGGTAATCAGAAGACATTGGATTTGATAATTAATTGTAATTTCATATTGGAATTGGTATGGTTAATTTTAAATGTAGGTACAAATTTTTTAATCTAATATGTTGTACTGAATTTTTGTAATTGAGATGTCTAGTAATTTGCACGTTTGTTACTTGCATTGAATTTAGTAAGTTAGCGTTTAACATAAGTGACGATCCAAGGGTAGTTAGGTCTTTTTTTTAAATAAATAAATCAGAGCCTCCTTAATAAAAATATATTAATCGGAAATCCCTTAAAATTATCCTTCCCTTAACCAAATGTGGAGTCCCCCATTTTTTTAGGAGTTGCAAATGTTGTTTTTTTGTTGTTGTTGTTTACACTTCAACTCTACACCATTGCAGTCTTTGATGTTGCACAATTGCAATTCAAACTAAACTTTGGGGTGTTCATTGTGCGCTATCAGCATCATGTTCACAAAATATATGTATCAATTTGTAGCTTCTAACAAAATAAAAATGTTAATTCTAACAATAACTAAAAAAAAAAAATGTATTCTAGTTTTGATCTGGAACATGTAGGAATAGGTTAGGATTACTAAAATCAAGTCGAATTTTGTAGAAACAATCTTCGGTTGTGTAAACACATATTTAAAATTTTCCATTCAGTTTCATACCATGTAGATTGTAGGTCGAAATATAAGAGCATAGGTAGAGAGGGACATACTGGAAAGTTTTTGCCCAAGCACACTTACACTCTAGGCTAGTGATCCCAAATTGAGAAGCAAATCATCCAAAATAAAAGTATAAGGTCAGGTGTCCATGCAATCAACCCAAGATCCACATCTTGGTGTTCATTGATTTGGAGAGGCGAATGGCGTTTCAATTTTGGGGAAGCAGATTTGATTTAAAGAAGAGGGTAGAGCCATTTTTTTTCGTTTGGGATTTTTTTCTTTTTTTAGTTAAAATGAAAAAGTGAGGAGAGGGAAACGAAAAATAAAAATGAGAACGAACAGCCAAAATATCATATGGATTTGATACGGCACAAAATGAAATGATTCGAAACTTGAAGATGTTAGGTTGTATTTTAAATGTTGAAGATGGTGCAGATGACAAAAGAAATTTGATACGGTTACTGGTCCTACCAAATTTGATATATACAGCTTAAAGCTGTATTAAATCTCCACATCCTGGTGTTCCAAATTTGCTGTTTTTGTGTAATGTCGTAAAAAATCATTTACTATATAGACAAACAATTATAATAAGAGTATCTGGTATATGCAAAATAAATTACAGTTGTATACGCAAACGTTGTAATAAATCTATTATGACGTTTCACAACAATTGTTTTCTAACAGTTGTAAAACCTAACGTATTACGATTGTGGCTAATAAGACATGAAGTAAAACATTGTAAAATACCTTTTACAGTTTTTTTAGGAGTTGTAAATGTTGTTTTTTGTTGTAGTTTACACTTCAACTCTACACCATTGCAGTTTTTCATGTTGCACAATTGCAATTCAAACTAAACTTTGGGATCTTCATTGTGCGCTATCAGCATCATGCTCACAAAATATATGTATCAATTTGCAGCTTCTAACAAATTTATAATGTTAATTCTAACAATAACTTAAAAAAAAAAAAAAAAAAAAAAAAAAAAAAACTTGTTCAAGTTTTGATCTGGAACATGGTATGAATAGGTTAGGATTTTTAAAATCAAGTTGAATTTGTAGAAACGATCTTGGGTTGTGTGAAAACATATCTAAAATTTTCCATTCAGTTTCATACCATGTAGATTGTAGGTTGAAATATAAAAGAGCATAGGTAAAGGGGGGACATACTGGAAAGTTCGTGCGCAAGCACACATACACTCTAGGGTATTAGATGGGCACATCCAAACTAGGAATGGCAATGGGGCGGGTTGGGGCGGGTTTCTCGCGTCCTAGACCCGACCCGGACTTTTTAAACCCCGCCCCAGACCCGCCCCGTAGACCCGGTGCGGATCTGAAATTTTGCCCCATACCCGAAATTCGTACGGATCAGGGTAGAGCCGACCCGCCCCACGACCCGGTGATATTGTGTTCTAATGTACACATATTTATATACTTATATTTTTTATCACTAAATGATAAATTATACATATATTATAATGTGTTCACAATGATAAGAGAATATAATAAAATGAGTTGTAAGATAATAGTTCAAAATGTATGCATTTGTTATTGTATGATTGTCATTGACACAACTTAATACTATGAAAAATTAATAGTTATTGATTGAAAGAATATAATATTCAAGTTATAACCATATATACCTAAGAAGATTAACACGTAATCATTATAGTTATAAAGTGTTTTAATGATGTTTCAATCATGCGGATCGGGTTGGGGCGGGTTAGCCGTGCCCCAGACCCGACCTTAGACCCAGATCTTCAAAAGCGGGTCGCGGGTCTACCCGCCCCGAAGACCCTATGGGACGGGTCTAAATGGGTCAAAATAAGGGCGGGTCAAGCGGGTTTGGACCCTAGACCCGCCCCATTGTCATCCCTAATCCAAACATCAAAACTTGAGTTTCATGTGATTTGCTCCCATAAAATTGAACCATTTTTATGCAAAAGATATGTTGAGAAAATTAACAGCCAAAATATATTGTTATTTTCTACAAAGGTTACGGAAACTAAATCAGTTCGTTTGAATCGTCATACGAATGCTATGGGAAATAATAATTTGTAGGAAAAATCCAAATCAAGTGGCGCTATAATTAATAAAACATGACAAATAAATAAGACTTTTGTTGAATGACCGACCATAAACACACCAATGCTGCCATACACGTATCTAGCTCTGATTGTGCGAAATTTTAGGGATCAATAATTGGGTTTCTACACTACATAATACAAAGAGTGTTTCTGTGTTGTCACTAACCGCAACATGATTTTTTTCACTGGCTCTATAGCTTTAGCTATTTGCTTGATTAACCATATGAAATATTCATCCAATAACGTTTTAACTATTGTTAATTCTTCATGCAACACTAATCATTTATTCTAGGAGCATTTGACAGGCATGGAATCTTCATGCAACACTTATGTAATTTTCATGCAACACTAAGCATCAGGTTAAGAAAAAAAACATACACCCAAACCGACACAAAGTGCATGTAAAGACAAATTAAGTAGAATTTGTGCTTGGATAAGATAACAAGTGTTTGTAGCTATACTCATACAGCTACAGGTTAAATTATATACTACAGTTCCACCTTTGGACGCAACAACAAAGAAGCATATATAATCATGCAATATGATGCACTAATACAACCGTATATGATTAGATCAGCGGTGACGGCCACTGCGGCTTTAGTTCTGAATACATTTGCGAGCTGGTGATGTTTGCAGCAAATGTGTGTGTTATATTTACTCTCAATATACTGGAATAAATCTGAATGGACTCTAGCTGCCCTCGGGTGATGTGACTGATCTCTAATAATACTACTTCGCTCATGTCATTCACACGTGTCAGAGTCCAAACACGCGGGAAAAGGCATCACTTCACGTGAAGTCCCTTGTGTCCCCCCAGAGTTTCAATCTTATTTGATTACACCCTCGATATCTTTTTAGTCAATTCTTTCTGTATCACAAACGAAAGGGCATGTCCTCTCCCTTTTCCTTCTATGCTTTCCTCCTCCACCAAATGTTCTACTTCTTTTGTTTTATATATTGCTTATTTTATTTTGTTTTTCATATATTTTTAATCAGTTTTGTATCAGTTATTTGCACATCAGATTAGTTTGAAATGATTTAAAAGAAAATATATAGTATGTTTTGCATAAATGAACACTAGTGATGTATTTAATTATCAGGAACCGTGCGAGTTTTTATTGTAAAGACATATTGCATAAACGAAGACTAAGCAAATGATTCTGATAAATTTGCAATGATTTAGTTAAATCTATGTTATTGTGTGCTTAGTTTTAATTTGTATCAGTTATCTGCACATCAGGTTAATTTGCAATGATTTAAAAGAAAATATATAGTATGTTGCATAAATGAACACTAGTGATCGTATTTAATTATCAAGAACAGTGAGAGTTTTATTGTAATTTGTAGAGATATTGCATAAATGAACGCTAAGCAAATGATTCTGATATATTTATAGCCTTCCCTGGCGAATTTTTCAAAATACACATGGATTTTTAGTCTTGCTATAATACTATGATTTTTTTTATAGTTAGATTTGAACATTAGTCGTATTTCTTATTAAGAAACAACATTAAAAAAAAAAAAAAAAAAAAAAGAAAGAAAGGATATAAATTTTTTTCACAAATATTTGGAACTTAAAATATATATAGCATAGCAGTAGTCCACAGAAGAAAAAAAAAAATGTTATTCTATATTTCCTGTTTTCTGTTAGTAATAAAAATGAATATGTGCCTATATCATGTGATCGTATAATCAACTTTTATCCGAATGCATGATTGCAAATATTTAAATATTCATCTTATTATTATAGACAATCCATATAATACAAAAGAAGATGATCTGTAAATATTGTACTTATATCAAATTGAACTATCAATGTCAGTTTGAAGAAGAAGAACAGTGCACACTATAAATAGCCAGTTTGAAGAAGAAGAACAGTGCACACTATAAATAGCCAAAAGAAATACACACAACAAATCTTGATTTCTCTTATTGCCACAAATATTACATGATAAATCACAAGAACTACATAATATGTCAAATGAAAACAAACAAAAAATGATCGCAAACACCTCTCACAAGGAAATAACACATACACGATACAATTTTATGTCAATCAACACACACCCATAGAAAAATTTCAACAGCGCCATATGAATAAACCTTATGTAAAGGCCAAAAAGAAAAAGAAAAAAAGTTCACACATCAATAACTCTAAAGGAGTCACGATTCTTGACCACGATATCATACATATGCATGGACTTGAAGTGCCGGAAGTCCTTGGGAAGAGAAATGAGATCGACGGAGGAACGTTTATGGAACTGAATCAGATCAGGGTCATCGTAGTAGCGTTCCCATCCTAAGCCGAAAAGCTTGCGTTCAAGGAAGGCATAAGAAGTGATGACTTCATTAGTGGGAGTGTGAAGCAAGACCTTACGACGAGAAGTCGACGATTGCTCATTGGCAGGGTTCTCTACCAGCCTCACTACTCCGTTTTTAAATACCCAAACTCCAGACATTTTTTTTTTTTCACTCTTTGTTCAATTTATATATCACCTCGGTGATATATACACACAGGAAAGAAGGGAATGATTTGCTTCGAAAACAAAGAGGTATGGTGGGTATATATAGGTGAAGTTCTGGCCTGTCCTTCAAAAATGTTAGATCAAATTACACGAGTATAACTTTTCACACTTGTGGGCTAGTGTGTGGGTTATATGCAAGTATCAAACTATTACACATGTTAGATTTGGAGTGGAGATGATTGGATAAAACTATGATAACGTATTTTGTGGGTATATAACTTTATGGCAATGAAGATTATATAATTGCTTTGTGCAAGGTAGCTTCTTGGGCAATGTTGTGAGAAATGCACTGGGATAGGTTTTGTTGCCGTATTCATGGTATGTGGAGAGTAGAGAATCTATTCCAATTTGCTTAGGAATTAAAAATTATTTTGTACGTTGCCGTAACAATTGTGATTGTCTTGGAAAAAGTTAAACTTGGATTATTCCATGTTGGTTGTCTTTTTACTATCTATGATCATGTCATGGAATCAATTGATAAAAATTTTATGGTTATTTCTTTAGAATTTAAGAACCGTTGTTAGTGATGATGTAGACATGGAGAATTTTTGTTGCATTAACTTATTTGAAAATTGCCTAGTCATGATTCTTTCATTTTCATTTTATTTTTGTATGGCCTAAACTGCACTTTATTATCATGCAAAAGTTAAAGATGCTTTTTGTTAAAGACAAGCTGGAGGCAAATGCTATTTTGATGACCCGTATTCTTTTTCCCTCTTCATTTTGTCTTCCATCCTTTATTTACAAAACCATTTGTACATAGAATTAATCAGCCTAAATACTATTTTCAAGACCGTTATATTTTGAATTGGTTTATTGCAGTGGGATGGATGGAGTGGTAACACTAAGATATCTCTTAAGGTGTTTTTCGCACTCCATATTTGGCATAAGCCACGTATTTTTAAGCGGCTTTGCTACATGGTCCGAAACAAAAATATGCGGATAGTGCGAATTTTAATCCCACGACGCAATTCAGGGGAGCATACAGATCTACCGGCTGGGATTCATCCTGCACACTTTCCAGCCTTCTTTGCTTCGCGCCATTTAGCATTTTCGATTTTTTAGTAGTTTAAAGTGGCTAAGAAACTAAATGTGTGTAAAAAGAAAAAAAAAAAAGAAAAAAATCACCATTACAAGAGAGCAATCTGATTGTCTACACAAGGACAATAGTGGTGTATGGGCAAACTCAATTGCCAACGGTTAGGTGGGCATCATTGAAACTATTTTGTTGACGTTCTTTGTTCAGGTTGTAGCCCTTCAGCCATGTCTTTCCAATGCAATGTCTTTCTTACTCCTGTGTCTACCTACACATCACTGGCATGTTATCAACTTACCTTTTACCCTCGAAAACAGTTACTCTGCGAATATCTTTTCGAAGTTCATCTAAATACCCATTTCGGTGAACTTCTTATGATCACAGATCGCTATACTGTCTACGAAGTATCCCGTCCTTTTTCATTCAAAATAATTGTGTATAATAATTTTATTTGCCTACATCTTCAGTATGCATTACTTGGAAAATTCAATCTTATTCTACTTAATTAGCTCAACCATGATAATAGTCAATAATATACAACCAAATCGGCAATATCAAACAGTAAACAATTAATAAATAATTTTAATATATACAAGCATAAGCACAAGCACTATGATAACATCAGTTATATATCATCATAAGCAATCATATAACATCCTAAATATTTATGTATCATCATTACCACCTCAAAATAAGTAAAATACGATAAACAATAACTAACATATTTAAATATTGTTAACCCACCATTTAGTGAATCCATTACACAACGAATTGGACTAAACAGATTTCTCAATTATCAAGGTAGCAATCCTAGAGAGATAGCTAGTCAACATGAAAATCAAGAACTGATGCGGATATGAAGATACGATGAAGTGGATTCCCTCAAATTTCACTTTGTGATTGGCTAAATATGGATTTACAATCTTCCTCTACAAGAGATCGATACCTATCCCTTCCCTCTAAGTAGGAAACCAGATCAGATCATTTTGGCAATTAGGAACATTGTATCAGATTGTCATAATTCAGGTATCCAAATAAACACTTAAATTTAAACCACTAGATATATCAAGATTTCACTTAGATAAGACGACCCAAAAAATAAGGTAAAGGAGATCCACATGAGGATCACATCCTATGATTCGACAACAACAGGATCCGTATAGAGATCTGTATATACGCCTCATAATGGCCCTGATCGGGCCCATATTTTTTTTGAGGTTTCACTACAACAAAAATACTATATTATAACGCTCATTTTACAACCGGCAGCTTGTGCCAGTTGCAATAGAACGTTTTTACAACGATCATTTCCGGACAGTTGTAATAGATGTCATGTACAATGCTCTTTTTCACAACGGGCACAGATTGTCCGTTGTAATAAAATGCTATTATAACGGTCTTTAAATGCTCGTTGTAACAAATATCAATTTTAAAACATTCAGGGAATGCTCGTTGTAATAGATCTCCATTTTACAACGGTCACAAAATGCTTGTTGTAAGATGTGTCAATTTTACAAGGGGTAATGCCCGTTGTAATAGATCTCCATTTTACAACGGTCACAAAATGCTTGTTGTAAGATGTGCCAATTTTACAAGGGGTAATGTCCGTTGTAATAGGTGCCAATTTTACAATAGTCATAAAATGTTCGTTTTAACCGGTGCCAATTTTACAATGATCAATGTTTGTTGTAATAAATGTCTGTTACAAATTTTCGACAATCATTAATTAATAATTATAATGCTTTCTTAAAATTAATATTGATTATTTTTTATTATTTAATAATTAATCATTAATAATATTACATTAATCATATATTACTAATTACTAACTATAATAGTATATTATTACTAATCATTAATAATATTATAATAGTCATTTATAACTCATAATAATTAATGATTATTAATAAGTAATAACTAATTCCCAATTATTATATATAAATTAATATTCCAACAAGCTTAATATAGTAATTGTAATTATTAATATATAAATAAATAATTAATGATTATTATTATATATAATAATTTATGTATAATAATTTATAATTAATCATAAACAATAATTTAAATTAAGCATACAATTTAAATTTAAATACTATAATAATTAATATTTTGTAATTTGTAATTGATAACCGATAATACTTACTTAATATTATATGAATGATAATTTATAAATAATAATCATATATTACTAGTGATTACTAATTAATAATTTATAATTACTAGCTATTATCTATAATTAATTTAATTTTTATATTCAAATTTTTGTTATAGTTAATTATTAGTAATTAGTAAATTCCATTAATATTTATTAACTACATTTCATAAAAATACTTAATATCAAACAAATAAGACATTTAATAATTGTTTTTTAATAGTTTATATCAAATAATTAATAATTAAGAGTAATATTTAATAATTAATAGCCTATAAGTAGTTAATATTAATAATTAACAAGACTTATTTTTTATTTGATAATTAATAATTATAATTAATATTTATATTCATATTTCAAAAAATTGTAATCTTCTAAACTATGGAAGCACCTTCGATGCATTTACCAAAACAACCATCCTTTAATTGATCACTTTGCAAGCGACTTTTGACGCGTTTGAAAAATACAAATATTATGTTTCAAGTCTCAATACTCATGTCTATTTTTGGTCCATATTAAAATGATCTAAAGTTGTATACAAGTGAGTGATCTCAATATTTATTTCTATACAAGTGAATGATCTTGATATTTTTTGCTGCTTCTGCTGCTTCACTTACAAGTCAAGGTAATTGTTTTTATATATGTAATATTTTTCTTGTGTTATTTCAAAACACACTTTATATTTGATTTTCGATATTCATTGTTTTCTATTGCATACTGTAGATACAAAGCTTGAAACTACAAATGATATTGAAGATAATAGATGTGCAAAATTTAGTGAGAAAGAGACATATTTCCTGTCATCTATTGAAAGTTTAACGAAGTTAAGTGTTTTTGTTAGATTTTCTCATTCATCAATGTGCAACTATTCAACGGGTGAGTTTTCCTCATTTCATTTTCGTTTTTTTAGTTGAATGTCTTTCATATTTGATTCCTTCGTTGCTGTTGTCTATTACTGCGTTGTGAGTCTTGTTCATGTAACAATGGTGAATTTGTGAAATATAGTTTGGCTGAAGTTGAATTGTGAGTGCTTAGGCAAAACAAGAGGTCAAAAGGATAGTTTGTGATTTCTTCCATTGCACTTCCATTACTATGTTGCATCCAATCGCATTTTTCTGGATTTCGTCCTTGTAGTATGTAGGGTCATCATGGGATGAACTAAAGCATATAAGAGAAGCTGCTGGATTTTATGTTGCCAGTGTACGTGCAATATACATTATACAACAAGTAATTAATGCTGCTTTTGTTGTAGTGATTCTAAACATCCAATTATTTCAATGTTTCGCTTTTTGGTTCAATGATGCTGTGTTATAGCATCTATCATTATGGTTCAATCTGTTATTGTTGATGTTGTGCTCTGGTGTCTATAATTCTGGTTCAATTATTTTGTTTTGATACTACTTTTAGGTATCAGTAGTTTTGCTTTAGAACTGCTTTTAGGTGCAATATGTTATATGCTTACATTACAAGACCTAGTTTTTTGAATTGCTGTTGAATTACCAAAGATCAATTTGTTTGACCAAGAAGCATGTGCATTGCTAAGCCAACTGGAAGATCTAAGAGGTAATTTTGATGCTGCTATGTACAATATATTTCAAAGGATAGATGTCAAAGCTTTGTTGCCTAGGATGATAAGGTAGCTATAAGAAAACAACCCATTAGCTTAAGTTGGGCCTATATTAGCTAACTTTTATTTTCTAATTTTTTTTTTAAGTTAATCCATATACCCATCATCAGTTTATATGAATTTTGTATTAAATATCTTATGTTATTTACTTTCCTTCACTAAACTACATGTCTGTATTGAAATGATTAAGGCAATTTCGTATCAAGTAATACACGATAATTTAGTTTTCTGTGCTAATCTAAATACAATGGCTTGCATTTCAGGATTCAGTGAATAGTCGATTAACATACCACACCCATTTGGCAAGTATTGAATAATTCTAGTTTTTGACAGTTAGAATGGAAGGTAACTGCAAGCGGAGGCCTGTTTTGCACGTACTGAGGTGGAGAATAGTAGCTTGATAATGAATGACCGAGAGGGGTGTGATATGTTGGACTCAAAGCTGTCATGGTATTGCACTTATCAGTATAAAATTGTTGTAAAGATTTGTGATGCCAAGTTAATTATTAGTTAAAGAGTATGTTCTACTGTTTATATCTTGTATAAACTCTGAAGCAAGAAGCTGAAGACTAAGACTATAGTGAGAGCGTGAGTGACTGTGTATGTGTATATGAGTGAATAAGTATGTAGTGAGGAGTCAATGTATACGAGTGAAATGTAGTGAGGAAGTGTATGTATAAGTGATTGTGTAAATAGAGGGAAAACACTATGTATACTATTTGAAAGTGTAATAAATATTTTTTTGAATAAATATTTATTTAAAAATAATTTTTGAATTAAATATTCAATTCTTGTAAATATTATTAATATTATGTGTAATATTCAAATCCATTGCAACTTTCTACATTTTACAACAAACATTAATTGTTGTTATAGAAGTTATTACAACGGTCATTACCTGTTGCAAAAAATATTACAACGGACTACTATTCTATTGAAGGAACATACAACAACAACATATGACCATTGTAAAAAGTATTATACAACTGCTTGTTACCACGTTCATTGCCCGTTGTAAAAGAGGACATATAACAACATGGCCTAATACAACGGGCGAGCTGGCCGCTGTAAAACTCATATTACAACGGGCATTGCCCCTTGTAATAGAACTATTTTGTTGTAGTGTTTTCTACTCGGTCTTCTAGGCTTCTTTGCAAATTTTCAGGCCTATTCGACGTAATCTTCACCTATAAATACTGGATCTTTTGCATGAAAAGGGGGAACTTCCTCTTTCAACTAGAATCTACTACTTTTTTCTTACATTCAAATGATTGTAATGGTAACACATTATGGTATAAATAAAATAGATATTTCTACAGTGGACGTTGGCCCGAGTCAGCTGAACAACTATAAATCATGTTTTTCTTTTTATGCTATTTTAATTTTCTTCTTCATTCTATTTCTCCACTACACTTCAATGTTAGTAATGAAAAAAAATGTAATAGTGAAGATAAAAGTTTTGTGTATTATTATTTCAAAATGAAAATAAAAAAGAGTTACATTCGTTGCTTATATAGATAATAAGACAGTGATAATATTACATATTTGAGCTTGTAATAATATAATTTTGGGCCAAGCCCATTGTACAAAGAGAATCGGTAAATAAGCTCTAGCATAAATGTATCCTTTGTATGCTTTTCTTATTAGCCCTCCTCAAAACAATCTAGGGTTTTGTTTCCCCTTCTTTTGCACCGCCACTATTGATAATTTTGAGTTCTCTTAACCTCGAGAAATTCTTCGATGGTAGCGGCTTCGTCAAGATGTCTGCCCTTTGAAAGAAGGCTGGCACATGATTAACTTCAAGCTCACGAAAAATAGGTCGATTTCAATATGCTTGGTGCCTGCCTATTGAATGGGTTAGCAGAGAGGGATACAGTGCTCAATTATCGCACAAAATCATGGGCTTCTTGCTATGCTGAAACCATAATTCATACATAAGTGAATTTATCCACATAAGCTCAGCAGTCGTACTTGCCACTGACCTATACCACTACAACAAATTGCCCCTATTACAACGGTGGAACACCGTTGTAAAATACATTTTACAACGGTGGAGTAACCGTCGTGTATTAAGAAGTTGTAATAGCCTAAAATATTTTACAACTGTGCTGCACCGTTGTAGTGCACCGTTGTAGTAATACATACTACAACTTTTCTGCACCGTTGTTGTAATACATACTACAACTTTTTTGCACCGTTGTAGTAATTCCTATTATAACTATTATGCATCATTGAGGCAGTATAATTTTTATAAATACTTCTGTTTATAATACACTTTACAACAACAGCTAGAGTTAAATACATTTTGTGAATGCAACAAGAGCGAGATAAACAAAAAACAAATTGATATAAATTCAAAGTATCAGATCCATTTGTACAAAAAAGTTACAACCTTATTATTCAAAATACAAAATTAATAAATCATACATAATCTAAACTGAACCACATTCCAGAATTTCAATGCCTCGCTCATGCGTTTCATTCACTGATTGTTCATGTACCACATCACACATTCAACTCATGACACTTCTAAAACTACAATCCCATTGGCTGCTATGCTGCTCCATCCTCTTTCCCACCACAAGATCCGCCATCTCGGACACCAACAAACGGTAAGACCAAAATCAAAGAAAACATCCACAAGTCCAATCCATGGTTATAGTGTCAAGACCACAAATTGCTAGTGCCAAGACCAAAATAATTCAGATCTGAAAGCATCCATCTCAATCTGAATATATCTGTTGCCGTTGTAGTAACCATCCCCGACCAGAACCTGCAAAGTTTAGATCTAGTCATCTCGGTGCAAGCGCGCCAGCCACTGCCGTCGGACTCCGGAGAGTGCTGGAATCCGACCACCGTGACAGCTCTTCCATAAGGACTAGGACTGCTTCATTTTTGCCACCACTTCGAAGGAGAACTGGACTTGAAGCGATTTAGGAGCTACAAATGAAATATTGAGATGGCAGTAGGAGCTGTATGGTGATAAAAGAAAATAGGAGCAAGGAATAACGCAAGATGGACGACAGATAAGGAGTGGGGGAAGATAATCGGTGGTGAAAGTTGTGAAGATGGGCGTGGGCACTCATGGATACGGTGAGGAAGAAGAGAAAGAAAGTTTGGTTGGAAATGGTACAGCCTGTAAAGGTGAAGTTATTTATTACAGCGCGCAGTTCCAAAATTTGAGTAGATGGGCGGGCATATTTTTCACGTTAGAGCTAAAAAAAATTCAATTGAAAGATTTAAAATTTGAATAGGTGCGTGGGCACATTTTTTGGCGCTGGAGCCTGAAATTTCAGCAATGACGCAAAGATTTGATTAGGTGTTTTTCAAATTAATTATAACTAGATAGTAATGATTAATTATTAATATTTTTATTAACTGTTTAATAATTGACTATTAAGTATTGTTATTTAATTATAATTATCAATGTATTATTTAAATAGAGAAAGGAAAATATAACCTTATTGATTTTCTAATTACAAATCGTTATTAATTACTAAAAACAATTAAATATTAAACCGAAATTTTAATTAATTATTAAACACAAAATGTACCGCACCCCCACCTAGGGGGGTTGCCACCCCCCCTGGACCCCCCTCCGTAGGGATCATATTTGACAAAAGATTTTGGAAAAACTTTCAATAACGATTACTTATTAAAAAATATTATATACTAAATATTAATTACTACTAATAGTCATGATTAATTATAAATTAAATATTTATTAATTGTTATTTACTTATTGATTATTAATTAATTGATTATTAACCGCTCATTAGTTATTACTTACTAATTAATTACTAGTACTTAATATTGAAGTAGTTATAAATATTTATTTTAATTAAATATTTAATATTTATATATTGATTATTATTAAATAATTACTAATTGGTTGTTAATTAGTAATTATTAGTAGGAATTATTTATTTATTGATGTATTTTTAATTAAATATTAAATATGTATTTATTGATTATTAATTAATAATTACTAATTGGTTGTCAATTACTAATTATTAGCATGAATTATTTATTTATTGAAGTATTTTTAATTAAATATTTAATATTAATATATAGGTTATTAATTAATAATTAGTAATTAGTTGTAAATATTAATCATTACAACTTTTCTGGAAAAAAGTTGTAAAAAACATTTATTACAACGGTGCATTAACCACCGTTGTAAAATAAAAGTTGTAATATGGTGTTTTTATTGTAGTTACAACGGTGTTTATACCACCGTTGTAAAAAACCATTTATTACAACGGTGCTTTTACCACCGTTGTAAAAACCCATTTATTACAACGGTGATTTTACCACCGTTGTAAAATTAAAGTTGTAATATGGTGTTTTTGTTGTAGTGTACTCTGCCTTAGTACTAGAGCGTAAGATGGTTGGTTACTTCTTCGAAAACCACGATATTGGATTCTGGCCCATATAAACACAATATCCGCTAGTCGATTTTCGATCATCGGGGTCTGAAGCACAATCTTTATCACTGTGCTTGTAAATGTAACTCCTTACATGCTTTTAATGTTATGTCATAGTCTAATGTCCCTTTTAAGTATTTAAGTATGCATTTTACTGCACTCCAACGTTCAGTAAGCGGTTATTGCATAAATGATGCACTTTATTCACACTATAACATAGATCTGGTCTAGTTACAATAACATATTGCAAAGCACCCACGGTGCTTTTGTATTCCTTCACATTTTCGATAGCATCACCTTTGTGTTTGGATATGACTAGCTTTTTGGCAGAAAGTCGTTCCAACCAATGGACGAAGCCATAACCAGATATCGGTCCATTTCAGACTTTATGGGATGTTTGTTATCTTAGTTCGACCAACCGTAAGCCGACCCAAAGGCACAATAGCATCAAACTATTCAGCCGAACTATCAACTGGTCGACCGATCGAGCCATCTACCAGTACATCAGATCGATCCCATAATAACAGGTCAAGCCTAAAGTCTCGTATCTCACCTGAAGTATCTGGAGAATTATACGCTATTGGACAAGTCCCACTCCCGAGGTTGCTGAATCAGATCAGCTTTTGACCAGCTCTCCTTTTTATATGCCAGATATCAAGCTCCATGTCGACAGCGACTTCCGACGAGAACTATTCATCAGCAGTGGACCGGGTCCTCCCACTACAATTACTTTACTGGGTCGAGCTCCACGTGTCCCAATTCCAAAAAAGAGGCAAGCCACGTGGCATACGGCTCAGCCCACTTTCTTTACCTATAACTGAAAATGGAAAGGTATGTTGAATTCTCCACCAATAACTTATGCTTGGTACACTGGAAATATCCAACCCTGCACTTCAAACAACATAAGGATTTTGTGTAACCTCTACTTTCATTCATCAGAAAGACTACTATAACTTGTAGTCGAAAGTATAAATAAAGATTATAAGTGGATATAGGCATCGATATAAGCCCAACCACCATAAAATATTGTGTCTCCCTTGTTTATTTACTTTTTCTTGCATCTCTGTGATCATTTTTCGTGTGTGCTCAACACACGTTGGGGGTTGATCGTCATAATACCAACTTTTGACGTCAACACTTTGCCGTGCCAGGAAGGGTTTTTTAGACATACCCTACAACCTTCGACCGCCTTCAGCAATTTCTAAGTAGATAATGACAATCAAGTGGAAGAAGGATGCATTGTCTTCCTGCCCTTTACATGTCGATGCAACAGAAACAACAGCAACGATGGCGAACCATGAGGCTTCCTCCTATGAAGACACGTCCCAATACCTCACCAGGGACGACACAGATAAAATTTTGGCTGAATTCAAAAATTATATGGCTTCTCAGGGTGAACTTCTCAAACATTAGCAGGAAGTGATGAACAACCTCCTCACTCGGATGGAAAAGAAGTCTCACATTCCAGTATCATTCCCTGCACTAGGTGAGGCTGGGGCAACAACTGATCTTCAATCTACGGAGAATCAAGCCCCAGATCGGTCCACACATTTGCTTCCTCCTGGCTCACTTCACTTCCCGATCAGCCACTGCCAAGCACATTGCTTCCAGTATTAAGTGGAGCTTTGGTAGCTACAGATTCGCAGGTCGACCCCGGCCAAGCTTAGAACCAGTCAACCTGTTTGCCTTCGATCCAGGGATCGGCTCAACTCCCTAGGCAAACAGCTCCTGATCCAGTTCAACCTGTAGGTCAGCCAGAACCAGGAACGTTGTTACATCTGGTTCGACCCAATGTTTTATTACAAACCCGTATTATGCCGCCTCCCCTTCAACAAAGTGCTAGTGATGGAAACCCTCCATGTCATCAAGACTACTCTACCGTACCGGTTCCCAATGTGACAGAGGAAAACACTACTGTAAACCCTTCTAGCATTGTTCCGAGTGGGGGCAATGTCGATCCCTAGATGGGTACCACTCACCTGAGCCCATCACTTCTAACAGTTACGGATACGGTACTATCCAACAATAACCAAGCGACTTTAGTTGTGACCGAATTATTGGAGAATGGAGTTTTGATTACAACAACCTTATTGCAATTATCATTGATTATAAAATATATACTAACACTTTTTGTATATATATTATGCAGGAATAATATACATGAAATATTACTGAAGACTGTATAGTTTTAAAGATGATAGAGATTCAAAGGTCAGAGAAATTTCAAGACTCATGAGTAATCAAGATTTCAAGAGTTCAAGATTAATATAGTTATATATTCTAGATTTTGTAAGACTCTAAATAGCACCCCAGGTTCAAATTCAAATTCTAATTTTCAAATTCTGATTTTCAATTCTATCCTCAATCCTCTCTATTTTAATTTTCTATTTGTTTCTATTTTCTTTGTTTTTCAAACTTAAGTTTTATGTATTTATATACTTTATATTTATATGTATAGTTTAAAACCTTATAATTTTATAAATATATTTATATAGTTTAAATTTATGTTTTCATATGTTTTTCTATCATATAATATTAATTTACATCATTAGATTTTTATTCAAGAATTTACAGAATTATTTTCATATCAAAACACTTGAAAATTGCTTTAAAAATAAAAAATATACAAGGGTATGTCGACATACCAAAAACACCATGTCGACATACAACTGTCATTTTTTCCAATTTTGAAAGTGTCTTTTCACTTTTAGAAACGATTCAGAACCGTTGCAACCTTTCATACTCCATAAAAAAGGGTTAAAACTGAATTTTTTTATCATCTCTTCTTCTCTAACTTCATCCTCTTTCTCTACACCATTATTCTTAATCACTTTTATGGTTCTTACACTTAATACTCTATCGAATTCAATTCTGTTTTGATCAAACTTCTTCTCTCTACACTCTCTACTCTCTGAATCAAGTGACTTTTCAAAATAATAAATTGAATTTTGAAAAAATAACATCACGATGACTTTGTGACATATCCATTTAAATTTTTCAAGAAATCATATCATGATAACTTGAAATTTCAATAAAATTGAATGCAGACTCATCTAATACTTGATGCAAGACATGAATTTAAACTAGTGTTCAAAATTTGCCATTTAAAATTTACAAAAATCAAATTATGAACTTTTTGAAAAAACCTTGCTCTGATACCAATTGTTAGGGAATGTGGAACGGATCGTTAAGGCAAAGCAAACACTAGAGGGGTGGTGAATAGTGTTTGTAAGAATTTTAACAAAATCTAAAACTAATGTGAACTATAGGATGAATACAACACTACAAACACAATCACAGAACAGATTCAAACACAAATGCAAAATAAACAGAAATAAAGATGTAGAAAAGGAAAGAACACATCGGATTTTATACCGGTTCGGATTGTTCCTACGTTCAGTCCTGCACAACACTGGATTGCGCAGAGTTTTATTACTATTTCCCATAGTCAAGTACAACCTCCTTTATTTCACGGCTCACAAGGACACACCGACTCCTATTTCCTTGATTTCACAACTACAAGTACACACCGATTCCTCTTTGATTCAACACAAACCATGTTTACTCAACCCAATCAATTACAAACAGCCCTATAACTCTTTAATAGCACTTGATTCAGAGAGTAGAGAGTGCAGAGAGAAGAAGTTTGATCAATACACAATTGAATTCGACAAAGTATAGGTGTAAAACCCATAAAAATGATTAAGAATAATGGTGTAGAGAAAGAGGATGAAGTTAGAGAAGAAGAGATGATAAAAAATTCGGTTTTAACCCCTTTTTATAGAGTATGAAAGGTTGTAACGGTTCTGAATAGTTTCAAATAGTGAAATGATACCTCCTTTCAAAATTGGAAAAAATGACAGTTGTGTGTCGACATGGTGTTTTTGGTATGTTGACATACCCTTGTATATTTTTTATTTTTAAAGAATTTTTCAAGTGTATTGATATGAAAATAATATTGGAAATTCTTGAGTAAAAATCTAGTGTTGTAAATTAATATTATATGATAGAAACACATATGAAAACATAAATTTAAACTATATAAATATATTTATAAAATTATAAGGTTTTAAACTATATAAATATATAAATCTTAAGTTTGAAAAACAAGTAAGAATAGAAACAAATAGAAAAATAAAATAGAGAGGATTGAGGATAGAATTGAAAATCAGAATTTGAAAATTAGAATTTGAACATGGAGTGCTATTTAGTGTCTTACAAAATCTAGACTCTATAACTATATTGATCTTGAACTCTTGAAATATTGATTACTCATGAGTCATGAAATTTCTCTGATCTTTGAATCTTTAACTGTACAGTCTTCAGTAATATTTCCTGTATATAATTCCTGCATATATATATGTTCTATAAAAAAAGTGTTAGTATATATTTTATAATCAATGATAATTAAAATATGATTTTGTCATCAAAAATCCAACAATCTCTCCCTTTTTGATGATGACAACCTTAGTTTATAAAATATCATACATTTATATACCTGTTGATGATGTCCATTCTAACACTCCCCCTATCTGTAAGAATCCTATAAACTATGCCTATATTTTATAATTTTTCCCCCTTTGGCATAATCAAAAAGAAATCCTAAAGATACTCTCCCTAAATTGTATAACTCTATGAATAGAATACAAGTAACTGTCCAATAATACTCCCCCTTAATTAATCATTCTTTATATTTTAAAAGAGCGATACTAATTATAAATGACAATTTTATTAAACACAACTTTGTATCATATAAAATTGTATCATATAGACATAGTTTATAGGATTCATATAGACAAGGGGAGTATTATAAGGATCATCATCAACTGGTATATACAAGTATGAATACAGGTATGATATTTTATGAACTAAGGTTGTCATCATCAAAAAGGGGGAGATTTTTGGAGAATGGAGTTTTAATGACAACAACCTTATTTCAATTGTCATTGATTATAAAATATATACTAACATCTCTATCTAGAATATATTGACATATATATGCAGTATTTGTATATCGGACTTAAGTACTGAAGACTGTACAATTTTAGAGTTTCAAGAGATTCAGAATTCAAGATAGATTCAAGACACAAGAGTTATCAAGCTTTCAAGATTTCAAGATAAATATAGTAATAAAGTCTAGTTTATGTAAGACTCTGAATAACACTCCAGGTTCAAATTCTGTTATTCAAATTATCTGTTTTCAAATTTAAAACTATTTTCAAATTGATTTCAAACTTCTCTCAAAATATTTATAATAATTCTATGAGAAATGTAGAGTTAAATAATCTCAGTAGTGTGTTTCTTTAACATAGTAAAAATTGAAGATCTATTTAAAAAGAATATAAAAATTGTATCATATAAAGAAAAACTATAAACATATATTCATAAAACAATATATAAAAACTGATTTTTGAAAAAGAACCTAAAATTCAATTTATTATTAGATATGTATGTTAATCTTTGTGATGCAAATTAATATTAAATTTAAACTTTAGAAATCAAAATATATTAATTTGCTAAAACATCATTTATATGTTAAAATACTAAAAAGAAATCTACAATCATAACAAAATTATGAAATTTGGTTATAAATAAAACTATAATTTCTTATTTTTAAGACATAAAATCATACATATATTATTATTATTTTTATACCAAAATATTAGGTTATATATTTAAGCTTTTATAAATCTTAATAAGAAATCAAAATAAGTATTTAAGTTACAAATAATATTTGTGATAACATAACCCAAAATTGTTATAAAATTATATGAATAATAAATAAGTTAAACTATTCATGTTTAAACTATATGAAAGACGAATAAATTTATATTTTACAACAGTATCAAAAAGTTATATTAACTTTGTATATCGTATTAACATGTTTATATAATTTTATTAATTTATATATTTTTAATATATATATATTTAGAAACAAGGTATAAGAAAATAAGTAAATAGATAAAGTTAATAACCAGAATTTGAATTGGCATTTTCTTATTGGAAGGATTAGAGGGAAGTTTGAAAATTCAAAAATTAAATTTATAAGAACATATGTCGACATGCTTATTTATGTATGTTGACATACATGTATAATTTCAAAAGACATATGGTTTTGTAACTCTTGGTTTTAAATTATCGATTTATATTTTAGGTTTAACTATTTCCTGAAATAATATTAATCCTAACAACCATTCAGAACTTATTATTATATTATATTTATTATTTTATTGATACTTTGAATTTCAAAACTCAAATTCAAATTTTAAAATTTTCAAGTTTGAATTTTAAAGTTTTAAATTTCAAACTCAAAACAAACAATCAAAGTAAACAAAACATCCATTCAACCCAAAAATTAAAATTTAATTTAGGCATACCCGGTTTTTAGATCCATTTTTTTGATATTCTCTGAATTCTGAATTGTTGTGAAAGACATATTTGAATCTCTAGTTTCTGTCTCTTCATCGTTTGATGACGAATCTGAATCATATTTACATCTTCCAGAATTTGACGATGAAATAATTGATTTAGTAGTTTAACCAATTTGGCTTCAAAATTTTGAATTTTGAACGAACGGACACTTCAACTACTATAACCCCAAAAGTCATATCTCTTTATAAACTCTTCTTTTCTTGATTGATGAATAATATCTTGGTGTCTTTTGGCCAATAGTCATCAGACATAACTCTTTCCTTGCAAAACAACATACCTTTTCAAATAATCAAGTGTCTTTTCGAAATAACAAATTGTAATTTGAAATAATAACATCATGATGATTCTGTGACATATCCATTCAAACTTTTCAAGAAATCATATCATGATAAGTTGATATTTCATCAAAATTGAATGCAGACACATCTAATACTGATGCAAGACATGAATTCAAACTAGTATTCAAAATTTACCATTTAAAATTTTCAAAAATCAGATTATGAACTTTTTGAAAAACCTTGCTCTGATATCAATTGTTAGGGAATGCAGAATGGACGGTTAAGGCAAAGCAAACACTAGAGGGGGGTGAATAGTGTTTGTAAGAATTTAAACAAAATATAAAACTAAAGTGAACTACAGGATGAATCAAACACCACAAACACAATCACAAATACAGATTCAAGCACAAATGCAAAATAAACAGAAATAATGATGCAGAAAAGGAAAGAATACACCACATTTTATACTGGTTTGGATTGCTCCTACGTCCAGTCCCGCACAACGCTGGATTGCGCAGAGTTTTATTACTATTTCCAACAGTCAAGTACAACCTCCTTGATTTCACGGCTCACAAGGAGACACCGATTCCTACTTCCTTGATTTCATGGCTCACAAGGACACACCGACTCCTATTTCCTTGATTTCACGGCTAGAAGGACACACCGATTCCTCTTTGATTCAACACGAACAATGTTTACTCAACCCAAGCAATTACAAACAGCGCTGTAACTCTTCAATAGCACTTGATTTAGAGAGTAGAAGATAGAGAGTGTAGAGAGAAGAAGTTTGATCAAAACGGAATTGAATTCGGTAGAGTATAAGTGTAAAAACCATAAAAATGATTAAGAATAATGGTGTAGAGAAAGATGACGAAGTTAGATAAGAAGAGATGATAACAAATTCGGTTTTAGCCCTTTTTTATAGTGTGTGAAAGCTTGCAACGTTTTTGGAGCGTTACAAATGGTGAAAAGACACTTCCTTTCAAATTTAAATTTATGACAGTTATGTATCGACATACTAAAAGGTCTATGTCGACATACTTACCTTATTTTTGTTTTTTAAATCATTTTTTAAGTATTTAAATCAATATTTAAATTCTGAAAATTCCTGAAACAAAACTAGTTGCTAAGACATTATTTTTCAAGTATAAAAACATAAGAAAATATTAATTAAACATATGATTAAAAACTTAATATATATACGATATAAAAAATATATAATATAATTATTGTTAGACCAAAATCTGGGCCTAACACGAAATGCAGCGTGAAGTCCTCACAATCACAAATCGCAAATCACAAAATGCAGAAAACAATAAATAATAGGAGACACACGAAGTTTTTATAGTGGTTCGTCTCAAACCAAGCCTACGTCCACTTTATCTCCTCTTAAATCCTAAGAAGTTACAAATACAATTCTCTCGGTTTATACACGAAATCCTCGTGTTTACAATGAAAAGAGTTAGGAAATCAAAAGATTATACACGAAATCCTCGTGTTTACAATGAAAAGAGGTAGGAAATCATAAGATTATACACGAAATCCTCATGTTATATTGTGGAATTTGGCTTCTTTGCTGCTGAAAATGCTTTGTAGAGAGAAATGGTGGAATCCGTGAGAAGTTAGAGCCAAAAGATCATTCAACTTGCCTTCAAATGGTCTATTTATAGCCATTTCGTGAAACCGGTTCGTGAGACACGTGACACACATCCTAAAAATCTCGAAATGAGGTGGAAAACGTCCATAAATCCTATCCAAGTTGTTATATGCCACCTGCATTCAAATCCGGGTTGATAGGAGTAAGATATGGCATGAGAATAGATCAAAACATGCTGTCCAGGAGCAGGTTCGGGGGTCGGGTCGTGGTCACATAGGGCGAACTGAGCCGGTACGTGATGAGGTGGTGTAACTCATGCAGAGACGGTCATGATCCAGGGGGCCTCCACGAGCCGGGCTGGTTAACGAGCAGGAAATGAGGGCGAGCCAAGGTGGGTCCCACGAGCCAAAGTGGTCCCACGAGCCGAGGGGCCAACCCGACCAGGGATGTCACCAATTCCAAAATCCAGGTTCTATGCGCGATTACGGAAACTGACGTAACTACAAAATCATAAGTCCGTTTTGCCCAAACGAAAGCTCTACCTGAAGGTAATTCAGAGGGCTACAAGAGTTACCGAGCAAAGCTCTGTAGTTGCTATTTTCGGGCCCAAAAGAGGTCGTTTGATAGGAGTTTCGGGCCATTCTTTGTTTGTGATGCGACTTCAACTAAATCGCTTCCTGTCTTCTGACGATGTTTTCCATGCCTGAGCGTGATGCTATCAAGATATTTCATGCATGACAGCTTTGACCAAAAAATGTGTCAACAATTATAAACATATATATATATATATATATATGAATTTATAAACTATATATAAACAAAAGGTTATATGAAAACATAGAGTTTAAATAATCAATTATAAACTTAGTAAAACATATTTAATAAAACTATAAGAATAAGAATACTTATAAATTAGGAAATATATTTGAAATCATAAGTTGGAAATTCTTGGAAGATTAAAAAATTATTTTGGGAGAAGTTTGAAATCAATTTGAAAATAGTTTTAAATTTGAAAACAGATAATTTGAAAAATAGAATTTGAACCTGGAGTGTTATTCGGAGTCTTACATAAACTAGACTATATTACTATATTTATCTTGAACTCTTGAAATCTTGATAACTCTTGAGTCTTGAATCTATCTTGAATTCTGAATCTCTTGAAGCTCTAAAAAGTACAGTCTTCAGTACTTAAGTCTTGTATACAAATCCTACATATATATATGTCTATATATTCTTGATAGAGATGTTAGTATATATTTTATAATCAATGATAATTGAAATAGGGTTGTTGTCATCAAAACTCAATTCTCCAACAACCTCCCCCTTTTTGATGATGACAACCTTAGCTTATAAAATATTATCCCTGCATTCATACTTGTATATAGCAGTTGATGATGATCCTTCTAATACTCCCCTTGTCTATATGAATCCTATAAACTATGTCTATATTTTATAATTTCTCCCCCTTTGGCATTATCAAAAAGGAATTCTAAAACTACTCCCCCTAAATCCTAGAACTATCTAAATAATTCCTATACTAAAGTAAAGTACTTCCCCTGAATTCTAAATTTATCTGTACCTTATAAAATACTCCCCCTAAATTTGTGCCTATAAAATGTCCTAATATAACTTCCCTTAAATCTAAAATTCTTCCTTAATCAATAATTATCTATAAATTTCTATAACTCCCCCTAAATCTATGACTACACTAGTCTAATAGAAGGATAATAAACTAAGCAAACCAATCAATTCAAACAAGCAAATTAATTCAAATAACTAATTCAAAAAAGCAATTCAAACAAATAATTCAAACAAACAATTCAAGAAAACAAGCTGTTGATCTCAAAATTGGGATCAACACCAAGAGTATTAAGAATACTTTGCTAGATAATCAAAGAATGAGAGATGTGGAGCCAATCAATAGAATAAATGCAAGTAAAGAACACACAATGTTTATAGTGGTTCAATCAATTGCGATCTACATCCACTTTGAATAGCGATTCCATTATAGCATTTAGAATTACAAGATAAGCATGCCTTCTCATTACATCCATCATTACACACTCTTAGAACTTGATTAAGGAAAATCAATGAGAATCTACAAATATGGAAAATGGTAGATCGGATCTAGATTTCCATATGGATTTTGATGAATTCCCGCATATTCATGATGGATTTTGTGTTGGATCTTCACTTTGAGATGATTAGAGATGATCAAATCACTAAGTAAAAATTGATAATTGAGTTTAACAGCCCTTCGGGGTCATCGAATTCCTCCCCCATTAAAGTGCGATTGGAGCTCTATTTATAGGAGTGGAGAAATGGAGTGATATAGTGTTTAGGGCTACCAGTCGGTCGAAACTTATTTACAGAATTACCATTGGCCACCCTGGCGACAACTGTCCAGAAGCTAGCCTGTCAACAGTTGTCTGGAGGACCGATCTTTCAGGAATAGGACCGACCGGTCGCTATGGCTTCTTTCCTTTCCTATGTGAACAGTTTGCCGCCAGCTTCACGACCGGCCGGTCGCCCGTGTCTTAGACTGGTCGGTGCACCTGGATCTTGACCATCCAGTGGGTACATCTCTTATCCTCTTATGCAAGAATGTCTTGTCTTGGGGTGCATATCAGGACCAGTCGGTATGCTTTGCTCTATTCACCGACCGGTCTGATTTGTTTCCACTTTTCTGACCGACCGGTTGGTATATCTTTTATAGTCGGCCGGTGTGTTTGAACTGTGACCGACCAGTTCCACTCAATCCCAACCGATCGATGTTTCTCCTTGATGTTGAATTACACTACGTCAGGCCTGCTTGGTTAGATCACATGGTACCAACTGGTACTTTTTTTATAAAAGCATAACCGACCGGGTCCTTATTCTTCACTATCCAACTAATTACCACAATCTTAATCCCTTTATTTTCCTGAGTGATTCCTTGATGGATAACACAAGTAATTCAAGCAAATAATTCAAGAAAACAAGCAATTCAAACAATCCATCTAAATAATTAAATCAACCAAAGTACTCTAGAACCTTCAACTAATCCTTAGAAACTCTAAATCTCCCCCTTAATTTAATACAAGACTAAACCTATCCTAAACTCTAATTCCAGTCAAACTATAATAAGACCTTAATCTAGTCTTAGAAATAACTCTAATAAGATATCCTTAAAATTATGATATAAGTTAAATAAAGTAGTTTAGTCCAAACAATCAATCAAATTAAGTTTTGTTGTCACAGAACATTAAAAATTTCTTGTAACTTCTATTTATCCTAAAATAAAGCTCCCATCAACTATAAATGCATAAGTATATTTCTAACAAACCTATCAAGTACTAATGAAATTTAATCATGTCAAGTAAGTCAATTAAGTTATTTAAGCAAATCAAACAAACCAAATAAGTCAATCAAGCCAATCAATTCAACCAAGCCAAACAAATCAATCAAGTTAATCAAGACAAATTAAATATGTTATGTATTTAATCAATACTCCTATATTTCTACTTAGATAAAAACTTTTCATACTATATACTTGTTATATATGGAGTTAAAGTTAACATGTAATGTAGTGTGTTCATTATAATGCAATATGTCATATGCAAAATCTACATGAAGTGATACATTAAATGAAATGCAACTTATGAATGATTTTAATTTGATATGTACTATAATTTATAATAATGATATGAAATAAGATATGTAATGATAGTATGCAGAATGATTTGGTAATTATATCTATTTAGGTAATATATACAAAGTACTATCTAATTATTATGCATATACATATGTATTACAAATTTTTTGAATTTAACAAAAATAATATATATTAATTTCTAGACTTAGGTTAATGATACTCATGAAAGAGATTTAAAGGATAGTAAAGATGAAAGTTTTATGGTACATATAATAAAATATTTAAAATAATTCTATGAGAAATGTGGAGCTAAATAATCTTAGTAGGGTGATTCTTTAACATAGTAAAAATTGAAGATCTATTTAAAAAGAATATAATAATTGTATCATATAAAGAAAAACTAATGTGAACTACGGGATGATTCAAACACCAAAAACACAATCACAGACACCAATTCAAAATGAAATTCAAAATTTTGGAGCTACGTTGGTTAAACTACTAAATTATTAATCTCATCATCAAATTCTGGAAGATGTAAATATGATTCAAATTCGTCATCACGAGATGGAGTGCCAGAAACCGAAAATTGAAATATATGTTTCACAACAATTCAGAATTCAGAGAATATCGAAAAAATGGATCTAAATACCGGGTATGCCTTAATTAATTTTTAATTTTTTAGTTTAATGGATGATTTGTTTGCTTTGTTTTGTTTACTTTCTTTTGAATTTGAAAGTTGTATTTTGAAGTTCAAAATAATAATATCATAATAATAATAATAAACATAAATTATGGTTGTTTGTTTGGATTAATATTATTTCAGAAAATAGTTAAACCTGAAATATAAATCGATAATATATAACCAAGAAGTCAAAACAATATGTCTTTTGATTTTCTACATATATGTTGACATACATAAATGATCATGTCGACATAATGAAATTAAAATTTTGAATTTCAAAAGTTTAAATTTTTGAACTTCCCTCCATCTTTTCAATTAGAAAATGTCAGTTAGTTATTAACTTTATCAGTCTACATATTTTCTTATATCTTGTTTCAATATATATATATATATTAGAAGTATATAAATTAATAAAATTATATAGACATGTTAATATGATATACAAAGTTAATATAAATTTTTTATATTGTTATAAAATATTAATTTATTCATCTTTTATATATTTTAAACAAGCATAGTTTAACTAATATATTATTCATATGATTTCATATCAATTTTGGGTTATATTATCATAAATACTATTCGTAACTTAATACTTATTTTGATTTCTTATTAAGATTTATAAAAGCTTTAATATTTAATCTAATATTTTGATATAAAAATAATATATATATATATATATGTGATTTTATATAAGAAATTATAAAATATAGACATAGTTTATAGGATTCATATAGACTGGGGGAGTATTAAAAGGATCACCATCAACAGGTATACACAGGTATAATAGTTTATAAACTAAGGTTGTCATCATCAAAAAGGGGAAGATTGTTGGAGAATGGAGTTTTGATGACAACAACCTTATTTCAATTATCATTGATTATAAAATATATATTAACACTTTTTGTATAGAATATATATATATATATGTAGGAATTATATACAGGAAATATTACTGAAGACTGTATAGTTTTAAAGATAATAGAGATTCAAAGATCATAGAAATTTCAAGACTCATGAGTAATCAAGATTTAAAGAGTTCAAGATTAATATATTTATAGAGTCTAGATTATGTAAGACTCTAAACAGCACTCCAGGTTCAAATTCAAATTTTAATTTTCAAATTCTGATTTTCAATTCTATCCTCAATCATCTCTGTTTTATTTTTCTATTTGTTTCTATTCTTCTTTGTTTTTCAAACTTAAGTTTTATATACTTTATATTTATAATTTATATAGCTTAAAACCTTATAATTTTATAAATATATTTATATAGTTTAAATTTATGTTTTCATATGTTTTCTATCATACAATATTAATTTACAACACTAGATTTTTACTCAAGAATTTCCATAATTATTTTCATATCAAAACACTTAAAAATTGCTTTATAAATCAAAAATATACAAGGGTATGTCGACATACCAAAAACACTATGTCGACATACAGCTGTCATTTTTCCCAATTTTGAAAGGAAGTGTCTTTTCACTATTTGAAACGATTTAGAACCGTTGAAACCTTTCGTACTTTATAAAAAGTGGTTAAAACTGAGTTTTTTATCATCTCTTCTTCTCTAACTTCATCCTCTTTCTCTACACCATTATTCTTATCATTTTTATGGTTTTTACACTTATACTCTACCGAATTCAATTTTATTTTGATCAAACTTCTTCTCTCTACACTCTCTACTCTCTAAACCAAGTCCTATTAAAGAGTTATAGGGCCGTTTGTAATTGCTTGGGTTGAGTAAACATTGTTTGTGTTGAATCAAAGAGGAATGGGTATGTCCTTGTAGCCGTGAAATCAAGGAAATAGGAGTCGGTGTGTCCTTGTTAGCCGTGAAATCAAGGAAATAGGAATCGATGTCTCCTTATGAGCCATGAAATCAAGGAGGTTGTACTTGACTATTGGAAATAGTAATAAAACTCTTCGCAATCTAGCGTTGTGCGGGACTGGATGTAGGAGCAATCCGAACCAGTATAAAATCCGGTGTGTTCTTTCCTTTTCTACATCTTCATTTCTGTTTATTTTGCACTTATGTTTGAATCTGTGTCCACGATTGTGTTTGTGGTGTTCGATTCATCCCGTAGTTCACACTAGATTTAGATTTTGTTTAAATTCATACAAACACTATTCACCCCCCTCTAGTGTATGCTTTTCTTTAACGATCCATTCTGCATTCCCTAACAATAAACAGGGCCTGAGGCTAGATTACACCCTCACCTTCACTCAACTCTCGGAGGTTAAACCCAGCCGACCTTAAGACTTCCGAGCATGCTTTCATCGGATCTTAGTACTGGGGTTCTCACCCACGTACCTAATGCAGAATTGAATTCATGGCAACGACTCTTCGGAGATGGAAGCCAGCTTGCAAGCATCATCAAACGCTTCACCCGGGGCACATCTTCTCAGCAGGATGTGGATGACAACCATCGCAGTCCATTCACACGGGAAATCAGGAATTTCCGAAATCCTCCTTACTTCAAGCTTCTGGTCTTGGAGCCCTGTAATGGTCATACCAACCTGACCATTCATCTCATGTAATACATGTGTCACATGGAAGTACTCTTTGCATCGATTAATATCATGGCCAAATGTTTCCCTCTCTTCCTCACTGACATAGCTGGCATGTGGTTCTGGCAGTTAACAACTGAGTCGATCAACAACTAGAATATGTTGGTTACCCGCTTCATCGAGCAGTTTAGAGTTCACATCTCCCGACCAAAGAGTGTCATGTTCCTTATCTCCATCAAGCAGTGGTCTAGCAAGACCTTCCGATCCTTCTTAGAAAGATTCAACGCGTTCGTAGCATCAGTCGATCGACCCAAGCCATTGATGGTGCTCATAGCCGCCATAGCTGGTGTTCCGAACCGATCAGAATTCAGGATCTCTTTAACCAGAGTCCCCCAAGGACATTGAAGATTTCTATGCCAAAGCCGATATATTCCTCCAGCAAGAGGATGCCCGCATTGAGATGAGGACCCTCGAGGTGCTTGCCACCAAAGACGGAGGACCATCCAACACTAATGGTCAGAACAAAGGAAAAGGAAAAGTCTTGGAAAAGAATGATCGGAACGTACGACTCCGAAGAGAGAATAAGTATTATCAATACACCAAGCTCAACTCCTCCCTGCTCAACATTTACCTTGATGTACAAGGATCTCTACCTTTCCCTAAACCTTCTCGAAGGGAACCAACCCAAAAAGAACTCGAATCTAGAAACCACTGCATGTACCACAACATGGTAGGCCATAGTACTAGTGAATGCAGGCATTTTCGCGATCTCATCAGGGATAGAGTTAGGCGTGGAGAACTACCCGACTACACGTCTAGAAACCTAGACAGGCCATGCTGCTACAACCTTCTGTCCAAGCTCCTCAGGTCGTTCCTCAAGCTCCTCGAAACGGAAAGGACCCTAAGCCTAAAAATCACGGCATCATCATTGATTAATAAATTTTAGATCATCATGGATTTTACCCATTTCTTAGGATATAAAAAATGTACTTTTATTATTTTTTCAAAAATGTGGTTATGTTGAAGTACACACATATGGGGTTAGGATTTAGCTCCTAGGCGTGCTCTGGATTCAACTGTCACCCGTGTAGAATTTGTTTTCATTTTCCTATAATAGCTCCTTAGCAGCAATAAACACTCTTTTTTCGAACATGGATTATGTTTGAATGATTCGAGCCAAGCATGAGTGACGCTCGCTGACCCAAACATGGTTAGCGCTAGCCACCGTTTCTAAACTACGGTCGATGCCCACCACTATATCTAACCAACCCTATAAGCCGAGTATGGTTAGTACTCGCCATCTCCATGAGTCGAGTATGGTTAATAATTGCTAATTCCATAAGCCGAGTATGGTTAATACTTGCCAACTCCATGAGCTAAGTATGGTTAACACATGCTAATTCCTTAAGTCGAGTATGGTTAATACTCGCCAACTCCATGAGCAGAGTATGGTTAGTACTCGCTAATTCCATAAGCCCAGTATGGTTAATACTCGCCAACTCCATGAGCCGAGTATGATTAATAATCGCTAATTCCATAAGCCGAGTTGGACAACTCTCGCCAACTCTATAAGCCGAGTAAGGTTAATACTTGCTAATTCCATAAGCCGTGTATGGTTAATTGTAACAACCCGGAAAATTTGAACCAGTTTGAAAATTTTAATTTGGCTATTCTACTTTCAAACCATAATCAATAATATATAAAGTGGACGTAGGCTCGTTAACGCCGACGAAAAGTAAGTTTGAATCGACGTTTGAAAATAAATATAATTAATTCTAATTATAAACAAGGCCTGAAATGGCGCGGTAGTTTCAAAAATTGAATTCAAACTTTGACTGACTATACCGGGTGCAAATTAAAACGGATTTTAGTGAAACCAAAAATATTTAAATCTGTTAGTGAATATCTTTCTAACGAATCTGAAAAATCGAAGTTTCATAGCTGGAAGCAAAAGTTATGGCTAAATGAATTTTCAGAAAGGTCGCTATAGAGTTTATATAGCCCGTGAAAATGGCCATTTTGCAAACGACCTCGGAATTCGACGAAACCACTTTTGTTGGATCCAGGATGTTAAATTATTGCTAGGTTTCAAATTTCATAATTTTTGAAGCTAGTATGTGAGCGTGGCAATAGAAAATGTGTTTGGTCGATTTCTATTAAATTGGATCGACCAGAAAAGAGCCATTTTTCAAACGGTCTCAAAATTTGACGAAACTAGTTTTGTTGGGACCATATCGTCAAAACATAGCTGGATTTATTTTTCGGAAATTTTTAGAATCAGTATGTGGCCCCATCAAATTGAAATGTACGTTCAAAATAAATATTGAATGTTTTATATTTTAATTTGAAGAGAAACCGACTCAAACAGTCAAATGGGCCTACGAAACATATCCCATTGTGTTCAGAATGGGGGTATTTGGCTAGGGACGACAGTCGTTGGGTTTGGATTGGTGTTCGTGTGTGAAAGTGGGTATTTTAGAGATTTTAAAAATATATAAAAAAATAAAAAATCTCATTCGTCCACATCATACTCTCTCTCCCCGTATCATCTCGACGCATGGCGGAAACCCCTCAATTGCTTCCCCCTCCGATTTCTCCTTCCACACTCAATAAAAACCTATGCCCCAGTTGAGGTTTTTGTAGATCGTCTCATGAGCTTCGCATCCATATGAAGTTTGGATTTTTTCGTGACCTGTAGAGCTCGAATCGACCTCGAGAAGGCACGACCTTTCAACCGCCGCCGCCCAGTCTACACGCCACCGAGTTCAGAGCGTTGGGTCCCTCTGGAGGCGCCTTTCCAAGCTCTACGACGTGGAAGAGGCCGATTGTCCTATCGTGCGACGGTTTAGGTGTAAGATCAAAACCTAGTTTTGAACAGGGTTAGAGAGGTACGGCTGTAAATTATTTAAACTATATTATAGAACTTTAAAGCGTTACGGTTTTTGATTTCACTGTAAAAATCATATCTTTTTCGTTTCTTGACGAAATTCAATGAAATAAGAGACAGTGGACTCGTGTGGACGTCTTGTACATTCTAGAAGAGACCGCATATTTTTCTGAGCCTTCTGCTATTTTTGGTGGAGTGGAACTCAATGTGAGATTTCTGAATTATAAACGATATGGAAAACGACGATGTATAAATTATATAGTCGATGTATGAGTTATATAATCGTTGTACACCTCATGTATAAGCATTGTATAAATTGTACGTTCGATGTATAAGTTATATATGCGTTGTAAAAATTATATGTGTGTTGAATAGAAGTGTAATATACTTATATATATACGCCCCTCGTCCACAAACCATGGACGATATTTATTAGTTGTGATTGGTGTGAAAATTGGTTGATAGCGAATGGTTGATTTGAATTGTTTGTGGTTGAAATTGACTGATTGTGGTTGAAAAATACCCGTTTGTGGTTGAGAATTATTTGGTTGAAACCACATAGGATTATTTTGTGGAAAAGAAAGAAAAAAATATACATGCCGCCTGCGTGCGAACTAGATGCATGAAATCCCCATTGTCAAAAGCTGCGAGGCTTTAAGGTAGAGCGAGGAGCCGTACTAGGGACGACCCCGGTTTTAACTACCCTGCCGTTATGCTGCCGAAATTTTGAATAATATTCATGTGTTAGAATTATTTTCATGTGTTGAAACTATATTCATGTGTTGAATAGGAATTCATGTGTTGAACGACATTCATGTTTAAATAAATTGTTTTAACAATAAAAATCACATTTTTATTGTATATATACGAACTATAGAAAACATTCATGTGTTGGATAGAAATTCATGTGTTGAATGGTATTCGTGCTTTAAATAAATTGTTTTAACAATAAAAATCACATTTTTATTGTATATATACGAACTATAGAAAACATTCATGTGTTGAATAGAAATTCATGTGTTGAATGGTATTCGTGCTTTAAATAAATTGTTTTAACAATAAAAATCACATTTTTATTTTATATATACGAACCGTAGAAAACATTCATGTGTTGAATAGAAATTCATTCGTTGAATAGAAATTCATGTGTTGAATGGTATTCGTGTTTGAAATAAATTGTTTTATAATAAAAATCATATTTTTATCATCTATATGAACTATATAAAATAGTCGTGTTTTGAAATAAATTGTTTTATAATAAAAATCATATTTTTATCATCTATATGAACTATATAAAATAGTCGTGTTTTGAAATAAATTGTTTTATAATAAAAATCATATTTTTATCATCTATATGAACTATATAAAATACTCGTGTTTTGAAATAAATTGTTTTACAATAAAAATCACATTTTTATTATATACATGAATTGTTAAAAATAGCGAAGTGTCGAAATAAATGTCTGTTGGATAAAAATATCATTTTTGTCAAATGTATGAAAAGAATATGGTTTTGAAATCGAAGAATAGATTATATATATATATAATTAAAATAAATCGAATAATGAAGCCATAGTTCTTGTTTTGAAACCGTGATTTCAAACGATTAGTGCGGAAGATCCGACCATCGGATTTTCCCGAAACCGAAACCGTTGGGTTCGCTTTGGAAATATCTTTCCAACGACACCAACATTGTAAAGATCCAACGGTTGGATTGTCTGGAATGTTTAATTCAAATCTGAAGAAAAACAGCGCCAGAACCGATTATATTTATAATTATATATATATATATATAATTAAATTAAATCGAATAACGACGCTGCAGTTCGTATTTTGAAATTGAAACTTCAAACGAGTGTACCGGGAGATATGACCGTCGGATTTTTCCAAAACTGAAACCGTTGGATTCGTTTTGATAAGATCTTTCTAATGATATAAAATTTGTGAAGATCCAACGGTTAGATTTTCAGATATGTGCAAATCAAATCTGAAGAAAAACAGCGCCACGGCCGTGTTATGGCCTGAAGCGTCGTTTGAATAAATTGGTTATTTTTAAATAAATAAAAATAGTGATAAATCGTTATAAAATATTATAAACGATATGGAATGTGAAATTTAGAAACTAACTGAAGGTTTGCTAAGTCGAATGGTTTCCTGGATTTTGATTTGATGTTGGTTTCGGCCTTCTGGGTTAATATTTGGGAAATCGTTCTCTTACTAATTCACGGTTAGTGACTAATGAATTGGAATAAGGCGTATGTTGTGTTTGGGTAGCACTTGTTTATTATATACGCGAGTTGCTCAGAAAGACCGGGTTTATCCCATTTTGAATAACTGAATCGACGATAAGAAATCGATGATGAAGACGGTGATTGAAGACCGGAGACCTTCACCTCGGTTGGATGATAACTGATGTCCTGATTGGGAGGCATCCCGAAATATGGATAATGAGTGGTGATCGTCCAGACGTACGTGGAGATCGATGGATACGCGAGGTATATAATGTCTCCGGTTTCGTTCAGACCCAGAACGGACTTGTAAATGGACTGTGTGTCTGACATTGGAATTCATTCTCTGTAATTGATAGCCATCAGTTGCATGGTGTGAATTGCCTGTGTGGCATGCTAAGATGCAGTGATCAAGGCTTCTGTTGAAAAGCAAAGTCTTGTGGTTGATGATCAAAGCACCGCCTGTGTGGCGTAGCTTTGTGTATAACGTGAATTCGCGAGCCTCACACCCCGGTATGAACCAGAAATAGGAGAGGACCTCAGGGAGGACATGCGTTTCTTTCTTGCTAGATGTGGTGTCAGTGCTTAAACTGGCTGACATTTATATTATTTTCACCTGTGTGGTTGTTGTTGTTGTGAGGCGCCTCAGATATATCGGTGACTATGTGAAGCCGATGGAGTCATTCATTGGCTCATTTACACCCCAAAGGGTGGGGAAACGCAGTGTTTAGGCATTTTAATCCACATCGGTGGACCGACCCTGTCACTCCAAGGGTCACTTGAGCTCTGATCATGAGGCTCGGGCTAGAGAGTCTCGAAGTCGGTAAGGACTATCTTTTGCCTTGGTTCATGACGGAAATCCAATTTCCAAATACGTGCCCGTGCGGTTTTGATTGTATACCTATATATGGCGACATGATAAATGGTACCCATGTCGTCTATGATTGATAGTTATGATTGAAATTGTTTTTGAAACATATAAACACTAGTAATAATATCAAATTCTTTTGTTTTATTCGTATCAAGCATATTTTGGCCATTATAAAGTAAAACTCTATCCTCCGGTTTGCGTTGCATTGTGTGATGGGAACCGAGTCTTATAATGGCTTCATTTTTATGAAAAGCATTGCGATGTTTAAAAGATTTATTTGTTTTAAAGAACTGGCAATCCAATGGAGTAAACCCGTTCCGCGAAAGTGGCGTGGTCCTGTGATTAGCCATATTATAAATGTGTTAAGTAGATATCTCATACCAGTCCCATGACTGACTCGTAGTTTGTTTCACTTGCAAACTCGAGTGCCCCTTTTTCTACACGGGCAGCCTTGTATTCAGGTTTTAGCAGGCTCTTTCTGGATAGCTGGAGCTGAAGATGGATTCTATCATTTATCTCTTTTTATGCTGTTCAGCTCCTATTGTACATATTGTGTTTGTTTTCCGCTGTAGACATTTATGTATAGCTGAACTGTATTTGTACTAAGTATGATCCTATATAATATGTAACTCTGATGATTACGTTTATCCAGTGTATTATTTGTGCATTATCTTGTGTATTTATTTATTTCTATTCTGCTGTTATCTGTTTATGTGTTATATTCCAAAGATTACCCTTGTCGTCGTCGTACGGAGTTTTGGGGTCGTCAAAGCGTGGTATTAGAGCTTTGGTTAAGCTTAGTTCTGGAATATAACATATTAACGAACTCATCACGGTAGAACCAGTAGTGTTCTAGGACGAAAAACTCATTACAGATAGGATCAGTAATATCCTAGTAGGAGTATAGCAGAATCAGAATAACTCATTAGAGATGGGGTCAGAAGTGCCCTAGAACGAGTTGAGAGTTATATGTTTATAAATAACGTATTTTTGATTATATATAGTCTAGTTTAAGAAATATGATTTTTGAATATATAAAAGAGTATATGAATCGATTAATATATTTTTGAAAAGTTAAAAACAAATTGATTGTTGTTTGTGTTATGTGATAGTGGATATGATTAATTAAATTGTTAGAACAAAAGTTAATTTGATCAATAAGATAATGAATGGTAGAATTTATTCGATTAAATCACACATTGAACTGAGTTAAAAATAGATAGAAATATATACATGTGTATTATATATGTTTCAATAGGTAAATGGATTAGCTGTTGAGTAGAGAATTTATTTGCGTGCCCGACAAATAGGTAAACCTTAATGAGTTGGATGCGAAATATTATTATATCAACTCCTGTGAATGCCATTGGATGCCGAGTGTTGGTTGTTCTGTGTGTAATAATAAACATCGCCATAGGATAGTAACAATTAATTTTGAACTACACTACATGGCATACTTCTCGAAGATAGGCATACTTCATCATATACCACATAAGCATTTGGAGCTTGTGTGACGAGGTTGAAGATTTACCATACGAGCGAGAGGCTTGTATGGCGATGACTATATATTACAGGTTGAACTGATGACTGATATGGACCATATAAAATGTAACGGTAAATTATCAGATTAATAAAAACCCCTCACGGGTCTGGAGATGACAATAAACGCGTCTCTCTGGTCATTAAGGCACAAAAACCATTTATAGGGTGACGAGAATTTATTCTCTGGAGTTATGATCTATACACACTCCCCTGTGGACACCGGAATATATCACTATAGATATGTGCATGCTTATTAGGATTTATTGGGTACTTAATACGGCCCAATAAATTTCCAAACCCCTCCCCGTACAAAGGAGGTTATGGCGAAATTTTTTCGAAAATTTAGGGTGTTAGCCAAATTTTTGAAGAATTTGAAAATTCTCAGAAACTGAAAAGTTGGAGAATGGAAGCCGGATTGAAAATAGAGTTGACTAATCAAACAACTTTCGACTTTGTTCCTTTTCGGGGATGAAAAGTTTTAAGTGGGGGAGATTGTAACAACCCGGAAAATCTGAACCAGTTTGAAAATTTTAATTTGGCTATTTTAGTGGATTTTAAATATTTTAAATAAATAATTTAAATAATAACGATGAAAAGTAAGTTTGAATCGATGTTTGAAAATAAATATAATTAATTCTAATTATAAACAAGGCCTGAAATGGCGCGGTAGTTTCAAAATTTGAATTCAAACTTTGACTGACTGTACCGGGTGCAAATTAAAATGTATTTTAGTGAAACCAAAAATATTTAAATCTGTTAGTGAATATATTTCTAACGAATCTGAAAAATCGAAGTTTCATAGCTGGAAGCAAAAGTTATGGCTAAATGAATATTCAGAAAGGTCGCTATAGAGTTTATATAGCCCGTGAAAATGGCCATTTTGCAAATGACCTCGGAATTCGACTAAACCACTTTTGTTGGATCCGGGATGTTAAATTATTGCTAGGTTTCAAATTTCATAATTTTTGAAGCTAGTATGTGAGCGTGGCAAAGGAAAATGTGTTTGGTCGATTTCTATTAAATTGGATCGACCAGAAAAGGGCCATTTTTCAAACGGTCTCAGAATTCGACGAAACTATTTTGTTGGGACCGTATCGTCAAAACATAGCTGGATTTATTTTTCGGAAATTTTTAGAATCAGTATGTGGCCCCAGCAAATTGAAATGTACGTTCAAAATAAATATTGAATGTTTTATATTTTAATTTGAAGAGAAACCGACTGAAACAGTCGAATGGGCCTACGAAACATATCCCATTGTGTTCGGAATGAGGGTATTTGGCTAGGGACGACAGTCGTTGGGGTTGGATTGGTGTTCGTGTGTGAAAGAGGGTATTTTAGAGATTTTAAAAATATATAAAAAAATAAAAAATCTCATTCGTCCACATCATACTCTCTCCCCGTATCATCTCGACGCACGGCGGAAACCCCTCAATTGCTTCCCCTTCCTATTTCTCCTTCCACACTCAATAAAAACCCATGCCCTAGTTGAGGTTTTTGTAGATCGTCTAATGAGCTTTGCATCCATATGAAGTTTGGATTTTTTCGTGACCTGTAGATCTCGAATCGACCTCGGGAAGGCGCGACCTTTCAACCGCCGCCGCCCAGCCTACACGCCACCGTGTTCAGAGCGGTGGGTCCCTCTGGAGGCGCATCTCCAAGCTCTACGATGTGGAAGAGGCCGATTGTCCTGTCGTGCGACGGTTTAGGTGTAAAATCAAAACCTAGTTTTGAACAGGGTTAGAGAGGTACGGCTGTAAATTATTTAAACTATATTATAGCACTTTAAAGCGCTACGGTTTTTGATTTCACTGTAAAAATCATATCTTTTTCGTTTCTTGACGAAATTCAGTGAAACAAGAGACAGTGGACTTGTGTGGACGTCTTCTACATTCTAGAAGAGACCGCATATTTTTCTGAGCCTCCTGCTATTTTTGGTGGAGTGGAACCCAATGCGAGATTTCTGAATTATAAACGATATGGAAAACGTAATGTATAAATTATATAGTCGATGCATGAGTTATATAAGCGTTGTACACCTCATGTATAAGCGTTGTATAAGTTGTACGTTCGATGTATAAGTTATATATGCGTTGTAAAAATTATATATGTGTTGAATAGAAGTGAAATATACTTATATATATATATATATATATATATATATATATACGCCCCTCGTCCACAAACCATGGACGATATTTATTAGTTGTGATTGGTGTGAAAATTGGTTGATAGCGAATGGTTGATTTGAATTGTTTGTGGTTGAAATTGATTGATTGTGGTTGAAAAATACCCGTTTGTGGTTGAGAATTATTTGGTTGAAACCACATAGGATTAGTTTGTGGAAAAGAAAGAAAAAAATACATGCCGCCTGCGTGCGAACTAGATGCATGAAATCCCCATTGTCAAAAGCTGCGAGGCTTTAAGGTAGAGCGAGGAGCCGTACTAGGGACGGCCCCGGTTTTAACTACCCTGCCGTTATGCTGCAAAAATTTTGAATAATATTCATGTGTTAGAATTATTTTCATGTTTTGAAACTATATTCATGTGTTGAATAGGAATTCATGTGTTGAACGACATTCATGTTTAAATAAATTGTTTTAACAATAAAAATCACATTTTTATTGTATATATACGAACTATAGAAAACATTCATGTGTTGGATAGAAATTCATGTGTTGAATGGTATTCGTGCTTTAAATAAATTGTTTTAACAATAAAAATCACATTTTTATTGTATATATACGAACTATAGAAAACATTCATGTGTTGAATAGTAATTCATGTGTTGAATGGTATTCGTGCTTTAAATAAATTGTTTTAACAATAAAAATCACAATTTTATTTTATATATACGAACTATAGAAAACATTCATGTGTTGAATAGAAATTCATTCATTGAATAGAAATTCATGTGTTGAATGGTATTCGTGTTTGAAATAAATTGTTTTATAATAAAAATCATATTTTTATCATCTATATGAACAATATAAAATAGTCGTGTTTTGAAATAAATTGTTTTATAATAAAAATCATATTTTTATCATCTATATGAACTATATAAAATAGTCGTGTTTTGAAATAAATTGTTTTATAATAAAAATCATATTTTTATCATCTATATGAACTATATAAAATAGTCGTGTTTTGAAATAAATTGTTTTACAATAAAAATCACATTTTTATTATATACATGAATTGTTAAAACTAGTGAAGTGTCGAAATAAATGTCTGTTGGATAAAAATATCATTTTTATCAAATGTATGAAAATAATATGGTTTTGAAATCGAAGAATAGATTATATATATATATATATAAATATAATTAAAATAAATCGAATAACGAAGCTATAGTTCGTGTTTTGAAACCGTGATTTCAAACGATTAGTGCGGAAGATCCGACCATCGGATTTTCCCGAAACCGAAACCGTTGGGTTCGCTTTGGAAATATCTTTCCAACGACACCAACATTGTAAAGATCCAACGGTTGGATTGTCTGGAATGTTTAATTCAAATCTGAAGAAAAATAGTGCCAGAATCGATTATATTTATATATATATATATATATATATATAAATATAACTAAATTAAATCGAATAACGACGCTGCAGTTCGTATTTTGAAATCGAAACTTCAAATGAGTGTACCGGGAGATCCGACCGTCGGATTTTCCCAAAACTGAAACCGTTGGATTCGTTTTGAAAAGATATTTCTAATGATATAAAATCTGTGAAGATCCAACGGTTAGATTTTCAGATATGTGTAAATCAAATCTGAAGAAAAACAGCGCCACGACCGTGTTATGGCCTGAAGCGTCATTTGAATAAATTATCTATTTTTAAATAAATCAAAATAGCGATAAATCGTTATAAAATATTATAAACGATATGGAATGTGAAATTTAGAAACTAACTGAAGGTTAGCTAAGTCGAATGGTTTCCTGGATTTTGATCTGATGTTGGTTTCGGCCTTCGGGGTTAATATTTGGGAAATCGTTCTCTTACTAATTCACGGTTAGTGACTAATGAATTGGAATAAGGCGTATGTTGTGTTTGGGTAGCACTTGTTTATTATATACGCGAGTTGCTCAGAAAGACCGGGTTTATCCCATTCTGAATAATTGAATCGATGATGAAGACGGTGATTGAACACCGGAGACCTTCACCTCGGTTGGATGATAACTGATGTCCTGATTGGGAGGCATCCCGAAATATGGATAATGAGTGGTGATCGTCCAGACGTACGTGGAGATCGATGGATATGCAAGGTATATAGTGCCTCCGGTTTCGTTCAGACCCAGAACGGACTTGTAAATGGACTGTGTGTCTGACATTGGAATTCATTCTGTGTGATTGATAGCCATTAGTTGCATGGTGTGAATTGCCTGTGTGGCATGCTAAGATGCAGTGATCAAGGCTTTTGTTGAAAAGCAAAGTCTTGTGGTTGATGATCAAAGCACCACCTGTATGACGTAGCTTTGTGTATAACGTGAATTCGCGAGCCTCACACCCCGGTATGAACCCGAAACAGGAGAGGACCTCAGGGAGGACATGCGTTTCTTTCTTGCTAGATGTGGTGTCAGTGCTTAAACTGGCTGACATTTATATTATTTTCACCTGTGTGGTTGTTGCTATTGCGAGGCGCCTCAGATATATCGGTGACTATGTGAAGCCGATCGAGTCATTCGTTGGCTCATTTACGCCCCAAAGGGTGGGGAAACGCAGTGTTCAGGCATTTTAATCCACATCAGTGGACCGGCCCTGTCACTCGAGCTCTGATCCTGAGGCTCGGGCTAGAGAATCTCGAAGTTGGTAAGGACTATCTTTTGCCTTGGTTCATGACGGAAATCCAATTTCCAAATACGTGCCTGTGCGGCTTTGATTGTATACCTATATATGGTGACATGATATATGGTACCCATGCCATCTATGATTGATCGTTATGATTGAAATTGTTTTTGAAACATATAAACACTAGTAATAATATCAAATTCTTTTGTTTTATTCGTATCAAGCATATTTTGGCCATTATATGGTAAAACTCTATCCTCCGGTTTGCGTCGCATTGTGTGATGGGAACTGAGTCTTATAATGGCTTCATTTTTATAAAAAGAATTGCGATGTTTAAATGATTTATTTGTTTTAAAGCACTGGCAATCCAATGGAGTAAACCCGTTCCGCGAAAGTGGCGTGGTCCTGTGATTGGCCATATTATAAATGTGTTAAGTAGATTTCTCATACCAGTCCCATGACTGACTCGTAGTTTGTTTCACTTGCAAACTCGGGTGCCCCTTTTTCTACACGGGCAGCCTTGTATTCAGGTTTTAGCAGGCTCTTTCTGGATAGCTGGAGCTGAAGATGGATTCTATCATTTATCTCTTTTTATGTTGTTCAGCTCCTATTGTACATATTATGTTTGTTTTCCGCTGTAGACATTTATGTATAGCTGAACTGTATTTGTACTAAGTATGATCCTGTATACTAAGTAACTCTGATGATTACGTTTATCCAGCGTATTATTTGTGCATTATCTGGTGTATTTATTTATTTATGTTCTGCTATTATCTATTTATCTGTTATATTCCAAAGATTACCCTTGCCGCCGTCGTACGGGGTTTTGGGTCGTCACATTAATACTCGCCAGTTCCATGAGCTGAGTATAATTGATACTCACCAAAATTCACAAAACCTTGTTAGGATATGGCAAGTAAAAACTGTCAACTTAAGAGTGTGGATCATACTCAAGCCTTTTAATCACTCCCTAAACATGGTCAAAGTCCAACCTAAAAAAAACGTAGAATAACCGACTACACCGTCTCATCAAGGAAAACTGGGCATGGTTATACTTGTCCACCGGGAATGGCTTATACCCAATACTCTCTTAGCCGAGTTTGGTTAATACTCGCCAAACTCTTTAAGCCGAGTATGATTTATATTCGCCAACTCTTTAAGCTGAGTATGGTTGATACTCATCAATTCTCTAAGCCGAGCATGGCTGATGCTCATGAACTTTGCAAAACCGTGCATGGCTTACGCTCGTCCATCAGACTATACCGTCTTACCAAAAGAAGCCGAGCACGTTCCATGCTCGTACCCTAATTCTTTACCATGTATCATTTAATTGGAGGGATCCTGGTTCTTCTATTCCTATCAAGACCAATCCAGGATGGTTGTCTATTTTTCGGCCTTAATACGATCCTCAACGGTCGCCAGATTTCGGGCCTTAATATAAGCATTGCCGATCGTCGGTTTTCTGGCCTTAATATGGTTCAGTGTAACCATGGTTTCTTTAATTTATGTTATTCAACATTCTTTAAAAGATCCATAACACATCTCCTTTCTTTAAGAAGATGTGTTCTGGGAGGTAAAGTGTTGAGTTGACCAGCATTTTGGTATAAAGCCGTTCCAACAAATAGACGAAGCCATAACCAGATATCGGCCCATTCCAGACTTTAAGGGATGTTTGTTATCTTAGGTTGACCAACCATAAGACGACCCCAAGGCACAACATCATCAAACTATTCGGCCAAACCATCAACAGGTCGACCGACCGAGCCATCTACCAGTATATTGGGAGGACCCATAATAATCGGTCAAGCCTAAAGTCTTGGATCCCACCTGAAGTATCTGGAGAATTATACGCTATTGGACGAAGTCCCACTCTCGCAGTAGCTGAATCAGATCATCTTTTCACCAGCTCTCCTTTTTATACGCCAGATATCAAGCTCCACATCGACAACGATTTCTGAGGAGAACTATTCATCAGTAGTAGACCGGGTCCCCACACCGCAATTACTTTACTAGGTCAAGCTTCACGTGTCTAAACATCAAAAAAGAGGAAAGCCACGTGGCATACGGCTCCGTAGCACCCTGTATTCTAACAACACTAAAAGATGATAAATTAAAGAATAATTGATTTAATATTCCGAATTAAGTTAAATGGAGTGCGTCGTTGCGTTCATCTCGGAATTCTGGTCAAAATAGACATGTAGTTTCACAGACATGATAAATAGGTAAAGGTATAGGTATAGGTTCAGATCTATAAACTATGAAACTAGATCTGAAACTATACCTATTTATCATGTCAGATCTGCCATTGTTTATAGATCTAATTCACTGTTTAGATCACCTCATGCATATTACTATTATGTTTGTGGCTAAATCATATATGTTATTAGTTGGATATTCATTGTTTAGATCTCATCATGCCTGTTTATGATGTCCCTATTATGTTAGAATTAGTTCTATTGTCACATGTTCATCGGATCTTTTCCTATATGCCTATCTTGTCAGTATGCCATTATATGTTTATGCCTATCTCTACCATTATATGTCCACCTTGTTAGTCTGATTATTTCTGTCCTCTTCCCTCTATCTTTTCCCTTTTTATTTTCATATAGCCAGGCTACCTTCGAGCCTAGGCATGCCGCTGAAATATGCGAACGCGTTAAAATGGGAACAAGGGGAAAACTATAAAATTGGGGCATAACTTGAAATTGGAATTTTAGGCATAACATGAATGAAATATATGAACATGAATTTGGGGACATAAATCAACTTGTGATTAAAAAACTTAATTTGGGGTATATGGTTCATTATGAACATAACTTGGGTATGGGGCATGAAAACCTATAACGACATAGGAACAATTGGTTAATAATGGAAATGCCTAGGATTACAGTAATTAGAAACTATAACCGTGCTTAGAAACGAGGTTAGATTACACTTGTGGTGGAAGTCTGCCTGGAACCGACCGGCATATCCAGCAACCACAAGTGGTGAATCTAATGTGAGGGGTATAAGTTCATAAACATGAGACGTGCTAAGACACGAGTTTAATTCCGACTTGTGGAAGAAGTCTGCCCAGTACTGACTGGCATATCCAGCAGTTGGAGGTCTAGCCCATTATAACCATAAATAATCTGGTAATGAATTAGAATACTTAACCTAGTTGAATCCATAGGTATTGTGTGAACATATAACTTGAGCAGGGGTTAAGTAAACTTGTTAGAAATAGTAGGTGGGTAAAGTAAATCTTGGGTGAGTGGGTTATATATATATATAGGTATAGGTATAGATGTAGGCCCACAAACTTAACCGGTGGGGTTATGCAGTCTTTTACTCTGGTATGGTATAACCTATGTAAAACCTAGTGGGGATGCAAGCATAGGGGGAAGCTTGTATCATCTTGTGTGTGGGACCCGTTTTAGTTAGTAACCCATATATAGTATCAAACGAGTACTCCGAACTAGGTCGGAGTCGGGGCACGCTTACTGGGCTGATTGTAAGAGATCCAAATGTAGGGGACAGTGTGGGCGGCGCATTCCTACAGGGTCACGTGCGTGCATGGGTCCGACAGAGGAGGTTTAGACACCGTAACACCTGTAGATATGGTTGTGCGCATCCTGAAAACAAAGGGTTGCCACTTTAAGGAGTGATACACCCTACTGTGGGGCCAGCACAGGGTATCTACGGTGTACGGAGCCCATCGATTAGGGTAGTAATTAGGGTACATCTAGACTCCGGCATGTTGCGAAGCCCGTTAATACCCTTAGGGGTATGGTATGTTGGTTTGCTTGTTGATTGTATGGGATGAAAACCTCTCACTAGAACCACACCTAAGTCTACCATCTTATAGTCTTTGGGGATCATCTAGTTAATAAGACACTAGTATTGGTGCAGAGAAATCATTAGAGAAGCGTAGTATGCTCTATCATGTTTGTCATGTTTATCTTGTCATACCTTCCTTTTATAATGTTCTCTCGTATCCACTTTATATGTCTATCATGATACTTTTACTTATTTATATGCTAAAAGTAACTGGACTCGCCAGACTTTATGTCTGACCCATTTTGTTTCCTCTTCTTTCTCTTCTGTTTCCCCCCAGATTCTCAGGGTGGGAATACTCAAGCTAGACCAGGATTCTGCTTTCATCTGCTTGGAGCTGCTTAGATGTATTGCTCGAGCTCTTATCCGTTCTACTATGGCTATGTTTTTGTTTGGGGAATTATGTTTCTTTTACTATTGTACCCCGATGTTTTAAGTACAAGACATAAATTTTAAGATGATGTACTGGGTTTATTTATTTTCAAACTTATGATGTTTTGAACCACGAAGTTATGCTTTATGATTAATAAAAGTTTTTAATTCTGCTGCTATTTTATATCTGTCTTGTAATGTTTCTGTTCCTATTTACCTACAACGCTTTACGAAACTTAATGCATTCTCTTAATGAGTAACATTAACGGACGTGGGGTGTCACACTTGGTATCAGAGCTTAAGGTTACCAAATCGGATAAAGTTTATTGAAATTATTTTCAAAAAGGTTTGAAAAGAAAGGATTTTAAAAAAGAATAGTCTGTTTTAAAAAACATATTCCCGAAAGCCATATCTAATACCTTTCAATCCTTTTTATGAATCCCTTTCCTTTTCTTTTCAACACATCTGGGGAACCTAATATTCCTGAGGGCGTTGCGATACCAAACTGGTTCCATAGGTATTTAGAGGCCATGGCGCCTACTGATGTTCAAGAAGACGTTCCTCCCCCAGCTGCACCCGTCGTTCCTCCTCTTCCTCCTCCGCATGTAGATAATTTCTCTAAGATCTACAAAAATTTATGTGCTATGGGAGGAAAGCGATTCCGTGGAATCGAGATGCTTGTAAAGGCAAGGGATTGGCTCAAAGAGACGGATGATCTATTTGTAATTTTCGAAATGGATGATTGTAGGAAGTTTCAGTTAGCCGCCTGGCTACTGAAAGATGAAGCTTCGTTTTGGTGGGAAGTGACACAAGCAGGGCGTCTAGTGGAGACTTGGGATGATTTTTGACAAAGGCTTGAAATGAAGTTTCTTTCTCAAGCTGAGAAAAGCATGCAAATGGAATGATTTCTAACACTCAAGCAAGGAGGCATGACTGTCAAAGATTATGTTAACAAATTCAACCAACTAGCAAGATTTGGGCTGGAGCTAGTGGATACTCCACGTAAGAAAGCTTTGCGGTTTGATAGAGAACTGAATGAACCCCTTCATGGGCTAGCTATGTCTCATATTCCAATGGGAGCAACTTTTGAAAGGCTCGTTGATATGGCCTTGATGCATGAGGAAGATAAAGCTGACAAGAAAGAAGTTAAGCTTAAGGAAACACAAAACAAGAAAGTATGGCCCAAGAAGGGACAACAACACCAAAAACAAAAGAAAGGCGGAACGAATGACAAGGCTAAGGATAAGTGGAAGTGTCATAATTGCGGACGCGAGGGTCATTTGATCAAGGACTACAAAAGAAGGAAGAATGCTTGCTTCAGATGTGAAGAGGTTGTACAATTTTTTAAGGAGTGCCCGAAGAAGCAAGGACAAGGTCAAAGGGCAGGAGCTTCTGGAGGGCAAGTGCATGCTCTCGCGATCAGTGCTCCAGATCGAGGTAGGAAAATTTTCGTGGAAGGTTTGATTTCTCTTTCCGATCATCCTATTAGAACTCTTTTTGATTCTGGTGCTTCACATTCATTTATATATGATTCTGTGGTTGAGTCTCTGCACCTTTGTACTAGTACGGTAGTGGATCCTATTGTTGTCTTAAACCTCATTGGTGGTATGGCTCATTTGTCCATGATTTGTCGGGGTTTGAGAATATCTGTGTTAGGCATCGAGTTTGAGTGCGATGCATATGTGCTCAATTTTATGGGCTATAGGTTGATTCTAGGGATGGATTGGCTAGCCAGGTATGGTGCCATTCTGGATTATGGGAGGAAGGTCGTTAGACTTTTGACTTGCCATGGGAGGAACCTCAGGATTTCTTATGACCCTAAGGGGTCTGTCGTGCTTAGTTTCCTAGAGTCTCTTGACGCATCTATCGATGATCTGCGATCTGTACCAGTAGTCCGTGAGTATTCTGATGTTTTTGGGGAGATTCATGGCTTAACTCCGAGGCGTGAGATCGATATTCGTATATACTTAGTAGACAATGCAAAGCCAGTTGCATTGCGTGTGCACCATATGGCTCCAAGGGAAAGAAGTGAGCTTAGTAAGCAAGTAGGGGAGCTACTTGAGAAAGGCTTTATTAGGCAAAGCATATTTGAATGGGGTGCTCTGGTGGTATTCACAACTAGGGCAGATGGTTCGCTTCACTTATGTGTGACTTATAGAAATTTGAATAAACTCACAAAGAAGAATAAGCACCCACTCCCAAGGAAAGATGATCTGTTTGATTAGCTTGTCAGTGCGTCAGTATTCTCTCAGTTAGACATGGCCACAGGGTTCCATCAATTGAGGGTGGCTGAGGACAGTATAGACAAACCGCTTTAAGGACCCCAGATGGTTTCTTTGAATGGCTCGTTATGCCTTTTGGGTTGACGGATGCAACCGTCTATTTTGTTGTTCTGATGAGTAGGGTGTTTCGAGAGTTTCTAAATAAGTTTGTCATGGTCTTTGTTGATGATATCCTGATCTTCTCAAGGAGGGAGGAAGATCATGCCCAACATTTAAGAGAGGTTTTGAAAACTCTCCATGCGCATCTTAGCTTAGGACGAAATTCTCAAAATGCCATTTTTGGAGAAAAGAGGTGAGATTTCTAGGGCATGTAGTCTCAAAGGATGGGATAGCAGTAGACCCTGCAAAGATAATTTCAGTTCAAGATTGGCTAATTCCTAAAAATGCAATGGAAGTGAGAAGCTTTCTTGGATTGGCAGGCTATTATAGGAAGTTCATTAAGGACTTCGCAAAGATATCGGCCCCACTCACCAGGTTGACGAAGAAGAATTTGTCGTTTTCATGGGATATGGATTGTGATATTGCTTTCCAACGATTGAAGAGGGCTCTGACAACAGCTCCAGTCCTGACCTTACCCGACGGAAATAAAGTGTTTACAGTTTACACTGATGCATGTGGTACAGGGCTTAATGCGGTTCCAATGCAACAGGGGAGGGTAGTATGTTATGTTGGTAGACAGCTAAGGGTTCACGAGAAGAACTACCCTACCCATGACTTAGAGCTATCTGCCACAGTATTCGCGCTTAAGACATAGCGTCATTATTTTCTTGGAGAGAAGTTCGAGATGTACACCGATCATAAATCTCTCAGGTACTTTTTCTCGTAGAAGGATCTTGATTTAAGGCAAAAAAGGTGGATGGAGTTCCTAGCATCTTATGACTTCGAGATTGCTTATACCCCTGGAAAGGGTAATGTGGTGGAAGACGCACTGAGTAGGCAGAGGATGACCTTAAGTCCTCTGTTTGTGGAAAGGAAAAGCTTAGAGTTTATATCTATTTTTGACTTTAGAATCTCCACCGAGTTTTTTCCTGGCTTATTTGCATCACTAGAGGTGCGACCTACACTTATGGATCAGATACGAGCTTCGCAGCGAGAGGATCCACAGACTTTAGACATCTTGGATAGACTCAGTAAAGGGGAGACTTCTAGTTACCTCAGTAGATATGCCATAGATGATAAAGGTTGGTTGCAACAAGATGGGAGGCTTTGTGTTCCCCAAATTGGGTGTCTTTTGAAGACAGTCCTAGAGGAAGCCCATCACTCTAAGATGACTATTCATCCAGGTGGTGATAAGATGTATAAGGATACGAATAGGGGTTTCTTTTGGGCTGGGATGAAGATAGATGTGGCGGAGTTTGTATCTCAATGTTTGGTTTGCCAGCAAGTCAAAGCTAAGCAAAAGAAACCCGGTTGTTAAGTTCATCCTTTGGAGGTCCCACAGTGGAAGTGGGAGAGCGTCTCTAAAGATTTCATAGATGGTTTGCCTAGATCAAAGAAAGGCAACACCAGTATTTGGGTTGTAGTAGACAGACTTACTAAGAGTGCTCATTTCATTCCAGTTAAGAGTAAGAGGATGGCAACATGGTTGGCAGCAGTTTACGTTCGTGAGATAGTCCATCTTTATGGAGTACCTTCTAGCATCGTAAGTAATCGTGACCCCATTTTCACCAGTGGATTTTTGAGGAGCTTGCAAGAAGCATTAGTCACACAGTTGTGATTGAGCACCGCTTATCACCCTTAGACAGATGGACAGATAGAAAAGGTGAATAGAGTTCTCGAGGATCTTTTAAGACTGTGTATCCTAGACTTCGGAGGGACTTGGGAAGAGCACCTTCCTTTAGTACAGTTTGCCTACAACAACAGTTATCAAGTTAGCATTGGCATGGTACCCTTCGAAGCATTGTACGGACGACCCTGTAGATCACCGACTTGTTGGTGGGAATCTACAGAAAGACTACTTGGACCAGATATGGTTAGAGAAACGTCCGAGAAGATTAATCTTATTAGACAGCGAATGAAGACATCTTAGGATAGGCAGAAGTCCTACGCAGATAGGAGAAGGATCGATATTGGGTTTGAGGTAGGAGACATGGTTTTCATTAAAGTGTCACCTTTGAGGAATGTGGTTTGTTTGGATCTATAGGGAAATTGGCACCAAGATTCGTAGGGCCATTTCCCATAACAGAAAGGATTGGCCAAATGGCCTATAGGGTAAAGCTACCAGAAAGATTGTCTGGTTTCATGATGTTTTCCACGTTTCTCATTTGCGGAAGTGCTTGCATGATACTGTAGAAGTAGTTGAGCCGAGTATATTAGAAGAAGTAGAGGTGGAAGGGGAGGCGACAGTTAGGCCAGTTCCTGCCCGTATTCTTGGATCAGAGGTTAAGAAGCTATGCAACCGAGAAGTCAAGTTAATGAAGGTTCAGTGAGAAGATAACCTTGAGGATGCAACTTGGGAGACCGAAGACAAGATTCGTGCTTCGTATGCTTTTCTTTTCGAGGGTATGTTCTTAACTTCCTTTCCAAAACTTTTATTTTGTTTCTATCATTTGAGTATTTCCTATTGATCGAATCTTCAACTGTTAGGTAGGAAACCCATGGATGTAAACATGTGCTTGAGACATGTTATGTTTGATGGAAACAAGTTGATGCGAGTGTTTGCTAGCGGTTGCTTGTGGATACATATACACACACATTAGGCACTAGATCGGCTCAATCACTCTCATATTGCATATGGATGTGTGTGCATTTTTTTCTTTTTATGGATGGAAATGAATGTATCATTATATGGATATTGCATTTGGACGGATGATTGTGCACACATATAGAACTTACAAGTTATAATAGGATTATTTACATACATGTTGGATTCATAACACTAATATACATTACATTAAGCCGGTCGACTGAATCAGTAGACCGCCTGATCTTCGCATTAGTATTGGGACATATACAAACACCTTTGAATATGTTCATATAATCATTAGAAATCTTTTAAGGACAATGGATGCCTGTAATTGGTGGATGAGTAGATGGATGTGGATGTTAGGATATACATTCTTTTTAACTTGGAGATTTCGGGGACGAAATCCTTTGAGTAGGGGAGAATGTAATACCCCATATTTTAACAACACTAAAAGAAGATAAATTAAAGAATAATTAATTTAATATACAAAATTAAGTGAAATGGACTGCACCGTTGTGTTCGTCTCGGAATTCTGGTCAAAATAGACACCTGGTTTGCGTAAAACGGACACCGTATGAAGAAGTTATTTAGGTTTGAAGTTTGTATACGCATAAGGAGAATATATATGAATAAAATATGTCTAGAAAATTCAAAATAGTTCAAAATCGCAAAATTTGGGGAAGTAGGAAAATTCCCGCCTAGGGATTCGACCACATCAAGGGGGTGTCGACCCCTGAATCGACCCCTTAAGGGGAGGGTCGACCCTCCTACGGCAGATCTGGGCAGATTAGGGTTTCGTCTCAGCTATATATATGACCTCATTTCTGAAGATTATCTACACCAAAAATAATGGAGGACTAGATGTTGTCTCTGCACGGATTAAATCAAACCTTATCTTCTTCAGCAATCAACTAGAGTTTAGAGATCTGTGTTTCAACATCGGTAATTCTTTCTTCTATTTTTCTAGATCCAAACACTGTGAGTCTATGTTAATTTTAAATCTAGATAATTAAAAAGTAAATATTAACATGACTATAATTTGGATTTATGCTTGTGACTATGTGAATTATATTAGATCCGCTATAACCTGTTTATCTAAGTTATTTTTACATGACTATGAAACTAGATCTGAACCTATACCTATTTAACATGTCAGATCTGCCGTTGTTTATAGATCTAATTAACTGTTTGGATCACCTCATGCCTGTTCCTATTATGTTCGTGTCTAAATCAGATCTGTTATTAGTTAGATATTGATTGTTTAGATCTCATCATGCCTGTTTATGATATTCCTATTATGTTAGAATTAGTTATATTGTCACATGTTCGTCAGATCTGTCCTTGTATGCTTATCTTGTCATTATGCCATTATATATTTATGCCCGTCTTTGCCATAATATGTCCACCTTGTTAGTATGATTATTTCTATCCTTTTCCCTTTATCTTTTCCCTTTTTATTTTTATATAGCCATGCTACCTTCGAGACTAGGCATGCCGCTGAAATATGCGAACGCGTTAAATTGGGAACAAGGGGAAAACGATAACATTGGGTCATAACTTGTAATTCGAATTTTAGGCATAACGTGAATTAAATATATGAATATGAATTTGGGGACATAAATCAATTTATGATTAAAGACCTTAATTTGGGGTATATGGTTCATTATGAATATAACTTGGGTAAGGGGCATGAAAACCTATAGCGACATAGGAACAATTGGTTAATAATGGAAATGCCTAGGATTACAGTAATTAGAAACTGTAACCATGCATAGATATGAGGTTAGATTACACTTATGGTGAAAGTCTTCTCGGAACCGACCGGCATATCCAGCGACCACAATAGGTGAATCTAATGTGAGGGGTCTAAGTGCATAAACATGAGACGTGCTAAGGTAAGAGGTTAAGTCCGACTTAGGAAAGAAGTATGCTCGGAACCGACCGGCATATCCAACATCCATAAGTGGTAGGTTTAATGTGGGAGGTCTAGCACATTATAACCATAAATAATATGCTAATGAATTGAAATACTTAACCTAGCTGAATCCATAGGGATTGTATGAACATATCACTTGAGTAGGGGTTAAGTAAACTTGTTTGAAATAGTGGGTGGGTGGGTAATATTATATAGATATAAGCCCACAAATTTAACCTGTGGGGTTATGCAATCATTTACTCCGGTATGGCATAACCTGGGGAAAACTTAGTGGGGACGCAAGCGTAGGGGGAAGCTTGTATCATCTTGTTTGTGGGACCCATTTCAGTCAGTAACCCATATATAGGTACCAAACGAGTACTCCGGACTAGGTCGGAGTCGAGGCACGCTTACTTGGCTGATTGTAAGGGATCCAAACATGGGGGACGGTGTGGGTGGCGCATTCCGACAAGTCATGTTTCTGCATGGGTCCGGCAGATGATGTTTAGACATCATGACACCTATAGATATGGTTGTGCACATCCTGAAAACAAAGGGTTGCCACTTTAGGGAGTGATACACCCTACTGTGTGGCCATCACAGGGTATCTACGGAGTAGGGAGCCGATCGATTAGGTAGTAATTAGGGTACATCTAGACTCCAGTATGTTGGGAAGCCCGTTAATACCCTTAGGGGTAATTCCAGTACGTTGGGCTGCTGTTTGATTGTATGGGGTGAAAACCTCTCATTGGAATTACATCTTATACTTGTTGGGGAACATCTGGTTAATAAGACACTAGTATTGGTGCAGAGAAATCATTAGAGAAGCGTAGTATACTCTATCATGTTTGTTCTGTTTACCTTGTCATACCTGCCTTTTATGATGTTATCTCTCTTATTCACTTTTTATGCCTACCATGATACTTTTACTTATTTATATGCTAAAAGTAACTGGACTCGCCAGAATTTATGTATGACCCATTTCGTTTCCTCTTCTTTCTCTTCTGTCCCCCCTCCCCCAGGTTCTTGGGGTGGGAATACTCAAGCTTGACCAGGATTCTGCTTTCATCTGCTTGGAACTGCTTAGATGTATTACTCGAGCTCTTATCCTTTCTTCTCTGGCTATGTTTTTGTTTGGGGAAATATGCCTCTTTTACTATTGTACTCTGATGTTTTAAGTACAATATAGAAATTTTAAGATGATGTACTTGGTTTATGTATTTTCAAACTTATGATGTTTTGAACCACGAAATTATGCTTTATGGTTAATAAAAGTTTTTAGTTCTGCTGCTATTTTATACCTGTCATGTAATATTTCTGTTTCTGTTTACCTATAACGCTTCATGAAACTTAATGCACTCTCTTAGTGAGTGACATTAACGGACGTGGGGTGTCACAGGTTTAGCCCACCTTCTTCACCTATAAATACACCATTGCTGAAAATGGAAAGGCATGATGAATTCTCTACCAACAACTTATTCTCGGTACACTAGAAACATCCAACTGTGCACTTCAAACAACACAAGGATTTTGTGTAACCTCTACTTTCATTCATAAAAAAGACTGCTGTTACTTGTAATCGACAGTATAAGAAAAGATTATAAGTGGATATAGGCATAGATATAAGCTGAACTACTATAAAATATTGTGTCTCCCATGTTCGTTTACTTTTTCTTGCATCTCTATGATCATTTTAAGTGTGTGCTCAACAAACTTTGGGGGTTGATCATCATAAGACCAACTTTTGACGTTGACGGATAGTTTTAAACTGCTAGTCATGGGTGTTAGCATATGTTTAGCTTTATCCATTTTTGTTCTTACAAGTAGATCTGAAATGTATTTATTTTGGGATAATACGATTTCTCAGTTTGTCTTTGTGTATCTTAAATACCCAAAAGTAGTTCAACATGCCTGGATCTTTGATTGAAAAGGTTTGGTTTGGACACCTTATTACACTACTGATTTTTGTCTGGTTGTTTCCTATAATAAGTATGTCGTCAACGTAAACCAGTATATAAAACACCACTACCATTTCTCTTGATATGTAGTGAACCATCTGCCTTTAAAGTACTATATCCCAGTTTAACAAATGTAGCCTTGAGTTTATCATACCATACTCTCGAGTGTTAAGGATTTGCGGAATGGACCGTTAAGGAAAAAATAACATCGGAGGAGGGGGTTGAATAATGTTTTTGATAAATTTAACAAAATCTAAAACTTGTATGATCTACTATATGAATCACACACCACAAAGATAATCACAGGCACGGATGCAAACACAAACACATAAATAAAATGAAAAAAAGAACGAACACGCCGGATTTTATACTGGTTCGGATTACTCCTACCTCCAGTCCAACGCAACGCTGGATTGCACAGAGTTTTATTACTATATCAATATCCAAGTACAACCCCTTGATTTCATGGCTACAAGGTTAACACCGATTCCAAACACTCGTGATTTCCCGGCTATAAGGTTAACACCGCTCTGTTTTCTTGATTTCAAGGCTACAAGGACACACCTTTTCCCAGACCCTTCCCAAACAATTACAATAGCCCTATAACCCTTCAATAGCACTTCGATTCAAAGAGTAATGAGTAGAGAGTGAGGAGAGAAGAAGTTTTATGTAAATCATATTGAATTCGGCAGAGTATATTTGTAGAAATCATAAAAATAAGAAATAATAATGGGGTAGAGAAAGGAGATGGAGATGGAGAAGAAGAATGATAAAAAAGTCGAAGTCAACCACTATTTATAATATTTTAAAGGTTGCAATGCTTTTGGAACATAGTGAAAAGACACTTCCTCTCAAAATAAAAATATGACAGTTATATGTCAACATAGGCAATAATGTATGTCGACATATCCTTGTATAAAATTGAGTTTTGACTATCTTTGAAGTGTTTTGATATATATATATATATAAATCTGGAAATTATTCAATTAAAACATAGTGTTATAAATAAGTATTATAAAGTATAAAATCATGTGAAAACATAAATATAAGATATATGAACATATTTATAAAATTATAAAGTTTAAAACTATATAAATATAAAGTATATGACATATAAAACTTATAAACTATAAAACATGAGTTTGAAATCAAAAGTAAAATAGAGAAGATAAAGATTGAAGATAGAATAGAATTTAAAATTAGAAAATCAGAAATTGGAAAAAAAAATTGAATTAGAATTAGAACCTGGAGTGCTATTCAGAGTCTTATATAAAGTAGACTCTATAACTATATTTATCTTGAACTTTTGAAACCTTGATTACTCATGAGTCTTGAATCATCTCTAAATTTTGAATCTCTAATATCTTTAAACTGTATAGTCTTTAGTATTAATTCTTGTATATAAATCCTTCATATATATATATATATATGTATATATATTCTAGATAAAAGTATTAGTATATATTTTATAACCAATTAATATTAAAATAAGGTTGTTGACATCAAAACTCCATTCTCCAACAATCTCCCCCTTTTTGATGATGACAACCTTAGTTTATAAAATATCATACCTGTACATACATGTTGATGATGATCCTTCTAATACTCCCCCTATCTATATGAATCCTATAAACTAAGTCTATATTTTATAATTTCTCCCTCTTTGGCATTATCAAAAATAAATTCTAAAGTTACTCCCCCTAAATCCAATAACTATCTAAATTATTCCTATACTAAAGTAAAGTACTCCCCTTAATCCTAAATCTATAAAATACTCCCCCTAAATATATAATTATACAATAATGAATACTAAGTATACAAACCAATCCAAGTATCATAATTACATATGTTTATATTCAAATCAATCCAAGAACACCACACCATATGTTTAATATATACAAGTTTTAAGTCAATCAATTCCAAATCAGACAAATTCAAATAAACCAATCAAATCATACCAAACAATTAACATTTCTTGGAACTTCTACCCAACCGTCTTCTCCAAAGGTTGGATCCTTCTTGATGACCTCTCATTCTTCATCTTCTTTGGTTGGTGGTGCCTTAGCGGGATTGTTATCTTCATCTCTGAAAAGAGATGAGATTGGCCACCGAATTGCATCAAAATGCTTCTCTTGTTGTTACAAACATTTTTATTTAGCTTAATTCAAGATGACGCTGGTTTCGTAGAATTATAGAGAGGATGTTCTTGAACGAATTCAGCATTTATTCAAGGTTTTCACTTAAATTATAAATTGGATTTGCCATATTTTTGATAAGAAATGAATAGAGAAGAAGGAGAAATGATATAATGAAGTTTCCGAAAGAAATGGGCTTAAGTAGGGTCTGGAATTCATCGGATTTTGATTGGACTTGAGTTAATTATTTATTTTAAATTTTAAAAAGTTTTGAAAATCTGGCCGTTATATGTCGACATAGCAAAGTATGTATGTCGACATACTTGCTTTTAAAATTTGGAAAATTTCAAATTTTGAATCTTTTTGTTTCTATATTATATTATATTTAATTCTAAAGTTTTTACAATAACTTAAAGATAATTTTAACATAAATAAAACTCCATTCATTACTTCATGAAAAGTAAATACATCCAACTAATTAAGACACACTAAATACGAGATTCGAAAGCAAATACAAGAGAGTACATAAAGATAAATTAAACTAGATAAACTAGTTTTCAGCGGATGATGATCAGGAAGATGAAATTTCAAGCTTTCTTCCTATCTTAACCACGAACTTGGTCCTTTTTGAAATGTTCTTCTTGAGGTTCTTTTGATTGTTGACAATCTTCATGTGACGACCCGCACTTCCACCTACTTCAAACCGACCAAAAACCGAAACCCACGTCGATTCAAGGTAAGCAAAAGTACGTTTCGTAAGGGTTTATCAGAGCAAACACAGCGGAATACAAAGCTCACAGCGGAACAGATAAAATATAATAAGAATATATTATTGCAGCAGAAACATTTTTGAATACAAAATCTGATTTTACATACCATTACTCCATAAAGACTTAACATAATATACTGATAATAGAGTACGCTCGACTATCATATGAAACTCCAACTTTCTCTAAAACTCCAGGTCTTCAAGCTTGAATCCGATCTCTAAAACTGAAAAACAAACTAACAGACTGCATGTGTGGAAATTGTGGGCACTCGTAGTTTGCAAGGGAAAATAAACCACGAGTCAGTCATGGGACTGGTGTGAGAAAACTCAAATCAGTTATTCACTTTATTTCAAAGTTGGGTATATCATGGGACCACGCGCATAACACGAAATGGGTTTATTCCGCACGAATGCCAATGCACAAACAACTACCAAAAATAGAGTCAAGAAGCCTACAATGCATCAAATAATATGCAATTCCTTAATCTACCCATTTAGGTTTAATTCCTAAACTTAGATTTCAAAATCCAATTAACTTTACAGAAGTTATTTCTTTGGACTTTATACCCGAATTCTTATTTCAAATCACTTGAAATACATATATAGCTTTCATAACAAATTAGCTTTCACTTCGGGATCTCAATCCAAAACATATTTGAGAACCTCAAATAACTACTATACAAGCATATAAATATATATATGCCACCTATTCGAGAGATCCTCCTGATGACCAGGCTCCAGGTACACCTTACCGTCACGATAATAATCCAGGTACATCCTCTCTCCACCTCGAGAGCAAACCATACCTCCCATATACATCCCCGACTTTTCATCATCAGCGCCGTTTCCCAATCATTGGTAACACACAGAAATTATTTTTACATCCCGAAGTGGGAAAAACCATTTCGCAATAATAATAATCACAAGTACTTTCTGACTATAGTACTTCACATCTCCAGTTCACACATCTGACCAGTCACTATTAATCATATAACCTTTGAGCTCGTACGTCTAAAAGAAGGGTGTTAAGCAAGAGAATAAATTCTCCGCCACCAAGCAGATACATCATCAATAGCAACTAATCGGTTATGTGATGAACTACAATGTCAAACACATAATATATTTCCAGATCATTTCGAAATCATTGGGCTTAGTCCTCGAAATCCTTTCTGTTTTATAAAACATTTTTATAAAACATTCCCTATCCAAAATCGGGGAAAACATTTCTTTTCACTTATGAAAATCCAATTTCAAAAACATTCATTAAATTGAAATGAACCCCGAAAGCATCGCTAAACACCTTATAGTCAAATCGTGAAGGGTTTCACAAGATGTTAGCATACAAGTATTTTCTACCCAACCGCATGCTAAATATAAAAGCAACTATTTGCTCATAAACTGGTCAAGCACAATCCAACCAACCAATCAATCACAATAATGAACTTTTATTATCAACCACATATAATCATATAAGTTCACTAACAATTATCGATATTAAACTAGCACTTAATTGGTTGATAGCTTCCCACATACTTGAATGACTACTCACATTCTACTTACAGATCGAATCTTTAGGGGTTTGATTTTCTTTACCACATCAAATCACTTGCAAATAACTCAAACATACCACCAAAAATCAAATAAGGCATGTATATACCTAATATTTCATAAAGGTGTAATTTTGTGAATTAATATAAGGTGTTTCACTTCCAATTTCCATAAAGATGTCATTTTTACTCCATGAATCTATTTAAGAATCATTAGCAAACATATATCATCAAAATAACCACATATAAACCATTAATTTCCTAAGAGATGTATCATTAAATACCTTATAGGCATCATATAAAACTAGCAAATAAACCCCTTTATAACTTGAAAATTATAACCCGAAATTAAAATCTGCTTTCACTCATTTGAAAGTTCTCGTAAATAGGAACCAAACGTACTTTATTTCATGGAAATACGATTTAAATTGTAAAAGTTATTAGCATTTAAAGTTTGTAACTAAAATACGTGAATTGCCATTTTGCGACAAACACTATTTTGATTGCAATTCCGCGATACTTCAAAATACCTTGGAAAACCATTATATACTTATATAAATCATTTAGAATGACTTTCCAAATCATTTTGGGTTTAAAATTCCAGTTTTATTTGTCACTAATAAATTAAGTCCTAATTTACCTTTAAATCCCAATAATTAAATCTTGCATTGACCATCCCATTTGTTGGATCAGTAAGGGATAGCCAGGGAGGGCAGGAAACTATATTTTCCAAACCCAAGCCTAGACACTATCATCTCTGTCATCCTTGAATGTTTCGGTATTTATTTATTTAATTAATTAAAGAGACTTTATCACAAATTATTATCCTTCAAAAATATTTCTTCTAATTACGAAGGAGATCTGTCGATCACCAATGAAATACCATAGTTGTTGTGTCATGGTATGTGCGAAACAATAACCATTATAAACATTCATAGCAACAATCATTAACATAATTAAATAATAACTGTGCACAAGCGTTATAACACTAATGCTTAATTGTTTGTTTGTTCTAAACTACATAACCATCATCCATCATAATAAGCATCATACATGCAATCATTAAATCAAGCAACAAAACCCTTTAAAAGTTCAACTTTTTCTCACCCCGTGAAGTTCAAGCTTTTGCCCAAGGGTCCCTGGCTTCTAGTCTTGACCTCCTTTATCCTTTTCTTCTTTTTCCTTTGCTTTATTATTTTTTTATTTTTTATTAATGATTTTCGGCTATGGCCATGACCTTAAGGGAGAAGGAGAAAGAAGAGGATGGAAGTGAGATTAAAGTGGAGGGGAAAAGTCCTTTTATAGCTTAGAAAGTCACATGGATTGGTGACATGTCACAAATATAAGGGAAGAGAAATGAATGGCTTAGATTCATCCTTATTCATTTTCGTACTTGTCCAAAAGTGTGTTTTCTCATCGACTTTCTGGTCTCATTTCGGAGTATCAAACGATAACGGTTTTGAAAAAAATTCAACCATATTGTCCGGTTTCTAACGTACTTCAATCCTATTGTTCAAATCCAAAATCGGAGTTTGTTTGGATTTTCAAATAATTTATTTTAATTTTGTTTTCTTAATAACTACCTATATTCGTTACGGGATTTTCCCAGACTTCATACATAGCTGATATTCTATGTTCTAAATTTTGCTGGATAGGTCACAGGTTCCAGTTTTGCCGTTAGGACTATCAAATTCCAATTATCGTCAAAATTTAGTTCAAATTTATGCGTTTATTTTTTTTATCTCCACATACGGACGCTGTTTTACGCGAAACTTCCCTGAGTACTAAAATTCACTATTCCGAATCCAACGGAGGTGGTCTCACTATCTAGCGATATTCCATTCTCAAGATATCCTCAAAATCGTCCATTTTTAGTTCAAATTTTGAATGTTTTGTGAATTTAACATATCTAATGGATGCCCTTATTGACGTAACTTGGTTGGTTACCTAATTTCATCATTCCGGATTTAATGAAACAGATTTCATCGAAATCCAAGTTCGTTAGCTACTACTTCCTTAAGAAACTGCTATTTCTTAAAAGAAATCGATATTAATTTGGTTCTGAAATTTCTGGGTCATTACATTCTCCCCCACTTAAAATGATTTCGTCCTCGAAATCGAAGTCGGAACTAATGGTCGTATACTTAACCAGTACCTTGATTATTAACCTTAGAGCTTTATTGGTTAACTCCACTATTTAACTTTATCTGTTTATTCATTGGGCATATGACTGCGTAATATACCTCTTTATAACTGCAAACACCCATAAATGTTCCTTTATCATTATCCTTTTTGGAGTAGCTACGATTATACTTGCATAGGTCCAACCTATTTTCTTCCTCTATCTGTTCGTAAATCCTTCTCTCTTGTTTTCGACTCATCATCTTAGGTTTAATTCCAGATAGACCACAGTTATTGATACCCTACAACACTTAATATTTTACCAAAAATCTTTATAATCTTTTCAGCAAATGCCTCGACTGTCCAAAATCATCGAGAATTAAAATTTCTTAATTAGTTATACTAATTATTATCTCCAGCAATCAACTAGTGGATTAAATTTTGCAAACCATAACTTTCATCAAAACATATATCCCTTTTTATGAAAATATACTTTTGGGCAAAATTATTTCATTCATCCATAAAACTGGGTTAGATTACTCTGCTCAAGTGTTTAGAAACACCTATCGATACAGTGAGCTCTTACTGCACCGACCAACGTTCATAACCCACTCAACAAATTAATCCAACACAAAACCATTTGTATATCAAATTACAAATACGTCTCTTATATATATACACTCACAACTCATTCTAAGGTATTACTAACCCTATCTCTAATGAGTTACTTGTCCTAGGTTATTACGGATCCTATCTCTGACAAGTCTGTATCCCACAGATCCATGGTTTATCTAACCAAAGCTCTGATACCGAGTGTGACGGTCTGGTCTTTTTCAACCGTCTGACTGCCACTAATACTCTGTCGTGGCATTACATTGGTACCCTAGCACCTTGTTTTACGTCCAGCCTCTCGACTGTCTCGGCCTTCTGCCTAACCAACCCCTCTTGGGACGTGTAGAGGTAAGAGTCCCCGCTCGCCACCAAACCAAGAGCGAGAACCCTCTATCACGCTGCCCCACTAACAAACAAGGACTGGTGTGGGAAAACACAAATCAGCTATTCACTTTATTTCAAAGTTGGGTATATCATGGGACCACGCGCATAACACGAAATGGGCTTACTCCGCACGAATTACAGTGCACAAACAACTACCAAAAATACACTTAAGAAGCCTACAATGCATCAAATAATATGCAACTCCTTAATCTACCCATTTAGGTTTAATTCCTAAACTTAGATTTCAAAATCAAATTAACTTTACAGAAGTTATTTCTTTGGACTTTATACACGAATTCTTATTTTAAATCATTTGAAATACATATATAGCTTTCACTTCGGGATCTCAATCCAAAACATATTTGAAAACCTCAAATATCTACTATACAAGCATATCAATATATATTTATGCCACCTGATCGAGAGATCCTCATGATTACCAGGCTCCAAGTACACCTTACCGTCATGATAATAATCCAGGTACATCCTCTCTCCACCTCGAGAGCGAACCATACCTTCCATATACATCCTCGACTTTTCATCACCAAAGTCGTTACCCGATCATTGGTAACACACAGAAATCAATTTTATATCCCGAAGTGGGAAAAACCATTTCGTAATAATAATAATCACAAGTACTTACAAACTATAGTACTTCACATCAACAATTCAAACATATGTTCAACCACTATTAATCATATAACTTTTGAGCTCGTAATTCTCAAAGAAAGGGTGTTAAGCAAGAGAATAAATTCTCTGCCACCAAGCAGATACATCATTAATAGCAACTAATCGGTTATGTGATGAATTACAATGTCAAACACATAATATATTTCTAAATCATTTCGAAATCATCGGGTTTAGTCCTCGAAATCCTTTCTGTTTTATAAAACATTATTATAAAATATTCCCTTTCCAAAATCGGGAAAAACATTTCTTTTCACTTATGAAAATCCCATTTCAAAAACATTCATTAAATTGAAATGAACCCCGGAAGCATCACTAAAAACCTCATAGTCAAATCGTGAAGTGTTTCACAAGGTGTTAGCATACAAGTATTTTCTACCCAACCCCATGCTAAATATAAAAGCAACTATTTGCTCATAAACTGGTCGAGAACAATCCAACCAATCAATCAATCACAATAATAAACTTTTATTATCAACCACATATAATCATATAAGCTCACTAACAATTATTGATATTAAACTAGCCCTTAATCGGTTGATAGCTTCCCACATACTTGAATGACTATCCACATTCTACTTAAAGATCGAATCTTTAGGGGTTTGATTTTCTTTACAACATCAAATCACATGCAAATAATTCATACATACCACCACAAATCAACTAAGGCATGTATATACCTAATATTTCATAAAGGTGTAATTTTGTGAATTAACATAAGGTGTTTCACTTCCAATTTCCATAAAGATGTCATTTTTACTCCACAAATCTATTTAAGAAACATTAAAAGACATATATCATTAATATAACCACATATAGACCATTAATTTCCTAAGAGACATATCATCAAACACCTTATAGGCATCATATAAAACTAGAAAATATACCCCTTTATAACTTGAAAATTACAACCTTAAATTAAAATATGCTTTCACTCTTTGAAAGTTGTCGTAAATAGGAATCAATCGTAATTTGGTTCGTGGAAATCCAATTTAAATTGCAAAAATTATAAGCATTTAAATTTTGTAACTAAAATACACGAATTGCCATTCTACGACACACTATTTTGATTGCAATTCCGCGATACTTCAAAATAACTTGGAAAACCATTATATACTTATATAAATCATTTAGATTGACTTTCCAAATCATGTAGGGTTTAGAACTCAACTTTTATTTGTCACTAATGAATCAAATCCAAATTTATCTTTGAATCCAAATAATTAAATCTTGCAATTACCATCCCATTCGTCGGATTAGTTAGGGATAGCCAGAGAGAGCAGGAAACTATATTTTCCAAACCCAAGCCTAGACACTATTCTCTCTGTCATCCTTGATTGTTCCAGTATTTATTTATTTAATTAAAGAGACTTTATCATAAATTATTATACTTCAACTTCAAAAATATTGCTTCTAATTACGAAGTAGATTTGCCGATCACCAATGATATACCATAATTGATGTGTCATGGTGTGTGCGAAACAACAACCATTATAAACATTCATAGAAACCATCATTAACATAATTAAATAATAACTGTGGACAAGCGTTATAACACTAACGCTTAATTGTTTGTGTGTTCTAAACTACACAACCATCATAATAAACGTCATACATGCAATCATTAAATCAAGCAACAAAACCCTTTAAAAGTTCAGTTTTTTCTCATCCCATGAAGTCCAAGCTTTTGCCTAAGGTTCCCTGGCTTCTAGTTTTGCCCTCCTTTCTACTTTTCTTCCTTTTCCTTTGCTTTTTTATTTTTTTATTTTTTTATTAATGATTTTCGGCCATGGCCATGAGCTTAAGGGAGAGGGAGGAAGAAGAAGATGGAAGTGAGATTAAAGTGGAGGGGGAAGGTCCTTTTATATCTTAGAAAGTCACATGGATCGGTGACATGTCACAAATCTAAGGGAAGAGAAATGATGGTTTAGATTCATCCTTATCCATTTTCATACTTATCCAAAAGTGTGTTTTCTCATGTGCTTTCTCATTGACTTTCCAATCTCATTTCGAAGTATCAAATGATAACGGTTTTCAGAAAATTTTCAACCATATTGTCTGGATTCTAAAGTACTGCGATCCTATATGTTCAAATCTAAAATCGGAGTTTGTTTTGATTTTCAAATAATTTATTTTAATTTTGTTTTCTTAATAACTATCTATATTCGTTACGGGATTTTCCCAAACTTCGTACATAGCTGATATTCTATGTTCTAAATTTTTCTGGATAGGTCTCATGTTCCAGTTTTGCCGTTACGGCTATCAAATTCCAATTATCGTCAAAATTTAGTTCAAATTTTGGCCTTTTGTTTTTTTATTTCCACATACAGACACCGTTTTACGCGAAGCTTCCTTGGGTACTAAAATTCACTATTCTGGATCCAACAGAGGTGGTCTCACTATCTAGCGATATTCCGTTCTCAAGATATCCTCAAAATCGTCCGTTTTTATTTCAAATTTTGAATGTTTTGCGAATTTAACATATCTAACGGATGCCCTTATTGACATAACTAGGTTGGTTACCTAATTTCATCATTTCGAATTTAATGAAACTTATTTCATCAAAACCCGAGTTCGTTAGCTACTACTTCCTTAAGAAACTGCTATTTCTTAAGAGAAATCGTTGTTAAATTGGTTTTGAAATTTCTGGGTCATTACATTCTCCCCCACTTAAATGATTTCGTCCTCGAAATTTAATTCAGAACAAATGGTCGTATACTTAACCAGTACCTTGGTTATTAACCTCAGAGTTTTATTGTTTAACTCCACTATTTAACTTTATCTGTTTATTCATTGGGCATAGGACTACATAATATACCTCTTTATAACTGCAAATACCAATAAATTTTCCTTTATCGTTATCCTTTTTGGAGTAGCTACGAATATACTTGCATAGGTCCAACCTATTTTCTTCCCCTATTTGTTCGTAAATCCTTCTCGCTTGTTTTTGACTCATCATCTTAGGCTTAATTCCAGATAGACCCCAGTTATCTATACCCTACAGCACTTAATATTTTACCAAAAATCTTTATAATCTTTTCAGCAAATGCCTCGACTATCCAAAATCGTCGAGAATTTAAATTTCTTAATTAGTTATACTAATTATTACCTCCAGCAATCAATTAGTGGATTAAATTTTGCAAAACATAACTTTCATCAAAACATATATCCCTTTTTATGAAAATATACTTTTAGGCAAAATTATTTCATTCATTCATAAAACTAGGTTAGATTACTCTGTTCATGTGTTTAGAAACACCTATCGATATAGTGAGCTCTTACTGCACCGACCAATGTTCATAACCCACCCAACAAATTAATCCAACACAAAACCATTTTTATATCAAATTACAAATACGTCTCTCATATATATATATACACACACTCACAACTCATTCTAAGGTATTACTGACCCTATCTCTAATGAGTTACTTGTCCTAGGATAATACTGGTCCTATCTCTGACAAGTCTGTATCCCATAGAGCCAAGGTTTATCTAACCAAAGCTCTGATACCAAGTGTGACTGTCTGGTCTTTTTCAACCATCTAACAGCGGCTAATACTCCGTCGTGGCATTACACTGGTACCCCCATCACCTTGTTTTACGGCCAGCCTCTCGGCTGTCTCGGCCTCCTGCCTAACCAACCCCTCTAGGGACGTGTATAGGTAAGAGTCCCCCGCTCGTCACAAACCAAGAGCGAGAACCCCCTATCACGCTGCCCCACCAACAAACAAGGACTGGTGTGAGAAAACTCAAATCAGTTATTCACTTTATTTCAAAGTTGGGTATATCATGTGTAACGAACCGATAATTTTGTTATTTTAAATATAAATTAAATTAAGATGTAACGCTAAAATAAATATTTATAATTGATTTTCAACAAAAAAATGGAAATTCACATATTTTGAACGTGGTTGGCTTAATATAAACATGGTGACTGAACAAATGCTTTAGCCTAACTTAGATCTTTCATGTGAAGATATAATCCGTTACAACTCGAAAATTTGGAATTTATTTTTGATTTGAATGGTTTTGTTAAAACCAACATTTTATAATAAAATTTGGATTATGTAAATGTTTGAATTCGACTGGAAATTATAAATTTTATAATTTAATTTATGTTGATAAAAATAATATTAAATATAAGATTGGAAATTGTTCACGATTAAAGAGCCGATTTATTTTAACATTAAATCGATAAACACAAATGTAAGTTTGAATTTCAATATATGATAGGCTTAATAAGACGAAGAAATTTCAAGTAACAACATTGTCTAATACAGTCGTGGTCCGTTCACTAGTAATAACTTCACAATTTTATTCCAAATAAAAATTTATTTTGAATTTTAATGTCTGGAGAAAATTTATTCAACGACTTTGTTTTTGTAATCCTCAGCGTTGCCTAACCGTGACGTGCGTGAAAACAAATAGCATGTCAGTACGTTCATTGTGCCAGCTGTTCGTGTGCTTATAAAACAAAAATACGTTAATGGAATGAATGAAGAAAATAAATTGTGGGAACACCAGATTTGAATTGCAAGATATATTACGACATACAATGTTCAACCAAATTTTACACTTATCTATAGGCTGAACAAAATTAACATACGTCATTTCCTCTGAAATATTTTATCATGTTGTTTTCTCTTCCTGTGCCTGTACAGTTCCTTCTACAGTGTTCAAAGATTTCTAAATCTTTTCCTGTCAATAAAGAAAGAATTGCAAAACACTGTACAGGATTTTAATTCTCCCTCTTTCAGTTTCTGAGATTTCAAAATCCCCTTTCTGACAGATACAGATATTTCGAAATAGTGCACTAAGATTTGAAATCTTCGTATGCAGAGTATCCAACGTTATAACTTCACGTATTTGTCTTCTTCTGCTACCTGCTTATTCCCTTTTCTCTTTTAAACTCGTCACCTTCAGCTCAGATAAAAAGAAAAACAAAGGGAGATCAATCCTCACTAATGCTTTCGTGTCTTTTTATTGATCTCCTCCTCTTTTGCTACCCTCAAGCAACAATCTTTCCCCAAATTCCACAACCAGATTTCCTCTTTCCACTTCTAGCACCAATCGGCCTTTAACCTCCATCGGCCGCCGCTCCAGGCAGCACCGCACCACTCCGGTAGCCTCAGGCGAACCCCTTCCATCGCTTCGTTCCTCTGAAGCTTCCGAACCCGATAATAAAAAAAATCACTACTGTGATCCCATCCTCTTGGACATCGAATCCAAGAATGGCGTCGTTCTGTTCCACCTCCAAGTCTCCCATGCAACCGACGGTCGTGCTTGGGTCTAGAGCCTTCAGTAGCCGCCACCAGTAGCCCAATCCAATGCTAAAAACTCTGGGTGAGCACTGTATCCGCCAGGTTGGTCTGAAGCCGCTCCTTTCAACAACAAGAAAAGAAAAAGAAAAAAGAAGATGCGCAAATCTGGCCTTCGAAATCGGGGCTCTGCCTCCGGCCAAGTTACACCAACGCTGCTCAAGTTGCCAGCATCTTATGCCTTGTCTCCTCCTGCGAGTTCGGCCTAGTTTGCCAACTCACGCGCATGCCCAATTCCTTGAATTCCAACTTGCCATGAGAAGCACGCCAAGTGCTTGAACAAATGCCACAAAGGCTGCTGGGTTGGTTGGAGCTCACTATTTTGGGCAGAAGATTAGATCCCGTCAAGTCACGTATATTGTCCGGGTCGCTGTCCCATTCAATCCAAGGTGGTGAGCTTTGCTTTGATTTTTTCCAAAAATATTTGCATGCATGTCATCATTTCTTGTTTAAAACATCATTTTTGATTTGTCGTTTGGGTAATTACAGTTTGGGAGCGTCAACGGAATTGAGATCGAACACCGTTGAGTCGCTGATTTCGTTGTCAAGAGTGGAGTTGAAATAAGATTCATACATTCCCGATATTACATTTGTGTACATATGTACATCTGTACATGTGTATACAAGTCTGTTGGTCATACGTTCATTGTTAGACAATCATGTCTCATCCTTGGATTTTCTATCAAATTTGTCACCTTTGTCTTCTAGCCGCGGAAGGTGAGTTTTCCTCACTTACAGACTAATATTTTTATGAAGTGACTTAAGATTTGAAATGTTGAATGAAATGTTAGGGGTGCTCTAGATTAGTTTGCATCGTGGTTGTGTACGTGTGACACACACAGTTATTTCATATGACACTATGGTTGTATTCTTGAAATGCTATGTTATTTTCCTCACCGTACAAGTTCACTTTTTATTACAAACCATTACGGGTTGAAATGATACATACCCGAACCCCTTTTGTATTCGAAATGATTTAGGATGTGGGTTAGAATGATACACACCTGGGATTCGAATATTTTTAAAGAACAGATTGAAATGATAAACATCCGTATCACGTGACCGTAGGATAGAAAAATTTATATGAACACCGTGGTCAATAAATTAAAATTATTTTCAAATTATTTTATCGATTTTGTATGTTGAAATTTTAATGAAATCCCTATATAGCGTAAAGAAAGTTTTTTAAAAGAAATTTCATGCAAATGTTTACTTGAGATTTTGTGAAATCCAATTTGTATAAAAAAAAGTTTAAGTGATTTTTGCAAGATAACACCAAGTTTAATTTATTTGAATAAATTACTTATAACTTGATGTTCATATAATGAATTTAATAATGTGACAAATTTTGAATTCAATACAAGGAATTTACAAAGATTTGATAAGCTTTTTCGAAACTTATTTTGATATATATTTGGTAATGGATTTTTCGCCATAAAAATATAAGAAGGATTTTGTCGAAATGGAAAGTATTTAAGTTCAAATATAAAAGAATATGATTTTCTAAATCATGGTGAATACGAGTTTGGAATTTAATAATCACATTTCGATTAACAACTAACGTTAAAGGTAGTTTGGGATTTATTATATGAAATGGATATGTCGAATCTAGGGTAAACATTGGTTTAAAAATCGTTTAACCATGAGGTATTAAATTTGAACCAAATAAATGGGAATTTTGTATAAATGTGAAATTTTGATGGGAAAGGAAATTCTGAGACATGGATCTGCATTTGGATTGGATCAATATTATTTCAATTTTATAGAAGTAAATTTTTCCTCATTACTTGATTTTATAAATATTTTTTATAAAATGGTTTGATTACTTTAAATATATGAATTTTATAATATTTTTCTAACCATATATATTTATACAGTACTCTCAAATTAATATACATATACTTTCCAACTCTATATATGTTTATACATTACTTTCAATATACTATTTTCAAAACTTAACTTTTCTAAGGTGTTTTATAATTTCGAATATAAATCTATGTATGATCCAGTCTAGTGAGTCCAAATGGTGAAAGTATGGATTTCAAGCAATAGCAATATTTCATGGGATTTAGAACTTAAAAATTAAATGGTTGATGAAGTAATGGCGAATATTGGTTTTATAATCTAAAATCAAACCAATGATAAATGATTTTGAGAAATTGATTTTTTGGGGCAATATTTGGAATAACTCGATTTGCGATATGATTTCAAATAAAATGGCCACGGTGTGAAAAAAGAAAAAAAGAAAAAAATGTAAGCGTAGGTTGTTAAAGAGACCGGATTCGGTAAGTGGCATACTCTCTGTCAGTGCCGATACCACTTTAACAACTGTATACGCGATGGAGTATCGGAACGACAACAAGATGGCTTGGAAGCGACCATTGAATCAAAGATGGCGTACGATAACGAAATGGCCTTGACCTTCGGGTCATAATTAAAATGACTAAAACAGGAGCTATACCGTGACTAATTGAGGTCGCATCTCATATCGGACACGCTTCTTCGATACCATCTCTATTACTATTATGATTGATTTGGGTGCACCCTTTTTGATTTGGGAGTGTGCGAGGTGGGCGGTAGTGGCTGCTATGCGTTACCACCGGTCCAAGAGTGCAACTGGTAGAATCCTACCCTGGGTATTGCCTCGCATGCCTTGTCATATTTATCCTATGTGAGCCCCATACGATTTTGATTTAGTATTGCTTTCTATGGAGTGCCATTTGATAACACCAGTGCGGTGAATTTACGGTACTGTGAAGACTGTGATGCCTAGAAACTGCGTAAGAGTAATATGGTATTCCCGATTATGCTATTTTCAGTATATTTACTTTACTGAATAGACATTACAATAATAGCATACTTATTTACATTTATTATTTCCACGGATCCTTAGAGGATGGGAATCCCAAACCTCCTCTAAGTTAGTGTACATTTCAGTTAACACTTCATTTAATTTAATTCACTTATATGAGAATGTTAGTCCGGACTCGAGTACTTTGTTTGTTTTATTCTTCCAATTGCTCGGGTCAGACCGAGGATTTCAGCTTGTAGATATCTATAGAGCTTGAGATTTGTTGGAGATCTAGTCGTTCATCTACTATGTCATATTCGGTTATGCCTATATTTGCTCACTATCGAATACTAGTATGTTTTTATATTTATTACTCCTATGTATCCATATTTGTTACTGTACTCTGATATTATGTAAAATTCAAAAGAATTTGTAAAATTTTACTTCCGCTGTGAGATATTATGTGTTTTGTGTCTGTGGTTCTGTGATGATTTGTATTTCAACTTCATGGGCAATAACGATCTGTCATTTTGAACGGTTCGAGTTGGTTTAATTACCGACTTGGAGCGGTCAAAAAGCCAGTTCGTTACAGTTGGTATCGGAGCTAGGTTAAACAAAGCTTAGCTTATGAGGTTGAAACACTCATTAGAGATGGAGTAGAAATACTCTAGAATGGGTGAAGTCATCTTGGAATCATATTTGAGAGAGCGTATTTTGAAAATAAAAATATTTCAAATATTTTAAGGGATTTTAAAGGATTTCTATATATAAACAATTTGAAATTTTTGCCATGTTTATAAAGATATCCTTGTTTAAATCTCGTTCTTTTGAATTCGTCCCTCGGCTGGATCCTTCCTAAGTCAAGATTTTTCCAAATCCGAGACTTGGTCGTGACTTAGGAAATTGAAATTGTCACTTAGGTCCTGAATCTCCTTCGATTCGCTTGATTATCTTTAGACCATGATAAATTCTCCTGATTCAATTTTGTAATGACCCACATCTTCAGCGGTATAATAATTAATTTATTTAATTATTTAAAGAGTGGTTTAGAGAATTTAAATGGTCGTTTAATTAAACAATAATAAATATTCAATTAAAATAATAATTAAATAATATATTTAAATTCCAGAATAGTCGGAAATAGTAGAATTCACAATATTGTGTGAACTGGATAATTCAGAGTGTATAATTCAGTTCGGAATTTAATTTGAATAACGAATATATTATATAAATGACAGTTGAACGAATAAATTATAATATAATTATAATCGAGCTAGAAATGGCGCTGCAGTTCGTAAATTGGTGATTCGAACTTCAACTGAATATACAGAAGCCGTTTTAAAATGGATTTCTGTGAAACAAGAAATGTTAGGAGCTTGTGGTGTATATCTTTTTAGTGGAAGAGAGAAATCGAGATTTCGTCGTATAAATTTTGATTTACGTCCAAATCAAATTTTAGAAAAGTCGCTGTGGAATTCCTTTATAATTTATAAAGGAATTATTTATATTTTAAAGAGGAATTTCATTATAAATCTAATATCGATTTAAAACGCGATTTGAAATATCGAGGTAGAACTTCATATAGGAATATTCTAGAGATGTGTGATATTCTGTGTGAATACGTACGATAATATTTATTTACAAAATATTTAAATTAATTATATTTAAATATATTTATATATTTAAATGTGTCATTCAGAGCTTTAAAAATAGCCAGTTTTGCAAACGAAGTCGGAATTCGACGAAACCAGTTTCGTTGGGACCGTAATGTCGAACTGTAGCTGCATGTCCATTTTCGTGATTTTTGGGTATTGTATGTGATCATAGGGAATTTTAAAAGACAAGAGAAGATAGCGGTTGAATAAAAACCAATATAAAATAAATTATAAAAATCATATAAATACACCACCTTACCATCTAAACCTAAAAATCATTCATCCTTTGGTCAACAGAAAAGCGCCTCCACCGAATTTCTTCCATCGCGAGGAATTCTATCTTCAAAATAAAATCCAAAGAAAGTGAAATAAATTCCTAAATTTAGTAAAACTTCTATCTTTGAATCCCTTTTGGGTTTCTCTTCAGGTTCATAAGTGTTTTACCAGTCTCGAACTAGGATCTGCTCGCTGTGTTTAGAGCATCAACTTCTAGGGTTACGAAGTGCTTTCGATTTTGGGCGAGATGGTTGATTTCGGACACACATTCGAGTTCGGGATGGGGATTCACTTCTTGTATCAATTTTTGGAGTTGTAATATGAAATTTTTGTTCGATCCTTTGCTGAAACCGTGAGTTGTGGGTTGAGAACGGATTCACGTTGAGGGGTTCGAGTTTAACTTCGATGGCTTGGGGTTGGGGAGAAACTGACGAGAAGTAAAATGGTGATGGCGGTTTGAAATTCCATGGAGAAATGGAAGTACGGCGTCAGGTTGAAGGATCGAAAATGGTCTTCGAATTAAGGAGCAATGTGGTTTCTTTTTTGTGGAAGAAAGGCTCGTAGTGGGTTGGATTGGAAGGGAGTGGGCCGACGTATTAAAGGTTAAAGCCCAAATTGATTAAAAGGAAATTTAATTATTTTATATTTAGAATAGTACAATCTTATAATTTGTATAACTTCTCCATACTATATCAGAATTTGGAACGGTCAGGTCCGTTGGGATCGTATGGACGAGAGCTCCACAACGGAACTAACTGGAAGTGGATTGAAGCTCGTTTGAATTTATGGTGAAATAAATTGTTTGATTCAAATCAAACAACAGTTTACCGTTCTTTAACGATGAACTGCCAATGTGAGTAAATCTCACTAACTCTGAACAATTTATAATTTCATGTTGTATTTTTAGAACTGTTAAATATTGGTTGATTGACTGTGTGTTGACTGTTTGATTGAACTTCTAGTCAGTTAGTTGAATTTCTATATTGATTCTGTTTATCAGAATATATCATATGGAACTGAAAGTGATATTGATTTTATTGTGTAACATCTGTGGATGCAAAGAAACAGATTGGAGGAATCCGACTGGATTCCTCAACAGATATTTTATTATTTTCATATATTGTGATATATGATGTGGTTTATAATCTGTTGTTGATTATATGTGTATGGACGTTATTGGTCATCGTGATTTGATGTGTTAAGTACCATAAAATATCGGAATGGATAAAGGAGATTTTCAAAATGAATATTGAAATTAGATTATTTATAAAATCAAAGGGGTTTTATAAAAGAGATAATATTTATAAAATCAAAGAAGCTTTTATAAAGGAAATTTATTAATAAATGGAATATTTATAAATATGGAATTTTATATGAAGGGAAATCTTTATAAATGGAACATTTATAAAGTGAATTATTTATTTAGAATAAATAAATTAGATATTTAAAAGGGATTATTTATTTAGAGAATGAATAAAGAAATATTTGTAAACCATTTACAAATAAAATAGAAAGAGAAATATGTTTAAAACATTTACAAATAGGTTATAAAGGATATTTATTTGTTAAATGAATAGAATAAGATAAAAGGAATATTTGTTAGAAAACAAATAAGATATTATATAAGAAATATTTGCAACACATTTGCAAATAGAGTTGAAAAGGAAATATTCGCAAACCATTTGCAAATAGAATAGAGAAGGGAATATTTGCAAACCATTTGCAAATAGAATTTAAAAGGGTAATATTTGAAAACCATTTACAAATAAAGATTTAAAAAGGAAATATGGGTAAAGGCAATTAGAAAACAAATGGATTATAAAGGAAATATTTAACTTTGGATAAATAGATATATATATATAAGTCTGAACTTATATATGAAGAAGTAAACAGATTAAAGGAGCAGATTTATTTATAAATGATATTTATAAATTAAGTTAAATATTTATCATTTGGATAAATAGAATATATAAGTCAGGACTTATATAAAGAAGAAAAATCGATTTCAACATCGATGTTTGAAACTGAATAAGGACAAAAAGTTAATCAGTTAGGGTTAACCAGTTAGAGTAAAACCATTAGGGTTAATCAGTTAAGGTTAACCAGTTAGAGTAAAACCATTAGGGTTAATCAGTTAGGTTAAACCGTTGAATTAAACCAATTAGAGTTAAACCAGTTAGAGTTAATCAGTTAGAGTTAAAACCAGTTAGAGTTAATCGATAGAGTTAAATCGAACTAGAGTTATTCAGTTGGAGTTAACCGAATTTAGTTTATTCAAATAGAGTTGAAATAGAGTTGATCGAATTTAGTTATTCGAAGAAGTAAATTGAATCAGAAATATTCGAAGTGAGATAATCGAATGTTAGATATTCGAAGTGAGTTGATCGAATCTAGTTATTCGACAGGAGTTAAATCGAATAAGATTTATTCAAAGAAAGAGATTATCGAATATAAGTATTCAAAGAAGCAAATCGAATATAAGTTATTCGAATAAGTTATTCGAATAAGAGTTAATCCAGTAAGAGTTATTAGGTTGGAGTTATTCAAATAAGAGTTAACCGAATAGGAGTAAATAAATTTGTTGTCGTTATATTATTCGAGTTAGGAAATAAAAGTCATATTTAAAGATAATATATTTCGGATGTAGGAGATTATAACACCATTGTTATAATCATGTAAACTTGTAAAAGAAGGGGGTTCATAAATAGAATCTGAGGGTTCGTAAGGAAGTGTTAAAAAGTTAAAAAGGTGAATCTTATCTATTTCGAGATTTGAAAGGTGGTTCAGTTAAGGTCTGAGAGGTAGTTATACCCCAACTTGATTGACTGTGTTTTAAATTAAGAAATGGTTACAGTTCGAGTGTGAAGTGGTTAAGTGGATTTAGTAATTTAGTATAGTGGTTTGAGTCGTCATCGCAATATAGTTTTAAACATCTGTTTAAATCCCAATTAAGATGTTTTGGGAATGTTTTCCAAACGAGAATCAGAAATGTTTTCTGATAATAGAAAAAAAGAATTTAGAATATATGGAAACAGGAGATAAGTAAATTAAGGAAATAAAGAGATAGATGTTGAATGATGATTGATCGATATAATTTCCTCCTGGAAACAATATCGTTGTTTGCACACCTGTTTTTCTTTGATGGTTAAATCACAGACTATCGAAGTTTTGTTCATTTTAACATTGTTAATATGGAGTGACCAGTAGGATTATTATATAAAAAAACACTCTGTATTGGCATAAGCGTTGCGAATCATATATGCCAAAGAAAATTGAAGACGGAGTAAAGTGCAAGGGCTGTTGTATAAATCTTAGATAACAGTGTCTAAGATGGATATACTGAATAGTACTTTCGGTTCATCCTGTTCCTGGATGACTTGTATGGATGAATGTCTGACAGAGTATTTCTAGAAAGGTCACATACATTGATTTCTTCAACTGTACCCAGAGTGGAAGCGGAGAAGGAAGCTTCTTTAGCTAACACGTAATGTACTTTTGTAGACGTCAATTAGTGATTTTCGATGGATCTGACAATGTGGCATTCGAAGCGAATCTGATGTGATGATAAAGCGTAGCTTCTAGCCTCACATCCGGTAAATGACAGAAATCGGGCAGGCAACATGGCTATGTAGGTCGCACCTATTAGGGTGTATAATCACCTGATCTAGAGTTTCATTTACTTCAAAAAAATCTATTGTTGATGCTGTCCCATTCGGGAAACGGTTGCTGATCCCAACCGTTGGTGATATACATTCGATACACTCAAGCGAAATGAGTGGTCGGTCATGTGTGGCCAGGTTGCAAGATGTTCTTGTTGAATCCAGTGTATTCCTCTCTAGAGGTACACTAGCGAAAGGTGGTTCCATACCTTGTCATAGTTGGAAATCCATTACCCAATACGTGCTTGCGGTTTTGATTGTATACTATATATGTAGAACGTGAGATGAAAGCGTTTGTGCTAGATGATTATTATATTGTGGTTGATAAACATTATTATAATATCAAAAGGTTTTTGATATAAAGATAATTTGGATTCTCATAAGGGAAAAACCCGTTCCGTTATACGGCGTGGTCTTATGAGATATCATTTACCTGCTTGAACTGTTTTAAACTGTTTTACTCACACCAGTCCCATGACTAACCCGGAGTTTATTTTGTTTTGTTTTCCCTAAACTCTTGGGTGCCCAATTTTGTACGGCCAGTCAAGTAGTCGGGATTTACAGATACTTGAAGAGCTGGAGCAGGAGGCTTAAGGATTATATAGCTATTATTATTCCGCTGTGTTGTAAGTGTTGTACTCTGATAATGTTATTATACACATATATTGATTTTATTTCAAGGATATGTTATCTATTATATGTTGTTCGTTCCGCTGTGAGATTCGTGTTACTCTGATATTGTGTTCTTCTTCTTATTCTATTCTAAGTTTCTATCTTATCTATTCTCACCCTCTAACTTCTTTCATTAACTATTCGGTTATTTTCGATCCTTGGATGTTCGATATGTGTTGTATATCGGATAACCAAGATCACAAATTTTCGGGTCGTTACAGTTGGTATCAAAACTTAAGGTTAAGTGAATTACCTTGGCTCTGTGGCGTGACTCAGTAGAGATGGGGTTAGTAATAACCTAGATCGAGTTTGAGTGTATATATACGAGTGAACGTATATGTTATTTGATATAAAAATTGTTTTATATTATGGTGATTTATTGGTCGAGTTGTTTGTGAATTCTGGTCGATCAGTTTGATCCCCTGTATCGGTAGAAGTTTCTAAACACTCAAATACGATGGGTTGACACGATATGTTTTGAAAAGAGGGTAAATGAAATAATTTTACCCAAATTATATTTTGACATAAAGAATTTATATTGAAATGATTATAACATATTGGATATATTGGTTGTTATTATAATCGAGTAAGATTATAAAATGAGAAATGGTTATGTAAATAGCCAATCAGAATTCGTATAAGTGAAACATGCGAAATCGAATTGAATTAAATCTGAATTTAAATCAGAATTTAAACAAAAACCTGGAAATTTGAATAAATGTTTGTAAATGGATTTGATTGAATATATGAGAATTTTAAGATCTTGGGAGATTTTAAATTGTTTTACAAGCAGTGTGAATTATATTTTGAAATGAATTTCAATGTGGAAATGTTTAGAAATGGTTTTATAGTATTGAACTCACTTCGATCGCTGGAAAATAGATTCTGATGATGACAGCTGCATCATCAGTATTTATTTTCGAGTTGTAAGTGACGAATTACTACCAGAGATACTGTTTTGAATTTGTTTTGGGAAAGACAAGTTGTGTTGAATTTCAAAAAGGAAACTTTGATTTTTGAAAAGAGTAAACTGTTTAAAAACTCCCAGGGAAAGACTGTTTGAATTAAAAAAACAAATTTAACATAAATTTGTGAAAGCAAATTTGAATTAAAGTAAAGCCAGCAAAGTGATAACGGAGATTGAATTAGAATGATATCAAGACAAATTGGATTGTGAGATTCAAATTTGAAGTGTAATGTGATAATCAAGTTAAGAGTTGGGAATCGAGAAGAAACTCGAGTTGAAATGATATTTGACTCGGATATAAGCGAATGGTTGTGTTGTGGATAAAAGCAGATTGGAATTTGATTGGGATGACCCTTGTATCCGCTGAATTGATAACAGGTGGAAAGGATAAAATGATATGCCGACAAAAGGTACAAGTTTATAATTCTATTGGATATAAGGTTTATGAGCCGAATTGGCAAGCCGCTTGGCTGTTTGATTTTCTTTTGGGTTGGATATAGCCCAGAGAGGCAAGTTGGAGTTTGACTTATTGACCAGTACAAAGGAGGTGCTGGCGAAATTTTTTGAAAAGTTAAGGCGTTAGAAAATTTTCAGGATTTTTGAAAATTTTCGTTGATAAGAATTAATTAATATTTAATTGAAATTAAATTGGTTCAGTTGAAACTGAAGTTAAGAAGTGAACAAATAAGTTATAACCAGTCAATAGGGTTTGTTTCCTACCTTAGCAATTTCGAGGACGAAATTATTTTAAGTAGGGAAGAATGTAATGACCCGCATCTTCAGCGGTATAATAATTAATTTATTTAGTGGTTTAGAGAATTTAAATGGTCGTTTAATTAAACAATAATGAATATTTAATTAAAATAATAATTAAATAATATATTTAAATTCCAGAATAGTCGGAAATAGTAGAATTCACAATATTGTGTGAACTGGATAATTCAGAGTATATAATTCAGTTTGGAATTTAATTTGAATAACGAATATATTATATAAACGACAGTTGAATGAATAAATTATAATATAATTATAATCAAGCTCGAAATGGCGCTCCAGTTCGTAAATTGGCGATTCGAACTTCAACTGAATATACAGAAGCCGTTTTAAAACGAATTTCTGTGAAACAAGAAACGTTAGGAGCTGGTGGAGTATATCTTTTTAGTGGAAGAGAGAAATCGAGATTTTGTCGTATAGATTTTGATTTACGTCCAAATCAAATTTTAGAAAAGTCGCTGTGGAATTCCTTTATAATTTGTAAAGGAATTATTTATATTTTAAAGAGGAATTTCATTATAAATCGAATATCGATTTAAAACGGGATCTGAAATATCGAGTTAGAACTTCATATAGGAATATTCTAGAGCTGTGTGATATTCTGTGTGAATACATACGATAATATTTATTTATAAATATTTAATTTAATTATATTTAAATATATTTATATATTTAAATGGGTCATTCAGAGCTTTAAAAATTGCCAGTTTTGCAAACGAAGTCGGAATTCGATGAAACCAGTTTCGTTGGGACCGTAATGTCGAACTGTAGCTGCATGTCCATTTTCGTGATTTTTGGGTATTGTATGTGATCGTAGGGAATTTTAAAAGACAAGCGAAGATAGCGGTTGAATAAAAACCAATATAAAATAAATTATAAAAATCATATAAATACACCACTTTACCATCTAAACCTAAAAATCATTCATCCTTTGGTCAACAGAAAAGCGCCTCCACCGAATTTCTTCCATCGCGAGGAATTCTATCTTCAAAATAAAATCCAAAGAAAGTGAAATAAATTCCTAAATTTAGTAAAACTTATATCTTTGAATCCCTTTTGGGTTTCTCTTCAGGTTCATATGTGTTTTACCAGTCTCGAACTAGGATCTGCTCACTGCGTTTAGAGCATCAACTTCTAGGGTTACGAAGTGCTTTCGATTTTGGGCGAGATGGTTGATTTCGGACACACATTCGAGTTCGGGATGGTGATTCACTTCTTGTATCAATTTTTGGAGTTGTAATATGAAATTTTTGTTTGATCCTTTGTTGAAACCGTGAGTTGTGGGCTGAGAACGGATTCATGTTGAGGGGTTCGAGTTTAACTTCGATGGCTTGGGGTTGGTGAGAAACTGACGAGAAGTAAAATGGTGATGGCGGTTTGAAATTCCATGGAGAAATGGAAGTACGGCGTCAGGTTGAAGGATCGAAAATGGTCTTCGAATTAAGGAGCAACGTGGTTTCTTTTTTGTGGAAGAAAGGCTCGTAGTGGGTTGGATTGGAAGGGAGTGGGCCGACGTATTAAAGGTTAAAGCCCAAATTGATTAAAAGGAAATTTAATTATTTTATATTTAGAATAGTACAATCTTATAATTTGTATAACTTCTCCATACTATATCAGAATTTGGAACGGTCAGGTCCGTTGGGATCGTATGGACGAGAGCTCCACAACGGAACTAACTGGAAATGGATTGAAGCTCGTTTGAATTTATGGCGAAATAAATTGTTTGATTCAAATCAAACAATAGTTTACCGTTCTTTAACGATGAACTGCCAATGTGAGTAAACCTCACTAACTCTGAACAGTTTATAATTTCATGTTGTATTTTTAGAACGGTTAAATATTGGCTGATTGACTGTGTGTTGACTGTTTGGTTGAACTACTAGTCAGTTAGTTGAATTTCTATATTGATTCTGTTTATCAGAATATATCATATGGAACTGAAAGTGATATTGATTTTATTGTGTAACATCTGTGGATGCAGGGAAACAGATTGGAGGAATCCGACTGGATTCCTCAACAGCTATTTTATTATTTTCATATATTGTGATATATGAAGAGGTTTATAATCTGTTGTTGATTATATGTGTATGGACGTAATTGGTCATCGTGATTTGATGTGTTAAGTACCATAAAATATTGGAATGGAAAAAGGAGATTTTCAAAATGAATATTGATATTAGATTATTTATAAAATCAAAGGGGTTTTAATAAAGAGATAATATTTATAAAATCAAAGAAGATTTTATAAAGGAAATTTATTTATAAATGGAATATTTATAAATATGGAATTTTATATGAAGGGAAATCTTTATAAATGGAATATTTATAAAGTGAATTATTTATTTAGAATAAATAAATTAGATATTTAAAAGGGATTATTTATTTAGAGAATGAATAAAGAAATATTTGTAAACCATTTACAAATAAAATAGAAAGAGAAATATGTGTTAAACATTTACAAATAGGTTATAAAGGATATTTATTTGTTAAATAAATAGAATAAGATAAAAGGAATATTTGTTTAGAAAACAAATATGATATTATATAAGAAATATTTGCAACACATTTGCAAATAGAGTTGAAAAGGAAATATTTGCAAACCATTTGCAAATAGAATAGAGAAGGGAATATTTGCAAACCATTTGCAAATAGAATTTAAAAGGGTAATATTTGAAAACCATTTACAAATAAAGATTTAAAAAGGAAATATGGGTAAAGGCATTTATAAAACAAATAGATTATAAAGGAAATATTTATCTTTGGATAAATAGATATATATAAGTCTGAACTTATATATGAAGAAGTAAACAGATAAAAGGAGCAGATTGATTTATAAATGATATTTATAAATTAAGTTAAATATTTATCATTTGGATAAATAGAATATATAAGTCAGGACTTATATAAAGAAGAAAAGTCGATTTCAACATCGATGCTTGAAACTGAATAAGGACAAAGAGTTAATCAGTTAGGGTTAACCAGTTAGAGTAAAACCATTAGGGTTAATCAGTTAGGCTTAACCAGTTAGAGTAAAACCATTAGGGCTAATCAGTTAGGTTAAACCGTAGAGTTAAACCAGTTAGAGTTAATCAGTTAGAGTTAAAACCAGTTAGAGTTAATCGATAGAGTTAAATCGAACTAGAGTTATTCAGTTGGAGTTAACCGAATTTAGTTTATTCAAATAGAGTTGAAATAGAGTTAATCGAATTTAGTTATTCGAAGAAGTAAATCGAATCAGAAATATTCGAAGTGAGATAATCGAATGTTAGATATTCAAAGTGAATTGATCGAATCTAGTTATTCGACAGGAGTTAAATCGAATAAGATTTATTCGAAGAAAGAGATTATCGAATATAAGTATTCGAAGAAGCAAATCGAATATAAGTTATTCGAATAAGTTATTCGAATAAGAGTTAATCCAGTAAGAGTTATTAGGTTGGAGTTATTCAAATAAGAGTTAACCGAAAAGGAGTAAATAAATTAGTTGTCGTTATATTATTCGAGTTAGGAAATAAAAGTCATATTTAAAGATAATATATCTCGGATGCAGGAGATTATAACACCATTGTTATAATCATGAACACTTGTAAAAGAAGGGGGTTCGTAAATAGAATCCGAGGGTTCGTACGGAAGTGTTAAAGAGTTAAAAAGGTGAATCTTATCTATTTCGTGATTTGAAAGGTGGTTCAGTTAAGGTCTGATAGGTAGCTATACCCCAACTTGATTGACTACGTTTTTAATTAAGAAATGGTTATGGTTCGAGTGTGAAGTGGTTAAGTGGATTTAGTAATTTAGTATAGTGGTTTGAGTCGTCATCGCAATATAGTTTTAAACATCTGTTTAAATCCCAATTAAGAAGTTTTGGAAATGTTTTCCAAACGAGAATCAGAAATGTTTTCTGATAATAGGAAAAAAATAGAATTTAGAATATATGGAAACAGGAGATAAGTAAATTAATGAAATAAAGAGATAGATGTTGAATGATGATTGATCGATATAATTTCCTCCTGGAAACAATATCGTTGTTTGCACACCTGTTTTTCTTTGATGGTTAAATCACAGACTATCGAAGTTTTGACCATTTTAACGTTGTTAATATGGAGAGACCGGTTGGATTATTATCCAAAAAACCACTATGTATTGGCATAAGCGTTGCGAATCATATATGCCAAAGAAAATTAAAGACGGAGTAAAGTGCAAGGGATGTTGTATAAATCTTAGATAACAGTGCCTAAGATGGATATACTGAATAGTACCTTCGGTTCATCCTGTTCTTGGATGACTTGTATGGATGAATGTCTGACAAAGTATTTCCAGAAAGGTCACGTACATTGATTTCTTCAACCATACCCAGAGTGGAAGCGGAGAAGGAAAATTCTTTAGCTAACACGTAATGTACTGTTGTAGACGTCAATTAGTGATTTTCGATGGATCTGACAATGTGGCATTCAAAGTGAATCTGATGTGATGATAAAGCGTAGCATCTAGCCTCACATCCGGTAAATGATAGAAATCGGGCAGGCAGCATGGCTATGTAGGTCGCACCTATTAGGGTGTATAATCACCTGATCTAGAGTTTCATTTACTTCAAAAAAAATCTATTGTTGATGCTGTCCCATTCGGGAAACGGTTTTTGATCCCACCCGTTGGTGATATACATTCGATACACTCAAGCGAAATGAGTGGTCGGTCATGTGTGGCCGGGTTGCAAGATGTTCTTGTTGAATCCAGTGTATTCCTCTATAGAGGTACACTAGAGAAAGGTGGTTCCATTCCTTGTCATAGTTGGAAATCCATTACCCAATACGTGCTTGCGGTTTTGATTATATACTATATATGTAGAACGTGAGATGAAAGCGTTTCTGCTAGATGATTATTATATTGTGGTTGATAGACATTATTATAATATCAAAAGGTTTTTGATATAAAGATAATCTGGATTCTCATAAGGGGAAAAACCGTTCCGTTATACGGCGTGTTCTTATGAGATATCATTTACCTGCTTGAACTGTTTTAAACTGTTTTACTCACACCAGTCCCATGACTGACTCAGAGTTTATTTTGTTTTGTTTTCCCTAAACTCTTGGGTGCCCAATTTTGTACGGCCAGTCAAGTAGTCGGGATTTACAGATACTTGAAGAGCTGGAGCAGGAGGCTTCAGGATTATATAGCTATTATTATTCCGCTGTGTTGCAAGTGTTGTACTCTGATAATGTTATTATACACATATACTGATTTTATTTCAAGGATATGTTATCTATTATATGTTGTTCGTTCCGCTTTGAGATTCGTGTTACTCTGATATTGTGTTCTTCTTCTTCTTCTTCTATTTTAAGTTTCTATCTTATCTATTCTCACCCTCTAACTTCTTTCATTAACTATTCGGTTATTTTCGATCCTTGGATGTTCGATATGTGTCGTATATCGGATAACCAAGATCGCAAATTTTCGGGTCGTTACAGATTCGGTCAATATTCCCGCTCCTAGCCTATGTTTGAACTTAGCTTGAAGTGGATCAATGTAAGGCATGATAAAGCTTGAATTAACGACTAATGTTAAGTACTTGAGCATATTGAATAAATTGGAGAGAAAATCCAATAGAAACAAGTTAAATATATAAATTGAAAGGAAAGTTCCATTGACGAAAATATGTGTGAACTCAGATACTATACTAAAGTAAATTATATAGAACTTGTAAATTTCATGGGAAATAAACGATTTGATTCTCGATGACAGTAAAGGATAATAAAACCTCACGAATGAGTATGAGTATCCCTTGAACTAAAATATTCTTTTATGATGCATGGAATGTATGGTATTTACTTGGGAAAATATTTCTATATTTAAATTTTGTAAGCAGGAAAACACTAAATGTAAGGTTTGGAAAATACAAGGAAAGGGACTATAAAATATGTTGAGAATAACACCTTGTATGATTTGCGTTGTAAGTTTAATATGATATAAATAATATGTATTAAAACCCAAGGATGCTGAAAGAAATCTTGTATGATATATGGGAACGAAGAAAAAAGAGAGGAAAATGATTGCAATCAAAATATGTTATTTTGACATAAATTTAGAAAATTTACATATAGAAACTTGGAGTATCGAGTACGTGAAGAGTTTGGACATACGCCTGGCCAGTGCATGTATTAAATCCTAGATGTACTGGATAGATATGGAATCACACTCGAGATTCTCGAAAATAAATCTTTTGATGACTGCAGCATCATTCGCATTTATTCTCGGGTTTCAAATGTGAGATAAATAAATATTTCAAATTAAAACGTCAAATTAATACTAAAACTCTTATTTTAGAATGAAAATTTGAGCAAGAAATTTGGTTTTGAATAAATTTTCAAACTAACTTAAAATGGAATGAAGGATGGACTTTAATTATAAACATGGGCTGATTATGAACATGTAAGTTAAATATAATTGAAATTGGAAATTTATTTCTTTAGGTAAGACTCGAATGCATAATAAATGAAGACATAAGCTTCATAATGTTTAAAAGAATATGAGATATAAGTTTGATTTTGAACTAATGTATTGGAAATATGTGTCAATTTTTGTAAATATTTGGGAATACAATGTGATATTATGAAACAGTAAGGACTGACTTTTTATATATATCAGAAAATTAAAGGAGTTTATAAGTGAAGAAAGAAGGAAAAACAAAGTATGAACCAAAGTCATTTGAAGAAAATGTATGTTTTGAGCTAAAATTTGCTTTTAAGGGAATATAAAATGAATAAGATTTGTATGAATGAATTTATTTAATTCATAGGGTTATCGTGAATGAAATTTCTTCAATAATCAAGTCATTTCAAGAACGAGAGGGTTAAATTTACATTATTATAAAAGAAGATTATAGTGTGGTTGTTTTTCCAGTGCAAACCAAATAAGAATGGTGAATAGTAAACAAAGCCCAGTTCTTGAATGGTCAGGCTAATTTTAAGTAGCAGGCAAACCTCCTTATAATTTACATAACATTAACGGTTTTTCCCTACTTATGATACTGTAGTTTAACCCTCCATTCTGAATTTTCCATTAAAATATGCCATTCAAAAAAACTTATTGAATATCAAATTCCAATACATTGTCCCACTAATAAAGGCTGCCAGTAAGGCGGTGAGACACTCACATGCCATTATAAGTGGACAAGTCTTAACATCCCCATGTAAACAAATAGTGAAAGGATAGTAGGCATACGTCAATTCCGGTTTTGGTGAAATTCAAATGAATGTATATATTTTAAAAAAAAAATAGAAACTGAAATAAGATTAGGCTGCCGCGACAACAACACCTTCCCATTAACAACAGCAACAAAGAATGAAAAAATTTTGATTTTTGAATATCATATTGGAAATTATAAAGTTGGTTTTGAATCAATAAAGTAAAATGCTAGTTAGATACATATGAGAGTGTTCATTACGGACTTTAAAATTTACCTTATGTGAATATAAAACTAAGAATAGTGATAGAAATAAATGAATCCAGTAAGTATAGTAAAACAAGTTTGATACCCAAATCATTGAAAAGAATATATTTAGAACTTTAGTTTGATAAATAAGAAAGTATGGATAAGCAAAAGTTTATGTATATTGTAAATAAATGATGATTGGTTTTAAAAGAGATGATAACTATTAATGTATGATATTTTACATTGGTTAACTTTAGGCAAAAGAAATAAATATGAGAGTATTTATTCACTGTAATTGAATAGAATTTTTTGCGTTGACTGCTAATTGAAGGGAACAGGGGAATTTCATTATAATTTATAATATTTAAAGATTATTCCTGCTTGTAATGTTATGTTTATGTGCTCCTTCTAAAGCGTCTACCTCACATCTTAACAACATGTCAGTATGAATCTCCCTCTATATCATACATTAAATTTCCAAGTATGGTACACTAACATATGCAATTTGGGTCAAAAAAAAAAGTGTAAAAGAAAGGGATGCTAGTAGTAGCAGCAGCAGGAATGCTATTGCCACCAGCAGCGATGGCTGCAGGCCCGGCAGTGACTGTTGCTGCCGCAATAGGAAAAATAAAGGAAAAACTAAACTGAAAAAAAAAACTGGACTAGAAAGAAAAAAAACTGCAAAATAAAAACTGCATTAACAGAAGAAAAGGAGGCGACAAGACTACCGCTGCCCAAAGCAGCAGCAGTGGCAGCTGCTGTGGGAAGTAGCAGCAGCAGCTGCTACTGTAGAAAGAAGAAGAAAAAAAGAAGGAAAAAACACAATTTGTTATTTGTTCAGTTTATATATTATGCTTTTCCGCAGTGATTACTTTCCATGATTGTATTGCATTTATTTAAATAAATTTTGATTAAAATATATATGCATTGAATTATTTAGAATTGTATGTTTTGTTACATTCTGTGCTAATGAAAGAAAAGCGAAGGTGTAAATGAACTGAACCAAAACAATTTAACAAACAAAGTCTAAATAATTTGAGTATCTAATTAAGTTGATATTAGATATCTGAATGTTAATAGTAAGCTTTATATGATTTCATGTTGTTAACATGCTACGCCAACTTATGCATCAACTGCCAATTATTGTGTATCCTCATTTTATTTCATATATATATTGATTATCACTACATGTTGTGTGTCTTAGTAGGTACAACGGCACGCTTCGCTTACGGAGCTCGCTTTTGCGCAAAATGCTAAGAAAAAAAAGCAAATACGCTTTAAAATGCTAAATAAGGTACGTAACTCGATTTACATATCGTAGTTGGGTTGTTTTTCTTTTGTTTCCCCTATATTGGGATGCCTCATCATGCGAATGAGATGTATATTGAAATTGTAAATTTTTCCAGGCAAGCCGTACAAAGTAGGTGCTGCCGAAATTTTCTGTAATTCCAAGTGTTAGAAAAATTTTGAGTTTTAAAAATTCTACAACATATTTTTCTTTCAAACCAATTTTAAACTACGTGAAGATATTTGCAAAGTTACCTATGTAGACTTGATTTCTATGGACATTCCTTTTCGAGGACGAAAAACACTAAGTGGGGGAGGATGTAACGAACCGGTAATTTTGTTATTTTAAATATAAATTAAATTAAGATGTAACGCTAAAATAAATATTTATAATTGAGTTTGACCAAAAAAAATGGAACATCACATACTTTGAACGTGGTCGGCTTAATATAAACATGGTGACTGAACAAATGCTTTAGCCTTAACTTAGATCTTTCATGTGAAGACATAATCCATCAAAACTCGAAAATTTGGAATTTATTTTCGATATGAATGGTTTTGTTAAAACCAACATTTATAATAAAATTTGGATTATATAAATGTTTGAATTCGACTGGAAATTATAAATTTTATAATTTAATTTATGTTGATAAAAATAATTTCAAATATAAGATCGGAAATTGTTCACGATTAAAGAGCCAATTTATTTTAACATCAAATCGGTAAACATGAATATAAGTTTGAATTTCAATATATGATCGGCTTGATAAAATGAAGAAATTTCAAGTAACAATGTTGTCTAATACAGCCGTGGTCCATTCACTAGTAATAACTTCACAATTTTATTCCAAATAAAAATTTATTTTGAATTTTAACATTCGTAGAAAATTTATTCAACGGCTTTGTTTCTGTAATCCTCAGCGTTGCCTAACTGTGACGCGCATGAAAACCAATAGCATGTCAATACGTTCATTGTGCCAGCAATTTGTGTCCTTATAAAATAAAAATACGTTAATGGAATGAATGAAGAAAATAAATGGTGGGAACACCAGATTTGAATTGCAAGATATATTACAACGGCAGACAATGTTCAACCAAATTTTACACTTATCTATAGGCTGAACAAAATTGACATACGTCCTTTCCTATGAAATATTTTACCATGTTGTTTTCTCTTCCTATGCCTGTACAGTTCCTTCTCCAATGTTCAAAGATTTCTAAATCTTTTCCTGTCAGTAAAGAAAGAATTGCAAAATACTATACAGGATTTCAAATCTCCCTCTGTCAGTTTATGGGATTTCGAAATCCCCTTTCTGACAGATACAAATATTTCGAAACAGTGAACCAAGATTTGAAATCTTCATATGTAGAGTATCCAACGTTATATAACTTCACGTATTTGTCTTCTTCTGCTACCTGCTTATTCCCTTTTCTCTTTTAAACTTGTCACCTTCAGCTCAGATAAAAAGAAAAACAAAGGGATATCAATCCTCACTAACGCTTCCGTGTCTTTTAATTGATCTCCTCCCCTTTTGCTACCCTCAAGCAACAATCTTTCCCTAAATTCCACAACCAGATTTCATCTTTCCACTTCCTGCACCAATCGGTCTTTCACCTCCATCGGCCGCCGCTCCAGGCAGCACCGCACCACTCCGGTAGCCTCAAGCGAACCCCTTCCATCGCTTTGCTCCTCTCAAGCATCCGAACCCGGTAGGAAAAAAAATCAGTACTGTGATCTCATCCTCTTGGACATCGAATCCAAGAATGGCGTCGTTCTGTTCCTCCTCCAAGTTGCTCACGCAACCAACGGTCGTGCCTGGGTCTAGAGCCTCCAGTAGCCTCCACCAATAACCCAACCCAACACTAAAAACTCTGGGAGAGCACTGTCTCCGCCAGGTTGGTCTGAAGCCTCTCCTTTCAAAAAAAAAAAAGAGAAGCGCAGATCTGGCCTTTTAAATCGGGGCTCTGCCTCCGACCAAGTTACACCAACGCTGCTCAAGTTGCCAGCGTCTTGTGCCCTTTTTCGTCCTGCGAGTTCAACCTGGTTTGCAACTCACTCATGCCCAATTCCTTGAATTACAACATGCCATGAGAAGCACGCCAAGTGCTTGGATAAATGCCACAAAGGCTGCTGGGTTGGTTGGAGCTCACTGTTTTGGACAGAAGATTAGATCCCGTCAAGTCACGTATATTGTCCGGGTCGCTGTCCCATTCAATCCAAGGTGGTGAGCTTTGCTTTTATTTTTTCCAAAAATATTCGCATGCATGTCATCATTTCTTGTTTAAAACATCGTTTTTGATTTTTCGTCTGGGTAATTATAGTTTGGGAGCGTCAACATAATTGAGATCGAACCAGTGGCGGAGCCAGAAAATCCATATGGAGGGCAAGAAATTAAGCAAGGGGGTTCGGGGGCGGCAACCCCCGAAAAATAAAATCAGCCATTTTTTTCCTACAGGCTTCACAGTGGCATTTACACAAACATCATGTTGGTGATGTGGTGTTCACATGTGAGTGACTAGGTTAGGGGACTTGTGAGGCACAACACAACTAGTATTGCAAACACCTTGAGTTTTATTATCATTTGCACTGCCTTGTACAATGAACAGAACTGCTAGTAAAGTGAAGAGAACTGACCATCAACTTGCAAATTGTTTTCAGTATTACAAACACCTTGAGTTATATTATCCAAAAGAGAAGTTAGGAAACTTTTGTCCACACCTGAGATCGGACCATCAACTCACAAAGCAGCTGAGGCTGGACAAATGTTGGATTGAGGTTCCAAGGTCAAAATAGGAGACAGTTTTTTTTTGGTTGGTTACAAATTTTCTGGGGGGGGGGGGGGCAACTGCCCAGGCCAGAAGCAACATGCCTCCGCCCCTGGATCGAACACCGTTGAGTCACTGATTTCGTTGTCAAGAGTTTAGTTGAAATATGATTCATACATTCCCGATATTACATTTGTGTACATATGTACATATGTATACAAGTCTATTGGTCATACGTTCGTTGTTAGACAATCATGTCTCATCCTTGGATTTACTGTCAAATTTGTCACCTTTGTCTTCTAGCCGCAGAAGGTGAGTTTTCCTCACTCATAGACTAATATTTTTATGAAGTGAATTAAGATTTGAAATGTTGAATGAAATGTTAGGGTGCTCTAGATTAGTTTAATTCGTGGTTGTGCACATGCGACAAACACGGTTATTTCATATGACACTATGGTTGTATGCTTGAAATGCTATGTTATTTTCCTTATTGTACAAGTTCCCTTTTTGATTAGAAACCATTACACGTTGAAATGATACATACCCGAACCCCTTTTGTATTCGAATCGATTTGGGTTGCGGGTTTGAAATGATACACACCCATGATTCGAATATTGTTAAAGAACGGATTGAAATGATAAACTCACTTGACCGTAGGATAGAAAATTTTATATAAACACCCAGTCAATAAATTAAAAATATTTTCAAATTATTTTATCAATTTTGTATGTTGAAATTTTAATGAAATCCCTATATAGCGTAAAGAAAGTTTTTTAAAAGTAATTTTATGCAAATATTTACTTGAGATTTTGTGAAATCCAATTTGTATAAAAAAAAAGTTTAAGTGATTTTTGCAAGATAACACCAAGTTTAATTTATTTGAATAAATTCCTTATAACTTGATGTTTATATAATGAATTTAATAATGTGACAAATTTTGAATTCAATACAAGGAATTTACAAAGATTTGATAAGCTTGTTCCAAACTTATTTTGATATATGTTTGGTAATGGATTTTCGCCATAAAAATATAAGAAGGATTTTGTCGAAATGGAAAGTATTTAAGTTCAAATATAAAAGAATATGATTTTCTAAATCACGGTGAATACGAGTTTGGAATTTAATAAATCACATTTCGATTAACAACTAACGTTAAAAGTTGTTTGGGATTTATTATATGAAATGGATATGTCGAATCCAGGGTAAAGATTGGTTTAAAAATCGTTTTAACCATGAGGTATTAAATTTGAACCCAATAAATGGGAATTTTGTATAAATGTGAAATTTTGATAGGAGAGGAAATTCTAAGACATGGATCTGGATTTGGATTGGATCAATATTATTTCAATTTCATAGAAGTAAAATTTTCCTCATTACTTAATTTTATAAATATTTTCTATAAAATGGTTTGATTACTTTAACTATATGTATTTTATAATATTTTTCTAACCATATATATTTATACATTACTCTCAAATTAATATACATATACTTTCCAACTCTATATATGTTTATACATTACTTTCAATATATTATTTTCAAAACTTAACGTTTCTAAAGGTGTTTTATAATTTCGAATATAAATCTATGTCTGATCCATTCTATTGAGTCCAAAAGGTGAAAGAAAGGATTTCAAGCAATAGCAATATTTCATGGGATTTAGAACTTAAAAATTCAATGGTTGACGGAGTAATGGCGAATATTGGTTTTATGATCTCAAATCAAACCAATGATAAATGATTTTGAGAAATCTATTTTTTGGGCCAATACTTGGAATAACTCGATTTGCGATATGATTTCAAATAAAATGGCCATGGTGTGAAAAAAAATGTAAGCGTCGGTTGTTAAAGAGACCGGAGTCGGTAAGTGGCATACTCTCTGTCAGTGATGATACCACTTTAACAACTGTATACGTGATGGAGTATCAGAACGACAGCAAGATGGCTTGGAAGTGACCATTGAATTAAAGAAGGCATATGATAACGAACTGGCCTTGACCTTCGGGTCATAAATAAAATGACTAAAACAGGAGCTATACCATGACTAATTGAGGTCGCACCTCATATCAAATACGCTTCTTCGATACCATCCCTATTATTGTTGTGATTAATTTGGGTGCACCCTTTTTGATTTGGGAGTGTGTTCGGAGGTGGGCGGTAGAGGCTGTTATGCATTACCATCGGTTCGGGAGTGCAACTAGTAGAATCCTAGCCTGGGTGTTGCCTCGCGTGCCTTGTCATATTTATCCTATGAGAGCCCCATACGATTTTGACTTAGTATTGCTTTCTATGGAGGGCCCTATGATAACACCAGTGCGGTGAATTTACGATACTGTATAGACTGTGATGCCTAGAAACTACGTAAGGGTAATATGGTAATCCCGCTTACGCTATTTTCAGTTTAGTGAATAGACATTACAATAATAGCGTACTATTTTACATTTATTATTTCCACAGATCCTTAGAGGATGGGAATCCCAAACCTCCTCTAAGTTACTGTACTTTTCAGTTAACACTTCATTTGATTTAATTCACTTATATGAGAATGTTAGTCCTGACTCGAGTACTTTGTTTGTTTTATTCTTGCAATCGCTCGGGTCAGACCGAGGATTTCAGCTTGTAGATATATGTAGAGCTTGAGATTTGTTGGAGATCCAGCCGTTCATCTACCATGTCATATTCGGTTATGCCTATATCTACTTACTACAGAATACTTGTATGTTTTTATATTTATTCTTCCGATGTATCCATATTTGTTACTGTACTCTGATATTATGTAAAATTCAAAAGAATTTGTAAAATTTTACTTCTGCTATGAGATATTCTGTGTTTTGTGTCTGTGATGATTTGTATTTCAACTTCATAGGCAATAACGATCTGTCATTTTGAACGGTTCGAGTTGGTTTAATTACCGACTTGGAGCGGTCGAAAAGCCATTTTGTTACATCATGGGACCACATGCATAACATGAAACGGGTTCACTCCACACGAATGCCAGTGCACAAACAACTACCAAAAATAGACTTTACAAGCCTACAATTCATCAAATAATATGCAATTCCTTAATCTACCGATTTAGGTTTAATTCCCAAACTTATATTTCAAAATCCAATTAACTTTACAGAAGTTATTTCTTTGGACTTTATGCCCGAATTCTTATTTCAAATCATTTGAAATACATATATAGCTTTCATAACAAATTAGCTTTCACTTCGGGATCTCAATCCAAAACATATTTGAAAACCTCAAATATCTACTATACAAGCATATCAATATATATATATATATATATATATATATATATATATATATATATATATATATGCCACCTGATCGAGACTTCCTCCTGATGACCAGCTCCAGGTACACCTTACCGTCACGATAATAATCCATGTACATCCTCTCTCTACCTCGAGAGCGAACCATACCTTCCATATACATCCTTGACTTTTCATCACCAGTGCCGTTTCCCGATCATTGGTAACACATATAAATCATTTTTATATCCCGAAGTGGGAAAAACCATTTCACAATAATAATAATAATAACAAGTACTTTCAAACTATAGTACTTCATATCAGCAATTCGCACATATGATCAGTCACTATTAATCATATAACCTTTGAGCTCGCACGTCTCAAAGAAGGGTGTTAAGCAAGAGAATAAATTCTCCTCCATCAAGCAGATACATCATCAATAACAACTAATCGGTTATGTGATGAACTACAATGTCAAACACGTAATATATTTCTATATCATTTCGAAATCATCGGGTTTAGTCCTCGAAATCCTTTCAGTTTTATAAAACATTTTTATAAAACATTCCCTACCCAAAATCGGGGAAAACATTTCTTTTCACTTATGAAAACCCCATTTCAAAAACATTCATTAAATTGAAATGAATCCCGGAAGCATCACTAAAAACCTCATAGTCAAATCGTGAAGTGTTTCACAAAGTGTTAGCATACAAGTATTTTCTACCCAACCCCATGCTAAATATAAAAGCAACTATTTGCTCATAAACTGGTCGAGAACAATCCAACCAATCAATCAATCACAATAATAAACTTTTATTATCAACCACATATAATCATATAAGCTCACTAACAATTATCGATATTAAACTAGCCCTTAATCGGTTGATAGCTTCCCATATACTTGAATGACTACCCACATTCTACTTAAAGATCGAATCTTTAGGGGTTTGATTTTCTTTACAACATCAAATCACTTGCAAATAATACATACCACCACAAATCAACTAAGGCATTTATATACCTAATATTCCATAAAGGTGTAATTTTGTGAATTAACATAAGGTGTTTCACTTTCAATTTCCATAAAGATGTCATTTTTACTCCATGAATCTATTTAAGAATCATTAGCAAACATATATCATCAATATAACCACTGTAACAACTCGAAAAACCAGAACTAATTTAAAATTTTTATTCTGGTAATTTTAATGAATTTTGAATATTTAAAATGAATTATTTTAAATAATGACGATGAGAAATTTATTTTGAATAGAATTAGAACGTATATATTTATTTGAATCGACGTTAGAATATAAATATTTATTTAATTATAAAAGGAATTGGAAGTGGCGCGGTAGTTTGAAAATTCAATTTCAAATTTCAAATGAATGTACGAGATTCAAAATAAACCGGATTTTAGCGAAACCAAAAATATTTGAATCTATTTGAAAATATATTTCGAACGAATCCGAAAAAAATTGAAATTTCATAGCGGGAATAAAAAGTTATGCTCAGATGAAAATTCAGAATAGTCGCAATGGAAAATATAGCCCTCTAAAATGGCCATTTTGCAAACGACCTCCGTTTTCGACGAAACAACTTATGTTGGGTCCGGAATGTCAAATTATTGCTAGATTCCAAAATTCATAATTGTTGGAATCAATATGTGAGCGTGGCAAAAGAAAACGTGTTCTGGCAGTTTTAGTCAATTTGGATCGACCAGAAATGGCCATTTTTCAAACGGTCTCCAAATTCGACGAAATTACCTTTTTTAGGACCGTACCGTCAAAACATAGCCAGATTTATTATTATGGAAATTTTGGGGTCCGTATGTGGCCCCGATAAATTAAAATGTGCGTTGAAATTCAATATATAGATTTATATTTTAATTTCAATGAAAACTGATCGTAACAGCCGAACTGGCTTATGGGACATATCCCATTGTTTTACGGAATGGGGGTATTTGATTAGGGATGATAGTCGATGGGTTCGATTTTGAGTTCGAAATAAAAAGTTGCTTTATGGAATAAAATAAATAAAATTAAAATAATAAAAAACTTTTCCAATTAACCCCGCCCCCCAAAACCTTTCTCTTCCAGATCGTTTCATACATAACTATAATAAAAAAACCGATCTTTAAAATCCGCCCCCTCGCCAACGTGCCACCACCCCCTTCCCCCGTCGCGCCCACCTCCATCGCTCCCCCCAACGCCGACGAATCCATCCATCTCCACCCCATTTCCTCTCCTTTCTTCCCTCCCTCTCCTCTTCTAAAAAGCCTCAAACCCACCATCAGCTAACCCCGCCGCCTGCGCCTCTGGCCGGCACGCCACCCCGTCAGTCACCCCTCCACCATCTCAACCCTCCGCGCCGCGACTCCCCTCTCGCTCACTGAAAACCCTGTAAGTTTTTTCCTATTTTAATTCCTTTTGAGTAATTGGTTTAATCTAATTAAAAACCATTGTTAAGTTCAGTTTTTGGTAAATAATGTTGTGTTTAAATCTCAGTTTTATTTATAAATAAATATGTCATTGTTTTTTTTTGAAAAGAAAAAGAAAAAGATGTGATTTATTCATAGGAAAGATGTGATTTTTATCATAGGAAAGATGTGATTTTTATATGAACGATATATGAACAAAAATGTGATTTTTATATAAATATATATAACGATATGATAAAAATACGATTTTTAAAATGAAATGACATTGTAAAAATATGGTTTTTATAATCAGAAAGATTTGATTTTTATAATGTTTTCATGAACAAAAAGATTTGATTTTTATTCAAAGAAAGATCTGATTTTTATGCATACAAGTTTGTTTCAAAAGTCAAATTTTTATGTATATGACTTTGTTTGAAAAATGTGACCTTTATCTATATGGATTTGAAATAAAAGTGTGATCTATACCCAGATGGATTTGAAATAAAAGTATGATTTTTTACACGTATGGATTTGAAGTAAAAATTTGATTTTTATATATATAAGCATCGTTATAGAAAAATATGATTTTTCATCGTATAAAAGAAATATTTTTAGATTAGATAAAAATGGGATTTTTATCATATGTATGAAATAACTTTTAATTCTATAAAAATATGATTTTCATATTTTCCATGCGATGAATAAAATAGAAGCGATTGGGTTGATTCTCTGAAGCTCGAATTCGCGTCGCGCTAGCATTAAATAAAGAACGACGGAGTGGAAACCCAAGGTGAGAACTCCTCACCATATTTTTTTATATACAGTTATTTATTTTATAACCGCCTATATGAACTGCTCCCCGTCGTCCACAAATCATGGAGGACTTGTTTGATTGTTTGGTTTGGTTGATTGGATTATTTGGTTGAATTTGGTTTGGGGATTGAAATGAATTGATTGAATTGTTATGTGTGTATGGCGCGAGCCAATATCAGGAGAGGGGTAATGCTAGACATTGCCCGATTTCGATATCGCGTCGTTATGCCATCGAAATTTTCTAAAATAAGTTAGAAAATAAAAATATCATTTTATTGTATAAATGAACTGAATAGAATATTCATAGGTTGAATAAAATATTTTATAGTTAAAAATATAACTTTTAACGTGTATATGAATAAAATAAATATTCATTTACAAATCGAATGATTTGTATATGTACAAACATTTGACTGATATTGATTGGGACGATAAATTTTACACATCGCCCAACTGCACAAATAAAATCTGTGCTTGATTGATTGAAACCCCACACGGATATTGGGATGATATTGGACATACACTAATCCCAATATTTAGTTGTATGTCAACCGAATTGTTGACAAGCTGTGTATGCGTATAATATTTATATTTAATGCTTATACAGTGTAGAATGCACTTTGGATGATGATTGATTGTTTATCATGGCTGTTGTATACATATGTGTATGAAATCCATATAATCAAATTATATGGTAATTGACTATGTCTGATTCCAGTTCAGAAATATCGAATATTTTAAATTAATGAATATTTTAAAATAATATTTAGTAAAAGATCAAAATCTGATTTTCGATGTCCGATTTGGGATGAACACGAATATATTTCAATATATATAAAGCCGTGTTGATTTTATTAACGCCATTTTGACGTGAACGATATTTATATCGATTTTATTCATTTTTATAATGAATATCAAAAAGGAATTGATTTCAAAATCTAATGTTTTGAAAATACTATCATTTATATATCGATGATATGCAATATTCAATTTTGATTTGAAATTGACTATGAAGTTGAAATCATTTTGAAAACGAATTTAAAACGATTTATAAAATACGTTTTAAATGGAAATCGACGAAATATATTATATATATAATATAATAGCCTGAATAGAACGCACCGCGCCGCGGCAGTTCGCGAATTTCGACCGTTGACTTCGAACGGACATTACGGGAGATCCGACCATCAGATTCTCCTAAAATCGGGACCTTTTGTTCGTATCGAAAAGAGCTTTCTAATGAATATTAGAGATTTTAAATCTAATGGATGGATTTGGAATTATGTCCAAATCAAATTTGGAAAAGGTCGTTGTAAGTGCAGTTCGATGGCCCTTAATGGAAATCAACTGTACGGGCCTTGATAAAATTGTTAAAGATATCAATAATTTGTGTAAAATCATAATAAATGATCTGGAAAGAATTGGGATGAAAAATTCCATATTTGAAAAAATAAAAATATATTTTTATCGAAATGAACTAGTTATGAACTAGAATAATAAATCCATTATTTTTAAAATAAATAAATTGGATTTTAAATGGTTTTAAAAATAACCGGAATTTCCAATATATGAATTGGAATGGATCTGAATCGAAATTATCTTCGGAATGTTTCGATATTAGATTCCGTGATTATACGAATATTGTGGAGGAATTTGAAAGATATATATATCGTTATTCCAATACGATATTTGTTGATTTCAGAATTTGATATTGAATATAAGCCGATATATTTTCTATTCAGAGCCTTGTATTTAATATCAAATGGGATTTAGGTTTGTCATGAATGGTGTCTTCATTAACATTGTTCTTAAACCCAGTTGAGAAAAGATTAAATCTTTTTATTTAGATTTAATGAAGTATACCAATTAATTAATATTTAATTGGAATTGAATTGGAATTGATTTTTGGGTTTATCGTGAATGGTGTTTTAAATAACACTTGTTCTTTAACCTGATAATAAATGGAATGTGAATTGGGTTTATTGTGAACGGTGTTTTTAACTACATTCGTTCTTTAACCCGATTTACAGTGAAATGTGATTTGGAATTTATAAATCTTTTATTAAGATTTAATGGGATTTTCCAAAGTAAAGTTTTCTAATTTAATATATTAAATTGGAATTGAATGTAATTCAATTGTTAATAATCGAAGTGAAATTCTATGGGGGAAGACTGTTAATACATTTGGAATTTAAAAGGCTTTGCCGTTATTCCATTTATATTATTATTCGGATACGGAAATTGATATCGATTATATATTGATTTTTTCCATGAAGATTCCATAATTCATGGAATGTGATTTGGGTTTATCTTGAACTGTGTTTTAAATGACACTAGTTCTTTAACCCAGCTAAAGGCAGGATTATATGTCAGTCATTGTATTTCAAACTGTATGGATGATCCCTGCTAAATATATATCTGTTTGGTGGCGAAGAATTTATTCTCTTGCTTAACAAACTTCTCTGAGACGTACGAGCTTAGAGGTTTTATATCGGCAGAAATCAAAAGTACGGTGTAGATTGTCGATGCGACATGTTTGTGTTTCCAAAGTTAAATAATCATTAATATTGATTTTTGGAAAGATTAAAACTAAGTGTAGTTTTAATGAATCTTTAATTAGATTGAAATGGGAATGGATAATTTAATTATCAAATTTGGGAAATGATCGAGAGTGGAGTATCACCAGTTTTGCTCCAAGCGATAGTTAAATCTTTAATTAGATTTGAATGAGAAATGATAATTAAATTTACCGATAACACTATGGTGTTAGTTAAGAGGTAATACCAGTTTTGCTCTAGGGGATGAATAGGTTGGGGTTGGGAAATTAAATAAATGGTTACTTCGGTAAGGTGCGTTAATCCCGACTAGTTTGGAAAACCTTAATATGGTTTGAATGATATCCAAAGGAAGATTAAAGAATAAATTTAAAATAATTTATCTTTAATAAAATTAATGGGAACAAATCTCTAAAGATGTGAATATTTAAATAAAAGAATATTCAGAATTGGAATGAGGCGTATGTTGTGTTTTTATAGCACTTGTTTATTATATATGCAAGTTATTCAAAAAGGACAGGTTTATACCCATTCTGAATAACTGATTCGACGATATGTCGAGAATGAAGACGGTGGTTGAAGACCGGAGGTATTCACATCGTTTGGATGATTACTGATGTCTTGATTGGGTTGTACACCCATGATGAGGTAATAAGTGGTGATCGTCCAGACGTACTTGGAGATCGACGGATATGCGAGGACCTCTCTCCTGTATTGGACATACGGGACGAGGAATAAGGTGCCTCCGGTTTCGTTCAGACCCAGAACGAACTTGTAAATGGATTGTGTGCCTGACATTTGATTTTATTCTGTGTTCATTGATTTCTATTATATATATATATATATATATATCTGTTTGGCAGTGGAGAATTTATTCTCTTGCTTAACACCCTTCTCTGAGACGTCCGAGCTCAGAGGTTATATATCGATAGATATCAATCGCATGGCATGAATTGCGTGTGTGGCATGCTGAGATGCAGTGATCAAGGCTTTTGTTGAAAAGTAGAGTCTTGTGGTTGATGATCAAAGCACAACTTTAATGCATCGTAGCTTTGTGTATTGCGTGCAAGCCTCACACCTCGGTATGAGTTAAAAACGGGATAAGGACTGTTGGGAGAACATGACGTTTCTTTCTAGCTATGGGTGGTGTCAGCGTTTTACTAGACCTGACATTGTTGATTATTATACCTTGTTGGATGTTGGAATGCGAGGTGCCTCGGATATATCGGTCTCCTCCGAGCCGATGGATAGGTCCGATAGGACCGGGAAACATGTGTTCAGGAATTACCAATCCACTAACGTATGTGTGGACCGGCCTAGCCGATTCCAAGGGTTCTCTGCGGGGAATCTTGAGGCATTTGCTAGAGTGTCTCGAAGCTGGCTAGGAGTATATCCCTTGGCTCGACTCATGATGGAAATCCAATTTCCAATACGTGACATTTCGGTTTTGATTGTAGAGCCTAGTATTGGCGACATGATAGTTGGTACCCATGCCGCCTATGATTGATACATTTATATTTGAAGTTGTTTTGACACTATACACTTATAATAGTATCAAATGATTTGTTTTAAACGTACCAAGCATGTTTGGCTATTATAAGGGAAAACCCTATCCTCCGGCTTGCGTTGCATTATGTGATGGGACCTGGGTCTTATAATAGCTTGATTTTTCTTTAATTAGCATTACGTTGTTTATTCTATGCACTAGTATTCTTGGGAGGAAGCCCGTTCCGTGTTATACGACGTGGTTCCTTGATTTACCTTATTTTCAAAGTAAAGTTATAAATAACTGTTCTAGTTCTCACACCAGTCACATGACTGACTTGAAGTTTATTGTTTTATCCTAAACTCTGGGTGCCCCTATTTTCCACACGGGCAGCTAGTAGTTTTGGTTTTGCAGATTTATATTCATAGGATCCTGGTTTGCAACTGAAACGATATTCGGAAAGCTCCGTATGCATTTATCTCTTTCAGTTGTGTTTTTTTTAATTTTCCGCTGCTATGTAATGTAATTTAAATCTCTGATATTTTTATGATGTGTAATATTTATTCATACTCTGTATATTCTTGTATTCTGATGGAATTGTTGTAATAGACAATGAAATGTTCTTCTGTTCGTGTTCTGATTTGTCTTGTCCTAAACTCAATCCGTGCTTTCCTTCACGGGGAATGTAACAACCCGTATTTTCAATAACCTGTTATAACGTAAATCGAGCCAGAATTTAATTTATAAATCTGAATCAAGGGAAACAGGCTATGCCATTGCGTTCGTCTCGGAAAAATACGCGAAATAGAGTCCGAGTTTTCGAAAATCGGAGTCCGTATGACCCGATTAAGGCCCAATGAAGTTTTCAGAAAATTTCAAGTTCAAAACAGATTTCGAATTTCGGGTTCAAAATTCGAAAAACGGTCAGATTGGGCCAGGCGGGAAAACTCCCGCCAGAGCACCCAAGTCGACAGCCCTGTCGACTTGGGAGTCGACTTGGTTGGACCCAAGTCGACAGCCCTGTCGACTTGGCTGTCGACTTGGTTCAGCCGGGCAGTTTTGCCTGGTGCACCATTTTGGGGTCTTGGTTAGGTTTTGGGGCCAGATTCGGTTTTGAGGGCTGAGATTGGAACTAGGGTTTAATCCTAAGGCTAAAACTAATCCTAATCTCTATAAATAAGCCCCTAACCTAACCCTAAATCATCATTATTCATTCAAGTAAGTAAACTATGGCAAAATCATTCCTCTCATGGCCTCCACTCTCTTCATAAAATTCCTAAGTTATTTCTATGAGAGATTTTCCATGCATACAAGTGTTTTCAAGCTTGTATGAGTGTCATTAGCTTGCATTCAAGTCAAGTTTCCATATTTACATCATAAAGCAAGGGTTTTGATCATTTTTGCTCAAGGGTTTTTCTATTGGAGCTTGCATTTTGGGTTTATTTGATTGCATAAGGGCTTTGTCTCAATATATATATATTTTTGTGTCTTCATAAGCATTGTAAGCCCTTTTCTACTTTCATATTTAAACTCTAAAGTTAAATGAATGATGCAAGTTTGGTTGATCACTATGATATGCAAGTTTGCCATGTTATGATATGCAAGTTTATCATGTTATGTTATGCAAGTTTGCCATGTTATGATATGCAAGTTTATCATGTTATGTTATGCAAGTTTGATATGCAAGTTTGTCATATGATATGCAAGTTATGTTATGCAAGTTTGGGTTGATCATTTTGTTCATGTTATCATGTTATGCAAGCTTACCTTGAGTATATGAACATAAAGCTCCAAGCTTTATGCTAAAGGTTGCATTTTGGCAACATGTAAGTTATCATATCTCTTATGATAACTTGCATGTGAGGCTAAATGCGAACTTATGGCCATTTCTACATGTCATTTATCACCATGTATCACCAATATGCTAAGTTTGGTTTTATGCATGCTTTTGAGGCCTAAAAATGTAATATGCAAGTATATGAACATATGTACATTTCATATTCCACCATGTTAAACTTGTGGCTTCAACACCTATATGTCATGATTATGCCAAGTTCCCTCTTTCTATCCTTTATGCGCTATTGCGATATGTAAGCGATGGGATTGCGTTTGGGGTGGGGTAAACTTAAAAGACATAAAAACATAAGATTGGGAATTTACCTATTAAGTTAGGTCTACCCATTGGGAATTTACCTATTAAGTTAGGTCTACCCAAATGCTTGAAAACTTGTAATATGTTTTGGAAACATAATGGACATGACACTTAGAAAATATAAGTGTGACCAACTCGAGGTTGTGTTGAGTTTGTAGCGTAAACCTACCCGGAACCGAATGGCTTAACTAGTTGCTACAAACAATAGGACCCAATGTGAGAAGTTGGTCATGTTGTACCTTGAACCCGAGGTTAGACCAAGTTGTGGTGTAAAGCTACCCGGACCAGCCCGGCTTAACTAGTAACCACAACAAGGTCTAATGTGAGAGGTTAAGGCACATTAAATTAGTTAATGCCTCATGATTAGGGTTAAGTCATGGTCCACTTAATACTTAACCAATTTGGGCTTGGTAGATTAATCAGGGTTAAGTCGTGAACTCATCGTTACACTTAACCAAGTTAATCCATGATTAGTAAAAGGGTTAAACCGTACTTAACCCACTAGAAAATCCTAGCAATGGGGGTCCACTCCAGCAGTAATCCCAAGTTTGTATCATTAAGACCCTAGGGACTAGGCTAGGGTGGGGGCACGATTACTGGACTTGAGGTAAGTGACCAAAAACGACGGCAGAGTGGTACGCCGATGAAGTTCCGGACGGACTATGGTCGTGCACGTAGTCCGTATTTGGAGAAGTCAAGCATGGGTACCAGTAGATCTAGACTGTGCACTTATGTTTATGGTGTCCAGGGGTTGATACCCTAGGGCTTGATACACCCGACGGGAGACCCAGCACAGTCTGACTACAATTATGTTTGGGCCGTATTGACACCAACACGTGACGAGTTAGGCTTATAGGGAGCCGATCGACTAGACCGTTTGGTTGGACCTCGTATTAGGGTCACTTCATGTTATTGGACCTCGTATTAGGGTCACTTCATGTTATTGGACCTCGTATTAGGGTCACTTCATGTTATTGGACCTCGTATTAGGGTCACTTCATGTTATTGGACCTCGTATTAGGGTCACTTCATGTTATTGGACCTCGTATTAGGGTCACTTCATGTTATTGGACCTCGTATTAGGGTCATTTCATGTTATTGGGCCAAAGCTTGGGCCAAGGGATCAATACTTGTTTATTCAAGTCATGTTAGTCTGTAGTACACCTGTGGTGCAAAACCTTAAACCTGATTATGCGATGACACCTTTTATCTATCATGCCAGTATGTAGTTATCCTTATGTTCATCCCTGCTTCTCATGTCAGTTAACTTTATCAGTTTACATTGATTGTAGTAGGGCTTACTCAGTCTTTTTGACTGACCTGTTTTTCTTTCGCCTCTTTTCTTCCGTTCCCCCCCCCCCCCCAGGTTCTCAGGGTGGGAATATTGGAGCTTAGCTTGGATTTCTGATCAGTTGCTTGTGGGATTTTAGCTCATGTACGGTCTTGACATGAAGCTAGCTATGGTTATCACTTATTTTGGGGATAGTATTTATGTATTTCAGTTTTTCAGTGATATTGTTTTTATCTAGACTTGTGTATTTGGAAAGTTAACATTATGTTGTACCAGACTTGTTTTGAAATAGTTTGAAATCTTCCGCTGTTTTACTTATCTTATTTACTCTATTTACATATATACATATGTTCTTGTTCTGCCTTTATATATCATTATGCATGTTTACCCGGTACAAACGCCCCTCCAAAGTCAGAGTGCTTGCAAGAGCCACCCTGGCGGAGGTAGGGTGTTACAGGGAAGTTCGGGTCGTGTCAACCACATATAAACCATTAATTTCCTAAGAGACATATCATCAAACACCTTATAGGAATCAAATAAAATTAGCAAATAAACCCCTTTACAACTTGAAAATTATAACCCGAAATTAAAATCTGCTTTCACTCATTTGAAAGTTCTCGTAAATAGGAATCAAACGTACTTTGTTTCGTGGAAATCCGATTTAAATTGCAAAAGTTATAAGCATTTAAAGTTTGTAACTAAAATACGTGAATTGCCATTCTGCGACGAACACTATTTTGATTGCAATTCCGCGATACTTCAAAATACCTTGGAAAACCATTATATACATATATAAATCATTTAGATTGACTTTCCAAATCATTTAGGGTTTAAAACTCAACTTTTATTTATCACTAATAAATTAAATCCTAATTTATCTTTAAATCCAAATAATTAAACCTTGCATTGACCATCCCATTCATCGGATCATTTAGGGATAGCCAGGGTGTAATAACCCGGAAATCTGAGCCAATTTAAAATTTTTATTTTGGCAATTTTAGTGAATTTTGATCATTTAAAATGAATTATTTTAAATAATATCGACGAGAAATTTATTTTGAATAGAATTCAAACGTATATATTTGTTTGAATCGACGATAGAATATAAATATTTATTTATAATTATAAAAGGAATTGAAGATGGCGCAGTAGTTCGATAATTCGATTTCAAAATTCAAATGAATGTACCGGGTGCAAAATAAATCGGATTTTAGTGAAACCAAAAATATTAGGATCTAATTGAGAATATCTTTCCAGCGAATCCGAAAATTGAAATTTCATAGCGGGAATCAAAAGATATGCCCAGTTGAAAATTCAGAATAGTCGCTATGGAATTCTGGCCCTTAAAAATGGAAATTTTGCAAACGACCTCGGATTTCGACGAAACCACTTCTGTTGGATCCGCGATGTCAAATTATTGCTAGGTTTCAAATTTCATAATTTGTCGAATCAATATGTGAGCGTGGCAAAGGAAAACGCATTTGACCAGTTTTAGTTGATTTTAATCGACTGGAAAATGGCCATTTTTCAAACGGTCTCGGAATTTGATGAAATTAGTTTTATTAGGACTGTATCGTTAATATGAAGCTAGAAAATATTTTTTGGGAATTTTTCGAGTTAGTACGTGGGCCCGGTAAATTGAAATGTGTGTTCAAATTCAATATATAGAGTTATATTTCGATTTTGACGAAAACTGATCGAAACGATCAAATCAGCTTACGATACATAACCCATTGTGTTCGGAATGGGGGTAATTAGCTATGGACGATAGGCGGTGGGTTCGATTTCGAGGACGAAATTAAAAGTTTCTTTTTGAAAATAAAAATAATTAAATATTAAAATTTATATATCCCTTACCCCCTCTTTCCCCCTTCTCTCTCCTCATTCAGAAAAAAAACTAAACTAAACCGCGACGCCGCCTGCGCCTCCAGCCACCGCACCCACCGCCCACGAGCGCCGACCTTCTCCCCCACCCCACCTTCTCCTCCGCCCTCTCCTTCTTCAGCTCGAGGAAGCGTGCCCCCCCAAAGCCGCCCTAACCCCTTACACCACCAAAACCCGACGCTCAGGCCAATGCCCCGCCTCGCCGGCCACAGTCGCCACCCCCTCCATCTCCCCGACCCCTTCTCTCCCCTCTCTACTCTCCCTTTCCCTCTATTTTGTATCCCGTGCCCTAATCCTTTGCTGGCCGCCGCTTGTGGGCCCAACATCGTGCGCCGCAACCTCTCACCACCCCCGACAACCACCTGCACTCCTTCTCCTCCTCCCCGACGAACTACAGTGAGTTTTTTTTCCGATTACAATCTATTTTATTTTATAAAAATCTTATTTTTAATAAAGTGAAGTCTAAATTTCTATGAATAAAGAGGTTAGATTTCAATAACATGAGGATTAGATTTTAATTAGGCAAAGATACGATTTTTGTTCGCATAAAAATCTGATTTTTATTCGGTTGACAATATGACTTTTATATGATATGGTATATGTATGAAACGATGTAAAGGATGAGATTTTTAAACTATAAAAGGTTAGATTTTTATATAGTTAATCGAATAGAAAAGGTCGGATTTTTATATATTGAATAGCAAAGTAAAAATTCGATTTTTATATATTGAATAGCAAAGTAAAAATTCGATTTTTATATATTGAATAGCAAAGTAAAAATTCGATTTTTATATATTGAATAGCAAAGTAAAAATTCGATTTTTATATATTGAATAGCAAAGAAAAAATTCGATTTTTATATATTGAATAGCAAAGTAAAAATTCGATTTTTATATATTGAATAGCGAAGTAAAAATGTGATTTTTATATATGTAGTGAATTCGGGCAACGAAAGTGTCAGACGGTGAAGATTTTCTACATATGAAGAGGCATGGCGTTTGGTTTAGCTAATCGGTGAGAACTTCTCACCTTTAACTTTCTTTTTCTAGTTAAAAATATATACTAGGATGCAGACGGTGTTTAGTAGCACCCGACACCCGTCGTCCACAGACCATGGACGGCTTGTATGCTTGTTTGTTTGATTTGGATGTGTAGTTGATTGTGTGATGTGTTGTGAAATGAAATAAAATATTTATATAGTTAAAAATATTTTATAGTTAAAAATATTTTATAGTTGAAAATAGAATTTTTAACGTGTATACGAAATGAAATAAATTAATATCAACAAATCGAATGATTTGTTTATATACACACATTTGACTGATATTGATTGGGACGATAAATTTTACACATCGCCCAACTGCACAAATAAAATCTGTGTTTGATTGTTTGAAACCCCACTCGGGTATTGGGATGATATATGACATTAACTAATCCCAATAATTAGTTGTATGTTGATCGATTGATTGACAGACAGTTATAAGCGTTAAATATTTATATTTGATGCTTATACAGTGTAGAATGCACTTTGGATGATGGTTGATTATTCGTCATTGTTGATATATACATGCGTTGTATGGAAATTCATAGAAATAAAATCTATGGTAATTGATTGGGCTTCATTCCAGTTTTGAATAGAAATATTTGAAATAGAAATATTTGAAATTGAAATATTTGAAAATAAAAGAAATATTTGAAATAGAATATTCGAAAATAGAAATATATGAAGCCGCGTGGATTAGATTGACGCCATTTTGATGTGAACGATATTTATATCGATTTTATTCATTTTATAATGAATATCGAAAGTGATTTCAAAATCTGATATTTTGAAAAGATTTAGAATTCGAATTGAAATTGAATAGAAATGAATTCGAATTTAAATTGAATAGAAATGAATTCGAATTGAAATTGAATAGAAATGAATTCGAATTGAAATTGAATAGAAATGAATTCGAATTGAAATTGAATAGAAAAGAATTCGGATTAAAATTGAATAGATTTGAAATTCGAATTGAATTGAAATGAATTGAAATTCGAATTAAATTGAAATTGAATTGAAATCGATTTGAAATGAAATTAAAACAGATTATATTGAAAAATTCAATTTTGATTTGAATTTGAAACGAAGTTGAAATCGTTTCGAAAACGAATTTAAAACAGTTTTTTTAAAATACGTTTTGAAAGGAAATCGATGAAGTATATATTATATATATTATGTATATAATATAAGGGCCTGAATAGAACGCGCCGCGCCGCGGCAGTTCGCGAATTTGGACCATTGACTTCAAATGGATATTGCGGGAGATCCGACCGTCGGATTCTCCTAAAACCGGAACCATTGGGTTCGTATCGAAAAGAGCTTTCTAACGAATATTATAAATTAGAAATCTAATGGTTGGATTTGGAATTATGTCCAAATCAAATTTGGAAAAGGTCGCTATAAGTGCAGTTCGATGGCCATTGATGGAAATCGACTGTACGGGCCTTGATAAAATTATTAAAAATAGTAATAATTTGTGTAAAATCATAAGAAATGACTTGTGAAGAATTGGGATGAAAAACTCCATATTTGAAAAGATAAAAATAGATTTTTATCGAAATGAACTAGTTTTGAACTAGAATTATAATTCTATTTATTTTTAAAATAAATAAAGTGGATTTGAAATGGTTTTAAAAGTAACCAGAATTTCCAATAATTGAATTGGAATGGATTTGAATCGAAATTGTCTTTGGAATATTTCGATGTTGGATTTCGTGACGATACAGGTATTGTTATGGGAATTTGAAAGATATATTTATATCGTTATTTCCAATACGATATTTGTTGGTCGTAGAATTTGATATTGAATATAAGCCGATATATTTTCTATTCAGAGCCTTGTATTTAATATCAAATGTGATTAGGGTTTATCGTGAATAGTGAATCTTTAATAAAGTGTACCAATTAAATAATATTTAATTGGTATTGATTTTTGGGTTTATCGTGAATAGTGTTTTAAAATAACACTTGTTCTTTAACCCGATAATTAATGGAAGGTGATTTTGGGTTTATCGTGAACCGTGTTTTTAAATGACACTGATTCTTTAACCCAGTTAAGGATTAAAACAAAGTGGAGTTTTAATGAATCTTTAATTAGATTGAAAAGATCGAGAATGGAGTATCACCAGTTTTACTCTAGGCGATAGTTAAATCTTTAATTAGATTTGAACGTGAAATGGTAATTGAATTTACCGATAACACCGTGGTGTTAGGTATGAAGTATTACCAGTTTTACTTCATGGGATGAATAGGTTGGGATTGGGAAATAAAATAAATGATTACTTCGGTGTGGTTCGCTAATCCCGACTAGTTTGAATTGATATTCAAAGCAGATTAAAGAATAAATTTAAAGAATTTATCTTTGATCAAATTAATGGGAACCTTTCCCAAAGTGTAAGAATATTTGAATAAAAGAATATTCTGAATTGGAATGAGGCGTATGTTATGTTTGTGTAACACTTGTTTATTATATACGCGAGTTATTCGGAAAGACCAGGTTTATCCCATTCTGGATAACTGATTCGACGTGGTGTCGAAGATGAAGACGGTGGTCGAAGACCGGAGGTCTTCACGTCGTTTGGATAATTACTGATGATCTTGATTGGGCCATACACCCAAGAGGAGGGAATCAGTTGGTGATCGTCCAGACGTACTTGGAGATCGATGGATATGCGGGGTACTAGGTGCCTCCGGTTTCGTTCAGACCCAGAACGAACTTGTAAATGGACTGTGTGTCTGACATTGGATTTTATTCTGTGTGATTAATTTCTATTAAATATATATCTGTTTGGCGGCGGAGAATTTATTCTCTTGGTTAACGCCCTTCTCTGAGACGTACGAGCTCATGGGTTATATACTGATGGATATCAAACGCATATAGTGAATTGCCTGTGTGGAATGCCTAAGTGGCAATATGATCAAGGCTTCTATTGAAAAGCAGAGTCTTGTGGTTGATGATCAAAGCACGGCCTTTGTGGCGTAGCTTTGTGTAGCGTTGATTCGCGAGCCTCACACCCCGGTGTGAACCAAAACGAGAGAGGACGTCAGGGAGGGCATGCGTTTCTTTCTTGCTAGAAGTGGCGTCAGTGGTTTTACACGCCCTGACGAGTTTGACTTATGTGGTTGTTGTTGTTGCGAGGCGCCTCGGTTTGATCGGACGATCCGGGTCCGATGGAGTCATTCGTTGGCTCATTTACGCCCCATAGGGCGGGGGAACGCATGTTCAGGGTTTAAGTTTAATCCACATCAGTGGACTGGCCCTGAGGATCCAAGGGCTCACCTGTGTCTGGGTCCCGAGGCTTGGGCTAGAGAGTCTCGAATCGGTGAGGACTATCTTTTGCCTCGGTTCACAGATGGAAATCCAACTTCCAATACGTGATTTTGCGGTTTTAATTGTAGAACTAGTATGGCGACATGATATATGGTACCCATGCCGTCTATGATTGATACTTATGATTTGAAGTTGTTTTATACACTATGCACTTATAATAGTATCAAATGATTTGTTTTAAACGTACCAAGCATGTTTGGCTATTATAAGGGAAAATCCTATCCCCCGGCTTGCGTTGCATTGTGTGATAGGACCTGGGTCTTATAATAGCTTCATTTTTTCTTTATTTAGCATTGCGCTGTTGTTTTATGCAATGGTGTTCTTGGGAGGAAACCCGTTCCGTGTTATACAGCGTGGTCCCTTGATTTACCTAACTTTAAAATAAAGATTATTAACTGTTTTAGTTCTCACACCAGTCCCATGACTGACCTGGAGTTTATTGTTTTAACCTAAACTCTGGGTGCCCTTATTTTGACACGGGCAGCTAGTAGTTTTGGTTTTGCAGATTTATATTCACAGGATCTTGATCTACACCTGGAACGATATCCGGAAAGCTTTGTATCCGTATATCTCCTTCAGTTGTGTATTTTATTATTTTCCGCTGCTATGTAATGTATTGTAATCTCTGATATTTATCGAATGTGTAATATTGATTTATACTCTGTATATTCTTGTATTCTGATGGAATTGTTGTAATAAAAAATGAAATGGTCTTCCGTCTGCGTCCTTTTGTGGGTTATCCTCGACTCTATCCGGGCTTTCCTTCATGGGGAAGTTCGGGTCGTTTCACAGGGAGAGCAGGAAACTATATTTTCCAAATCTAAGCCTAGACACTATCCTCTCTGTCATCCTTTAATGTTATGGTATTTATTTATTTAATTAAAGAGACTTTATCATAAATTATTATCCTTCAACTTCAAAAATATTGCTTCTAATTACGAAAGAGATTTGCCGATCACCAATGAAATACCATAATCGATGTGTCATGGTGTGTGCGAAACAACAACCATTATAAACATTCATAGCAACCATCATTAACATAATTAAATAATAACTGTGCACAAGCTTTATAACACTAATTGTTTGTGTGTTCTAAACTACACAACCATCATAATAAACATCATACATACAATCATTAAATCAAGCAACAAAACCCTTTATAAGTTCAGTTTTTTCTCACCCCGTGAAGTCCAAGATTTTGCCTATGGGTCCTTGGTCTTGCCCTCCTTTCTCCTTTCCTTCCTTTTCCTTTGCTTTATTTTTTATTTACTTTTTTATTAATGATTTTCGGCCGTGGCCATGACCTTAAGGGAGAGGGAGGAAGAAGAAGATGTAAGTGAGATTAAAGTGGAGGGGGAAGGTCCTTTTTTAGCTTAGAAAGTCACATGGATTGGTGACATGTCACAAATCTAAGGGAAGAGAAATGAATGGCTTAGATTCATCCTTATCTATTTTCATACTTATCCAAAAGTATGTTTTCTCATGTGCTTTCTCATCGACTTTCCGATCTCATTTCGGAGTATCAAACGATAATGGTTTTCAGAAATTCTTCAACCATATTGTCTGGTTTCTCACATACTTCAATCCTATGTGTTCAAATCCAAAATCGGAGTTTGTTTGGATTTTCAAATAATTTATTTTAATTTTGTTTTCTTAATAACTATCTATATTCGTTACGGGGTTTTCCCAGACTTCATACATAGCTAATATTCTATGTTCTAAATTTTTCTGGATAGGTCTCAGGTTCCAGTTTTGCCGTTAGGACTATCAAATTCCAATTATCATCAAAATTTAGTTCAAATTTTGGCCTTTTATTTTTTTTCCACATACGGACGCCGTTTTATGCGAAAATTCCCTGAGTACTAAAATTCAGTATTCCGGATCCAACAGAGTGGTCTCACTATCTAACGATATCCCGTTCTCAAGATATCCTCAAAATCGTCCGTTTTTAGTTCAAATTTTGAATGTTTTGCGAATTTAATATATCTAACGGATGCCATTTTTGAGGTAACTTGGTTGATTACCTAATTTCATCATTACGGATTTAATGAAACTGATTTCATCGAAATCCGAGTTCGTTAGCTACTACTTCCTTAAGAAACTACTATTTTTTAAGAGAAATCAATGTTAAATTGGTTCTAAAATTTTTGGATCATTACACTTCACTTGATTTTGAACAATCATTTCTCTAGAAATGGTTCTAGTGTTGATTGGACACTTAACACTTTCTAAAGAAGTTTCTTCTTCTTCTTCGACTTCCATGGGTGCTTGTTCTTGTTGCATATGAGCTTGTTTGGCTTCGAATGTCTCATACGGTTTGAAAGTGAGAGGAATTGGCATAAGATGTATGTTTGAGGAGTCAAACACTTTTCTTGGCACAAATTCTTCTCCGTGAAGATCAACTCCAAAGTATTTGAAAATGCGGGTGAGGTAAACTCTATAGTAAAGAGTGTTCTCTCTTGATGAAGTTTTTATGGGCTTGATTTTCCTTAAGATCATGTCGGCCCAATTGATTTTATAGACACCAATAATAGCAAAGAGAGCCTTTTAGACCTTGAGAGTTAGATTATTAAAGTTTTGGGAACGAGGAGTGATGGTATATAGGAGGAGAAGGTTTACGATTCTTGTTTTTAGACGGAAATGCGATTTTTGAAATCCATTTGAGCATCCTCTTCAAATATGTTGTGATAAGTTTCTAAATCGGTTTCATCAATAATGAAATCCAAAAAATCCGAGCCTATGCTTCAACAATTTAAGATCTTGCCCAAGATTTCGGCATCTAGGACAATTTGCATGCCTTTGACGCTACTCCAAATTTGATCATCGTTGCCTTCTTAAAATCCGCGATTAAGATTCGCATAGAAAATCTTGACAAGCTTAGGATAACATAGTTCATCGTTATCCCGTGAGTCAATTAGACTTAAGACTTCATTGTGTTGAAAGAGAGAGATAATATCATAAGAAGGAAAATCTTCAAAGACGGTGAAATCTCTCGTATTGACTTTAGCTTTTGCTAGATAGTCAACATAGGTTTTGATAGCATTTCTATCATTATGAAGATAACCTTTGATGGTTTTGGTTAGCTTCAATTTATGAGAAAACTAGAGGAAGCCATTGAATTGATTGTTTTGAAGAGAATAGATATGAAGAATATAGTTTGAATTGTGAATGAAAGGTAGAGAGAATATATGTATATATAGAAATTGAATGGATATGAATTGAATAGGCACAACTTTTTAGAATTCAATGACACCTTTTCGGACCTTGGGAGTTGGTGAAAAGTTGGAGCGAAGTTTGAAAGTTTAAACCTTGGACATTCAAATTTTAAATTTCAAAATTCAAATTTCAGGCAGATATGTCGACATATGGACATATGTATGTCGATATATGTGTTAATTTTCAAAGTACATTTGGTTTTTATGACATGTGAACTGAATTATCAATTTATATTTCAGGTTTAACGATTTCCTGAAATAATTCTAATCATAGCAAACATCCAAAAAATTTATTTTATTATTTTGTTTATTATTTATTATTATTTTTAATTTCAAAATTCAAAATTTCAAATTTGAATTTTAAATTTCAAGTTTGAATTTTAATGGTTTTAATTTTAAATCCAAAACAAACGGAGCAAACAAAGCAACCATTCAGCCAAAGAAAATTTAAAAATTAATTAAGGGTACCCGGTTTTTAGATCCTTTTCTTCGAGATTTTCTGAATTCTGAATTGCCTTGAAACACATATTTGAGTTTCCGGTTTCTGATTCTTTATCACTTGATGTTGAATCTGAATCATCTAACATTGTTTCTTATGCTTTCTTTTCTTTGATGAATTGTTGTTGTCCGTTTGTTGAGTTGATTTATCTGGATATGGACACATTCTCCTTATATGTCCTGGTTTATTGCAGTTGTAACATCGATCATCATTTCTTCTTGAACTTCCTTGATTATTATTTTGAAAATAATTTTCCTTCTATATTTCATAAATTTTCTAAAATTTCTTGTCATAAGAGTTGTTTCTTCATCATCTTTACTACTTGAGTCAGAATCATTTGTTGTTGCTTTCAATGCGATGGATTTCTTCTTAGTTGGCCTGTTTTCCTTTCTGTTACTGGACTTCAAAAGACATCAGATTTCCGATTAACTCCTCAATCTTGATTTCTTTGACATTATTGGCTTCTTCAATTGCTAATGTTTTCTGATCCCATTCTGGAGTCAATGAATTCAATATTTTTCTGATTTGGTCTTCTTTATAACAAGTTTTTTCAAGTGTTGTTAATTAATGCACTATCTCTTGAAATCTGCAACACATATCGGAGATAGACTCAATCTCTTTTATTTTGAATAACTCAAATTGATTAACTAACATTGATATCTTCGGTTGTTTAACTTTACTAGTTCCTTCAAGAGTAACTTGTAAAGTTTTCCAAATTTCATAAGCAATTTTACATACTGACACTATATTAAATTCATTCTATCTAGTGAGCAAATTAACATATATATGGCTTTAGAATTGCTTTGTGCAACAACCTTTTGTTGTTTTATCCATCGTGCAAAATTAGTTATGTGTTCAACAAACTTATTCTGTGTACTATTCCATGTGTCTAATCCCACTAATTGTAAATATATTTTCATTCTACATGCCCAATATGAACAATTACTGCCATTAAACAGTGGTGGTCTAACAGTGGACTGACCTTGTACAAAGGAACCATTATTGCTACCAGTTTCAGTTGCCATTATAAATATTTTTCAAAAATCAAATTATGAACTTTTTGGAAGACCTTGCTCTGATACTAATTGTTAGGGATTTGCGGAATGGATCGTTAAGGAAAAACTAACACTAGAGGGGGTTAAATAGGGTTTTTGAGAAATTTAACAAAATCAAAAACTTATATGATTTACCATGTGAATCACACACCACAGAGATAATCACAGACACAGAAGCAAACACGAACACAGAGATAAAATGTAAAAAAGGAAAGAACACACCGGATTTTATACTAGTTCGGATTACTCCTACATCCAGTCCCACGCAAAGCTGGATTGCACAAAGTTTTATTACTATATCGACATCCAAGTACAACCCCTTGATTTTACGGCTACAAGGTTAACACCGAATTCCAAACACCCTTGATTTCCCAGCTACAAGGTTAACACCGCTCTGTTTCCTTAATTTCAAGGCTACAAGGACACACCTTTTCCTAGACGCTTCCCAAACAATTACAATAGCCCTATAACTCTTCAATAGCACTTCGATTCAGAGAGTAATGAGTAGAGAGTGAGAAGAGAAGAAATTTTATGTAAATAGAATGCAATTCGGCAGAGTATAAGTGTAGAAATCATAAAAATAAGAATTAATAATGGTGTAGAGAAAGGGGATGGAGATGGAGAAGAAGAATGATAAAAAAAATCGAAATCAACCCCTATTTATAAGATTTGAAAGGTTACAACGCTCCTGGAACATTACAAATAGTGAAAAGATACTTCCTTTCAAAATAAAAAATATGACAATTATATGTCGGCATAGGCAATAATGTATGTCGACATATCCTTGTATAAAATTGAGTTTTGACTATTTTTGAAGTGTTTTGATGTATATATATATATATATATATATATATATATATATATATTCTAGAAAGTGTTGAATTAAAACATAGTGTCATAAATAAGTATTATAAAGTATGAAATCATGTGAAAACATAAATATAAGATATATGAACATATTTATAAAATTATAAAGTTTAAACCTATATAAATATCAATTATATAATATATAAAACTTATAAACTATAAAACCTGAGTTTAAAATCAAAAGTAAAATAGAGAAAATAAAATAGAGAAGATAAAGATTGAAGATAGAATAGAATTTGAAATTATAAAATCAGAAATTGAAAAACATAATTTGAATTAGAACTTGAAGTGCTATTCAGAGTCTTACATAAAATAGACTCTATAATTACTTTATTTATCTTGAACTCTTGAACTTTTGAAACCTTGATTACTCATGAGTCTTGAATCATCTCCGAATACTGAATCTCTAATGTATTTAAACTGTACAGTCTTCAGTATTAATTCCTGTATATAAATCATGTATATGTATGTATGTATATATTCTAGATAAAAGTATTAGTATATATTTTATAATCAATTAATATTGAAATAAGCTTGTTGTCATCAAAACTCCATTCTCCAACATCGAGGCTTGTTTTATCCCGTATATTGCTTTGTTTTACTTGCAAGCTAGATGCTCTTTATTGACACTTTCATAGCCTTCAGGTTGTTGTATGCAAACATCCTCTTGTAGGACCCCATTTAAAAAATGCATTGTTGACGTCTAGTTGTCTTATGCACCACTGTTTATGTAGTGCAATGGTGATGATAATTCGGATAGTAGTAGGTTTAACCATTGGGGAGAAATTCTCATTAAAATCAAACCCGAATTCTTGTGTGTAACCCTATAATATTTTTATTAGAAGGAGGTGGAACAAGACTCCATGTCTTGTTTCTAAATAGTGCTTTATATTCCTCATTCATTGCACTCTTCCACTACTCACACTTCATGGCTTTAGTGAAATTGACTGGTTCTCTGTCACTGAATGCTGTTGTATATAATTTGGGTTTGAAAATCCCATGTTTGGCTCTTGTCACCATAGGATGTTGGCTTTTATTTTGACTTTTTGCCTAGTTTTGATTGTTGCTGTTTGATTCTTCCATATCATCACCGTGTTGTGCTTCTATGCATTTTGCATTACCTACATCATCGTCTGCATCACTAGTATCATTGGATGATCTATAGAGCTGCAATTGGTTTTGGTACTGGGTAGACTTTCAGTGTCATCATTAGCATGCTGTAGATCTGGTTCGTTGTAATCTGTCATGCACTTTCTTAATTTGAGTGGTGGTGCCAACACTCTTTCATAACCAATAATTTTCTTAATTGTTCTTATTTCCCTTTCTACAAAAGGAAATATACACTCATTAAGCACCACAAGTCAAGATATATATAGCCTGCTACTATCATTCAAGCATTAATACCCTTTCTAATTCTTGGCATAACTAAGAAAGGTGCATGGTGTGGATCTCAGACTTAGTTTATGTTTATTGTAGGGTCAGAGGCAAGGAAAACATAGACATCTAAGTGTTTTTAATTCGTGATAATTCAGTTTTACACCAAACATAACTTCATAAGGGCATTTACCTTTCAGAACCTTTGTGGGGATTCTGTTTATTAAGTAAACTGATGTCATTAATTGCTCTGCCCAAAATTTTAGTGGCAGAGATGCTTGTGACATCAATGTCATCCCCATTTCCATAATATGTCTATGTTTTCTTTCAACTAGTTCGTTTTGCCCAGATGTATGTGGACATATCATCCTATGAATAATTCCTTTATTATCGAAAAAATTCTTTAATGATTTAAATCCTACCTCCATCAGTTTGCATGACCTTAACCGTGTAGTTTGTTTGGTTTTCTACTAGCGTAATGAACTGTATTGTTATGTTACATGACTCTGGTTTATTTTTAAGAAAGTGTATCCATGTATATCTCGTAAAAGCATCAACAAAAGAGAGATAATACACATACCCTTGATCTTTCTTCATTGGTGATGGTCCCCATAGGACTGCTGTATTTAACTCAAGTGGTGTACTTTATGTGGTGTCAGATTTAGGGAAAGGCAATTTGTGACATTTTCCGATTTGGCAATGCACGCGAACATGTGGTTTAGGTACACATTCAAAATCAATTTTATCATTATTCAGAACATGTTTTATAGCTTTGACACTCGGGTGCCCCAATTTACAATGACATTCATCAAACACATTAGCAATATTTTTGTTTTCAGTTTCAATAGTATTGCATTAATATTGATTATCAATACTATGTCTTGGCAGCAAATTTCTGAACTTGTACAGACCATTATCCAATTTACCCTATAATAATATGTCTTTATTTAGTAAATCTCTAACAAAACAGTATTTTGGGTGAAACTCGAAGTATACCTGATTAACATTAGCAAATTGTGATACATTCATTAGATTTTTCTTAATTTTGGGTACTCTAAGAAGAATGTTAAGATAGAGTTCCGTTATACCTTTAATGTAACCACAACCAATATGAGATTTACTAATAGTTTCACCATTTCCCATAGAGACAGATTTCATACCTAAGTAATCTTTTTTCCTAAGATTCAGATTTTGTAGGTTGTTTGTCACATGATTCGTTGCTCTGAAATCAGGATACCATTCATCTAGATTTATATCAACATATTTATTGCTTGAATCTGCTACACTAGACCCTTGTATCTTCATTCTTTAATTTTCAGAATTATTTCCTTGTTGTTGCATCTGAGTTGAATTGGTATTTGGACCTCTGTTATTTTGTTGGTTTACATTAAATTCAGCGTTGAACATAAAATAGCATTTACTTGCAATGTGTCCGAATTTTTTGCATGTCTGACATTTGATTCTGTTATTGTAGTTCTTTCTTCCACCTCAGCCTCTCACTTATTGACCAGTATTGCCTCTTTTGGTCTGGTTTCCAGTTTAAGCAAAGTTTCCCTTTTGTTGGCCTTTGTTTCTTACTATGGATGCAAAATTCATAGAAAGATCCACCTGTGATAGTTTCTTTTAATATTTTCTGGCTTCGTGGGAGAGCAGAGTGAAATAGATGTATTGTATATCAGATATGACCTTCTGTGATGCTATATATGTCGCTATTGACATGTAATCATCATCGAGTCCAGCTGTAATGCAGAGAACATGTTCTTTTTCGCTAATTCTATGGCTAGTTGTATTTAATTTTTTACACAAAGATTTGACCTTGGTTAAGTACTCATTCATTGGTTGTTCATCTTTCTTGTTGCACTGTAATTGTTTTAATATAGCATAAATCGCGCGGCTGATTATGAGATAAAGATTTGCTCAATTGCATTCCAAACTACAAATGAGTGTTACATCCAATGATTTGTGAAAGCAGATTGACACTGATAGAAGATATTATCCATGATGCAAGCAAACTATCTTGTTTTTGATGTATCACTTAATCTTCATTACAGATGAGATGCCTATCTTTATCTTGAATCATTGCAGGTGGCACAACCACTGTGCCTCTGATGTAATCCAACAGACTGCAGCCTTTAAGTGCAGTTTCAACCTGATATTTCCATATCATGTAATTGTCCTTGTCTAGAGTAATCGTGATTATATGACTTTTCGGCTTAATCGGAGTTAGACTTAATGCTAAATTCATGGTTGAATGAACATCAGAAGTTGTTGAACTTACGACATCATTGTCACCAGCCATTTCTAATCAAGAAGTGTGGAGATGGTCAATTCTTGAAACAAGAATGGGGGAATAGGAGATTCTTGGACAGAAAAATCACCAAACATAGTGATTTTTGCAACCAGATCTCAATGCCAAATGATAACACTGAGTCAGATGGCTAGTCACAATAGCCACAATGGGACAAAGTGATGAAATTTTTCTGATTTGACCCCTGGCGAGGCTGTGACGATCAGATACTACTGAGAACGAGGCTGAAAGGATGAAAAGAAGGGTATAATCTCCGATAATGATAGAAATGCTGAGGAGATAAAGAATTTGATCTTCCTCGTGCTTTTTTGATTGAATGGCTGGTCAGATGATCCACGATGGTGAAGATGTAGCTGTTATGCTGAGAGAGGCTTTGATACCATAATGGAAAATGCAACAGTGAAGATAAAAGCTTTATGTATTATTATTTCAAAATGAAAATAAAACAGATTTACATTAGTTGCTCATATAGATAATAAGACAATGGTAATGTTACATATTTGTGATTGTGATAATATAATGTATTTGGGCCAAGCCCATTGTACAAGAGAAGCGGTTAATAAGTCGTAGTGCAAATGTATCCTTCGTATGTTTTTTGCAAGGCTAACAGGTTTTTATAGTGCTCCGTAGAATTTTTATTAAAATAAAAAAAATACAAGGTGTCCAGTTGATATGCGGCAAGCATATCGACAAAAGAAACATAAGTTCCCACGTAGGGGATACATTTTGATGGTTACATTGTTACTTAAAGATTAAGAAGTACATTCCTACAGAAAAAATATAGTCACCGAACTTTTCCTTGTGCAACAAAGGTGCACACGTTGTTTTACTACCCTCTAGCCATTATCAAGTTGTTTCCTCATCAATTCCTTCTTCCTGCTTCTTGTGAGGGGGCTCTTCACTGACCATCACCAGGAAGATTGGCATTATTCGCGGAAATTACTTCATTTGGCATGGGGGGGCTTTATAGGCCATTGGGGGTGCAATGTTTGCATAAATGTTACTTTTTAACACAGTTGCGTCGTCACTTTTAGGGCTTTTCGTGTTCAAGAAACCAGGGTTAAAGGGTGGAGAAAGGGATTTGGCATAATTAATCGAAGAGTAGGAAGCCTTGAGCTTCCCTTTGTCACTTTCAACTGCAGGCTTCAAGTTCTAAAAATTGTTATTGTTTTTCTGCATCAGCTCCATCAGCTCTTGTTTTTTGAGTATATAATTCTCCATTGACTGTTCCATTGTCTAGTTCAATTCTGAGCTAAGCAATGATATCGGGAACTGTCGCACCATAGTTTGTTTTTGCTGGTGCATCAAATAGAATAGCGGTTCTCTTTGCTTTACTACCTCCAGTAGTAGCCACATTGAAGTTATGAAGTAGGAAGTCATCAAGTTGTTCAAGATTGGTGCTAGCGCTCTGATCCTTCGTATGCTTTTCTTATTAGTTAGATATTGGTCAATGGGTGCTTTCACAATAACCTGGGTGTTTGTGCCAAATTTATCACAAACATTTTAATGCTTTTACTAAGAATTCTTGACACCCGTTGATTGAAATAGGTTTGTAAGTATTCTACAATAGGTATAATTACAAGAAGGACTATTGTAACACGCTGTAAAGTACATCCTAATTAGATATAAAAACTGAAATAATAACAGTTTAATGTAAATAATTATAGCCTGAAAATATATAAGCTTTATACATGAGAATTAGCGAGGAAAATATCACCATTGTGTTCGTGGTGCAATTTTGATTCGTTTTCATATTTTATTTGTCGAAAACAGAGTTCGTATAATGAAGATATGCACATAGCAAAGTTTGAATATAAAATAGTAATAAATAATAAGCATACAGATTTGAAATTTTAATTAATGGGATATATATAGAATATAATAAATAAAATTGTCGTAAAGGAGTATTCCATATTCAAATTCAAATTTATGTGTAAATATATACATGTAACAGGTGGACGTGATTTAAAAGAATAACAAGAAATTAATTAACATTTAATAATCAATCAACGCGTGAAATTAATTCATGACCCCTAGTGAAGAACGGTGGTCGACCGCTTATCCTGAAGACGGGTCCATGGCCAGGTCGACCGCCCTCTAAGAGGGGGAGTATAGACGACTACTTCATTTCTAAGAAGGATAGTGGTGGCTAGGTTTTGTCATGTTATTTTTAGGTTTAGGTGTCAACGGATTGTTTGGATCTTATATATTTAATTCAACGGCTCCTACACATTTTGACACCTGTAAATAAAGCCTTAACCCTCTCTGTCAGTCACATACTTTAACACTTTCTACCTCCATTTTTTCTTTACGTCTGTCAATGTTCATGATCCAGTCTTGGGGAAGGTTAATTCTTCCTTTTTCCTCCTTCTATTATATTCTATTTTATTTATTCAAATTTATTCTTATAATTAATAAATCTAACATATATAATTTAAAGGAATAAGAAATTGGAAATGTTTATGCATGGCTATAGTTCAAATTGCATAGTTTCTCTCTCTTCAGTATCGTAAGTGAGATTCTTTGAGTTTACTTAATTTTTATAACTTTTTAGTATATAAATTTGTATTAATTATGCTTATAGGGTTTGGGATTCAAGAAAATAAAATATAAAATCCCCTAATGCTCTAATTATATGGAATTGTCGGTTTGAGTTTAGTATCGGGTTTTTGATTATGGATATAAATTAAAAGAATTTTTTTTACTGTTCCTACGTAAATTCAGAATATAGTATATTTTACATTATTTCCCTTCTATTATAAATCCTAAACTTACATAAAAAATTATGGATTTAGGTATTGTAAATTATGTGTATTCAAATCTCTATTATTTTTTTTAAAAATAATAGTAGATTTGGGTACAATAAACCACATGTGACCAAAATCCTTATTTTTGTAAAAATGACTCAAAGTGGAAAGTTGGTGAAATTGTACTAGAAAGAAAATATATAACAGTATTTATTTAATATGTCCCTTTGTATTTATTGATGTAACCCAAAAAGTCTAAAATTACAAGTCCATCTTTTGTTATGTTATAATTATTTACCTATAGATGCTTTGATTCTAAGATGAAGATTTATATGTCATAGTATGAATTTGGAAAATATGAATTGTATATCTTTGTTTGAGCAAAGATTGACATTTAATCATTTTGTGCGCATTCCTTCATGCGTGTCATTTATTATGCATTTATTTATATTTATTTTACATAATCTGCATATCTAAAATACATATTTATTGCATTTAATTAGAAATTTCGTATTAAATGCCTCTATTAGGAAATTTTGTGTTGTGCGTGATTTAATGGCCATTAGTAACATTAAATTACATATGGACGTGAAGTCATCTCCTATTGTAGTAGAAATTTGTCCAAATAATCCGTCAACCAGCAACTAAAGGATGTCGGGTTAATGTAGGACGTCTAGTGCCATTGATCGTTTAGTGTGTGATAGGTCTGTCTTGAGAAGGTATCAAGTGGCTGATCCATGTTATGAGGGTATTAGGTGTTTGGACTCATTCCATTCTTAAGGGTTTATCTCTATAGTTTTGACTGAAGTCATAGGGCCCACCTTTATTAGGTTTTAAGATGTCTATGGATCCACCTTTCTCTAATAGTTATGAGGAATTAAATGGTCTTGATTGAGTTAGATAGTTCTCCAAAAATTGTCTGCTTCTTATCTGCACAATAAACTTAGGGCATAACTGGAGATGAGCTACTAACAATTTCACTAAGCATGAAAAGGCAACCGTCTGTCTAAGAAAAGTATTAAGTGGCTAGGAATTCATCTATAATGTCAGCTAGATAGTAACATCGGGTCTACCGGAAGGATCATAAATGGCTTTGAGTGTTTATCTAGATCCTGGTATTAAGTGGTGGATTACTATCTCTCACATTATCGTAAGAGAATATATTTTTGTTGTGTAGTCTACTAGTTAATTAGTGTTGTATATAACAATATGATTTTTGTTTGGTGATAACAAACATATATATATATATATATATATATATATATATATATATATTATAAACTTGTTTGCAATCATACTATTCTACTACATCAAATGCAGAAATAAATATTTAAATTTGAATAGAATACTATTGCACCATAATTTAAATATTCAAATAGTATTTTATTTAAATATAATATTTTAACATTTCAATAGTACAAATTTCACAACTCCACTATTTTACATCTCTATAATACAATTCATTAAATTTCATTTATTACATTGTTTCCTCACTACATTTCACTCAGTCACTTATATTCATACATTGACACATACACTAACTCTCTTGTCTTCAGTCTGCTTCTGAGTCAGTCCAGTCACCTACATACCTATCACAGAAACACATAGAGTAATCTGGAACAAAAATAATTCAAATTCTAGCAGATATAATTTTATTTTGAAATTTATTTGCCCTAGAATTTTGGTGTGCTATACATCATATTTCTTAACTTTGTCTGATATGTATATATCTATGTCTAGACCGCTTGTGATATTCACAGTGGTTCACTGTAAATACCACGTGGTAGTCAATGTCTCTAGTGCTCACATATATGTTCTACACATACACGATACATGTATACACATACATGTGTATGTATATACACATATATTTGGTGCAGGGGCATTATAGTCGACATCAGTAAGTGCACATGAACCAAGAAATTCAATATAATTGACAAAACCAAATGTGAAGCAACTCTCATATACAAACGTCTATATATACAATTGTGCATATATACATAAATGTATACATGGGTGTACAAGGTCACGTGATAAGCATGAAAAAGTCAATCAAGACACACACACACACACACACACACATATATATATATATACATACACATATTCTATATATATATATATACACACACATGGAGCTTGACATGGCGGAAAGAATCAGATGAAGTGTACAAATATACAAATTTTGTTTCAGCATGCACATGGCATGAATGGAAACTTAGCAGGGACACAATGGCAAATAGTCAAGGCTCAAATGCCCATGACAGCAAAAGAATTGACAAGTTTATAAATGGAAAACACAAAAGTAAGGGAGTGTACATGCTCAAACTAAAAAGCTTAATACACAAAAAAAGCCAAGCTTAAGTGGAGCAATGCTAACTTCACAATACAATGGATAATAAAATTCATATACATGGCAGCATGGATGGCCAAAGTATGCTTATGGCATGTGAACTAAACAAATGACACAACAAGTCTCAAGTACTTGGAAGCTCAATATTTAGTGCACAAAGAAAGCATCATAAGTGGGAGAATATATTTATGGTACAACAAGCCAAATGTGCATGGGTATGCACATGAACAAGTTCAAGACAAGTTTAAGGTAGCATGAACAAATGGACATACACAAGGCAAGTGTACAAATATATACACAAGAAGTTTTCAGATATATACACATATGTAAATAGTGTACATGCAGCAGGTTCAGTGTGCAAAGAAAAATGCATGTAAATGTAGTCAAGCACCATGAACACAACATAACAGGTGAAAGTAGCCATTAAAACAGCACATGTCCATAGGTTCGAGCATGCAAAAACTCAAATACAAGAGGTGCACAAGTTAAATTGCAAACAAGGTCATACAAGTGTTCAAGCGATTGCAGTACAGGTCTATTTTGTATGGTATGGATGAATCAAAGTAATAGAAAAAATGTTTAGGGTCAAATAAGGAAGCAAAGTCACACACAAATCACTCAAATGGACAGAGCATAGCAGAGTTCTCAAAAATTGATGGCATGTAAAGCACAAGCTCGAGCAGGTGCATGAATATATACAAGGTCAAATAAAATTCAATATGGAATGCTACAGCAGGTCAGTAAAGAAGCAAGGTAGCAATGAACATACACACACACAAACATAATTGTGTGTGTATATATGTGTGCTAAGTGCATATACATGACAGTCCTGAATTGGTGCAATAAAACAAATCAGACTATGTACACATATAAGAGGAGCAACAAATAGTAAACAAGAATGTGCACAAATTGGGTCTAACAAGTCATTTAGAGTAAAAGGTAAGGAATAAAATCTGCATGGACTGAGGCATACATGGAATTAATCATTGTGGCAATTACAATTTTCAACAACATGGATGTGTCATACAAGGAATAAATTCAATTTGATTAAATTTGCCAAATACACTGTGTATATAGAACTCGACCAGTTTCATCAATAAATTCAGGAAAGTTCTCATTGAAAATTTCAAAGAACCATTTTCTAAAAAGAAAGAAATTCAATATTATTCGGCTGTATATTTTTGGCAACAGGGCTTCCAGAAATACGCAAGAGCAAAGGAAATCCATTCAAGTGTTTCAATAAAAACATTCAGAGCATCCACGGCTAATTTTATTTAAGGCAAAAGCCACGTAACAATCAAACAAAGTCATCGATGAAGTCAGAGAGTAAATAGTGGGTTTGTAACCCTATATATTATAACCAATTTATCATTGGTAATCTGTCAAAACCAAACGCAACAAATTCAAGAGCAAGAAAAATCAAAACTAGAGAATACTCACGGGTTTCGTTCGAAATCCAAATCAGTGGACAATAGAGCAACTCGAATCAAGAGTAATCGGAAGAACATATTTATCAACAACCAAAAAGTCACGATTTGGAGAAAGAGGCTAAAACCCTAATTTTGGATCGGTAGACATAAGTTTAAAGCTAAAACATTTCAAAAGAAATAAGGGAGGCCGATTTTGTTTTTATTGGGAAAGGGGTTTTTATTTTATTTTATTTTGTATTGTTTTTATTTTCTTTTATAAATAAACCCATCGTTTTTTCTGTAAAACTAGGGTGTAGTAGCTATATGATTTATAGTTAGGGTTTACGAGTTACGGGTTTGTAATTCGGGGAAAATCTGATCTTGGGGATAAATAACAGTCCAGGGTTTTAAGCCTAGGATTAGAGCATTAGTAGGGTTTGCGTGTTTGTAGGCTTTTGTAAGTAGGAATCAATTTTAATACCTAGTTGAAATCTTCGGAATGTAGTAGTAGGCAGGGGTTTACCGAAGCTGGGTAAAATTTGTGTCATTTATTTTCTCTATTGAAATCTATACTGTGATAATTTTAATATCTCATAAAACTCCAATAAACTCTACTCACCCCCTCTAGGGTTGATCTAGATCCAACAAGTGATGTCAGAGAAGGTACTTCATTTACTCTAGAGTATGGATCTCCTAAACTGTGATTATTCTAGTTGTCAGTCTAGCGAGAGTCAGTCCAATAATATTCCAATTATTTTCATCGGAACAAATCTAGTTTCGGAATCAAAAATTAAATTCTATTTAAAATATGTTAATCCTAAATATTGAAATATTATTGAAAATGCGGGTGATATGCTAGATAAGAGGAATAAAGTTAGCAATGCTCATCATATGCATATCTGTAACACCCCGTAATTTTAAAGAACATTATAATGATAAAATAAAGAATACTTAATTAAATATTAGGAATTAAGAAAAACGGACTGCGCAATTGCGTTCGTCTCAGAATTCTGCTTAAGGTAAACTCCGAGTTTGCGTAAAACTGACATCGTATGAAGAAGATATTAAGGATTGAAGTTTGTATACACATAAGTAATATATATATATATAGATATAAACAAGTCCAGAAAACTAAAATCGAAGAGTGGTAAAGGGAGGGAAATCGACCCATTAGGGGTCGACCCAATGCCCCATGGGTGTCGACCCATGGGTCGACCCCGGGGTCGATCCTACCCAGATCTAGGGCAAATCCATTTTGTGAACCAGGACTTGTTTCTTGACCAGATTCGTTGACCATAGGCTATATAGGACCTCATTTCTATTGTTTTATTCATAAAAAACAATGATACAACGAGGTGCTGCCCCAACTTAGATTGAATTAGCTTATTCTTCTACAACAACAACTTATACGTATTCAAGAATCTCTGCTACAACAACAACAGTCATTTCTCTGTTCTTTGGATCTGATCCATGTGAGTTTATGTTGTTGTTAGACATAAACATTTCATAAGTAATGCTGACATGTTTGTAAGTTTGGATCTAAACCTGTGCCTGTTAATAACCTAAATCATAACTAAACAGATCTACCATCACTTGTACACTTGATCCTCTGTTAATTCTCATAGGCATATTCCTGATATGCCTATTGTGTTTATTATGATTAATTATGTCATCATACGCCCATTCTGCTACTATGCCTATTTCTGTCACCATATGCATATTCTGTTAGTATGCCTATTTCTGTCATCATATGCATGTTTTGTTATTATTCCTACTTTTGTTCTCTTCTCTCCCTCCTTCCCTTTTTATTTTTATGGCCAGGCTACCTTCGAGCCTAGGCCTATCGCTGAAACATGTAAACGAATGAAATTGGGAATGGTTGGGAATAATAAATTGGGGCATAACTTATACTATAAAACATGAATGAGATTTGGGGGCATAATTTATATCGTGACCTAAGACTTTAATTTAGTCGTATCGTACATAATGATTTATGACTTGAGGATAGGGGCATGAAAAACCTATAATGAACATGAACTATTGTTTAAGAATAAACATGCCTAAATTTACAGTAAATAGAAACAGTAACCGCACTGAGACACGAGGTTAGATTACGCTTGTGGTAGAAGTCTGCCTGAAACCGCCCGACAAATCCAGCATCCACAAATGGTTAATCTAATGTGAGGGGTCTAGTGCGTAAATGTACACGTAACGGCGCTAAGACACAAAGTTAAGTCCAACTTGTGGTAGAAGTCTACTCGGAACCGCCTGGCATATCCAGCATCCACAAGTGGTCGACTTAATGTGTGAGGTCTAGTGCATTAACATACATGAATGGAAAAATGATAACCTATAATACTTAACCAATTTAAATCTGTAGGGGTTATATGAACCTGTCAAAATTGTGTAAGGGTTAAGTAAACTTGCTTGAATCAATGACAGGTTAAGTTAATTTGTTAAATCTATATGGGCGGGTTATATGAACCCGACAAATTTAACTTGTTTTATATGGTGGGGATATTCAGGCTTGTAATTCTGTTAGGCATAACCTGTCAAAACCTAGTAGTTTGGATACAAGTCTAGTGGGTGGCTTGTATCATCTATTGTGTAGGACCCGTATCCTTCAATAACCCATCTTGGTATCAAAAGGGGGACCTCGAACTATGTAGGGGTCAGGGCACGCTTACTGAGCTGATTATAAGAGGTTCATATGAGTGGGGGTGCTGATGGCGCATTCTGTCAGATCATATGTGTGCATGAATCCACTTGCTTGGGATAATAAGATGTTTTCGCATTAGTAGATATGGCTGTGCCTCTCGAAAAAAGGGTTGCTACTTTAGGAAGTGATACATCCTATTATGGGGCTAACACAGGGTATCTACAGGATAGGGAGCCGATCGATTGGAGTAGTAATTAGGTTTCAACTTGTCTTGCTTGTTTAGGAGCCCATTATTATCCTTTGGGGTAACACCTGTCATTTCTATTGGACTGCCTATTATTATTGTTGGGGGTAAAACCCGTCACTAGAAGTACACCTAAGTCTACCATTTGTTTCTGTTGGGATCATTCTGTTTCTGTTATGCTAGTTTTGGTGCAGAGAAAAGTACTTGAGAAGCGCAATATATTCTGTTTATTCATTTTATCCTGTTCAGTCTGTTATATCTGTCTTATGATACTGTTATATCTCTTATCCAGTTTATATGCATGTCATGATGCTTTTACTTATTTATATGCTAGAAGTAGCCGTACTTGCCAGACTTTATGTTTTACTCGTTTTGTTTCCTTTTCTCTTTTTTCTTCCCCCCCCCCCCCATGGTTCTTAGGGTGGGAATAATCAGGCTTGATTAGGATTCTCTCTTTCGTTCTGCTTGGAGCTACTTAGATGTACCGCTTTGATTTCCTGTCTACTCTGATATAGCTCTTTTTGGGGATTATGCTTTTATATTACTGTACTCTGATGATTTTAGTACAACGCAGATATTATAACTTTATATAATAGGTTTTCGGTACTTTAGACTTATGTTGTAGCTGGGTTATGGACCGGGGTGTTTTCTATTTGGAAAATAAAGTTTTAAATTTTGCTGTTATTTTATGTCTATCTTGTGATGTTTCTGTTTCTGTTTCTATTTACCTATAACGCTTCATGAAACTTAATGCATTCTGTTAAAGAGTGGCATTAACGGAGGTGGGGGTGTCACATTTGGTATCGGAGCTAAAGGTTACCAGATCGAATAAAAGGTTTTGAGAATTTTTTTCAAAAAGATTTTAAAAGAAAGTATTTTCAAGGAAAAGTCTGTTTTTGAAAAACATATTCCCCGAAGCCATATAAAATATCTCTCGGTTCTCCGCTTGAGTATCTTTTCCTTTTCTTTTCAACATGTCTGGGGAACTGATTCTTCCCGAAGGGTGTCCCCATTGCGGCCTGGTTCCATAGGCATGTTAAAACTTCAACACATGTCGAAGGGCAAGGAAGTGCCCAACCTCCATCTGTAGCCACAGTAGTTCCTCCTATATCTAATTTTCTCTCAAACTTTGTAATGATTTTCGTGCGATGGAGGTAGCTTTCGAGAGACTTGTTAGCATGTTACACAAGGATGTTATAAAGGAGAATAAGGGAGTTAGGGCTAAAGAGCACAGCCCAACGATGAGAAAAATGGTGGCCCAAGAAGGGAACATAGTTGAAAGAAGGAAAGCCTAATAATGTCCAAATAAAGGCAAGAAGAAGTGTCACGGTTGTGGGAACATGGGTCATTTGGTCAAAGATTATCGAAAAAGGAAGAATGCTTATGTTCAACTATGGAAAAGTTGGACACTATTCTAGGGAGTGCCCAAAGAAACAAGGACAGGGCCAACCGGCAGGATCTTCGGGATGGCAGGTGAATGTTCTCAAGGCTAGTGTACTGGACAGAGGTAGGAATTTTTTTGTTAATGGTTTGATTTTTCTTTCCGATCATCCTGTTAGGAATCTTTTTTATTCTGGCATTTCGCATTCTTTTATATCTTATTATGTGTTTGAGTCTCTACACCTAGGTACTAGTATGGTTTTAGATCCTGTTGTCGTCTCAAACCCGATTGGTTGCTCGGCTCATTTATTTGTGATTTTTCAGGGTTTGAGGATATCTGTATTAGGCGTCGAGTTTGAGTGCGATGCATATATGCTTGGTTTTATGGGCTATGGTCTGATTCTAGGGAGCGATTGGCTAGCCATGTATGGTGCCATTCTGGACTGTGAGAGGGGGGTCTTTAGACTTTTGACTTGCCATGGGAGGACCCTCGAGATTTCTTATGACCCTAAAGGGTCTGTCATGCTTAGTTTTCTAGAGTCGCTTGATGCACCAGTAGTCTATGAGTATCCTAATGTTTTTGAGGAGGGTCGGGGCTTACCTCCGAGGCGCGAGATTGATTTTCGAATATACTTGGTGGCAATGCAAAGCCAGTTGCATTGCTTGGGTGTCATATGGCTCCGAGAGAAAGGAGGGAGCTCAGCAAGCAAGTAGGGGAGCTACTTGAGAAAGGTTTTATTAGGCAAAGCATGTATGAATGGGGAGCTCCAGTAGTATTCTCCATTAAGGAGGATGGTTCGCTTCGCTTATGCGTGGATTACAAGGAGTTGAATAAGCTTACTAAGAAAAATAGGCACCCACTTCCGAGGACAGATGATTTGTTTGACCAATTTGTTTGTGCGTCTGTTTTCTCCCAGTTAGACTTGGCCATGGGGTTTCATCAGTTGAGGGTGGCCGAGGACAGTATAGACAAGACTGCTTTTAGAGCTCCAGACGATTTCTTCGAGTGGCTCGTCATGCCTTTTGGGTCGATGAATGCACCCGACTATTTTGTGGATCCGATGAGTAGGGCATTTCGAGAGTTCCTAAATAAGTTCGTTGTGGTCTTTGTTGATGACATCTTGATTTTCTCAAAGAGCGAAGAAGAGCATGCCTTGCATTTAAGGGAGATCTGAGCACATCAGCTTAAGGCAAAATTCTCCGAATGTCATTTTCGGAGAAAGGAATTGAGATTTCTAGGGCTTGTGGTCTCTAAGAATGGGATAGCAGTGGATCCCGCAAAAGTAGTTGCAGTTTAAAATTGGCAGATTCCAAAGAATGCAACGGAGGTGAGGAGTTTTATTGGTTTAGCGGGCTATTATATGAAGTTCATTAAAGACTTCGCAAAGATATTAGCCTCACTCACCTGACTGACGAAGAAGAATATAACTTTTTCTTGGGGTGTTGACTATGAGGATGCTTTTCAGCGATTGAAGAGGGCTCTAACAACAGTCCTAGTCTATAATTTGCCTGATGGGAATAAAGTGTTCACTTTATACACTGATGCATGTGTTACAGGGCTTGGTTTTATTTTGATATAAGAAGGAAGGGTAGTATGTTATGGAGGTAGACAATTGAGAGTTCATGAGAAGAACTAACCTACCCATGACTTAGAGTTGGCTGCCATTGTGTTCACGCTTAAGACTTGACGCCATTATCTACTTGGAGAGAAGTTCGAGTTGTATACTGATCATAAATCTCTCAAATATTTGTTCTCGCAGAAGGATCTCAATTTAAGGCAACCGAGATAGATGGAGTTCCTAGCGCCCTATGACGTTGAGATTTCTTATACCCCTGGCAAGGGTAATGTGGTGGTGGACGCACTGAGTAGGGACATGATGAATTTGAGTCCACTATTCGTAGAGAGGAAGAGCTTGGAGTATATATCGACCTTTGATTTTAGGCCATCTACGGATCTTATACCTGGTTTATTGGCATCCATAGAGATGCGACCTACTCTTATGGATCAGATAGGGACTTCGCAGCGAGAGGACCCATAAATAGAAGACATCTTGGATAGGCTCAGTAGAGGGGAAACTTCTAGTCACCTTGGTAGATATTCCATGAATGATAAAGGGTGGTTACGACGAGATGGAAGGCTTTGTGTTCCCCGAATTGGGAGTCTGTTGAAGATAGTGCTTGAAGAAGCCCATCATTCGAGGATGACTATCCATCCAGGAAGTGATAAGACGTATAAAGATATGAAGAGGGTTTTCTTTTGGGCTGGGATGAAGAAAGATATAGCGGAGTTTGTTTCTCGATGTTTGATTTTCCAGCAAGTCAAAGCTAAGCAAAAGAAGCCTGGTGGTTTACTTCATTCTTTGGAGGTCCCACAGTGGAAGTGGGAGAGCATCTATATGGATTTCATTGATGCGTTGCCTAGACCGAGGAAAGGCAACACTAGTATTTGGGTTGTAGTTGACAGGCTTACTAAGAGCGCTCATTTCATTCCTGTTAAGAGCAAGAGAACGGCATCATGGTTGGCGGTAGTTTATCTTTGTGAGATAGTCCGTCTACATGGAGTACCTTCCAGTATAGTGAGTGATCGTGACCTCATATTCATCAGCGAGTTTTGGAGGAGCTTGCAAGAGGCATTAGGTACACAGTTGAGTTTGAGCACTGCTTATCACCCTCAGACCGATGGGTAGACGGAAAGGGTGAATATAGTTATTGGGCATCTTTTAAGATTGTGTACCCTAGACTTCGGAGGGACTTGGGAAGAGCATCTTCCATTGGTAGAGTTCAAATACAATAACAATTATCAAGCTAGTATTGGCATGGAACCCTTTGAGGCATTGTATGGGTGACCTTGTAAATCACCGACTTGTTGGTGAGAGTCTACAGATAGGCTTTTACTTTAACATGGGATGATTAGAGAAACTTCAGAAAGATTGATCTTATTCGCTGACGCATGAAGATAGCTTAGGACAGGTGGAAGTCCCAGGAAGATAAGAGAAGAACTGGTATTGAGTATGAGGTGGGAGACATGGTTTTCATCAAGGTATCACCTTTGAGGAATGTGGTTCGCTTTGGATCTGTAGGGAAATTGGCACAAGGTTTGTAAGGCCATTTCCCATTACATAAGGGATTGGCCAAATGGCTTATAAGGTGAAGCTACCAGAGAGATTGACGGGTGTTCATGATGTTTTCCACGTTTCTCATTTACAGAAGTGCATGCATGATACCGCAGAAGTAGTTGAGCTGAGTATGCTGGAGGAAGTAGTGGTGGAATGGGAGGCGACAGTTAGACGAGTTCCAACCCGTATTCTTGGATCAAAGGTTAAGAAGCTACGCAACCGAGCGGTCAAGTTGATGAAAGTTCAGCGGGTAGATGACCATGAGGATGCAACTTAGGAGACTGAAGACAAGATTCGCGCTTCCTACCCTTTTCTTTTCAAGGGTATGTTCTTAACTTTCTTTTCCAAAGCTTTTATTCATACTTGCTTCTGTCATTTAAGTATATCCTATCGATCGAATCTTCGACCTTTAGGTAGGTAACCAATGGATGTAAACATGTGTTTGAGACATGTTATGTTTGGTGGATGCAAGTGTTTGCTAGTGGTTGCTCATGGATGCATATGGATGCATTTGCATTTTTCTTCTTTTTATGGATGGAAATGGTGTATTATCATATGGATGTTGCATTTGGATGGATGATTGTGCACACATATAGAGTTCACATGATATACTAGGATTATTTGCATGCATGTTGGATTCATGGCACTAACATACATTGCAGTAAGGAGGTCGACTGAATCAGTAAACCGCCTAATCTTTTGCATTAGTATAAGGACAAAACACACATCCTTGCATATGTTCATATAAGATTTAGAAATATTTTAATGACATTAGATGCCTGTGATTTGTGGATGATGGATGCTAGGATATACATTCTTCTTAACTTAGGGATTTCAGGGACAAAATCCTTGAAGTAGGGGAGAATGTAACACCCCGTGATTTTAAAGAACATTATAATGATAAACTAAAAAATACTTAATTAAATATTGGGGCAAAAGAAAAACGAACTGCGCCATTGAGGTCATCTCGGAATTCTGCTTAAGATAGACACCGAATTTGCGTAAAACGAATATCATATGAAGAAGATATTAAGGTTTGAAGTTTTTATACGCATAACTAATATATATATATATATATATGTATATATGAACAAGTCCAGAAAATCAAAATTGAAGAGCGAGAAAGGGAGGGAAATCGACCCGTTAGGGGTCGACCCCAAGCCCAATGGGTGTCGACCCATGGGTTGACACCTATAAGGGGGTGTCGACCCTAAGGGTCGACCCTACCTAGATCTGGTGCAGATCTATTCTGTGAACCGAGACTTGTTTCTTTTCCAGATTCGTTGACCGTAGGCTATAAATAGGACCTTATTTCTATTTTTTTATTCATCAAAAACAATGGAGACAATGAGGTGCTGTCCCAACTCAGATTAAATTAGCTTATTCTTCTGCATCAACAACTTATACGTATTCAAGAATCTTTGCTACATCAAAAGTCATTTCTCTATTCTTTAGATCTGGTCCCTGTGAGTTTATGTTGCTTTTAGATATAAACAATTAATAAGTAATGCTGACATGTTTATAAGTTTGGGTCTAAACCCATGCCTGTTAATAACTTGAACCATAACTAAATAGATCTTCCATTACTTGTACACCTGATTCTTTATTAGTTCTCATAAGCCTATTCTATATATGCCTATTCTGTTATTATCCCTAATTATGTCATTATATGCCCATTCTGCTACTATGCCTATTTCTGCCACTATATGCCTATTATGTTAGTATACCTATTTCTGTCATCATATGCCTATTTTATTATATGCCTATTTCTGTTCTCTTCTCTCCCTCCTTCCCTTTTAATTTTATAACCAGGCTAGCTTCGAGCCTAGGCCTATCGCTGAAACATGTGAACAAACGAAACTGGAAATGGTTGGTAATAATAATTTGGGGTATAACTTGTACTGTAAAGCATGACTGGGATTTGGGGGCGTAATCTATACCGTGACCTAAGACTTTAATTTGGGTATATCGTACATAATGATTTATGACTTGAGGGTAGGGGCATGAAAAACCTATAATGAAAATGAACAATTGTTTAAGAATAAACATGCCAAAATTTATAGTAATAACTGCACTAAGACACGATGCTAGGTTACGCTTGTGGTAGAAGTTTGCCTGGAACCGCCTGGAAAATCCAGCATCCACAAGTGGTTAAGCTAATGTGACGGGTCTAGTGCGCAAACGTACAAGTAACGATGCTATGACACGAGATTAAGTCCAACTTGTGGTAGAAGCATGCCGGAGCCGCCTGGCATATCCAGCAGCCACAAGTGGTCGACTTAATGTGAGAGGTCTAGTGCATTAACAGCCATGAATGAAATAATAATAATATGTTAACCTGTAATACTTAACCTGTTTAAATTTGTGGGGGTTATATGAACCTGTCAAAATTGTGTAAGGGTTAAGTAAACTTGCTTGTATCAATGAGGGGTTAATTTAATCTGTTAAATCTGTGGGGGCGGGTTATATGAACCCGACAAACTTAACCTTCTTTATATGGTGGAGTTATGCGGGCTTGTTAATCTATTAGGCATAACCTGTCAAAAACCTAGTAGTGGGGATACAAGCCTAGGAGGTGGGTTGTATCATCAATTGTGTGGGACCCGTATCAATCAGTAACCCATCTTGGTATCAAAAGGCGGACCCCAAACTAGGTACGGGTCAGGGCACTCTTATTGAGATGATTATAAGAGGTTCATCTAAGTGGGGGTGCTGATGGGCATTCTGTCAGACTCATGTGCCTGCATGAATCCGCTTGCTTGGGATAATAAGATGCTATAGCATCAGTAGATATGGCTATGCCTCTAGAAAAAAAGGGTTACCACTTTAGGAAGTGATACATCTTAATGTGGGGCCAACACAAGGTATCTACAAGATAGGGAGCCGATAGATTGGGGTAGTAATTGGGGTGCATCTAGTCTTTCTAGTTTAGGAGCCCGATATTATCGTTGGGGGTAACACCTGTCATTTCTATTGGGCTGCCTATTATCGTTGTTGGGGGTAAAACCCGTCACTAGAAGTACACCTAAGTCTACCATCTGTTTCTATTGGGATCATTATGTTTCTGTTATACTAGTTTTGGTGCAGAGAAAAGCACTTGAGAAGCGCAATATATTCTGTTTTGTTTATTCAGTTTATCCTGCTTAGTCTGTTATACCTGTCTTATAATACTATTGTCTCTCTCATCAAGTTTGTATGCCTGTCATGATGCTTTTACTTATTTATATGCTAAAAGTAACTGGACTCGCCAGACTTTATGTTTTACCCATTTTGTTTCCTTTTCTCTCTCTTCTTTCCTCCCTAGGTTCTCAAGGTGGGAATACTCAGGCTTGATTAGGATTCTCTCTTTCATTCTGCTTGGAGCTGCTTAAATGTACCACTTTGATTTCTTGTCTACTCTGATATGGCTCTTTTTGGGAATTATGCTTTATATTACTATACTCTGATGATTTTTGTACAAGGCGGATATTTTAAATTGATGTAATGGGTTTTCTATACTTCAGACTTATGTTGTAACTGGGTTTTGGACCACGGTGTTTTCTATTTGGAAAATAAAGTTTTAAATTCCGCTATTATTTTATATATGTCTTGTGATGTTTCTGTTTCTGTTCACCTATAACGCTTTACGAAACTTAATGTATTCTGTTAAAGAGTGACATTAACGGATGTGGGGTGTCACAATATCATTTATTCGTATCTTAGTAATAATCGGCTTGATCATATCTCCCATTGTTTAAATACGAAGGAAATCTATAAAACTCTCGATGCGCTGTATGGACGAAAGACAACAAGAGTTGAAAACCTTCAAATGCCAACTTAAATTCAGTTGTGTATTTAACAGGAAGTACATATGAAAACTCAACATATAATGCTTTGGATGATGGAGATTTTTCATAAGAAAATTTAGTTCATCTTTGTAATGATTTAACAAAATCTATTGAGGGTCTCAAAACTCAAAATAAAACTCCACAATCTGAGAAACTTGATCAGCAAAAATAAAATTTTGGAATTAAAACTTGTCAAAAAATTAGAAAAATCTGATTGTAAAAACTATTTGAAATTGAATGCTGATTTAGCTCATCACAATGACAATTTTCAAAAGGTTGAAAAAGAATTTATGTTTTTAAAAGACAAAGAGGATGAGCAAATTTGTAAAAACAATCTTTTGCAAAAGGAAATGGAAAATTTTAAGATGAATAAAAATTCCAAAAATAAAATTGTTGATAAACACATGTAGCATAAAACCAAATCCATTTTGATTAAGCTTGAGAAAGAGATTGAGAAATTCAAGAATTTTGAAAAATTTGAATCTGAAAAACAAAAATGTTTTGAAAATGAAATCTCTGAGTCCAAGGCCAAAGTAAAATTACTTGAAAATGAAAATTTGGTTTTGAAACAATCTGATGCTAAAAAGAAGATCGCTATAAATCATTATTCAAATTTGGTAAAAGAAAATAGTGATCTTAAATCCAAAATTCAACGACTTGAATAAACTTTGAATAAATTTTCTAATGGGGAAATATCGTTCAATATTTTATTGCAAAACCAATTTTTTGTTGGAAATAAATGTGATCTTGGCTTTGGGAAAATCAATGTGTTTGAAAAGCTGAATTCTAATGGTACTAAAAATCCTTCAAATTGCTTTGGAAATGTTTGAATTGAAAATATGAAATCTAAAAATTTCAAGGGATTTTTAAATCACAACCGAGATGAATACTTGTTTAGTAACAATCCAAATAAACAAGTTGGGTCTCAAAAGGAAATAAAATGATTTTGACTAAAATTAAACAGACTTGGATTCCTAAGGTTAAAAAGGTAAATTCTAATGGATTGTTGTACAAACAAGTTTGAGTGCCAATATGGGTGAATGAAACTGTGAGTGGTTTTACAAATTTTGTTAGACCACTCGATCCTATAAATGCTTAGGTATCGAAGGAGGCTGAGGAACCGCTTTGCAAAGGAGAAAGTGCATTCATGTTGTTCCATAATGATTGACATAGAAATGTGTTTATTTTATGCCCTTATATCTTATCTTTTGTATATAAATAAATATTACTTGGGTATTGTTTTGTTATTTTTACAGATAGTCCAACCCAGCCCGCATGCAACCAGAAATGTAGAGAAATAAAGTTCAATTTGCTATGTATTTGCATTTTTGAAGAATTGTAGATGAAGATCTCACATCTAGTTGCTGTTGGACAGGAAAAGGAGTGATAAAAAGGCTTTGCACATCACAAATCAATAAAGAAATATCAAGGAAGCAAGAGGAAAAAGAGAAAAGGCCCAAATTTGCTTTATTTATCTAAGGCCCATTTATGTTCTCATTGTAAACAAATTAGTGGTGTAATGACCAGGCCCATTTACCATTAGGGTTAGGGTTAGGGTTTGGCTATCTACCCTATATATACCCTTGTAATGGCATTGTAGCCACGATCCTATCTCATCTCTTATTCCATTGTTCTAATAAAAGTTCTTCTTTCTCTTTTATTTTTCTGCAATTTTTTTTGTTTTCTTAGCAACTAGTGTTGCCTACACGATTAGATTCGGTAGAACACTATTTGTATTTTGCACTTATTTGCATTAGTGATTTACCGTCTGATTAGATTCAGCGGAATTCCTAATTTTAATTCTTGTTTGTTAGTTCAATTTCTGCAATTTCAATTTCTGCTTTTTATTATTTTCTTAGGTCAAATTGGGTTTGATTAGATTCAAATCTAATTCATAGTTTCATTTGCTTTCCATTGAAATTGCGACTTGATCGTCGATTCAGTTAGATCTGTTCTGAATCAAATTACAGTTTTAATTTTGTTTTGTTTTGCAAAATCAACCTCCAAAGTTCGTCTAACACGCCCACGAAACATATAAATAATAAAATTTAACTTCCCTCCCTGTGTTCGACCTGTATGCTACACACCTGTATGCTTGCAGAATTTATTACAAATGTCGCGCTTTTCTAATTCATAGACTAGCGTCGATCACATATCTTTAAATAATTCAGTGTTCCTTAGCCATGAGTATCGAGTTAGAGATCCACAACGTCTACTGTAAACCAGGTGTGATCTCTAAACTCATTTTTGTTTATATTATCTGTTTATATTCTTCTTTTTGTTCCACCTTTTATTTCTCATTTTATTCTTCTTTTATTCCTTCTTTTTGACTATTCTGACTTATCTTGACACTGCCATATCATTTGTAACATTAATTATCTTTTCTTAACTTCAAATTGCAAAATTCTTTATTTTCTGGAAATTAGATTCATTTATATAAAACTTCCATGTTTTGATGATTTCCAGATCTTGAATTTAAAATTGTAAATATTTTACAATTTTTTTTAAGTTTATTTTTTTAATTCCTAACAGTGTTAAAGCATCTTATCATATCTTGAACACTGTTAATTTGAATTCTAAATTTTTGAAGATCTAAAAAACTAATAAAATTTCACATACCTTTATTGTTTTGAGTTTCTTCTAATTCATTTTGGAAAGACTTGAAAAACTACACTCATCATAGCACACTACTATTTTTCTGTTGTGATAATTTCATTGGTTTTTGGATTGGCTTGGCTATTCTGATTTAAAAATCTTTTGACATGAAATATTGTGTTGCATCATGAAATTCATTTTTAATAATGATCAACTGGCTTGGATATTTGATTTTTTTTTAAATCTTGGATCATGAATCACCTTTTGTGCTTGTTACAAATAATTGTGAAAATTCTCTTGAGAATTTTGTTTGTTGCTCCAACAGAAGGAATTAATGTGCTAGATTTGCTTGCTTGGGCCTGGTGATTTACTCTAAAATTTTAGTATACAACTTTTTCATTGACTTATATGATCAACTAGGAGCCCCAAGTGGTATCAGTTTAGAAGTGTTGAATTTTTTTCACATTCATCTGTTTTGATTGATCTGGTTTAAACTGATTCTCATCTTGTATAGATCTTTCTAAATCCCTCTTGTAATTGATATTTTAAATTTAGAATCATTTTTGGTTATATATTCAAAAATTGAAATCATTGACTAAATTTGAACTATATTTGAAAGTCATCAAAATTATTATCAGATTTTTAAAGCTGTGATGAGTTGTGACTATAGTATACTTTAAAATAAGAGGAAATATTATTTAAATTTTCATGATGATTGAACAGTTCTTATAATATCTTTGAATTGACGCTTATGTCACGAACACTTTCTTTTCTTATCATCATTCTGTCATCCATCATGTTTTTATTTAATGTGGAGAGTTTAATATTTTTTAAAAACCATTAATGAATATATAGTTTCAAAATTTGTGATGGAAATGTGACTATATTATTTTTCAGTAAAAAGGGTAATTGAACATTTTCGAGAATCCTAGTACAGTTGAGCATATTTCATAACATGATTAATTTAGAAATTTTTTTCACAACCATCTCTGCACCTACCATATTTCTATCATCCATTTTGGTTTTATATACTAAGGAGATTTTGTATAATAAGTGTTTCTCTAACCTCAATTAAAACTCCAAGGTATGGTTATGCATGGATGAGATTATTTATAATTTGAGTTGTGACCGGTCTCATTTAAAAGTCCTAATAAGTTATGCGTGATTAGTGTGCTCTTAAAATAAAAAGAAAAGAAAATGAATGTATATATGTATATATATATATATATATATATATATATATATATATATGAAATCCTCCTTTGTTATGTAAAAACCAGTCTATCAATGCATTTTTTAATTTGTGAAATATGTTAATATTTTATGATGTATTATGATTTTTTGATTGATAATTATTGGGATTTGAGATTATTTGTTTTTGTCACTTGATTTGAAACTATAAACATAGTCCAAATCCATCACTGTTTTTGCTCATTTTTTTAAAAATTTGCTTGAAAATAATTGGAATTCGTTTGTTTTAAAACTCTCTCCATTTTATAAAAATCATCGTAAATCTATCATTCTACAATGTGAAATTTACCACTAGTTTGAAGAATGTTATGATTTTTGTTTGATTGAATGAGATTTATGATGAACATTCTCTCTCTTCATCTGATTTTATATTTCCGGTTTAAATTTTATCATTATTTCTATATCCTTTTGATGATAACAAAAGGGGGAGTATGGTTAAGATTTTGATCGATAAGTGAATATTCCTTAAATATTTTAACGTTGAAGTTTCAACTATTGTTTTACTTCACACATACACACATATTTAGGGGTAGTTCTACTGTAGGTGGAGCATACATATATGGGGAGATCTGCACTTCATTGTCAAACACTTTATTATATTCAAAATCATATTATATGTTTGACATCATCAAAAGGGGGAGATTATTGTATATAACAATATGATTTTTGTTTAATGATAACAAACACACACACACACACACACACACACACACATATATATATATACATATATTGTTATAAATGTGTTTGCAATTGCACTATTCTGCTACATCACATACAGAAATAAATATTTATATTTGAATAGAATACCAGTGCCCTAGAATTTAAATATTCAAATAGTATTTATTTAAATATAATATTTTATTTCAACATTCCAATAGTACAAATTTCACAACTCCACTATTGTACATCTCTATAATACAATTCATTCAACTTCATTTATTACATTGTCTCCTCATTACGTTTCACTCAGTCACTCATGTTCATACATTGACACGTACACTGACTCCCTTTTCTTCATTCTCCTTCTGTGTCAGTCAATTCACCTACATACCTATCACAGAAAAACACACAACAACTGGAACAAAAATAAATTTAAATTCTAGCAGGTATAATTTTATTTTAAAATTAATTTACCTTAGAACTTTGGTGTGTTTCTCATCATATTTCTTAACTTAGTCTGATATGTATACACATCCATCTGTGTCTAGACCGCTTGTTGTATTCACAGCGATTCACTGTAAATACCACAACGTAGTCAATGTCTCTAGTGCTCATGTATACACATACATGTGTATGTATATATTCATATATTTTATACAGGGGCAATATGGTCAAACATTAGTAAGCGCACATGAACAAAGAAATTCAACACAAGTGACAAAAGCATATGTGAAGAAACACTCATATACAACATACATACATATATATATACACACACATACATACACAATCGTGCATATATACATGAATGTATACATGGGTGTACAAGGCCACATAATGATCAGGACAAACTCAATCAATACACACACACACAAATATATATACACATATTAAGTATGTATATACATGTGGAGCTTGACATGGCAGCAAGAACCAGATTAAGTGTACAAATATACAAATTTTTTTTCAGCATGCACATGGCATGACTGGAAACTTGGCAGGGAAACAATGGAAAATGATCAAGGATCAAATGCTCATATACATGGCAGCATGGAAGGCAAAAGTGTACATGCTTATGGCATGTAACCTAAACAAATGACACAATAAGTTTCAGGTACATTGAATCTCAATATTCAGTGCACAAAGCAAGAAGCATAAGTGGGAGAATATATTTACGGTGCAGCAAGTCAAATGTGCATGGTATGCACGTGCATAAGGTCAAGACATGTTTAAGGTAGCATGAACTAATGGACATATACAAGGAAAGTGTACACATATATACACAAGCAGTTTTCAGATGTGTACACATATGTAAACAGTGTACAGGAGTAGGTTCGGTGTGCAAAGAAAAATGCATGTAAATGGAGTCAAGCATCATGAACACAGTATAGCAGGTGCAAGTAGCCATCAAAACAGCACATGTGCATGGGTTCAAGCGTTCAACACTCAAATACAAGAGGTGCATGAGTTCAAGTGCAAAAAGGGTCACACACGTGTTCAAGCAATTGTAATACAAGTCTGTTTTTTACGGTATGGATGAATCAAAGCAATAACAAAAATGTTCAGGGTCAATCAAGGAAGCAGAATCACACACATATCACTCAAATGGACAGAGCATAGCTGAGGCCTAAAAAATGGATGGCATGTAAAGCACAAGCTCAAGCAGGTGCAAGAATATATACAAGGTCGGATAAAATCAAGCCCGGTCAACATGGAATGCTACAGCAGGTCGACAAAGAAGCAAGGAAACAATCAATATATACTCACACACTTGTGTGTCAATATATGTCTACTTAGTGCATATACATGACATTCCAGAATTGGTGCAACAAAACAAATCAGACCATATACACACATAAGAGGAGCAACAAATAATCAACAGGAATATGCACAAATCTGGTCGAACAAGTCATGTAATAACCCGGAAAATACGAGCCAATTTAAAAATTTTAAATTGGTGATTTCAAAGGAATTTGGACAATTGAAATAGGATATTTCAATAAAATAGTGAATTAGAAATAGTGAGTCAGTTTGAAAATTTGAATTCAAACTTTGACTGACTGTGCAGGGTAGAAAATATAACGGATTTTAGTGAAACCAAAAATATCTAAATCTGTTAGTCAATACCTTTCTAACGAATCTGAAAAATCGAAGTTTCATAACGAGAATCAAAAGTTATGGCCGAATGAATTTTCAGAAAGGTCGCTATATAGAATATATAGCCCTGGAAAATTGATATTTTGCATACGACCTCGGAATTCGACGAAACCACTTTTGTTGGGTCCGGGATGTCAAACTATTGCTAGGTTTCAAATTTCATAATTTTTGAAGCTAGTATGTGAGCGTGGCAAAAGAAAATGTGTTTGGTCAATTTCTGTTAAATTGCATCGACCAGAAAATGGCCATTTTCAAACGACCTCGGAATTCGACGAAACTAGTTTTGTTGGGACCGTAGCATCAAAACATAGCTAGATTTATTTTTTTTGGAATTTTTCGAATCAGTTTGTGGCCCTGGCAAATTGAAATGTATGTTCAGAGTTAAAAATTAAATGTTTTATACTTTAATTTGGAAAATAACTGACTGTAACAGTCGAATTGGCCTACGAAACATATCCCATTGTGTCCGGAATGGGGGTATTTACCTGGGGGCGACAGTCATTGGGTTTGAAAAGGAGTTCGTTTGGGAAAACACTATTTAAAAATTTAATAAAGTCCTCGGCCAATCAGAATTCTCCATTCATAATTTAAAAAAAAACCCTCCGAACCAACGACGACCCGTGCTCCAGACTTCCCCGACCGATCGCCGCCGCTGCCGCCGCTTCCAGCCTCCGCCACCGCCACCATTCGAAGCGCCTTCGCCTCCCCTTCAAATCCGACCAACTTCCTCCGCCCCTCGTCGCCTGTGCCGCCCGAATCGAAGCTCCAAAGCCCCGACCTTCCTGCCGCCGCCGCCGATCCTGACCACCGAACGCCACCAAACCACCACCGCCAGATAGCCCTCTCTTCCCTCTTCCACGTCCAACTCGCCGATCGTCTCCTCGTGCCCCGATTCTCGCGAAAATCGTAAACCTAGTTTAGAACCTTCGTGAAAGGTGAGTTTTTTTTATGTTTACGCTTTGAAAAATCATATCTTTTTAGTGTGTTGATGAAATTCAATGAAACAGGAAACATCGGGACCGCAAGGAAGCTCTCTACCCAATAGAAGAAGCCGCGGATTTTTCTGAGTCATCTACGATTTTTAGCACTTCGAAAACCAATGTGAGAAATCTAAATTAACATGAATTTGAATGGAAAATGTCGTGTATAATTTATATTAGCGAAATATAAATTACATACGTGTTGTATACCTCACGTACATGCGTGGTGTAAGCTATATGAGCGAAGTATGAATTATACATGCATAGAATAATTGATATATGTGTTGAAATGCAAGTGAAATATAGCAATTAAATATATATATATATATATATATATATATATATACTCCCCTCGTCCACAAACCATGGACGATATTTATTGTTGTGAATTGGTGTGAAATATTGGATGAAAAATACGAATGGTTGAATAATTGTTTCTGGTTGAAAAATACCCATTGGTGAGTGAAATGAATTGGAAATATTTGTGGAAATAAAAATAAACATGCCGCCTGCGTGCGAATTAGATGCATGAATCCCCATTGTCAAAAACCGCGAGGTTTTAAGGTAGAGCGAGGAGCCGTACTAGGGACGGTGTCGGTTTTAACTACCCTGCCGTTATGCTGCCGAAATTTTGAATAATCTTTGTGTGTTAGAATTATTTTCATATGTTGAAATTATTTTCATGCGTTGAAATTAAAGTCATATGTTGAAATTATTTTCATGCGTTGAAATTAAAGTCATATGTTGAAACTATATCCATGTGTGGAAATGTTCATATGTTGAAAAGTGTTGTGTGAAAATTAAATTCATTTGTGAATGAATGAAGTGTTTAAACAATAAAAATCACATTTTTATATATATATGAAGTATGAAAAATATTCACCTTATATAAATAGTTTTAATAATAAAAATTCCATCTTTCTTATATGAACAACATAAATAAAATGTCCATGTGTGGAAACGCTCATTTGTTGAGAAGTGTGTGTAGTGGAAAAGTTCATGTGTTGAATAAAAAGATCGAACAATAAAAATTACATTTTTATTGAGACTATGAAGTGTTGAAAACATCCATTTGTCGAATAAATATTTCGAACGATAAAAATATCATTTTTATCATATATGTGATATGCTAAAGATATGCGAGCATTGAAATAAATATTTGTGAAAGAAATATTATTTTTAACATGCATAGGAACTAAATAAAATGGTCATGTGTTGAAATATATTTTAGTTCGCCAAAATTATCATCTTTGAAATGTAAAGTGTTAAAAATAGCCACTTGTTCAAATAAATGTGCATGAGTTGAAATATACATTAATTAGCTAATGATATGATTTTAGCCTATGCATGCAACATTAGAATGAATGGTGTTTTTAAACCAAAGTAAATCAAATATGAAGTTGAATGGAAAATGATAAGTGATAGAAATTGTATATATGTATATGCATATCTATTGAAAAGGTTATAGCAAAGGGGCTAGAGAAGAGGAATAAAATTTTGTGCCCGACAAATAGGTACACATTTATTGCTTTGTTTGGGTGATGATTTTATGAGCATGTTGGCTAGTCGCTTGGCTTTTTCTTTTTCTTTTTGATATGAGACGCCCGTGTGGCTATTTGGGAATTTTCCCAGACCCTCCCGTACAAAGAAGGTTATGGCGAAATTTTCCGAAATTTAAAGGCGTTAGTGAAATAATTGAAGTGGAAACGATATAGGAATTTTTGAATGAACTATATTTATATAAATATATAAATATAAATAAAATTAAAATGAAACGTGGCCATGCAGTTCGTGTTTTGAAACCGTGATTTCAAACGACTAGTGCGGGAAATCTGACCATTGGATTTTCCCTAAACCGCAACCGTTGGGTTCGCCTTGGAAATATCTTTCCAACGGCACCATCTTTGTGAAGATCCGACGGTTGGATTGTCTGGAGTGTTTAATTCAAAACTGAAGAAAAACAGCGCCAGAAACGATTATATTTATATATATATATATATATGAATATAATTAAAATTAAATCGAATAACGACGCTGCAGTTCGTAAATTGAAATCGTAACTTCAAATGACTAGTGTGGAAGATCCGACCGTCGAATTTTCCCAAAACTGAAACCGTTAGATTCGTTTTGAAATGACCTTCCTAATGGTATAAAATTTGTGAAGATCCAACGGTTAGATTTCCAGATATGTGTAAAACAAAATTAGTGAAAAGCAGCGCCAGTGCATCGATACGACCTGAAGCGTCGTTTAATTAAATTTGGCCGTTTTAAGTTAAATAAAAATGGCGATATATCGTTATAAAATACTATAGACGATATAGAGTGAAAATAAACCAATTTTGTTGTGTTTGCTTGATATGTGATGGTGTAACGACCCAGAAAATCTGAACCAATTTAAAATTTTTAAATTGGCTAAAATAATGGAATTTAAATATTTAAAGTAAATATTTTAAATAATGGCGATGAAAACTGAGTTTGAATCGACAATTGAAAACGAATATAATTAATTATAATTATATATAGAATTGAAAATGGCGCGGTAGTTCGATAATTCGATTTCAAACTTCATTTGAACATACCGGGTGCAAAACAATCCGGATTTTATTGAAACCAAAAACATTAGGATCTAATTGGTAATATCTTTCTAACGAATCCGACCAATCAAAATTTGATAGCGGGAATCAAAAGATATGTCCAGTTGAAAATTCTGAATAGTCGCTATGGAATTCAGGCCCTTAAAAATGGACATTTTGCATACGACCTCGGATTTCGACGAAACCACTTTTGTTGGGTCCGGGATGTGAAGTTATTGCTAGGTTTCTATTTTCATAATTTTTCGAATCAATATGTGAGCGTGGCAGAGGAAAACGCGTTTGACCAGTTTCAGTTGATTTTAATCGACTGGAAATTGGCCATTTTTCAAACGGTCTCAGAATTCGACGAAACTAGTTTTGTTAGGACCGTATCGTCAATACGAAGCTAGAAAATATTTTTCTGGAATTTTTAGGGTTATTATGTGACCCCGGTAATTTGAAATGTACGTTTAAAATTCAATATAGTGATTTAAATGTAAATTCAACGGAAACTGATTGTAACGAGCAAATCAGCTTGCGATACATATCCCATTGTGTTCGAAATGGGGGTGAAACGCTATGGACGACAGGCGGTGGGCCTCGTTTCGAGGTAGTGGGTAAAAGTCAACTTTATGCAATTAAATTAATTAATAAAAAATATATATATATATTTCCATCCCTCTTCTCTTTCTGCCCCCCCCCCCCCCCCCCCGATTACAATAAACAGAAAAAAAAAGAAGAACGGAGCAGCAGCCGCCGCCTCCACCGAAGCTCCGCCCTGACGACCCTGCCACCGACCCACCGCCCCCTCCGTCCAGCCTCCCTCCTCCTCCCAGTGGCGCAACTCCCGAAGACCCCCCTAGATCGCACGAGCGCGACGCATCCGCCGCCCCCCCTCGAAGCCAGCTCCGCCCTGACGAGACCCACCGCCGACCCTGACATCGACCCCCCCTTCTTCGCATCAATGTAAGTTGTTTTTATTTTTATTTTATTTTTATTTTTAATTCTGAAAAACTGATTTTTAAAAGGTATTAAAGGTGATTTTTCAAAAGGTTTAAATCTGATTTTTGAAAGGGTTTTAAAACAGATTTCTGAAAGGTTTTAAAACAGATTTTTTGAAAGATTTAAATCTGATTTTTGAAAGGGTTTTAAAACAGATTTCTGAAAGGTTTTAAAACAGATCTTTTGAAAGATTTAAAACAGATTTTTGAAAGGGTTTTAAAACAGATTTCTGAAAGGTTTTAAAACAGATTTTTTGAAAGATTTAAAAACTAATTTTTAAAAGGTTTTAAAAGATTTGAACTTTAAAAAGTAAAAGATTTAAACTTTAAAAAGTAAAAGATTTAAACTTTAAAAAGTAAAAGACTTAAACTTTAAAAAGTAAAAGATTTAAACTTTAAAAAGTAAAAGACTTAAACTTTAAAAAGTAAAAGATTTAAACTTTAAAAAGTAAAAGATTTAAACTTTAAAAAGAAAAGATTTGATCTTTAAAATGGAAAAGGCGGAATCTATATTTTTAAAATTCGATTTTTATATATTGAATAGCGAAGTCAAAATTCGATTTTTATATATTGAATAGCGAAGTCAAAATTCGATTTTTATATATTGAATAACATAGTAAAAATTCGATTTTTACATATGTAGAGAATACGGGCGACGAAAGCGACGAAAGGCGAGATTGGCGAAGATTTCTATAAAGGAAGAGTCGTGTTATTGGATAGCTATTGGTGAGAATTTCCCACTCTTCAATTTCTTTTAAAATATATATATATATTTGTGTGTTGAAATAAAAGTGAATTGCTATATATATATATATATATATATATATACATATATATATATATATATCTACGCCCCTCGTCCACAAACCATGGACGATATTTATTGGTTGAAATTGTTGTGAAAAATTGATTGATAGCGAATGGTTGTTTGGGATTGTTTGTGATTGATATTGGTTGAAAAATACCCGTTTGTGGTTGAGAAATATTTGGTTGAAACCACATAGGATTAGTTTGTGGAAATGAAATAAATATATACATGCCGCCTGCGTGCGAACTAGATGCATGATCCCCATTGTCAAAAACCGCGAGGTTTTAAGGTAGAGCGAGGAGCCGTACTAGGGACGGTCCCGGTTTTAACTACCCTGCCGTTATGCTGCCGAAATTTTGGATAATATTCGTGTGTTTGAATTATTTTCATATGCTTAAACTATATTTATTCATTGAATAGAAAACATTCATGTGTTGAATTGATATTCATTCGTTGATTAGAAATTCATGTGTTGAATGGTATTCATATTTTGAAATAAATTGTTTGATAATAAAAATCACATTTTTATCTATATATAGAAACTATAGAAAACATTCATGTGTTGAATTGATATTCATTCGTTGATTAGAAATTCATGTGTTGAATGGTATTCATATTTTGAAATAAATTGTTTGATAATAAAAATCACATTTTTATCTATATATAGAAACTATAGAAAACATTCATGTGTTGAATTGATATTCATTCGTTGATTAGAAATTCATGTGTTGAATGGTATTCATATTTTGAAATAAATTGTTTGATAATAAAAATCACATTTTTATCTATATATAGAAACTATAGAAAACATTCATGTGTTGAATCGATATTCATTCGTTGATTAGAAATTCATGTGTTGAATGGTATTCATATTTTGAAATAAATTGTTTGATAATAAAAATCACATTTTTATCTATATATAGAAACTACAGAAAACATTCATGTGTTGAATTGATATTCATTCGTTGATTAGAAATTCATGTGTTGAATGGTATACATATTTTGAAATAAATTGTTTGATAATAAAAATCACCTTTTATCGACTATATGAACTGTGTAAAATAATCTCGTTTTGAAAGAAATTGTTTCGCAAGAAAAATCCTATTTTATCACTAATATGAAATATATAAAATAATAGTGTTTTGAAATGAACTGTATTACAATAAAAATCACATTTTATTGTATGCATAAATCGTTGAAATGTGAAGTGTTAAAAATAGCCACTTGTTCAAAATAAACATATATTAGTTGAAATATTCATTAATTAGCTAATGAAATGATTTGCACCTATTTATGTAACATTAGAATGAATGGTGTTTTTAAACCAAATAGAAATCAAATATGAAGTTGAATAGAAAATGATAAATGATAAGAACTGTATATATATGTACATGCATATTCATTGAACAGGTTATAGCAAAGGGGCTAGAGAAGAGGAATAAAATTTTGTGCCCGACAAATAGGTACACATTTACTGTTTTGTTTGGGTGATGATTTTATGAGCCTGTTGGCTAGCCGCTTGGCTTTTTCTTTTTCTTTTTGAGATTAGAAGGACCGGGAAAGCTATTTGCGATTTCCCGATGCTCCCAGTGCAGGGGAGGTTATGGCGAAATTTTCCAAAAATTTAAGGCGTTAGTGAAATATTTGAAGTGAAAACGATATTGAAATCATTGAATGAACTATATTTATATAACTATATGAATATAAATAAAATTAAAACGAAACGAGGCCGTGCAGTTCGTATTTTGAAACCGTGATTTCAAACAACTAATGGGCGAAATCCGACCATTGGATTTTCCCGAAACCTCAACCGTCGGGTTTGCCTTGGAATAATCTTTCCAACGGCACCAACCTTGTAAAAATCCAACGGTTGGATTGTCTGGAATGTTTAATTCAAATCTGAAGAAAAACAGCGCCAGAAGCGATTATATTTATATATATATATATAAATATAATTATATATTTAATCGAATAACGACGCTGCAGTTCGTATTTTGAAATCGAAATTTCAAACGATTGTACCGGGAGATCCGACCGTCGGATTTTCCCGAAACTGGAACCGTTGGATTCATTTTGAAAAGACCTTTCTAATGATGTAAATTTTTCGAAGATCCAACGGTTAGATTTTCAGATATGTGTAAATCAAATCTGAAGAAAAACAGCGCCACGGCCGCTTTATGGCCCGAAGCGTCGTTTTGAATAAATCAGCTATTTTAAAATAAATAAAAATAGCGATAAATCGTTATAAAATATTGAAAACGTTATGGAATGGAAATAAACTGAATTTGCTTGATTTATGTGATATTTGATGGTTGAATGTGTTTGGTGTGAAAATTACATTAAAGAACAAAATTGGTGTTGTCGAATAATTTAACCATTGAAATAAATTGAATTGAAATTCTAAATATACGTGAATTATTTGAGAAGGCCGAGTTAATTCTCATTTCAAATAATTGACCGACGATTGAAAGTCGAAGATAAAGACGGTGGTCGAAGACCGGAGATCTTCACCTCGTTTGGATGGTAACCGAGGTCCTGATTGGGAGGCATCCCAAAATATGGATAATGAGTGGTGATCGTTCAGACGTACGTGGTGATCGATGGGTTTGCGAGGTATTTAGTGCCTCCGGTTTCGTTCAGACCCAGAACGGACTTGTAAATGGACTGTGTGTCCGACATTGGAATTTGTTCTGTGTGATTGATAGCCATCAGTTGCACGGTATGAATTGCCTGTGTGGCATGCTAAGATGCAGTGATCAGGGCTTCTGTTGAAAAGCAAAGTCTTGTGGTGATGATCAAAGCACCGCCTGTGTGGCGCAGCTTTGTGTATAACGTAAATTCGCGAGCCTCACACCCCGGTATGAACCTAAAACGGGAGAAGGACCTCAGGGAGGGCATGCGTTTCCTTCTAGCTAGGGTGGTGTCAGTGACCTACCAGCCCTGACATTTATATACTTTTCACCTATGTGGTTGTTGCTGTTGCGAGGCGCCTCGGTTTGATTGGACGATCCGGGTCCGATGGAGTCATTCGTTGGCTCGTTTACGCCCCAAAGGGCGGGGAAACGTATTGTTCAGGCATTTTAATCCACATCGGTGGACCGGCCCTGTCGCTCCAAAGGCTTGACTGAGTACTTGCCTGAGACATGGGCTAGATTGTCTCGAATTCGGTAAGGACTATCTTTTGCCTTGGTTCATGACGGAAATCCAATTTCCAAATACGACATCGTGCGGTTTTGATTGTATATATATATGGCGACATGATATATGGTACCCATGCCGTCTATGATTGATAGTTATGATTTGAAATTGCTTTCAAAACATATAAACACTAGCAATAATATCAAATGCCTTTGTTTTTATTCGTATCAAGCATATTTTGGCCGTTATAAGGTAAAACTCTATCCTCCGGTTTGCGTTGCATTGTGTGATGGGAACTGAGTCTTATAACGGCTTCATTTTTATAAAAAGCATAGCGATGTTTAAAAGAAAATTTTGTTTTAAAGCACTGGCAATCCAATGGAGTAAACCCATTCCACGAAAGTGGCGTGGTCCTGTGATTGGCCAATTATATATGTGTTGAGTGGATTTCTCATACCAGTCCCATGACTGACTCGTAGTTTGTTTCACTTTCAAACTCGGGTGCCCCTTTTTCTACACGGGCAGCCTTGTATTCAGGTTTAGCTGGTTCTTTCTGGATAGCTGGAGCTGAAGATGGATTCTATCATTTATTTCTTTTCATGCTGTTCAGCTCCTATTGTACATATTTTGTTTATTTCCGCTGTAGACATTTATGTATAGCTGAACTGTATTTGTACTAAGTAAGATCCTGTATACTGTGTAACTCTGATGATTACTTTTATCCAGTATATTCTATTGTTCATTATCTGGTGTATTTATTTAATTCTGTTCTGCTATTATCTGTTTCTGTGTTATATTCCAAAGATAACCCTTGTTTTCGTGAGAACGGGATTTTGGGTCGTCTCAATGTGGTATCAGAGCTTTGGTTAAGCTTAGTTCTGGAATATAACATTTGAACCAACTCGTCAGAAATAGAACCAGTAGTGTTCTAGGACGGGTAACTCAATACAGATAGGATCAGTAATATCCTAGTATGAGTAGCAGAATGAAATTACACCTCGATAGATACATTTACATTCAAGTATTTGTCTCTATATTTTGAAATATCTTTTCTGTTGACCTGACACTTGATCTGCCATTTGCAGAAGTACTAGAAAATGAGTGCTAGAAACAGAAGAAGTAATACGGACCCGGATATAGAAGCTCTATTTGTGAAATATAGGAATCTGGGAGGAAAGCCGTTCTCGGGCGAAGAATCTATTATGAGAACACAAGCTTGGATTCGTTCGGCTGAGAAAATCTTCAAAGCCTTAAAACTGAGGGATGATGATATACACGTAAATGTGTATATTTTATCCACTTATTTATCTTATTTTCCCTTTAAAATAATTGATACTTTGTATTTATAGCTGTATTTTCAGATTGTTGACAAGAAGCATGGTTTAGAGCATTTGATGGATAAAGCATGAAGAATTTGCTTAAAAAGAGTGAAGTTTAAAATTGCTAAAGCTTGAAGAGTCTAAAGCTTGAAGAACGGTTGCAATTATAATTCAGTTAAGGAGATTTGGCTCAATAAAGACTCAAACTGCATTCACATTAGCTCATTTGGAAGGCCTCTTACTCATGTTGCGTTCACACTAGCCTATTTGCTAAACCACTCACTCTAAAGCTGTGTTCACACTGGCTTATGTGTTATTTGGGTTATTTCTTTAGTCCCACATTATGTAATTAGCTAGCTAGCCTTTGTCATATCAGCTATAAATACCTTGTATCTCATTCAGTGTAAAACACATTAGGTTTTATTCTGTAATTCTCTTCTTGGAATAAAATCATTCTCTCCCTTTCTTTTTACTTTTTGTTTATTTTATTTATGTTCATGTTATTTATTTTCTTTTTCTCTTCTTCTTTAGCTATGTCTAGCTAATCCCCTTTGATTAGGGGGTGATGACGCTGATAGTATGATTCAATATGAATCACATAGCCAAAGGATGAGGAATTCATGTATAAAGATCTAGATCTGAACCTAGGGTTAGATCTGAACCTTAATATCCTGTGTCGTTTAAGAGCTATGCTCCTTCACAGGGTATATTCGTGTTCGGTCTAACAATTATTAGATCTAGATCTAATTTTAGGGTTTTAGAAATTAATTAGTGAATCTGTCCTGATAGTCTATGGTTGTAGAGCTGAGCTCCTGCATAGGCTATGCTTGTCGTTATTGACATATTTGTTTCTAAAAACCTATTATCGTTGATTCATGTTTGTGACAGAAACATGTATTAGATCTGGTTAATCTTTTGGCTATTGATGATTATGAATCTGATCTATGTCATTATCCCCTAATTGCTTTCACTTATTGTTAAAACTCTCTTTTATTTAATTTTGCTATTTTCTTTGTTTTCAACCAATCAAAAGTTAGGGATAACTTGATTGGATTTATTAATTAAAATAATTTTGGTCCCAGAGTTCGACACCCTCTATAACGATCCTTGTTGTTTAGGAAAGACGAACGAATTTTACAGTTGTTTACAATTGTCTAATTTGTTCGCAAACAAATTTTGGCGCCGTTGCCGGGGACCAAAATAATTTTTATTTTTAAATCCTTCGAGTTATAATTTTTTTTTTCATATAAAAAAACACAAAAAATATTTTTATTTTATTTTGTTCCCTTTTGTTTTCTAGTATAGATAGAAAAATAAATAAATCTTGTTAGTTGATTTGGTATTTGATTGGTGGTACCATAATCTACCTAATAAGAGAAAAAAAATAGTTGCCCAAAATTTCATTTTCTTTCCAATTGTTTTCATGATCTCTTTCTTTTTTCTTTCAAATTTCTTTCCAATTTTCCACATCTCTACTTTTACAGCAATATAAAAAAAAAATCTTATTTTCCTTTTATTCTCTGCCTTCTCCCTTTTACAAAGTTCATACCATACTTGCGTGTCATACGCACGCATCACCATAAGCCCCATACCCTCTTCACCTCATAACCAGCTGTCTGCCTTAACCCATAACCACGCATTCACACAACTCCCTTAAATTCAAATCACCCTCATCACTCCTGTAAACAGATCACATCCAAACAACTAAGTGCCGATCTCTTCCTCAACGCAGTTCATAAAAAAAATTCGCAAGCAACACAGTGTGAAAGCCAATCCTCCAACAACCAAATTCAAACTCCTCCAAACTTGCCAATCTCGGCCGATCACCATAACTATCATCTTCCTAACCTTCTTGCAGATCCACAGTTTCGACATCACATCAAACCAAAAATCATCAACAGTCCATCAACAATCTCCATATTAAACAGCACTCGGTTCAACCACAGATCAGTTCCTTCTACCATACCCCCTTCCTTTATCATTGCTGAAGCCAAGCCACCACCGGTTGCTACCCCATTCACCACCAATACAAAGCAGTCCTCCATCAACGTGAACCTGAAAACCTTCTGATACCATTCACTGCTCTTCATCAAATCCACTTTCCTCACAACAACTTCCACCTGTCACCAAAATACCACCGTTCCATTCCCTGAAGCACAACAGTGCCATCAACCTACAGTCCAATCCTTCATCATAAAACCCCAACGCAAATCACCCTCCTCCCAACGACCATCAGATCGGAACACCTGAAACAATACAAATCACCTCACTCCCCTTCCTCAAAATCTGAAATCGGCCTTCAACAGACCCCTCTCTAATCCGTTCTTTCCTTCGCACAAACCCAACCAGTTCAGACCATCCTTATCAGCCCTGTTCATCAATCACCCTTCAACGTTCAATTCCAAACTCCACCACCTCAAACCTATCATACATCCTCTTGTACCCATCCGCAACAGTAATTACCCAGGTCCAAGCAAACCCAAATCCGCTCCTCAAACTCACCATACTTTGAAAAATCCAAACCCAATCCGCAATAAAAAGAAGAATCGCATCAACTTCCGATAAAAAAAAAGACGAGCTTTTGTTTTTTTCATTTGTGGGGAATTGTTGAAATTTGTGGAAAACCCAAAAAAGGGGGCGATTTGTTTTCTGGGAGGACCGAAATTTGGTTGAGTCATTTGTGGGGAGGCTGGACTGACTTTGAGGCGTGTTTTAAAGTGAAAATTTGGGCCTTCCAATTCTCTTTTTACAAATAAAAACGAGGGGTGTGAGTTCTTGCCTTGGAACGACAGTTGACTCAAAGTTTTGTTTTGAATGGTTGTTTTAATCTGTGTGCACACCCATTTAGTTTGAGTCCGGGTTAGTTTGGTTGAGCCTAGTTCTTGTTTCATTAGCTAGTTTTTAATTTTGAATTGTGTTAAGTCTAAGTCTAGGTTTTCTTTGAGTTTAGTTTTTCTTGCTTACCTTATAGTTTAGTCATCTTCTCAGTTTAGTTTTTATTTTATTTTTCCTTTTGATTTAGTTTTTATTTATTTATTTTCAAAAAAAAAAAAATCGAAAGCAGGTACAGTGGATATTAGAAAAAGGTATTAAAAAAAATTTTTCGGGCTCCTAGCCCGAATCCGTGCCGCAGCGCAGTCAACCGATTAATAGAAGGGGACAACAACAGAAAGCAGCAGACGAGACAGGGTTGGAGCGGTTGCACACCAAGTGGGGTGTGAACGCGCTAGCGCTACCCAATTGCACTGGACGGACTGCCGATCAAGGTGAGTATTTTCTATCTCTACAGGGACCGCTGCTGCAAATAAAAAATATACAGACATTGCTTGTAAAACTCTTCTGCAGGGCATCGGCTTGCTTGTAAAAAAAAAAGTCTTTTATTTATTTATCTCTGCAATTGACTGTTCTGAGACTGTTCATTCTGTGACTGAATATTTTTGCCTGTTGATGTGTGGTTTGAAATTTTAAAACGAACGTGGGATTAATTGAAAAGATTATTTTTGAAATCGAACCGAGGATTCCCCAGAGCTCATATGATAAAATATTCGTTAAATTGACAATTAGGATTGATACTCTCTGAGGTGTCTAAGGAACGGTAGAGTCTAGAACTCAAACAGGTTCTTAAACCTTCAGTTGTGTTTCTACGGTGATTCGTGGCACACTGATAATCCCTGTCCGAACCTGGCCCAGACTTGTATTCATATAATCCGAAGTTGTTAATTTTAACATATTTTTTAAAAGAGCTTTCTTGAAAATGTCTCAATTCCCTTATTCCTACGGATTTTACGATAGTTGTGAAAATCAATATAATCCATATACTTTTACACCAAATTCATATGGATATTTTAATAACAACTATTGTACAAGTAATTTGGACTGTACACCACCAACTTTTCAAAATTTTCAGGATAATCTCGATTGTACACCACCAAATTTTCAAAATGATGATCAGCCCTCAACTCTTGAAACACATGTTGAATCTTTACTTGAAATGAGCATACAACAAAATAAAGAAATAAATGAATTGTGTAGGTTATACATGTGCAACAATTCAAGTGAAAGCTTTCAAAATAATCAAAATTCGATTTCACATCCAAATTCAAATGATTCTGATTATAACACTTGTCAATTCAATTTTGAACTCCAAAATGAATTTCAAATTCAAAATGGAAATGTAAATCACTTTTCAAATGATTTTGGTAACGGGAATAATTTCAATTGTGGTGCTACTAAAAACTTTTGTTCTCAACAATTTCAAAGTGAAAATTCTCATGTAAATAATTATAAATTTGATTTTGTTGAGCAAACGAGCATACTTGACGATTACTTGAAGTTTCGTGAGAAACAAAATCGGATCCAAACTTGTGACGATTCGAATAAAAATCCACCTTTGCCCACAATCGACGATTTTCAACTAACAACTTTTGAAATTGATGAAAATCTTAACAAAGTTGTTGAAAGCCCTGTGCTTGATTTGAATTTAAATTCTCTTGAAAACGAAGACGTTAATCTTCAATTTGATCTTCCTCTATCAGATTCTGAAAATTTTGAAAATTTAGCAACTTTAGATTGTCAACTTGACAAAAATGATGAAGTTGTTAACAACTGTTCAAGTGAGGACGACTTTGATGAGCTAAAAATTCTTGAATTGATTGACGCTAATGTTGTTGGGTATGAAAATGAAAATGAAATGTTTGAAAACTTTGAAACTCTTGAGGTTGATAATAACGAAACTGCTGAATGTGATCTTGAACACAATGACGATTTTCCCAAAACTGTTGAAACTCCTTGCGATTTAATCGTTTCAACTGACCCTCACTATGATCACTTGTTTTTCACTGATAAATTTTTGCAGTATATGAACTCCTTTTGGAATAACACTATTTTTGAGAAAACAAGATTTCGAAATTTACTGAAAATTCATTTGTTTGGTTTTGATTTTAGGTTTATGAATGAACCTTTAGTGAACAAAATTTCAAGTACCAAAGCAAAACTGAACAATATTCCTCAAAACAAGTGTGGGGGTGAGAGTGGTGTGCACGTCTCTCAATTCATACATCATCTGAACAAATCAAATTTTGTTTTCGAAACTTTTACTGAACCCCAGCTCGTTGACCTCTCTTTAGTTGCTACAGAAATTCAATTTGATTTTAGGATCAATTGTAAGCTCAAAATTTTAAAATTAGCAACTCAAACTTCTGAAAAAACAATATTTGTTTTTCCAAATCAGACACGTAATATAAAATCCTTTATGATTTGGTTTTCTATGCTTCAGCTGTGTCTCATAATTTTGATGAGGCTGATCCATTGGTCCATTGTGGACCGGTTCATCTATTCGATGACTGCGTATTTTCTACACGTGTACCCGGTAAGCCGTGCTGACCCTCTTATTTTATTTCCCTTTCACTAAGTTATGTCTGATTAACGACTGTGAGGACACAGTCACACTCAAGTGTGGGGGGGAATACACATTACATCAGCAATCAAATTTTATGAATTAGGTCATTCATTGAACAAGGATTAACTTAAATTCATAAATAACACCTTGGTTCTTGTTTGATAAGTTGAATTTTTGGGTGATGGGAATGAACATTATTTATTCATTGAATTGTAATGTGTCTTTTTAAGATGCTAGCTTGAGACTGTGCAGACGTTAGTCGTGTTCTGGAGTAAGCGTGTCAACCCTTGTTATACGTGTTAGAATGTGCAAGTAAAAATAATCAAAAAAAAAATCAAGAAATAAAAATGATTTTGCACCTGCATTTGTTGGATTTTCTGAGTTCGTTTTCATGCATAATATTTTCTTTTCCACTCAAATTTTCAAAATCGTAAGTTCTAAAATCCACTTGGCCCAATTAAGGAGAAATGGCTCATTGTAGCGTTCTTCTTCGATACCCCACATTATTCAAACCCAAGTTTTAGTCGATTTACATCCATGTTTCGACAAGTTTATCTTATATTGGTATACTCAAGAACCTTTGTTTAAAGGTCAAAAACGTCACTTTTTATACCAATATTACACCACCCACTCCGTACTTGTTTTAAGGTAGGATAACCATATACCACATCTTATTTTATATGGATTATCTATCTTACGAAACTTTGTTTATCATTCCTTTCAGCTTTTTGTATAACATCAATCCAGACTTGTGTGTTGAATTAAGGTTATAGAAGTAGAGTGACTAGGGCACAAAACTTTCCTTTCATGAAGTGTTGGTTTAGTAGAGAAGGAATCAAATGAAATAACGTACGGTATCATTCCATTCCATCTCCACTCATCATTCATCATGCAAAAGAAAAAAAAAGAAAAAAAAAAGAAAAAAAAAGGGAAAAGAAAAGAAAAAAAAAAGAAAAAAAATGAAATAAAGAGAGAGTCTCTCAGAATAAAATAGTCATTCATCATTCTTGACTATAAAGCATTCAGTTCTATTCCATCCACATCCATTATACCGTACTTGGAAGTGAGGATTGTAGTAGAGGAGATGAAAGGAAATAAAAATGTTCATATGTGCCTTAGTATTACTTTATCTTTTGTAGCTTGAAGTTCAACTAATACACTTGCCCTCTTATCTATAACATTTTTAGAACTTACAAAATTTTCCTTCATCTATGCTTAACTCACATCCAATACATTACAGTTACATTGGTGCAAAATTATTCAAAAAAAAAAAAAAAAGGAGGGTCAAATAAATGATTGGGTGTACATTGTCGATGTGTAGAACTTTGGTTGACACCACGCTCTTAACCTTCAAGACAATTACAGTGTTATCAAGGAATTACGATTCAGCTTGAAAATTTTTGTTCATTTTTGCACTAATTATCGGATGGACAATTTGGGGCTAAACCGTTATTATTGAAGTTAGGTGAAATCCTTGGAATGTGAAAGACTTTAAATATATTGTTTGATTAAACTGCGTACATAAGACGCTTTGGATTTTGTGGGTAGTATCCGCTGAAAACCCTCACGAGACAACACTCGTCCTACTGGGGACACCCAGAGGTTTAACGGCTTGTTGCATACGCTAAATGCAATCGTGTTTCCTACGAAAATGTGACATATCTTAGTTTAGTTTATTCGAGGACGAATAAAAAGATAAGTGTGGGGGTATTTGATATACACGTAAATGTGTATATTTTATCCACTTATTTATCTTGTTTTCCCTTTAAAATAATTGATACTTTGTATTTATAGCTGTATTTTCAGATTGTTGACAAGAAGCATGGTTTAGAGCATTTGATGTGATAAAGCATGAAGAATTTGCTTAAAAAGAGTGAAGTTTAAAATTGCTAAAGCTTGAAGAGTCTAAAGCTTGAAGAACGGTTGCAATTATAATTCAGTTAATGAGATTTGGCTCAATAAAGACTCAAACTGCATTCACATTAGCTCATTTGGAAGGCCTCTTACTCATGTTGCGTTCACACTAGCCTATTTGCTAAACCACTCACTCTAAAGCTGTGTTCACACTGGCTTATGTGTTATTTGGGTTATTTCTTTAGTCCCACATTATGTAATTAGCTAGCTAGCCTTTGTCATATCAGCTATAAATACCTTGTATCTCATTCAGTGTAAAACACATTAGGTTTTATTCTGTAATTCTCTTCTTGGAATAAAATCATTCTCTCCCTTTCTTTTTACTTTTTGTTTATTTTATTTATGTTCATGTTATTTATTTTCTTTTTCTCTTCTTCTTTAGCTATGTCTAGCTAATCCCCTTTGATTAGGGGGTGATGACGCTGATAGTATGATTCAATATGAATCACATAGCCAAAGGATGAGGAATTCATGTATAAAGATCTAGATCTGAACCTAGGGTTAGATCTGAACCTTAATATCCTGTGTCGTTTAAGAGCTATGCTCCTTCACAGGGTATATTCGTGTTCGGTCTAACAATTATTAGATCTAGATCTAATTTTAGGGTTTTAGAAATTAATTAGTGAATCTGTCCTGATATTCTATGGTTGTAGAGCTGAGCTCCTGCATAGGCTATGCTTGTCGTTATTGACATATTTGTTTCTAAAAACCTATTATCGTTGATTCATGTTTGTGACAGAAACATGTATTAGATCTGGTTAATCTTTTGGCTATTGATGATTATGAATCTGATCTATGTCATTATCCCCTAATTGCTTTCACTTATTGTTAAAACTCTCTTTTATTTAATTTTGCTATTTTCTTTGTTTTCAACCAATCAAAAGTTAGGGATAACTTGATTGGATTTATTAATTAAAATAATTTTGGTCCCAGAGTTCGACACCCTCTACAACGATCCTTGTTGTTTAGGAAAGACGAACGAATTTTACAGTTGTTTACAATTGTCTAATTTGTTCGCAAACAGATGACCAGAAAAGATTACTGGCCTCCTGGGCACTCGAAGACGAAGCTTTGTTTTGGTGGGATTCAGTTATTAAAGATAATCCAGAAGGTGATATCACCTGGGATAGATTCAAAGTGACTTTCCAAGAAAAATTTACTCCTCCCGAAGCGACCGAGCGACTATGCGACGAATTTTCTTATCTAATACAAGGTGACATGACAATTCCCGAATATCATAAGAAATTCAACGAACTTTCTCACTTTGCTCCTCATCTAATTCAAAATCTGAAGAGGAAGAATTTGAGATTTATCAATGGGCTTCAAAGGAAATACCAGAATAAAGTATTGGGGCATGTGAAGCTTCCTTTTTCAGAAATGATTTATATGGCTTATCAGTATGAAGATCTTCATAAGAAAGGAATGTTGCGTGACGAAGAAGAAGTTTGTTGTAGTGACAAAGAAGATTCGGAAACTGATATTCCTGAAGCCAGTATGATGTCTGAGGTCAGTAAGGAGCCTAGGACCAATCAGAAAAGGGCCAGACCAGGAAAACAACTGGTAACGACCGCCATATGCAATAACTGCCATAAGCAAGGGCATTTGCAAGGAAATTGCAGATCTTTAAAGAAGAAAGGAAAGAGCGGATCCAAACCTACGAAGAGGCAAAAGAACACACATGGCGAAAGGAAATGCCATAAGTGTCGTCAAGCAGGTCATATTGCACGGGAGTGTCAACTCTCAAAGAAATCTGAGGCAGTACATATAAATGAAGTAGCGGAAATTTCTGAGCCCTCAGATAAGCAAGGGAGGTCTGATGTTTTAGAAGGCACGCTCAATGTCAAAAACATCCCAGTTAAAGTACTGTTTGACACAGGCGCGTCACGAAGCTTTATTGCAAAGAGTGCAGTCAAGAAGTTGGATTTGAATTTGAAGAAGCTCAAAGAGCCAATGACTGTCCGAAATCCAGTTGGAGGTTCCATCAATCTCAGTTGGATTTGTGCAGTACCTGTCTCTTTTTCTTGCTATAAATTCCCTATTATCTCTATCGTCATGAATTTTAATGAATTCGATCTTATTCTGGGATTGGATTGGCTAACTAGATATGAAGCTGAAGTTAAATGCGCCGAGAGAGTGGTTAAAGCAAAGGCCCAATCGGGGAATTATATAACCATACCATGTGAAGGCCCGACTTCAAATAGAAAAGATTTCTGGTCAGCTCTCGATGTTTCTCCAGCTCAAATAGAAAATATCCCTGAGGTCGCAGAAAATATTCCTGACCTCATCAAAGATATTCCTGTCGTCAAAAACTATGCAGATGTGTTCGAAGAAGTTGTTCGCTTACCTCCGCAGAGAGAAATAGATTTCAAAATTGCTTTAATTCCGAATGCAAGGCCGGTAGTTCACACTATTCGAAGAATGTCCTTGAAAGAGAAGGAGGAATTAGACAATCAAACAAGACAGCTAGTATGGAAGGGTCTGATCAGGCCCAGTTTCTCTAATTGGGGTGCAGCAGTGGTATTTGTCCCAAAATCTGACGGTACTCTACGGCTATGTGTGGATTATCGTGATCTGAACAAACAGACAATAAAGAACAAATATCCATTGCCGCGAATAGATGATTTGTTGGATCGATTAAATGGAGCACAAGTATTCTCACGAATGGACCTAGCTACAGGATTCCATCAACTTCGAATTGCCGAAGAGTGTGTTCCAATGACAGCGTTCAGAGGCCCCGACCTATTCTACGAGTGGTTAGTAATGCTATTCGGCTTATGTAGCGCTCCAGCTTACTTCGTCGATCTAATGAACAGGGTATTCAGAGGAGTATTGAATAAATTTGTTCTGGTTTTTATTGATGATATTCTAATCTTCTCTAAATCAAAGGCCGAACACGAAAAGCATCTGGAACAGGTTCTAGAAATTCTGAGACGGAATGTATTGAAGGCCAAGTTTTCCAAATGTATATTCTGGCAAGATGATGTGAAATTTCTGGGCCATGTTGTAACGAAAGAAGGAATCGCTGTGGACCCAAGCAAAATCACGACCATTCAGAATTGGAAACAGCCCACCACCCCCACTGAAGTCCGCAGTTTTCTCGGATTGGCTAGTTATTACCGGAAGTTCGTTAAAAACTTTTCGAAGATATCTGGTCATTTAACAAAGCTTACGAAGAAGCATTCTAAGTTCAAATGGACTCCAGAAAGTGAGGAGGCTTTCGAAAAGCTGAAGCTGAGATTAACGACAGCTCCAGTGTTAACCATCATCGATGGCAACCAGGATTTAAAAGTATGGACTGATGCTTCTAGAGAAGGCCTTGGTGCAGTGTTAATGCAAAGGGGTCAAGTGATTGCCTATGCTAGCCGTCAACTGAAGCCACACGAGAAAAACTATGTAACTCATGATCTTGAGTTATTGGCTATTGTGTTCGCTTTGAAAATCTGGAGACACTATCTTCTGGGCGAGAGATTTGAACTATTTACAGATCACCAGTCGTTAAAGTATCTGTTCACTCAGAAGGATTTGAACTTGAGGCAGCAACGTTGGCTGGAGTTCCTTGCAACATATGACTTTGAAATTATATATACTCCAGGAAAAGCCAATGTCGTGGCTGATGCATTAAGCCGAAAGAATGAAATGATCGCCAGTTTTATTCTCACGACTTCATTGCTAGATAAGATATCTGCTCTTCAGGAGGATGATCACTTCATTCAGAAGATCAGAGGGATAATTCAACAAGGCGAACCCTCGAGTTTTCAAGTTGATAATGATGGGATTTTAAGGCTCAAAGGTCGAATCTGTGTCCCTAACATTGCTGAACTTCGAAAGGAAGTACTGGATGAATGCCACAAGTCAAAACTCAGTATCCATCCGGGAGTAAGCAAAATGTATAATGACATCAAACGCACTTTCTGGTGGAAGTCGATGAAAAGGGACATTTCTTTATATGTCAGCCGATGCCCCACTTGCCAGCTAGTAAAGAGCGACCAACAGAAATTGGCTGGATTATTACAACCGCTAGAAGTTCTTGGTTGGAAGTGGGAACATATTTCTATGGATTTCATTGATGGTTTGCCCAGAACCAGAAAGGGAAATGACAGTATTTGGGTGATCGTAGATCGCTTCACGAAGACCGCCCATTTTATACCTGTCAAATCAAATAGAACCGCTCAGAGTCTAGCGCAGATTTACTTCAGGGAAATAGTTAGACTACATGGAGTGCCGCTCAGTATAGTCAGTGATAGAGATACAATATTCACTAGTAAATTCTGGGAGGCATTTCAAGTCGAGCTGGGAACAAAGTTAAACTTGAGCACCGCTTATCATCCTCAGACAGACGGTCAGACTGAGAGGGTGAATCGCATTTTAGAAGATCTATTGCGGGCTTGTGTTATAGATTTCGGTGGATCATGGGAAGACCATCTGCATTTGGCTGAATTCTCTTATAACAACAGCTACCAGGCGAGTCTGACAATGTCGCCATTCGAAGCATTGTACGGTAGACCGTGCCGATCTCCTGCTTGTTGGGTCGAGCCTGGAAATAGACTTGTGTTAGGGCCTGATATGATTCGAGAAGCTGCCGACAAAGTCGATTTTATTAAGAAGCGATTACTCGCCGCTCAAAGCCGACAAAAGAGCTATGCCGATAGAAGAAGAAGAGATATATCCTTTGAAGTTGGCGACTATGTATATTTGAAAGTATCGCCGATGAGAGGAGTTATCCGGTTCGGTAAAACTGGAAAGTTAGCGCCCAAATTTATTGGTCCGTTTCCTATTCTGGAACGGATCGGAACTCTCGCTTATAGGGTCAAACTGCCTGACTGGTTGCCTGGAGTGCATGATGTATTTCATATATCTCAACTTCGAAAGCACGTTCATGATCCAGACTTGATCGTGGAAGAAGCAGCTCAGCAGGATATTGAAATTACTCCAGAATTAGCCGTGAGACGTGAGCCGCTAAAGATCATCGGCAAAGAAACCAAAGAGCTGAGGAACAAGAAGGTTCGCTTAGTCAAAGTGCAATGGAGTGGAGATCTGCGAGATTGTACTTGGGAAACTGAGGAGAGCATTCAGAAAGCTTATCCTAGATGCCGAGTGGATATCTCTGATTGACTCCGGTGCCAGGTACATTTACCCTACTTTGCACCACCATTCAATTCTCTACTCTATTGTTATTTTCTTTTCATAGATGTGCACTTTTAATTATATGGTCTGAAGGATTTTTAAAGGGGTATAAAATTTGATTAGTATATTTTTGAAGGTTAAAACAATTGGATGGGTTGTTGTGTTGTATGATGGTAGATTTATCAAACCACTTTCGACTTTATTCCTTTTCGGGGACGAAAAGTTTTAAGTGGGGGAGATTGTAACGACCCAGAAAATCTGAACCAATTTAAAATTTTTAAATTGGCTAAAATAATGGGTTTTAAATATTTAAAATAAATATTTTAAATAATGGCGATGAAAACTGAGTTTGAATCGACAATTGAAAACGAATATAATTAATTATAATTATATATAGAATTGAAAATGGCGCGGTAGTTCGATAATTCGATTTCAAACTTCATTTGAACATACCGGTGCAAAACAATCCGGATTTTAGTGAAACCAAAAACATTAGGATCTAATTGGTAATATCTTTCTAACGAATCCGACCAATCGAAATTTGATAGCGGGAATCAAAAGATATGTCCAGTTGAAAATTCTGAATAGTCGCTATGGAATTCAGGCCCTTAAAAATGGACATTTTGCATACGACCTCGGATTTCGACGAAACCACTTTTGTTGGGTCCGGGATGTGAAGTTATTGCTAGGTTTCAAATTTCATAATTTTTCGAATCAATATGTGAGCGTGGCAAAGGAAAACGCGTTTGACCAGTTTAAGTTGATTTTAATCGACTGGAAATTGGCCATTTTTCAAACGGTCTCAGAATTCGACGAAACTAGTTTTGTTAGGACCGTATCGTCAATACGAAGCTAGAAAATATTTTTCTGGAATTTTTAGGGTTAGTATGTGACCCCGGTAATTTGAAATGTACGTTTAAAATTCAATATAGTGATTTAAATGTAAATTCAACGGAAACTGATTGTAACGAGCAAATCAGCTTGCGATACATAATCCCATTGTGTTCGGAATGGGGGTGAAACGCTATGGACGACAGGCGGTGGGCCTCTTTTCGAGGTCGTGGGAAAAAGTCAACTTTATGCAATTAAATTAATTAATAAAAAAAAATATTTCCCTCCCTCTTCTCTTTCTGCCCCCCCCCCCCCGATTACAATAAACAGAAAACAAATAAAAAAAAAGAAAGAAAAGAAGAACGGAGCAGCAGCCGCCGCCTCCACCGAAGCTCGCCCTGACGACCCTGCCACCGACCCACCGCCCCCTCCGTCCAGCCTCCCTCCTCCTCCCAGCGGCGCAACTCCCGAAGACCCCCCCTAGATCGCACGAGCGCGACGCATCCGCCGCCCCCCCTCGAAGCCAGCTCTGCCCTGACGAGACCCACCGCCGACCCTGACATCGACCCCCCTTCTTCGCATCAATGTAAGTTGTTTTTATTTTTATTTTATTTTTATTTTTAATTCTGAAAAACTGATTTTTAAAAGGTATTAAAGGTGATTTTTCAAAAGGTTTAAATCTGATTTTTGAAAGGGTTTTAAAACAGATTTCTGAAAGGTTTTAAAACAGATTTTTTGAAAGATTTAAATCTGATTTTTGAAAGGGTTTTAAAACAGATTTCTAAAAGGTTTTAAAACAGATCTTTTGAAAGATTTAAAATAGATTTTTGAAAGGGTTTTAAAACAGATTTTTGAAAGGTTTTAAAACAGATTTTTTGAAAGATTTAAAAACTGATTTTTAAAAGGTTTTAAAAGATTTGAACTTTAAAAAGTAAAAGATTTAAACTTTAAAAAGTAAAAGATTTAAACTTTAAAAAGTAAAATATTTAAACTTTAAAAAGTAAAAGATTTAAACTTTAAAAAGTACAAGATTTAAACTTTAAAAAGAAAAGATTTGATCTTTAAAATGGAAAAGGCGGAATCTATATTTTTAAAATTCGATTTTTATATATTGAATAGCGAAGTCAAAATTCGATTTTTATATATTGAATAGCGAAGTCAAAATTCGATTTTTATATATTGAATAGCGAAGTCAAAATTCGATTTTTATATATTGAATAACATAGTAAAAATTCGATTTTTACATATGTAGAGAATACGGGCGACGAAAGCGACGAAAGGCGAGATTGGCGAAGATTTCTATAAAGGAAGAGTCGTGTTATTGGATAGCTATTGGTGAGAATTTCTCACTCTTCAATTTCTTTTAATATATATATATATATATATATATGTGGTGAAATAAAAGTGAATTGCTATATAATATATATATATATATATATCTACGCCCCTCGTCCACAAACCATGGACGATATTTATTGGTTGAAATTGTTGTGAAAAATTGATTGATAGCGAATGGTTGTTTGGGATTGTTTGTGATTGATATTGGTTGAAAAATACCCGTTTATGGTTGAGAAATATTTGGTTGAAACCACATAGGATTAGTTTGTGGAAATGAAATAAATATATACATGCCGCCTGCGTGCGAACTAGATGCATGATCCCCATTGTCAAAAACCGCGAGGTTTTAAGGTAGAGCGAGGTGCCGTACTAGGGACGGTCCCGGTTTTAACTACCCTGCCGTTATGCTGCCGAAATTTTGAATAATATTCGTGTGTTTGAATTATTTTCATATGCTTAAACTATATTTATTCATTGAATAGAAAACATTCATGTGTTGAATTGATATTCATTCGTTGATTAGAAATTCATGTGTTGAATGGTATTCATATTTTGAAATAAATTGTTTGATAATAAAAATCACATTTTTATCTATATATAGAAACTATAGAAAACATTCATGTGTTGAATTGATATTCATTCGTTGATTAGAAATTCATGTGTTGAATGGTATTCATATTTTGAAATAAATTGTTTGATAATAAAAATCACATTTTTATCTATATATAGAAACTATAGAAAACATTCATGTGTTGAATTGATATTCATTCGTTGATTAGAAATTCATGTGTTGAATGGTATTCATATTTTGAAATAAATTGTTTGATAATAAAAATCACATTTTTATCTATATATAGAAACTATAGAAAACATTCATGTGTTGAATTGATATTCATTCGTTGATTAGAAATTCATGTGTTGAATGGTATTCATATTTTGAAATAAATTGTTTGATAATAAAAATCACATTTTTATCTATATATAGAAACTACAGAAAACATTCATGTGTTGAATTGATATTCATTCGTTGATTAGAAATTCATGTGTTGAATGGTATTCATATTTTGAAATAAATTGTTTGATAATAAAAATCACCTTTTATCGACTATATGAACTGTGTAAAATAATCTCGTTTTGAAAGAAATTGTTTTGCAATAAAAATCCTATTTTATCACTAATATGAAATATATAAAATAATAGTGTTTTGAAATGAATTGTATTACAATAAAAATCACATTTTATTGTATGCATAAATCGTTGAAATGTGAAGTGTTAAAAATAGCCACTTGTTCAAAATAAACATATATGAGTTGAAATATTCATTAATTAGCTAATGAAATGATTTGCACCTATTTATGTAACATTAGAATGAATGGTGTTTTTAAACCAAATAGAAATCAAATATGAAGTTGAATAGAAAATGATAAATGATAAGAACTGTATATATATGTACATGCATATTCATTGAACAGGTTATAGCAAAGGGGCTAGAGAAGAGGAATAAAATTTTGTGCCCGACAAATAGGTACACATTTACTGTTTTGTTTGGGTGATGATTTTATGAGCCTGTTGGCTAGCCGCTTGGCTTTTTATTTTTATTTTTGAGATTAGAAGGACCGGGAAAGCTATTTGCGATTTCCCGATGCTCCCAGTGCAGGGGAGGTTATGGCGAAATTTTCCAAAAATTTAAGGCGTTAGTGAAATATTTGAAGTGAAAACGATATTGAAATCATTGAATGAACTATATTTATATAACTATATGAATATAAATAAAATTAAAACGAAACGAGGCCATGCGGTTCGTATTTTGAAACCGTGATTTCAAACAACTAATGGGGGAAATCCGACCATTGGATTTTCCCGAAACCTCAACCGTCGGGTTTGCCTTGGAATAATATTTCCAACGGCACCAACCTTGTAAAAATCCAACGGTTGGATTGTCTGGAATGTTTAATTCAAATCTGAAGAAAAACAGCGCCAGAAGCGATTATATTTATATATATATATATAAATATAATTATATATTTAATCGAATAAATCGAAATTTCAAACGATTGTACCGGGAGATCCGATCGTCGGATTTTCCCGAAACTGGAACCGTTGGATTCGTTTTGAAAAGACCTTTCTAATGATGTAAATTTTGCGAAGATCCAACGGTTAGATTTTCAGATATGTGTAAATCAAATCTGAAGAAAAACAGCGCCACGGCCGCTTTATGGCCCGAAGCGTCGTTTTGAATAAATCAGCTATTTTAAAATAAATAAAAATAGCGATAAATCGTTATAAAATATTGAAAAAGTTATGGAATGGAAATAAACTGAATTTGCTTGATTTATGTGATATTTGATGGTTGAATGTGTTTGGTGTGAAAATTACATTAAAGAACAAAATTGGTGTTGTCGAATAATTTAACCATTGAAATAAATTGAATTGAAATTCTAAATATACGTGAATTATTTGAGAAGGCCGAGTTAATTCTCATTTCAAATAATTGACCGACGATTGAAAGTCGAAGATAAAGACGGTGGTCGAAGACCGGAGATCTTCACCTCGTTTGGATGGTAACCGAGGTCCTGATTGGGAGGCATCCCGAAATATGGATAATGAGTGGTGATCGTTCAGACGTACGTGGTGATCGATGGGTTTGCGAGGTATTTAGTGCCTCCGATTTCGTTCAGACCCAGAACGGACTTGTAAATGGACTGTGTGTCCGACATTGGAATTTGTTCTGTGTGATTGATAGCCATCAGTTGCACGGTATGAATTGCCTGTGTGGCATGCTAAGATGCAGTGATCAGGGCTTCTGTTGAAAAGCAAAGTCTTGTGGTGATGATCAAAGCACCGCCTGTGTGGCGCAGCTTTGTGTATAACGTAAATTCGCGAGCCTCACTCCCCGGTATGAACCTAAAACGGGAGAAGGACCTCAGGGAGGGCATGCGTTTCCTTCTAGCTAGGGTGGTGTCAGTGACCTACCAGTCCTGACATTTATATACTTTTCACCTATGTGGTTGTTGCTGTTGCGAGGCGCCTCGGTTTGATCGGACGATCCGGGTCCGATGGAGTCATTCGTTGGCTCATTTACGCCCCAAAGGGCGGGGAAACGTATTGTTCAGGCATTTTAATCCACATTGGTGGACCGGCCCTGTCGCTCCAAAGGCTTGACTGAGTACTTGCCTGAGACATGGGCTAGATTGTCTCGAATTCGGTAAGGACTATCTTTTGCCTTGGTTCATGATGGAAATCCAATTTCCAAATACGACATCGTGCGGTTTTGATTGTATATATATATGGCGACATGATATATGGTACCGATGCCGTCTATGATTGATAGTTATGATTTGAAATTGCTTTCAAAACATATAAACTCTAGCAATAATATCAAATGCCTTTGTTTTTATTCGTATCAAGCATATTTTGGCCGTTATAAGGTAAAACTCTATCCTCCGGTTTGCGTTGCATTGTGTGATGGGAACTAAGTCTTATAACGGCTTCATTTTTATAAAAAGCATAGCGATGTTTAAAAGAAAAAATTGTTTTAAAGCACTGGCAATCCAATGGAGTAAACCCGTTCCACAAAAGTGGCGTGGTCCTGTGATTGGCCAATTATATATGTGTTGAGTGGATTTCTCATACCAGTCCCATGACTGACTCGTAGTTTGTTTCACTTTCAAACTCGGGTGCCCCTTTTTCTACACGGGCAGCCTTGTATTCAGGTTTAGCTGGTTCTTTCTGGATAGCTGGAGCTGAAGATGGATTCTATCATTTATTTCTTTTCATGCTGTTCAGCTCCTATTGTACATATTTTGTTTATTTCCGCTGTAGACATTTATGTATAGCTGAACTGTATTTGTACTAAGTAAGATCCTGTATACTGTGTAACTCTGATGATTACTTTTATCCAGTATATTATATTGTTCATTATCTGGTGTATTTATTTAATTCTGTTCTGCTATTATCTGTTTCTGTGTTATATTCCAAAGATAACCCTTGTTTTCGTGAGAACGGGATTTTGGGTCGTCTCAGATGGTTGAATGTATTTAACATGAAAATTATAACTAAATAACTGAATTGTGATTGTTGAATAGTCCAACCATGTGATTAATTGATTTGAAAATCTAAATATACGTGGGTTATTTGAAAAGGCCGAGTTTATCTCATTTCAAATAATCGATCGACGTTGAGAAGTCGAAGACGGTTGAAGACCGACGATCTACACATTGGATGGATGGGCGCTACTGATGCTCGTGATTGGAGTAGCTACCATGAAGGAACTGAAGTAGTAGCCGTCCAAACATACTGTTAATTGTACGGATATGCGAGGAATTGGTGCCTCCGGTTTCGTTTAGACCCAGAACGGACTTGTAAATGGACTGTGTGTCTGACATTGGATTTTGTTCTGTGTTGATTAATCTCTGTTAAATATATATCTGTTTGGCGGCGGAGAATTTATTCTCTTGCTTAACGCCCTTCTCTGAGACGTATAAGCTCAGGGGTTATGTATTGACAGAAATCAATCGCATGGAGTGGATTGCCTGTGTGGCACGCCTTAGTGGCATATGATCAAGGCTTCTGTTGCAAAGCAAAGTCTTGTGGTTGATGATCAAAGCATGGTCTGTGTGACATAGCTTTGTGTGTGACGTGAATTCGCGAGCCTCACACCCCGGTATGAGTCAAAAACGGGAGAAGGACCCAAGGAGTGCACGGCGTTTCTTTCTAGCTATGGTGGTGTCAGTGACCTCCCAGCCCTGACATTTATATCTACTTTTCACCTGTGTGGTTGTTGGAATACGAGGCGCCTCGATTATAGGTCTGTAAGGATCGGGAAACGTGTGTTCAGGAATTGCCAATCCTCAAAAATAAGAGAGGAACGGGCCTTGGAGGATCCAGGGGATTGCTGTGTGCGGTCTCGAGGCATTTGCTAGAGTGTCTCGAATCGGAGAGGAGCTTGCCCCTTGCCTCGACTCATAAAGGAATCCAATTTCCAATACGAAATATGCGAATGTGATTGTATTACTAGTATGGCGACATGATATATGGTACCCATGCCGTCTAGGATTGATATTTATGATTGAATTTGCTTTTGAAACATATATGCACTAGTAATAATATCAAATACTTTGCTTTATTCGTATGAAGCATCTTTGGCCATTATAAGGGAAAACTCTATCCTCCGGCTTGCGTTGCATTGTGTGATGGGACCTGAGTCTTATAATGGCTTCATTTTATAAAAAGCATTGCGATGATTTAATCATTTACTTTATTTCATGCACTAGCACTCATTGGAGTAAACCCGTTCCGCGAAAGTGGCGTGGTCCTTTGATTTGCCTTATTATTGTTGTTAATAAGTTGAGTAGATTTCTCATACCAGTCCCATGACTGACTCGTAGTTTGTTTCACCTTGCAAACTCGGGTGCCCTTATTTCCACACGGGCAGCCTAGTTACAGGTTTCTGACGCACCTTTTGGCTCATGGCGAGGCTTGACTACACCGTGCTGACTTGGATTTTCTCCGCCATTATTGTATCTATATTATGATTCCGCCATTGGCGATGTAGACTGATATTTATTTTGAGTACTCTTTATGTATGATTCCGCCTCAGGCGATGGTGACTGATTATGTATCATTATGCACTAAGTTGTATCCTGTACTGTGCTTCTCTGATGTGATGATATCTATATGATTCCGCTGTCATATGTGTGTAAATTATTCTATTTTCTGTTTATGCTATTATCTGTGATCTGCTAATGATGATTAATGTGTTATATTCCAATGATTATCCTTAACACCGTGTCATGGGGTTTTGGGATCGTCACAGCTGGTATCAGAGCTTTGGTTAACCTTAGTTCTGGAGTCTAACACATTAAACATTTCGTCAAAATAGAATCAGTAGTATTCTAAGGCGAGTCGCTCATTAGAGATAGGACTAGTAAAGTCCTAGAATGAGCCGAGCAGAATAGCAAAAACAATTGATTAGTCCTCGTATTTATCGATAATATTTTAATCTACTCCAAATCAAAACCCGAGCATGAAAAACACTTAGAACAAGTATTAGAGATTCTGAGGAAGAACGTCTTCAAAGCCAAATTCTCTAAATGTGTCTTCTGGCAAGAAGAAGTCAAATTTCTTGGCCATGTCGTGTCAGAGAAAGGAATTTCTGTTGATCCAAGCAAAATAACAGCAATTCAAGACTGGAAACAACCCACTACTCCCATAGAAGTTAGAAGTTTTATGGGGTTGGCTAGTTATTATCGAAAGTTCGTTAAGGATTTTTCGAAGATATCCGGTCCGTTAATGAAGCTCACAAAGAAACATGAGAAGTTTAAGTGGACTTCCGACTGTGAAGAAGCTTTCCAGGAATTGAAATCGAAACTGACCACTGCTCCAGTGTTAACTATTATTGATGGCAATCATGATTTAACGGTTTGGACAGATGCTTCTATTAGAGGTCTTGGTGCAGTGTTAATGCAGAGAGGCCAAGTAGTCGCTTATGCAAGCCGCCAACTGAAACCACATGAGAAGAATTATGTGACTCGTGATCTTGAGTTGCTAGCCATCGTTTTTGTATTAAAAATCTTGAGGCATTATTTATTCGGCGAGAAATTTATACGGTACACGGATCATCAATCATTGAAGTATTTATATACTCAGAAAGATCTGAATCTGAGACAGCAGCGTTGGCTAGAATTTCTTGCAGCGTATGATCTTGATATCCTGTATACGCCAGGGAAGGCTAACGTTGTAGCGGATGCGCTTAGTAGAAAAATCGCAATCGTTGCCCATCTTATAATTACACCTAGCTTGATCGATAAGATATGTGCTCTCCAGAAGAATGATTATTTCATTCAAAAGATCGAAGGAATAATCCAGAAGGGAGAGCCCTCAAGCTTTCAAGTAGATAAAGAAGAAGTTCTGAGGCTGAATGGGAGAATTTGTGTTCCCAACCTTCCTGAGCTCAAAAGAGAAGTGCTGGATGAATGCCATAAATCCAAATTTTGCATCCATCCAGGTGTGAGTAAAATGTACAACGATATCAAACGCACTTTCTGGTGGAAGGCAATGAAAAGAGATATTTCTTTGTATGTAAGCAGATGCCTTACTTGTCAATTGGTCAAGAGTGACCAACAAAAGCTAACTGGGCTGTTGCAACCGTTGGAAGTCCCAAGTTGGAAATGGGAACAGATTTCCATGGATTTCATTGATGGTTTGCCGCGAACCAGGAAAGGTAATGACAGCATTTGGGTAATCGTAGATCGCTTCACGAAGACTGCCCATTTTATACCTGTCAGATCCAATAGAACCGCTCAAAGTCTAGCGCAGATATATTTCAAAGAAATTGTTAAGCTGCATGGAATTCCCATCAGCATTGGTAGTGATAGAGATCCCCTAATTACTAGCAAATTCTGGGAGGCTTTCCAGACAGAATTGGGAACAAAACTGAATATGAGCACCGCTTATCACCCTCAAACAGATGGCCAAACTGAGCGGGTGAATAGAATTCTAGAAGATTTATTGCGGGCTTGTATAATTGATTTTGGTGGGTCATGGGAAGATCACTTACATTTGGCAGAATTCTCATATAACAATAGCTATCAAGCAAGTTTGGGAATGTCGCCATTTGAAGCATTATATGGCAGACCCTGCAGATCTCCAGCATGTTGGGTAGAACCTGGCAACAGACTTGTGTTAGGACCCGATATGATTAGAGAAGCATCTGATAAAGTCGACTTCATCAAAAGGCGTTTGAGAACCGCCCAAAGCCGATAGAAAAGTTATGCAGACTCTAGAAGGAGAGATTTGACTTTTGCTGTTGGTGATCGTGTTTATTTGAAGGTTTCTCCGATGAGAGGAGTAATCAGATTTGGCAAGACCGGGAAGTTGGCACCGAGATTTATTGGTCCCTTTCCTATACTCGAACGAATTGGAACTCTTGCTTATAGGGTTCAATTGCCAGATTGGTTGCCTGGAGTGCACGATGTATTTCACGTATCTCAACTTAGAAGACATGTGCATGATCCGGATCTTGTTGTAGAAGAAGCAGCGCAACAGGATGTGGACATAACTCCAGAATTAGCACTCAGAAGAGAGCCATTAAAAATTGTTGGCAAAGAAACTAGAGAACTCAGAAGCAAAAAGGTTCATTTAGTTAAAGTGCAGTGGAGCAGTGATCCTATAGACTGTACTTGGGAGACTGAGGAAAGCATTAAGCAAGCTTACCCCAAATGCAGAGTGGACATCTGTGACTAACTCCGGTGCAAGGTACCTTTACAATACTTTGCATTTACATTTTATTTCCTACTTTACTGTTGTTTCCTTTTCGAGGACGAAAAGTTTTAAGTGGGGGAGATTGTAATAACCCGGAAAATACGAGCCAATTTAAAATTTTTAAATTGGTGATTTCAAAGGAATTTGAATAATTGAAATAGGATATTTCAATAAAATAGTGAATTAGAAATAGTGAGTCAATTTGAAAATTTGAATTCAAACTTTGACTGACTGTGCAGGGTGGAAAATATAACGGATTTTAGTGAAACCAAAAATATCTAAATCTGTTAGTCAATGCCTTTCTAACGAATCTGAAAAATCGAAGTTTCATAACGGGAATCAAAAGTTATGGCCGAATGAATTTTCAGAAAGGTCGCTATATAGAATATATAGCCCTGGAAAATTGATATTTTGCATATGACCTCGGAATTCGACGAAACCACTTTTGTTGGGTCCGGGATGTCAAACTATTGCTAGGTTTCAAATTTCATAATTTTTGAAGCTAGTATGTGAGCGTGGAAAAAGAAAATGTGTTTGGTCAATTTCTGTTAAATTGGATCGACCAGAAAATGGCCATTTTTCAAACGACCTCAGAATTCGACGAAACTAGTTTTGTTGGGACCGTAGCGTCAAAACATAGCTAGATTTATTTTTCTGGAATTTTTCGAATAAGTTTGTGGCCCTGGCAAATTGAAATGTACGTTCAGAGTTAAAAATTAAATGTTTTATACTTTAATTTGGAAAATAACTGACTGTAACAGTCGAATTGGCCTATGAAACATATCCCATTGTGTCCGGAATGGGGGTATTTAGCTGGGGGCGACAGTCGTTGGGTTTGAAAAGGAGTTCGTTTGGGAAAACACTATTTAAAAATTTAATAAAGTCCTCGGCCAATCAGAATTCTCCATTCATAATTTAAAAAAAAAACCTCTGAACCAACGGCGACCCGTGCTCCATGCTTCCCCGACCGATCGCCGCCGCTGCCGCTTCCAGCCTCCACCACCGCCACCATTCGAAGCGCCTTCGCCTCCCCTTCAAATCCGACCAACTTCCTCCACCCCTCGTCGCCTGTGCCGCCCGAATCGAAGCTCCAAAGCCCCGACCTTCCTGCCGCCGCCGCCGCCGCCGATCCTGACCACCGAACACCACCAAACCACCACCGCCAGATAGCCCTCTCTTCCCTCTTCCACGTCCAACTCGCCGATCATCTCCTCGTGCCCCGATTCTCGCGAAAACCATAAACCTAGTTTAGAACCTTCGTGAAAGGTGAGTTTTTTTTATGTTTACGCTTTGAAAAATCATATCTTTTTAGTGTGTTGATGAAATTCGATGAAACAGGAAACATCGGGACCGCAAGGAAGCTCTCTACCCAATAGAAGAAGCCGCGGATTTTTCTGAGTCATCTACGATTTTTAGCACTCCGAAAACCAATGTGAGAAATCTAAATTAACATGAATTTGAATGGAAAATGTCGTGTATAATTTATATTAGCGAAATATAAATTACATACGTGTTGTATACCTCACGTACATGCGTGCTGTAAGCTATATGAGCGAAGTATGAATTATACATGCATAGAATAATTGATATATGTGTTGAAATGCAAGTGAAATATAGCAATTAAATAAATATATATATATATATATATATATATATATATACTCCCCTCGTCCACAAACCATGGACGATATTTATTGTTGTGAATTGGTGTGAAATATTGGATGAAAAATATGAATGGTTGAATAATTGTATGTGGTTGACTTTGTTTGGTTGTGGTTGAAAAATACCCATTGGTGATTGAAATGAATTGGAAATATTTGTGGAAATAAAAATAAACATGCCGCCTGCGTGCGAATTAGATGCACGAATCCCCATTGTCAAAAACCGCGAGGTTTTAAGGTAGAGCGAGGAGCCGTACTAGGGACGGTGCCGGTTTTAACTACCCTACCGTTATGCTGCCGAAATTTTGAATAATCTTTGTGTGTTAGAATTATTTTCATATGTTGAAATTATTTTCATGCGTTGAAATTAAAGTCATATGTTGAAACTATATCCATGTGTTGAAATGTTCATATGTTGAAAAGTGTTGTGTGAAAATTAAATTCATTTGTGAATGAATGAAGTGTTTAAACAATAAAAATCACATTTATATATATATATATGAGGTATGAAAAATATTCGCCTTATATAAATAGTTTTAACAATAAAAATTCCATCTTTCTTATATGAACAACATAAATAAAATGTCCATGTGTGGAAATGCTCATTTGTTGAGAAGTGTGTGTAGTGGAAAAGTTCATGTGTTGAATAAAAAGATCGAACAATAAAAATTACATTTTTATTGAGACTATGAAGTGTTGAAAACATCCATTTGTCGAATAAATATTTCGAACGATAAAAATATCATTTTTATCATATATGTGATATGCTAAAGATATGCGAGCGTTGATATAAATATTTGTGAAAGAAATATTATTTTTAACATGCATAGGAACTAAATAAAATGGTCATGTGTTGAAATATATTTTAGTTCGCCAAAATTATCATCTTTGAAATGTGAAGTGTTAAAAATAGCCACTTGTTCAAATAAATGTGCATGAGTTGAAATATACATTAATTAGCTAATGATATGATTTTAGCCTATGCATGCAACATTAGAATGAATGGTGTTTTTAAACCAAAGTAAATCAAATATGAAGTTGAATGGAAAATGATAAGTGATAGAAATTGTATATATGTATATGCATATCTATTGAACAGGTTATAGCAAAGGGGCTAGAGAAGAGGAATAAAATTTTGTGCCCGACAAATAGGTACACATTTACTGCTTTGTTTGGGTGATGACTTTATGAGCCTGTTGGCTAGCCGCTTGGCTTTTTCTTTTTCTTTTTGATATGAGACGCCCGTGTGGCTATTTGGGAATTTTCCCAGACCCTCCCGTACAAAGGAGGTTATGGCGAAATTTTCCGAAATTTAAAGGCGTTAGTGAAATAATTGAAGTGGAAACGATATAGGAATTTTTGAATGAACTATATTTATATAAATATATAAATATAAATAAAATTAAAACGAAACGTGGCCGTGCAGTTCGTGTTTTGAAACCGTGATTTCAAACGACTAGTGCGTGAAATCCGACCATTGGATTTTCCCTAAACCGCAACCGTTGGGTTCGCCTTGGAAATATCTTTCCAACGGCACCAACTTTGTGAAGATCCGACGGTTCGATTGTCTGGAATGTTTAATTCAAAACTGAAGAAAACAGCGCCAGAAACGATTATATTTATATATATATGAATATAATTAAAATTAAATCGATTAACGACGCTGCAGTTCGTAAATTGAAATCGTAATTTCAAATGACTAGTGTGGAAGATCCGACCGTCGGATTTTCCCAAAACTGAAACCGTTAGATTCGTTTTGAAATGACCTTCCTAATGGTATAAAATTTGTGAAGATCCAATGGTTAGATTTCTAGATATGTGTAAAACAAAATTAGTGAAAAGCAGCGCCAGTGCATCGATACGACCTGAAGTGTCGTTTAATTAAATTTGCCCATTTTAAATTAAATAAAAATGGCGATATATCGTTATAAAATACTATAGACGATATAGAGTGAAAATAAACCAATTTTGTTGTGTTTGCTTGATATGTGATGCTTGAATGTATTTGACATGAAAATTATAACTAAATAACTGAAATGTGATTGTTGAATAGTCCAACCATGTGATTAATTGATTTGAAAATCTAAATATACGTGGGTTATTTGAAAAGGCCGAGTTTATCTCATTTCAAATAATCGATCGACGTTGAGAAGTCGAAGAGTCGAAGACGGTTGAAGACCGACGATATCCACATTGGATGGATGGGCGCTACTGATGCTCGTGATTAGAGTAGCTACCATGAAGGAACTGAAGTAGTAGCCGTAAACATACTGTTGATTGTACGGATATGCGAGGAATTGGTGCCTCCGGTTTCGTTCAGACCCAGAACGGACTTGTAAATGGACAGTGTGTCTGACATTGGATTTTGTTCTGTGTTGATTGATCTCTGTTAAATATATATCTGTTTGGCGGCGGAGAATTTATTCTCTTGCTTAACGCCCTTCTCTGAGACGTACGAGCTCAGGGGTTATGTATTGGCAGAAATCAATCGCATGGAGTGGATTGCCTGTGTGGCACGCCTTAGTGGCATATGATCAAGGCTTCTGTTGCAAAGCAAAGTCTTGTGGTTGATGATCAAAGCATGGTCTGTGTGACGTGAATTCGTGAGCCTCACACCCCGGTATGAGTCAAAAACGGGAGAAGGACCCAAGGAGTGCACGGCGTTTCTTTCTAGCTATGGTGGTGTCAGTGACCTCCCAGCCCTGACATTTATATCTACTTTTCACCTGTGTGGTTGTTGGAATACGAGGTGCCTCGATTATAGGTTTGTAAGGACCGGGAAACGTGTGTTCAGGAATTGCCAATCCTCAAAAGTAAGAGAGGACCGGCCTTGGAGGATCCAGGGGATTGCTGTGTGCGGTCCCGAGGCATTCGCTAGAGTGTCTCGAATCGGAGAGGAGCTTTCCCCTTGCCTCGACTCATGAAGGAATCCAATTTCCAATACGAAATATGAGAATGTGATTGTATTACTAGTATGGCGACATGATATATGGTACCCATGCCGTCTAGGATTGATATTTATGATTGAATTTGCTTTTGAAACATATATGCACTAGTAATAATATCAAATACTTTGTTTTATTCGTATGAAGCGTCTTTGGCCATTATAAGGGAAAACTCTATCCTCCGGCTTGCGTTTCATTGTGTGATGGGACCTGAGTCTTATAATGGCTTCATTTTATAAAAAGCATTGCGATGATTTAATCATTTACTTTATTTCATGCACTAGCACTCATTGGAGTAAACCCGTTCCGCGAAAGTGGCGTAGTCCTTTGATTTACCTTATTATTGTTGTTAATAAGTTGAGTAGATTTCTCATACCAGTCCCATGACTGACTCGTAGTTTGTTTCACCTTGCAAACTCGGGTGCCCTTATTTCCACACGGGCAGCCTAGTTACAGGTTTCTGACGCACCTTTTGGCTCATGGCGAGGCTTGACTACACCGTGCTGACTTGGATTTTCTCCGCCATTATTGTATCTATATTATGATTCCGCCATTGGCGATGTAGACTGATATTTATTTTGAGTACTCTTTATGTATGATTCCGCCTCAGGCGATGGTGACTGATTATGTATCATTATGCACTAAGTTGTATCCTGTACTGTGATTCTCTGATGTGATGATATCTATATGATTCCGCTGTCATATGTGTGTAAATTATTCTATTTTCTATTTATGCTATTATCTGTGATCTGCTAATGATGATTAATGTGTTATATTCCAAAGATTATCCTTAACACCGTGTCACGGGGTTTTGGGATCGTCACAAGTCATCTATAGTAAAAAGGCACGGAATAAATGTGAATGGACTGATGCATACATAGAATGAATCATTGTGGCAAATACATTTTTTGGCAACATGGATGTACGTACAAAGAATAAATTCAATTTGATTAAATATTCCAAATACACTATGTATACAGAACTCGATCAGGTTCATCAATAAATTCAGGAAAGTTTTCATCAAAAATTTCAAAGAACCATTTTATGGAAAGAAGTAAATTTAATATTATCCGTCTTTATATTTTTGGCAACAAGGTTTCCAAAAATACGCAGGAGCAAAGAAAATTCATTCAAGTGTTTCCTGGAAAACAACCAGAGCATTCATAGCTAATTTTAATAAAGGCAAAAGTCATACAACAGTCAAACCAAGTCATTGATGAAATCAGAGAGTAATTAAAGGATTTGTAACCCTATATATTCTAACCAATTCATCATCGGATGTCTATAGAAACCAGTGCAAAAATTCGAGAGCAAGAAAATTCAAAACCAGAGAATACTCATGGGTTTCGATCGAAATCCAAATCGGTGGACAAAAGAGCAACACGAGTCAAGAGCAATCGGAAGAACATCTTTGTCAACAATCAAGAATTTACGATTTCGAGAAAGAGGAAAAAACTCTAATTTTGGATTGGCCGACATAAGGTTGAAGCTAAAACATTTCAAAAGAAAAAAAGGAGGTCGACTTTGTTTTTATTAGGAAAGGAGGTTTTGTTTTATTTTATTTTGTATTGTTTTTATTTTCTTTTGTAAATTAATCCATCAGTTTTTCTGTAAAACTTGGGTATACTAGCTAAAGGGTTTATAAGTAGGGTTTACAAATTACAGGTTTGTAATTTGGGGAAAAAATCTGATCTTGAGGATAAAGATCAATCTAGGGTTTTAAGTGTAGGGTTAGAGCAGTAGCAGGGTTTGCGAGTTTACAGGGTTTTGTAAGTCATAATCTATTTTAATACCTAGTAGAAATCTTCAGAATGCAACATTAGACAGGGGTTTACCGAAGCTGGGTAAAATCCATGTCATTTATTTTTTGCATTTATTTTCACTGTTGGTATCTATGTTGTGAAAATTTGAATATCGCGTAAAACTCCAAATACCCTATTCACCCCTCCTCTAGGGTTAACCTAGACCCAACAATGAGGTCTTAAATGACTGGGGACAAATGGTATTAAATGATCATAGCAATCCATCCATATTTTAACTCGACTTAAGTGACATAGACGGGTTCATCTCTTTCCATTTAATATATATTTATATGTAGACATAATGTTCGTATATGTGTGTGTTCATATTTTCCTAGACATAAAGCTGATAAGTTTTATAGTTCCAAACATAGGGTAAAGGTTTCCTTTTTAAGTTTAAAGGTTTTATTCGCCAAAACCATTGTTCTAACCTCCTCCTCTTAACAACACAAGTTAGGCAAGATGGTTCAGTGGAGCGTACTTGACAATGAGGAGGAGGATGGATATTGGCGATGGTGACTTGGTTGCTTAATATGTAAATAATTGGTTGCGTGGATATATAAATAAATAACTTGGTTGTATAACATGTTTGTTGGAGCGAGTTGTGTTTTTCCGCCCTTCAAAAAGATTTCAAAACGAAACCGCTTTTAAGGGAAGGAGAATGTAACATCGCACAAAATACACCATAACTAGATATAAAAAACTGAAAAATAACAATTTAACATAAATAATAATAGGTTCAAAATATGGATATTTTATACATAGGAATTTGGCCACGGAGATATCACAATTGTGTTCTTGGCGAGATTCTGATTCATTTTCATATTGTATTTGTCGAAAACGGAGTCTATATGAAGAAGATACACATATAACAAAGTTTGAATATAAAATAATAATAAATAAAAAGCATACAAATTTGAATATGAAATTAACGGAATAAATATGGAATAGAGTACATACAATTAGTCTAAAATAATATTCCATATTCAATGTCAAAGTTACGCGTAAATATATACATATAATAAAAGGATGGGATTTAAAAGATTGGAAAGAAATTAACTAACATTTAATGATCAATCAATCAAAGCTTAAAATAAATTCATTATGCCCAGTGAAGACGGGTGTACCAACCCAAATTTTAACAAATGGTAATTAATTAACAAATTAGTTAATAAAAGAATAAGTTGAAAAATAATGGGAATTTGGCAATGGGGATTGCGCCTATAACACCCTACACCTTTTTGAGACCGAATTTCAAAAAAAAAATTGAAACTTTAACCTATCCAAGCATGAAGAGTATAAACTTGGTCCCTACAAACAATGAGCATAAGTATAATCATACTAAAATAAAAACTGACTCACGTCGGAAATAAGATAGATAACTAATACCGACTAGGGAAACTACCTTAAAGCAAATTACCACATCAATATCGAGCATGAGAGAACAAGAACCGAAAGTCAAACTTAAACACTTGCGAAGACCTGTCTTCCTTGACGCAAACCTAAGAGTTATTACGAGGAGGGGGCAGGGTTAGAACTACAAGTCCTGGCGAGTAGAAAATGTATAACACTATCTACAATACACGAATATACACCATTGTGCATCTACCAAAACGTATGTCTAGCAAGGCTAGTAATTCTAACCTAACCTTGTAAATATTTATTCACAACGACTAACATACCCAGGGTAGTATCCCTAAAGATAATTAACGATATCACAATATTGAGATAAAACATTTTCACAAAAAGTATGAGTCCTTTGAACCGCCATTCAATCAATTACCAAAGACTAAGATGTGTGCTTTCAACTACTGACTATTCCATAAGATGGTTAATTATTTCTACATAACCACTTAAGACCTCACTACCAATATAAGATAAGGGAGGATACTTTCAATCACTTAAGACCCGAGGCACTTAATAACTTACTCAGTGCTTTACCATACACTAATATAAATTAAAAGAAACTAGCTACTAAGTCATACTAATTTATGGCTTCCATCATTCATGCATATACCCAATCCCCGCATAAGGCAAGAGAAAGTAATCAATCATTTATTAACTATATGATAGGTATACGACATCTCGTCATTTATGACCTACCCCCGGTGGACCCCCGTGTTACTATCTAGCTGACCTTATTGGATAATCCCTTAATCACTTAATACTTCCCGCATGACAGGGAGACCTATTATACCTCCGTAGTGGTCATGTAATACCATATCCTAAGGCGAACTCTAGCCCCAGTCACTTACTACCTAAAAGAACCAGACCATCGCGGAGATTTCCGATCTTATACCCTATTGGCCATTTGATACTTCTTATTTACCGGGGGGGGGGGGGCAAGCTACGTGATCACATAACACTCCTTTAAGAGTGGATCTGACTACTTAATACCTATAATCCCGAAGCAGGCTACGTTTACGATGATGGTTTCTTCTTTTTGATAGGAAGCGGGTCCTACAACCACTTAATACCTCAATACTTGAAGTAAACCTTATTTTAGGAAATAATTCTTGCTGCACCATGGATTACTATGGTTAATGATATCTCACATCAGTTGTACATATATCTGACTATTGGAAAGTGCAAACTTTTGTCGATTAAGGCAACTGATCTCGCATCATTAACCTACTAAGTCCAATCCTTATTTTTAATTATATTATTTCAAGATTAACTAGAATAAATTAAGGAAACCTATAACTTCTTCTCCTAGGATGTTTAATTATTTATTTTCTTATTGGGCTTAGTATCTATTACGACAATCAATCCCTTTTAATTCTATTTATTATTACTATTTAGATAATCTGCCATTTATGACCCTAATGGTCATATTTTCCTAAGGCATTAATTATCCTGTTAAATGCCATTTGTATCAGTCTCATTTAAGCACTAATCTAATATTTGTAACTCCCTAACATTTCTATATTAATTTATTTCCATTTGATTATTATTTGAATATATATATAGATATATACATAGGTTTATTGCTTATTTATTTCCCTAGTTGGAGTTACAATCCCTATTCCTAATCACAAATTAAATTGTAGCCAATTAGGCATCTATTTCCCTATTTAATTAATTTACCCAAAAACATACATGGTTACAATAATTGTTATTCTTTTTATGACCTTTTTATTTTATCAATAGATTTCATTTTTATTGCTATGATGGTCACTTTCCATTTATTATGGGGTTATTACCATACATTCATTCCTATGAAATGGAAACATTTCAAATTCAAACACACACAACAACAAACAACATTTATTTAATATAGTGGCGTTATTTGCATAGATTTGGATGGATAAGATTACAATATATATATATATATATATATATATATATTTGAATGTTGAATTACTGTAGTTACTTATTTTATTTTATTAACATGTATTATTTATGTTTTTGTCTAAACTAACGACCAAAACATTCGTTTTTATGTTTAATCCAATTTTAAGATTCAAAATCTTATTAAAGGTTATTTATTGTAATTATTGTAAATTTTCCCAAAACTATTTAAAAGAGGAAAATTGTCACATTTCAAATCCCAAGGAAATAAGCTAATATTTTATTTAAAATCGATGTTGGAAACTACGTTTGAAAATACGTGAATTTGCACATCTCTTCTTATTCGATTTATTTATGTTCCTTGCACACTTCAAATGATGCCTTTTAATGTAAAAAGAGCAAAAAAAAAAGACAAAATTACAATAACTAATTAAAACCTCAAGCAATATCGAATACAAACATGATTATCATTATCTTAACCAAACTGCATAATTACAAATTAACACCCAATTCCTATGAATCTAGAATAAAAAATTATACTTATAATTATAATTTTTGGACTGATTTCCAGATCCAAGGTGTTTACAATAATGGCAAACAATACAAGAACAGTTGTAGGCAAGATTATGATATATTATTAAAAGACTTACAACTCATACTTAACCAAAGTTCGTAATATTTCAAATTTTATAAAATAAACAAATCTGATGACTTTTTAGACATATAATTCAGATTCAGTACAAACAAATTACATAAGTTATTACGAACAATGTATATATTTCCCACTTACCAGAAAGCTATCCAAATCTGAATCTGGCACAATTTTTAGGCTTACAATTGCCAAATCCTACAGATCTATAATTTATTTACAAAGTGGATTTATAAACACGTATATAGGTTTGTAGATCTGAAAGAAGAATAGGAAAAGAAGAAGGAAATTCAGTAATATAAGTTACCTATTTGTAGAATTAACCCTTTTGCATGGATCAAAATTCAATATCTCTAATCCTTGTTTGTTTGATTTGAATAAATTTATAATTCATAATTTCAGAAGAGATTAGAGAATTGGAAACGACAGAGCTTCGCTGCTACCTCCAGAAAATATGAGCAAAAGAGTGGGGGTCTAGCCCTTTATTATAGGAGTGGAAATGGCTCAGGTCCATTAGATAAATTTTATAAAGATCCGTCCGTTAGTATAAAATTTCAATACAAAATACCCCTTTAAACCTAGCCGTCACTTCCCAGTTATCAACCAGATGGTCGACTCCCCAAGTCGACTGCCTAGTTGACCCTAGGATTGATCGTTTTGGGTCGAAACTGCCCAGTGATGGCAAGTGACAAACGGTAATAAATTATTGTATATTTTTATATATTTATTTTCCATCTGTTTTCTTATTTCGTCCATAATTTTTTCATATGGGCTGCGTTTGCGAAGTTCTAATCATGAAAATTGCACAGAATTCTATCGCGAACGCAACAGTGCAAGTTTTGTGGTTAAATTCCTTCGTGTGCGAAAATTCCATTTTTGGAAATATAATTAAATAAATAAATTAATTATCATTAAAATTTTGGATTGTTACATTCTCCTCTCCTCAAAAGAAATTTCATCCTAAAATTTTACCAATGACGCGGTCATGGTGTTGGAGCCTAATTATCCTAAACAACTCAACTAATTAGTTTGCATCCAATTTTTGCAAACAATGTGCGCATGTGCACAGTGTACAAATTGAGTTGCAACCACAAAATTTGCATGCATAATGACTCTAAATCGGATCCTCATATATGTATGCATGACACTTTTGAAAACACCTTTGAAACATGATGCAAACATCCTAAAATATATTGGCAGTTCTGCACTAATGCAAAATTTTAAAAATATTTTTCATTTACAACCCTCACTCGACTATGAATAAAATTGTGAAGCAACCAATTATTTTATATAAATCATACCATCCAACGTGTCAATGCATCTAAATCATTTCCTATTAATTTCTTCTAAGCCGAAAAAACGAGATCAAATCGGAGAAATTCAACGTTCTTCCTGCTTATAAATACTCCAATTCCTATCCTATAGTGGAATTTTACCTCAGTAGCCTCAAAATACTCCAAAAATTTCCATCAGTAGACTGCAAAAGAGGCTGAAGACAAGCTTTAAAACATAAAATGAGTTAATTAATAACTCGTGCGCATCATTGATAAGGTATGGGAACAACGTTTCCACGGCTAGAATAACCTTTCCTTACTATCGTTAATGTCTTTAACGCATCATCGTTCCTAATGCACAGCTAAAACGCGCAAACAAATCATCAAAAATTTTCCTTACGCTTTACATGTGACTTTAAAATTGAAATTTTCAATAAAAGTAATTTTCCTATTTAAAATATTTTATGAAAATTTTGGAATTCCCTTTCGTTATTGTTCTACTTTCCTTATCAGACTCGCATAAAAACAAAATTTTGGTAGCATGTGCTATACTACATTTAAACCATCTATTTTATACAAAACAAATTTTCAAACAAATGTAAACTACCATACTCAATCCATGTTTTTACATAAGTCCGATTAAAAGAAAGTAAATCAGTCGAAAATACAATTTTTTTCAAACAACATTTGCAAAAAGTTTCAAAAATATAATTTGCAGAAACTTAAATGATTTAAGTCACATGTTGGCATGGAAGGAACTCGATCACGCAGAAAAATGTGAAAACCCTAACCCCACACTAAACTTAAAAATAATTTTTAGCTTAAGAAGGAACATGTGATAAATAATAAACATACATGTGATGAAACAACGCAAAAACCTGTTGTTCGCTAAAATTTATTAATTACAGAATTGTGACACCCCACATCCCTTAATTTCACCCTTATAATGATACATTAAGTTCTGTGAAGCGCAATAATAATATAGAGACTGATTGTAACAAGGCAGAACATAAAAGTGCAGCAGAAAAACTTTAAGAATTTATTTCAAACTAAATTCAACATTACATTATCCAAAATAAACCATCCGTCTCATAAACATCAGAGTACTAAACCACAAAATAGTACCCCTCATATGCCATAACAATAAACATGAAAAAAATTAAGTAATACATGGAAAGAGAAGTAATCTAAGTCCAAGATGAATAGAGTAATGGTCACAACTACTGTCCACCGCTATGAGAAACTGAGGAGGGCAAGGAAGAGGGAGAAGGAAAAGCAAAATAAGTCAGACATAAAGTCTAGCGAGTTCCAGTAATTTTTAGCATAAGTATAAGATAAGAAGTATCAAGACAGATAAATGAAACTGGATATGAAAATACAGTAAAATATATAAGTACGAGGTAAACGAGATAACATGGCAAGGTAAAGATCAAGTAAGCTTCTAATTCATAACCCAAGAACAAGTTTCTGCACTAACTACTAGAATATTAGGATTAGGTTTTACCCTGATTACTACCCATGCGATCGGCTCCTTACTATGCAAATATCCTGTGCTAGCCATGATAGTAGGGGATATCAGTCCCTAACCCGTCGACTTATAAGACACAGACCTATTTGCTGGTGTTACAACATCTTAGTTTCCCCATCGGACCCATGCAGCTCATGACTCCGCCGGAAGTCACCCATACCCACCTTTCATCCTTTGAACCTCTTGCACTCCGGATGATAAAGTATGCCCTGGCCCCCACCTAGTGTGAGGCCCCTCTATGATACCAACATGAATACTGACTGATACAGGTTCCACACAGCAAGACTGACACAAGCCACCCTCTAGGCTTGCTCCTACAAGTAACTAGGATTTTATGAGTCCCAAAACCAGATATAAACAACAAGACTTAGGACCCCTTAGCTTATTAATTAATGGGTTTAACTTATCAGGTTTAAGTTCGTTAATAGGCATGGTTGTAAAATGGAATTTCCTATAAATGCTATTCTGTATACAACCCCTCCACCAAAACAACACCTGCTCAGATGTATATAGATTACAGTAACTCGTTTTACTTAATTACATTTGTTTACATATATAACTGTTAGACTGAAAAAATGCACTAACACCCAATCCAGTGTGAAATCCTCACAAACACAGATCACAGAATGTAGAAAATAGTAAATAACAAGGGATACATGATATTTTTATAGTGGTTTGGCAAAATCCTTGCCTACATCCACTTTATCGCTTTTTAAATCCTAAGAAGTTACTAGAGCAAGCATTGCAATCCATAAGAACTCGTTATATAAGTACAATTCATTCAAGATTATACACGAAATCCTCGTGTTTAACATGAAAAGAAATAACTAATAGGAGATTTATACACGAAATCCTCATATTAGTGGGTGTTGAATACATTTTAGATATATTCCCAAAGTAATTGAGGAAGTGATGATTTGAAAGCGGAAAAAGATCCCGAGAAAATGTCATTGGAAACATGTATTTATAACCATCTGAGGGGATCGGTCGAATGCCTCGTGGAGATCACCCAGAGGGGCTTGGAAATGTATTGGGCTGAGTGGAGAATGTTTCTCCATGGCAAAGTGGAGTTTGAACCGGTTTTGTAGGAGGAAAATATGCCTAGAGAATAGGTACACGTTGCATGTAGCTGCTTTAGGCAGGATCGGGTCGAGTGCATGCTTGTTCGACCCGAGGTGGTCTTCGACCTAAGATGATGCATCGATGTAAAGCTATTTCCATTCGACCTGATCAGTTCGACCCGCATGTTTCAAACCGGAGTTGAATTGATGGTGCGAAGATGATGTTTACTCGAGCTGAGGGGTTCGACCCGACCTGGGACCATTCATGTCAAGTTGATTCTCATCAATACTTTGTCACTTCATCCAAGTGAATGTCGATCAATGCAAGTTTATACTCAAGTACTAAGTAGCTTTTTGATAGAATTCGAGTTGTGACGGCCTTGCCAAAAGGCCTGTCAACATTTTGCCTCTCAGAACGTATCTTTTTGGAGAAAGGAAGATGTGTTATGGAAAGTCCAATAAATCCTTAATCCATAGAAATCCAGAATGACGTGATCGCGTCAAATCGTATTATAAAAAGGCTAGAAATTAGACGATCGCTTTGGATTGCATTAAGATCAGAAAACAAAGAAAACCAGGGTCATGCCGGGCTCACCAGTTGTGAGTATACCTGCAAAGAAATGGAAGGTAAACAGATATGTAAAAACCTGACCGTACTGCTTAACCTTTTCAAGCATAAACAATGCTTGGGCACCAAATTTAAGTACAAACGTGGGTGATGTTCAAACCATTCCGCCAAATCCTGGCCAGGTGACCTAACCTCTCAGGCATAATCCATGCCTAGGAGTTTAGACTGAGAATAATGCATATTCGAGTTTTATTGAGTTCATCTGTTAGATCCTGACAGAACAATTTGACATTACCGTGTATAATCCATACAAATAAATTCAACTATGTGCAAACCATACTCATTTCGAGATAGAGCGATACTTCCCACATCCTGACAACATAGTATATCCCTAGGCATAATCCATACCTAGTGTTCCAAGATAATTATAAGCCATACTTAAGTTGGGATTGAGAATCTTGCCACACCCTGACAAGATACTTAAGCTGCCAAACATAATCCATGCTTGAAATGTTCATGTTATTCAGTTCAAAAATGATTACAAACAAATCCTTCTTGGTTTATCATTGAATCAAGAGCACGCCTGGGGATTGCATCCTAATCCCGTACGTGTGTACTTCAACTTAGCCATTTACATGACTAAAAAGGAAATAGAAATATATCTTAAGCGCTAAGAAATGTAGAAAATGTTGTATGATCTAATCCAAATTAGCTGATGACAATTCCACGAGAACTCAATCCAAGATCATTCTCTCTCCGGGTAGTAGGAGGTGGCAGCGCATGTGTAGGCGATGTTGACTGTTTGACATACTTAGGTAGCTCTTCGCATCTAACACGTTCTTCAATAAAATCTCGCAAATGCCTATAGTCGTTGGTGTTATGCCCATCCATCTCATGAAATATGAAATTTTTTCTAGAATCGCATTCTCTCAGTGTTAGCTCCCCCTAGGAGGCTTTGGGTAGGAGACAACATTACTCATTTCCATGTAGATTTCAATCAGTGAAGCACTGAGTTTAGTGTACTTATCGTATCTGGGCCCTCTTCGAGGCCAAGCGTTATGATCATTCTTCGCAATGGCCTTTCCTTTGCCCCTATTGTTTCCTTTTCCAGAATTGGACGGTCCTCCATCCTTGACCATGTTGACATCGAGAACGTCGTTCTCGGAATTTGCATCTTCCTCCCACAGAAATATATCTTATACAAAATAAAATTCGCCGAGATCTCTCGGCAGATCTCGATGCAGAGGAACCTTGAAGTCTAATTTCTCCAGGATGCTGGAAACAGCTGTCATCAATACCATAGATGGTTCAGGTCGATCTAATGATGCCATTGCGGTGTTGAATCTTTCCAGGAATGAACACAGGGTCTCACCGAACTTTTTTTTGATTGAAGTGAGTAACATGACATTCTTAGGTCGAGAAATGTGGATCTGAAACTGCTGAATGAAGCGAGCGACCAACATGTTCCAACCATTGCTCGATTCAGATTCCAGTTGCTGAAACCACATAGTAGCTATATCAATTAAGAAGAAGGGAAAGAATTTGGCCATGACATTGTCTGACGTTGATAAGACTTCCATGTAGTGCATATAGCGCATTAGACACATGGTAGGAACCACCCTACAGTTATAAGGCTCCAAAACTAGCAGCTTGACTTCTGGAGGGTAGAGGGGATTCATGATTTCCCATGTGAATGGATAGCGGTTGACGTTATCCACGTCATCTTGAGAAGTGCCGCGTCTTGAGTAGCATCAAATTATGTTGGCAATGGTGATTTCCATCAGTTAGCAACTGTTTCCCGTCGTCCAATCCTATGTTGGTGCCCCCAACATTGAGTACATGAGAATGAGGAAGTGCATGCTGAGTTTTGATGTTTGGATTGAAGTTTCCCTTAGTCATTGTTTGAATGGTTCGACCCGACCCGGTCCTTGAATCTCGGCTAGTGGGGCTTCACGATGAAGTCGAGTAAATTCGGGTGCTTTAGAGGTTATTTGAACTGGTGCATATGTGGTCCATGCTCAACCTCAGTCCCCAGTGGCTCTCGTGTCTCCATAGAGAGTAACATGTGTTGATGCATTACACAATGCAGTTACTGAAGGGAGGCAGTTGCCTTCCATTCGATCCGTGCCCGGATTCAAGCTAATCTGAGGGGTGTTCGCGGCTCAAGCCCAGTCAGTTGCCACTTGCACTCCAATGTTACTTTTTCTAGCAATTTGATGGTTGTTGCTTGGTCTTCCATCCATCCGAGCGAAGAATCTTTCACCATTTCCTGTTGCTTTCGGAGAAGGTCATCTTGCCGAGTCGCCCGGGTTCTCAGTTCAGCAAGAACGCCATTCATTTCATCTCTAGCCAAGTATGTTGATGGATATCCATGAGAGGAAGCCTCCTGGCTTGCTTCATTTTTTGCACCTTCTATGCCAACATCCTCAACACGAGAGAAGGTTATGTGTTTCTTTCATTTGACCTTCGAGCCAAAATTCCAAGTAATCTGCTTCTTCTCAAGCTAGAAGTTGAAGTGATAGTGTGCCCCCTTCATGGCATGCCAAAATGTTAGACCAAACAATGGCACTAACACACAACGCAGTGTGAATTCCTCACTAACACAGATCAGATAATGCAGAAAATAGTAAATAATAGGGGACACATGATATTTTTATAGCGGTTCGGCAATACATCTACTTTATAACTTCTTAAATCCAAAGAAGTTACAAGAGCAAGCCTTACGATCCGTAAGAACTCGTTATATAAGTATAATTCACTTAAGATTATACACGAAATCCTCGCGTTTACCATCAAAAGAAGTAAGTAGAAGGAGATTTATACACGAAATACTCGTGTTATTGGGTGGTGAATACAACTTTTATGTATGCCCAAAGTAATGGAGGAAGCCATGACTTGAAAGAGGATAAAGATCCCTTGAAAACGTCGTTCAAACATGCATTTATAGCCATCAGGGCGGATCGGGTCGAATGCCACATGGTGAGTACCCAGGGGGCTTGGAAATGTAGTGAGCCAAGTGGAGAACTTGTCTTCATGGCAAAGTGGAGTTTGAACCAGTTTTGTACGAGTCAGACATGCATAGAGAATAAGTACACATTACATTTAGCGACTTCAGACAACATCAGGTCGGGTGCATGCTTGTTTGACCCGAAGTGGTCTTCGACCTAGTGATAATGCATTGACGTAAAGTTTTTTCCTTTCGATCCGATCAATTGGACCTGCATGTTTCGAAACAGAGCTGAATTGATGGTGCGAAGATAATGTTTACTCGAGCTGAGGGTTCGACCCGACCCGGGACCATGCACGCCAAGTTGATTCTCATTAATGCTTTGTCACTTCATCCAAGAGGATGTAGATCAATGCAAGTTTATACTCAAGTCCTGAGTAGCTTTCTCATAGAATTAAAGTTGTGACAGCCTTGCCAAAAGGCGTGTCAACAATAACTTGTTCTACTTAACCTTAAATTAAGTCAAACCTATTCAGTTTAGCATGTTTGCATATTCTTCCCTTTTGTAGTTACCCAAATTTATAGTCAAAGGTTCTTACGTTATAATATGCACAATTCTCCTTATTGTCATTACAAGCTATTCTTATTTATCCCAAATTATACATAATTCTAGCGAAAATAGCCTAGGGTCTTGATGGCCTAGGCTCAGCGTAAAATAAAAATAAAAAGGAAAAGGAGAAAACAGGTCCAATTCAATTGAATAGATAGGCACAGAAAAGACTGTAATTAGGGGTATAAATAGGTCAAACCGGACCGGACGGAGGTGTGTCTAAGCTTTGTCCTATAAGAATTCGGACAGACACGGACCGGACATCATATAGCCTCGGACCGAGCCGGACAATGGACTTTCATGTCCGATATAGCCTTGGATAATAGAAAAACATCGAACACTTTAGATCGGACCGAACACTAGTGTGTTCAAGCACTGTCCTATAAGAGAATCAGACGGACACAGACAAGACACCTTATAGCTTCGAATCGAGCCGGACAACGGACTGTCCTGTCCAATATACAGACCTAACTGTAATTAAATAAAAGACAGAAGGGGATAAGGAAGAAAGATGTATATATGAACATATTATAATTGTAAACTAAATAAATAGGTGACAGTAAAACAATTACATATGAACATATAAACACTGTTACTTTTCAGGTCCAAATCATTTAATATTAAAATACTATTTACGTAGCAGGTCTAAAAATAACTTGAACTCAAAGAGGTTTGATTAAGATCCAAGAAATGTCTCTTCAGAATTGTTGTTATAGAAAAACTAGAGTTATCCCTTTAATCCACATTTAGGCAGCACCTCAACATCTTATTATTTTTGTTCAGAAATAGCTTGGAGGAAGGAGAATGAAGAATGTTTCTGTGTAAGAAAACGGTAAGGGTGCTAGCCTATTTATAGATTATCTAGGATAATTCTAAACCATTAGATTTTAGGTACTTTTAAGTTGACCCCCACAGATGGAGTCCAGATTCCTCGAGCTTGGAATAGCGAGCACATCCGTTGTTACTTTTTATAATGCATCATTCAAATCTATTGTAAAAGCTTTAAATATTTGCAAAAAACTTCGCATTCGAGCTATGTACAAAAAAAAATATGAGTGAGAAACTCCTCGAATCATATATTTGCAGACTTCTGCTAAAAGCTGACTTCTTTATGTAGGCAAACAAGAACAGTTACTCTCTCAAAATCCAACCATAGTTGGAGACTTCCCAAGCATATCCCAGCTAGAACAATTCAAAAACATTAAGCGCTGAAGCATCGTGCAAACCAAGCAATCAGTGGGTGACGAATCAAAAAGCTGCAACTTTCATCGCAAAAACACCAAATCCTTAGTGAGCATCCATCAGAAGGATTGATGCCAAACTGTGAAAATAATGCAAAAGTGGAAGTAGCCAAATTTGTCCCATAGATAAAAGATTGCCAGTCCCAAAAGAGGCACCTTGTTAGGTGCATGACACGAATTCTTTAAATTGAACTAAAACTCGATAAGATGAACTAGTGTCCACCTCCCGGGAGGAAGCATCAAATTGGAAGAACCGACAAAACCTAGGCTGGGAGTACCAGTCCTAGTACCGGAAGGACAGGCAAAAAAGCTGTAAGGACCAACAGCTGTAAGGACCAACAAACCTAGGCTGGAAAAAATAATCCTAGTGCCGGAAGGATCGGCAAACATGCTGGAAGGACCAGTGCAAATAGAAATCCTAGCCGAAAGAGGGTATCGATTTAATCTTCCCAGTCCTGAGCTAATCAGAACAGAGAAGGTATAAAGTTGGATTAGACTTAAAAGTATTTAAACCCAATCTTCGAAGGACTCGAGTCACTGAGTTAGTGAGAAGTGTGGTTGAATATGTTATAAAAATGTGTATCTAACCAAATCTCCGAAGGGCTTGGGTCACCAGGTTAGCGAGAAATATGGTAAGATACATTAGAAATCAAAAACATGTATTTAAACTAAATCTCCGAAGGACTCAGGCCACTGAGTTAGTGAGAAAAATGATTAAGTACACCATATAATTTATGACCCTCTTTAGGGGGCATGCATTCAAGTCCAAACTCTGAAGGGCTTGGGTCACCGGGTCAATGAACGCACGAATGAATGCATGATCACCAAAAAGAGAAAAAAGCGGCATAAAACCAATCAACTAAATTGAATTCTAAGAAGCTGATCGCTTCCAATCTAATAAAGCCATAACAAGCTACTACAACATCAAACAGCAAGATGGTAGCGTTAAAATTACACACCGTAAGCTTGATACTAACGCACGACCGACAAAAAAAATTGTGATGAAAAGTACAAGTAGAAAGTGCTACCGAACAGGGTAAACGACCACAGTATAACATAGAAGAGAAATGTCCCGTGCTAACAAAACAGCGCACAGAAGCATCACAACGTCCCAAACCAGCCATAGAAACACCAAAACAAGCACAAGTCGTATCATAGACCAATATAAATTTAAATGCGAGGATCAGCACCGACTTATACAACCGATCTAAAAACATAGTACGCAAAAGAAATGATTAAAGGAAAGATAGAAAGGCTATAGATCCTTGTTCTTCCTAGGCCTACCAACTTTCCTCTTAACCTGGGTAGAGCAGGATGGAGGTTCATCAGCCAAGGACTCTTTGCGCTCTGAAACTGCAAACTCAACATCTCCTGGAACAAAGGCGTCAACGAAACTATCCCTGGATCTAAGAGCTTGGATCAACTTTTCCTTGTCATCCTCTAGAGCAGAGATACGCTCGAGATTATCCTTATGAAGCCTTTGGATATCGCAAGCTAGTGTGTGCCAACCACTTATTTGTTTTGCAGAATGATCCTTGAGCAGATCCATCTGCTTCCCAAATCGCTACATAGTGGTCCCAAAACGGGCAAGCATCTAAGCCTTCGTGGCAACCATATCACCAGAAAAAGTTGATGGTCAGACAGAGATATGTCCACTCTAGAAGATACTCCCTGCAAACTCCAGCCTTCGAGTCGTTTAGCAACCTTGGGATTGCATGGTCTAGGGGTATAACGTGGCTTGCTAATGATTGTTTGAAGTTCTGTATGGGAGGGACTGACGGGAGAGTTCATAGACGGCAGAGCAGTCGATTGAACCTCAGTTATCTGAACATCCAAATCAAAAAATATTTCCAGCCGATGTCGCTCAGGAGACGTATCCATCTTTTGTAAGTGAATTAGTAAATAGTTATGCAATTCAGGGATTTAAAAGGTTGTTCAGGATTAAACAATTAACGCAACCAAAAGCAGAACCACGAATGACCAATCCCTCCAACCCTGGCCGCACGTAACAAGTTCGTGTTATTCTCACATGCTTCACTCAAAACGGTCGCTCATATTTAACCAAGTCAGGGCCATTCAAGATTAACTTAAGAAAAAAAGGGGAACGACCCTGTGTCAAATGCACTTGGGCGACCATATGAGTCAAACCAGAAGTATGAATCATGGTAGCAATATCAAGGTTGCATGGTTTAAGCATTTTGTCGAACATCATATGTATAAAATAGATAACTGGGAACAAATCGTTGGCACATGGTCATAAGATTAGAAACTGTGCAGGATATGAACTTGTATTAAACATTTCAGCAGGCATACCATGTGTATGAAGTTTAGAACTAGAAAAAAAGGAATATCGAAGTTAAATGCTCTCAGATAAGTGCATGAACAAAACAGATCATATCCAGTCCAAAATTCCGACTATTATCATCATGAAAAGATCAACAACAACATAAATCGTATCTAATGATCATAAAGGTTTCAAAAAGCAATCCAAGAGAGCATAAAAAGGACTTATTCCTATTAAAGCATATATTATCAATTTAGAAAAGGAACAACTTTAAACAAGGATTGACAAACCTGTGTTTCACGGATCGATGATAGAAAAGAATGCGAGGCTTTTTGACTAGAAAATCTAATCGAAAGGAAGTTGAATTTGAAATTAGGGTTTTTAGAAAATGAAGTGGCAGCTATCAATGTGTTTTATCTGAAACATAAAAAGTGAATTAAAGAGAGGAGTAAGAAAATGAGGGGGAAGACTAAGAGACTCGCATCCAGAAAATTCTCGCCACCTCAGCTCAATACTCGATTGCGCAAATATAAGTGGCCCATCAAACCAGCTGGCTTGCCTGCATCCCCATGATTTGATCGATCATAATGATACTTTGACTCAAGAGAAATAGTGTGAGTGACTTAGGTTTTCGCTCACGAGAAGGAACGATCTTAGCCGTCTTTACCTAAACAATCGTAAGTTCTGTGTGATCATCCCTTGGTAAGCCGGATTTAATCTACCAATCTGTGTTATGATCAGTTATTTCGAAGCCTATACTTTTTTGCAAAATAAAAATTACAAACTTCGAGGGGCAAATGTTTTTCCCTTTGAAACCATACATATATTGGTCTATTAAATCTGTTTAAAACTACGGGACGAGCGCCATGAGGGTCAGCCGTGCATAGTCATATCCAGTACACCCAGACAGTTTGTGAAGGGTAATGGACGATCACACAGAACAAAGTTCAAATGCCAGCTTAAAGGTTAAACACGGCAAGAAAGGTCGCTTACATCAGAACAACTTGGGTCGTCCGCTTAACGCAGTTAGAACCAGTCATACAACATAGAGCGACCACACAGAGAGGTCGTGCACACAAAGCAAGCTCAATTATGGCATAAGGACAGTAAGGTTCGTACATCCTATAAAGGTCGCTCATTCTCATATTGAAGAGGTCGGTCGGACAAGAAAAGGAGAAGAATTGGTTCTGGTCACACGTTCCACTCTACAGTCGTTCGATCATACTACCCCGATCAATCACACATAGCAGGGAACACAAAGATGCCAAAGGTCGCACATGCGTCCCATATCCACTCATAAGTTACAACCACAATCGTTGCTCAGTCCCCAATCAGTCACTAATACTCCAATCATATGCTACCAGATGTCAACTCCAGAATGATCGCACATATGTCTACTCTACAAGCCTCGGTCGGTCGTTCTTATACCAACCAAGAAGCTTTGACAAGCCACTTGAGCGCTCATTGCCTGTCCGGCCATTCAGTGTGCTCAGACCTATGCAGTCGTTCGCTCCTATGCAACCACTCGCTCCCATGAAGCCGCTCGTGCGAGATAGCTGAATACAACTATCGACAGTTGGCTACAGCTAGGCGGTGGCATTTTCGTAATTAATGATACGAACGACCCATAGCTTGCATTTATGAATTTCATCTCATTTCTTCAGGGGAGATCACCTGTAAATAGGCTATGGCTTCCACCATAATGGGCATCGACTCCTTGCCACCACGAAGTGCTGCTGAATTCTTTCCTCCACCATTCCTTATGCATTTCAACCATCGTCATCATCTCCACTTGAAGGTGATTCATCCATTTGGCCATGGAATCCAATAGAGTCCTATAAGTGAGAAAAGGTCAAAGACATCCTCCTTCTTCATTGCTCGTCCATCCTTCTCCTCCAGGGATTCCACCATTCCTCTATTGAATTCCGTGAATTTAAGCGAGATTTGTATGTGAGAATGAGAATATGTTGAGAGAATGAGAAGATATATGAATAAAGAGAGTTTATATGCTTTGTAATCTTTGTCATGATAATGTAAACTATCTTCATAGTGGATGTAGGCCTAGCTTAGAGTCGAACCACTCTAAAAACCTTGTCTCCATTTTACTTTCCTCGCATTTTTACTCTTAACTTTTGTTGAGTGCGGCTCCATTTACTTTCTAACCACATTGGTGAAGTACGGTTCACTTACCATGGGTGTTTGAGCCATTTTTTTGGTGAAAACATTTATCGTGGTGCTTATTAAAGGAATTAACCTTGAAACCGACTTTGAGTAATGGCACGATTGAAAGCGTACAAAATGTTTGTGGGATTCTATGAGTAAACCCTCTAATACCTACATCAAGAATAAGCATGTGGGAACTAGGCTATTGAAGGATATCACTTAAAACTTCAACATGAAACTATGCAGAGAAATGTCACAATCAAATAAACAGGAGAAAGCGCTAGAAAATTAAATGTGAATGTCTTGACTAAGCTCAAGCAAGGCGATGACAACTCTGAAGGCCACGACAAAAGAAGGAATCGAAGAAGTAATCCAGATTTCATTCATACAAAAATTACATTTTTTTTTACTCTCAGTTGGAGGGAATTTATCTTGAAACCTTAAAAACAAAGATCATTTATCTTGAAACCTCCAAAATTGTACAATATAAAAACCCAATCAGAGGGAGTCTGAGAAGAATTCAAGCAAAAACTACATATTCTATGAGATTTATGGCTGCAACACCAATGACTGTCGGTATCTCAAAGACGCAATAGAGAAGCTCATAAGAAAAAAGCATCTTGAGAAGCACATCCAAGCTACAAAGGATGGCTCCTAGGGTACTCCTTCAACCACACCTTCTAAGGCGACACCAAGATCATTGAGTTTTAGAACCTCCAGCAGGGCACTATCATTAACACCATCTGCAGTTGACCTCTCCTTACTGACAAAAGCTTCAGGCGTATGGAAGTATACATCAAATTGATCAAGATGCCAATATGGAGAGTTCTTAGTTATGGACGAGGATATCCAAGCTGAATTTTAGAAAATGATAGATGATGATATTATCTTCTATGGAAGGGAAGCCATAGGGATGGGAGCTCTAATCATCAATCCCTTCATCATTTCATCCATCGTTTGTCTTGCTTCTATTCAGAAAATTCCAACTAACTCGAGTAGTACTGTTGACATCTTGTTCAACAAGACCTATGTTCAAATAAAGCTTGATCTTAAATAATAAAAGTCATGCACATCTAGGATTTAGGGTTTCGACGGCTATGCTAATGAACCTGTGGGAATTGTTGATATATCAATGGACCTTGTCAAAGGAGAACGCTATAGAATTTAAATCATCTCCTTTATCGTTATCAATATCTATTCTCCTTACAATGCCTTTTTGGGTCATTCCACTTTGTCTGACATCAAAATCTGCATGGCATCTTGGTGCCTACTATTGAAATTTCCAACTGATAAAGGAGTACTACTTATTCATGGAGATCGAATCACGAGGAAAGTTTACTATTTGAAAGAATAGAAATATGCTTGCATCATGCACTACGCCATAGATTGCCTACTGCAACGAAAATTCAAGGTGTTCCTAGCTAAAATGTTGCTACAACTATGCTGATTTTTATGAACTCCAACGCACGCTTGTTACCATATATATCAAATTGTGTTACAGTAGCTATAGTTATAAACTTATAAGTTTAATTTGCTACATCACTAATCTGCATCTATAAAAAGATGCTTATCTATCTGTCAATTTACCTTTTAAAACAACATCGGAAGTTGACACCTCACCAATCCGTTAAAATACTTCACCACCAATAGGAAATCAACTTACATTACTCATTGGATTCCTCTTTCTCAGATCTGTTTGTTCTCACCCCCAAAATTCCAATTCCAATCCCTAATTTTCATTCACCTACTTCTTCCACTCCAACTCTCTCTGCGTCCTCCACTTCTTACATCGAGCCCTCGACTCCAAACGCACCCACTTCTCCCCTTTCCCGTCATCAAACGGCAGTTAATCCAAGAATAAACGTGCTATCTTTTTATCCTGGGTTTCTCATGTACGTTTCTGTTGGTTTTTCGATCATCGCTATTCATTAGTCTTCCGAGAAATGGAAATTATTATCACCATGAGTATAACTTTGTTTGGTTGGTGGTGTTTTTTTGGTTCCGTTGTATATTGATTCACTGAAATGTCCTTTGAGCCGCTATTTGGTTGTTAATCAATTTAATAACACAGAACTTTAGTTCCTAGTGAAATGTGGTTGTGAACAATTAGACCATCGACCTTATATAAGCTGCATGTTCTAAACAACCACTCGGGTTTCCCCGGTTGTTGTTGCCTGTGATGATTGACACATGATACATAGGTTTATGAAAATGGTTTCATAAGGATGCTTACATATACATGATAGTTATCATTTCTTAAGTATTGTCATGATCTGTATTCATAAGACCGTCTAATAAGTATATGCAAGATTTCTTAAATGTGTGAGTGTGTGTAAGACTAGCTAATAAATATACGCATGTTACATAGGTTTATGAAAATGGTTTCATAAGGATGCTTACATATACATGATAGTTATCATTTCTTAAGTATTGTCATGATCTGTATTCATAAGACCGTCTAATAAGTATATGCAAGATTTCTTAAATGTGTGAGTGTGTGTAAGACTAGCTAATAAATATACGCATGTTTTGTTTTGGTTATGCACACAAATATTGGATACATGAAATACATGCCTGAAAGCCTACTGAATGATTTGCAGTTTGTGATATCACTTCAATTCTTCCTTCAATTCGAGTTCAATGACCGCTCAATCAATTTCTACTTCAAATTCGTCAACAGCGACTGCGAGAAAGGACTGCCACCACAAAATCCCAACGAAGATGAGGACTGTGAAGGTAGGGTCGAATGCGGGGAAGAAGTTTTTTGGTTGCTCCATGTGACCGGTAAGTATAAATTAGGTTATTTTTGGTTGCTCCGTGTCGATTATCATATTTTTCATTGATGTTTTAGTCGAGAATTTAAGATATGTGTAGAATGGTGATTGCAGGTATTTTATGTGGCATGACGGAGTGTATGAAATCAATAGCAATGTTGAACTAGATGATACTACTGTTAAATTGATGGAAAAAGAAAAGACTATATCGCAATTGCTCGTGGAAAAGAAGATAATTGAAGAAAAGCTGTTGAAGCAAAAGCAAAAGAGGGCAAAAGCTGATGAATTTGTGGCAGATATGAGGGAAGAGTTGGCCCTAATGCGCATTGAATGTGGAAAACACGAGGCAGGAGAAAAATTCTTTGCAAAAGCTTTAGCTATGACCTGGATCATGTTTGGAGTTCTTTTGTGTGTTGTTATGGCAATGTAGAGCAGTGAAGTAACATGAAATAACATGCATAGGCAGCTTTTCAGGTATAATTTTAAGTTTTTTCACATTGTGGATTAGTAATAATTTTTGCCATATTGTAGACTAGTGATATTTTTTTCCACATTGCCCATTAAACCTAAATTAGTGATTACTGATAATTTTTCCACATTGTAACTGTCTAATTGTTTACTCAGTATACACTTGTACACACACTGTGCCTCTATTATACTATGTATACACATTGTTTAGATCAGTATACACTTGTATCCACATTGTGCCTCTATTATGTAACTCAGTTATGTAAATGAAACGCAAATGCAAATGAAACCAAGTTATGTTTAGATCAGTATACACTTGTATACACATTGTTTAGATCAGTTATGTAACTCGGTTATGTTTAGATAAGTACACTTGTATCCACATTGTGCCTCTGTTATGTAACTCAGTTAAGTAAATCAAACACAAATGCAACTGAAACTCAGTTATGTTTAGATTAGTAGACACTTGTATACACATTGTTTAGATCAGTTATGTAACTCAGTTATATTTAGATCAGTACACTTGTATCCACATTGTGCCTCTGTTATGTAAATGAAACGCAAATTGAAATGAAACTCAGTTACATTTAGATCAGTATACACTTGTATCACATTGTTTAGATCAGTTATGTAACTCACACATTGTTTAGATCAGTACACTTGTATACACATTGTTTAGATCAGTATACTATGTAATACTAAAATTCAAATGGAATTCAGTTATGAAACTCAGTATTTGCTGAAAGGAAACTCAGTTATACAATGACTAGTTTGTGCTGAAATGCAATTGAGGCATGCATACCACTTATTTTGTACTGAAATGAAACTGATGTATGCAGGTGAAGGAGGCGGTGATGAGGAATTTCAAGAACCTGTTACTGAAGGAACTGGAGGTACTCGAGACAGTAGAGGCATTGAACGCATGGAGGCTTGCGCTATATTTTGAAACTGTTTTATTATTATGTAAACATGAATTTAGGATTGATTGTGTTTGTAACTGAAATATCTGTAAAATTGAATTTAGTGGCTATGTTTTGTTATTTTGTAGTTGACTAAGTACTACTTGTGTTTGCTGGTTAATTTGAAACATAAAGTTCTTTGTTAATTTCAGTTTGATGTTATGTTATGTAATGTCGCCATATATATGATATAATGTTGCAGTATGTGATGTTAAATGTTGTCGTAGCTACGATATAGTGTTTCCATTGGCTAGTAAAATTGTTGTTATAGATTTATGCATGTGGGCCCCACAACTGGATTTCGTGAACTCGGGCTACAGGTTTTAGTGGTGGTACCATAAACCCGGGTTATAAATTCTAGTGGGCCCCACATTTTTGTAAATTTTGGTACATGCAGCAACACCTATGCAAATGTTGCCTTAAGGTCGCAAATGTGTTTCCTTTGACTCTAAGGCAACGTGGCAAAAGGCAACCCCAAGAAAGTGTTGCCACAGATCATTTTTTGCCTACATCAACACTTTTTGGCACTTACTACTTCATTTCTCTAGGGTTTTCATATACCATCTCTGGCGTAGTGCGTGAAAAGTAGAAAGATGCGAAGACTTCACTATATGTATGAAGCTTAGTTCCTAGTAAATAACATCTGAGGCCTGACTTGGATGTCACAATTGTATTTAACAAGAAATTAGCCCAAGGAACACAAAGAGCTATAATATGGAAGAGCAACACTAGTTGAGCAAGTCACTGACGTTCCATTAAGAAACAATGACGCATTTTGGGTCTTGAAGATTGGATCACATCTCAATCCCTCTTTGAGCGGGAACTCACTAACTTTTTATGGTCCAACCTTGAAGTTTTTGCTTGGACCCACGCTGACATGTGCGATATTGCACTAGGAATTTGAAAAAACCCCTTGAATATTGATCCAAAGTTCCATCCAATGAAACAAAATTGCTAAATCAAATGGTCAGAGATATCGACAACACTTAAGGAAGTGGATAGCCTACTCAACAATGGCTTCATCCATGACTCCTCTTTATAAAAATGGGTTCCTAACCATGTATCATGAAGAAGTCAAATGGGAAATAATGGACATGGATTGATTATTCTAACTTGAATAAAGCATGCCTGGAGGACGACTTCCCACTTCTGAAGATTGACCAGCTCATCAACTCATTCATTAGCGATCAACTTGTATCCTTCATGGATGTATACTTAGGATATAACTGAATCCCGATGCATGTTCTCAATCAAGAGCATATGTAACGACCCAACTTTTCCAGACCGCTTAAGCTAAATTTAACCACACCTGTCAAACTCAAAGGCACAGGAAAGCAGATAGTTAGGGAAAAGAAGTTAGAGGGTGAGAGGAAAAAAGAAATGTTAGAATAGAAGAAGGAGAAGAACACCAACAATATAGAATCAGGGTAGAATAAAGTCTTATAGCGGAACAAATAAAATATAATATATCAGTACTCTTTACCCAAAGAGAAAACTGCATATATATGATTACAATATCAGAGCACACACTAGATCAGACTATAGAAGGCACAATGGAAATAAATTAATACCAAAAAACACAGGAATACATCTCGACTCCGGCTCCTCTCTCGAAGCTCCAAGAAAAACCAAATGCAACCTGAAAAATATAATCGGTCCGACTCAAGCATATTCCGAGGAAAGCAAAATCACCCAAACCAGTCAGAAATACTATCAGTTTTAAAACTCACATCACAAACAACAGGCTTAACTTTTAGAAAACCATTTATAGAACAAAACTATCATAAGACATGACCACATATAAACATGGCACGTTTTTTCCCTTACTATAACCAAATCATTTTTTATTATAAAAATCCAGTGATATTATAGTAATGTCTAACAATCCACAAATAAAATAGGAATATGGCCGAAAGGCTTGTATCTCACTTTTCAACATAATTGGATTACAACAAAAAAGTATGGCTTGTATTGGAGTTTGGATTTCCAACATGACTATGTATGGAACCATCATTCGATTAGTGTCCTCTAGAGATAAAACACTGGGGTTTAACCAGAAAATCTTGCAACCCAACCACACAGAACCAGACACTCATTCAACTTGAGTGTACCAAATATATCATCACCGTGGTTGGGACCGGCAACCGTAATATTCTGAAGCGTACAAAAAGGGACAACATATTTCGCTAGATCAGTTGATAATATACCCTAGAACACATGGATTACTGCTACAAGTTTAATCCCAGTAATTAACCAGAGACATCAGCGAGCATCCCTCTCGCTCTAAAGGTCTACGCATTCAAATCATCTCATAAGAATCCTTGCAAGTTATATTTTGAATGCAAAGTCGGTTCGAATTGGTTCAGAGTCCAGTTTCCATCCGCGTCTCCTCGAACTAACGCATTAATAGTCAAAAGGAATTTTTGGTTCTTTAACTATCGACTCAAGTAGTACAGACAAGTACATCAGCAACTCAGGCCCTTTTTTAATTAAAACCATTCATTCAAAATCATTTCATTGGTTCAAAATTGATTTCCATATACTTATCTTAACAAATCTCTCCTGTTTTCATTACTTTGAAAACATAACTATACACTTATATCTTTTAGAATAAGCTTATTCACAAAACATCTCTTTATTTCCTTTACTATGCAAATATCGCTATATATTCACACAACCGCCTTTTTATATCATTTACTTCAAGAATATCGCTATTTATACATAGCCAATGTGTATATATCTAATCACTAAATCTTATATAGGCCAAAATAATGTCAAGCGACATATTCTTTAATAATAACCCCAAACTTCTTTTATTTGACTTCAAAACTTTGCCATTTAAACCTTTTACTTATGGAAATAATAATTCAATTTCCATATCCTCTTCTATTTCCAATCCGTATAACCTCTTGTTTACATTACCCCAAAAACCATAGCTATTCACTTATTTCTTGAAATAAGTATTTTCCCAAAAACCATACTATTTTCATTACTTTAAAAATATTGTTATATACTTAACCAAATGGTGTAAGTATAGTCACACTTCATATCTGGATCAAACAATGTCAAATATATTGTTTACAATAAAACCAAACCATTATATTATATTTCTAAATCTCGTAAAATAAAGTTGCAATCTTACTTATGGAAATAATAAATTATTTCCTATATTAATACCATTCCAAACTAGTACTATCCCTTGGTAATAGTGAAGTCGTTCAAGTTAGGGTATTTTATTTACCTCTTAGACTTTGACTCGATATTGTTCTTATCTTAAGATAGATACGAATTTGTAATTTAAAGCTGATATTCGGTAAAATATCACACAAATCTTATTTACTACTTCATTTCAATATGGTTTTATAATCCATCCTTAATTTGGAAAATCTAATTCGATCATAACCACTTTTACTTAATTCATTTATTAAGTAAACTTCCACTAAAATACGAACGCTTAGCTTTGAACCTCTTTAATACCATTCATTTACAACTTGGATTATTTACAAAAATTCATTTACTGAAATACTTTGCACCACTCCCTTAAACATCTTTCTTTTACCTTTTTGATATTTCCTTTAAGTCTCAAATCTTTTTACTTAGTTCAACTATTAAGCAACAATTATATAAAACCATTGCATTAATTTTAAATCTCCTTTATAAACCTTAATTATACGACTTGGGTTTATTATCAAATCCCTTTACAAAACCCTTTACCAGATTCAACTAAATTCTTATCACAAACTTAATTACTTTCTTAATTGAATTTCAATTAAAAAGGTAGTCACTTAAATTATTATTAATAAAAATAATAATTGACTTCAACATTAACTACAGTAAAAGTAGTTAACTTAGTTATCAGCTAAAAAAGAATAGTTAATTATTTTTTAAAAGTTGTTAAAATAAAAATTAATCTTAAGAATAATAAAAACTCAATAATTATTCTTACATATAGTTAATTAAAAGACTAATCAATTTTTTTGAACGTTCGTTAAGTTTATACAACTATTTGTCAAAACTTTTTCTGTTAGATTAATTAAAAACAAATCAATCTAATAATCAATTTCAATTTAAACAGTTGACTTAGTCGACTCGAAAATGTCAGTTAACTTGTTAACTTACTTCCATTATCGTTCCTCTTAAATTAATTAATAACTTAGTTAATTTAATAATATCACTTAATTTTTTTCATAAAATTAATTATTCCAAATTATTAACCCTTAGGTTAACTTCTGACTTCATTGCTTATTAAACCTATTTAAAACATAAAAATTTTCTATATAAATCATTTATAATTAGTTTACAAAAACCAATTATAAAATATTGATTTATAACTAAAACCTCTATTTTAAATAAAAATAGAATTTTAAAACCTTGATTCATTTGTAAAAATAAATTTTGTAACTTCAACTTCGTTAACCCGCCTAATGGCGAATCAACATCTTAAAAAAAATGAATTTGAGGCCATTTGCTGCCAATCACTTAATCAATATCATTTATTGATTAACAACACATCAAATTTCGAATTCAATTCAACAACCAACATCCAAGCAGAAATTAATATTACTTGGGTCAAACGGTTCATATATGAGTAAATATTAAATCAAGTAACATCCAAAATATTTGAGGAATGTCCCCAAGTAGTGGCCCAATGGTAAGATACCTGCTTCGCGTTAATGGGGTCACATGTTTGAGCCCCGCCTGCCCTACTCCCATTCAAGGCGTGGAGGTGAGTCCCTATAAACCTAACAAACTAGTGGGGAATTAAAGCTTTTGTGCTAGGCTAATCAAAAGGGGAACCACTGTGGTAGATAGGTGAGTTCCCTAGCTGCCTTTGATTTCATCAGACAATTTAAAAAAATTAAGGAATCCAATTGGATCTCTCCAATTGGTTTTCCCTGCATCACAACTTATAACATCATTTAATAAATGCATATGAATAAGAAATTCTAATCTAATGCATTTAAGATGATAACAATCTAAACATCACCAATCAACAATCAAACAATAATCATCCAAGGCATCCAAACACCCAGTTTACACTAACAACCATAAATATTATATATGAATTCCGTCACATCATAGTATTTTAGAAAGCACGAGAGTTAACTCACATTTCATTTTCGATCGACGATTTCAGGTTGATTTGTCTAATTTCAAACTAACGTTCAAAATCAGAAGAAGAAAAAATGATTGGCTCCAAATGATTCCAAACCAAGCATAGTACTCTCTGAGATGATTCCAATGCCTTTCATTTCGTTGAATTCTGTTAATATATGAAAGAGTTATACGTGTTACAACATTTGATTTAAATTAAAATAAATTATATTGGTTGGATAAAATCTTAATTGCCTTATTAGTGTTAACCAAATATGGTCCTAATCCTATTTTATACCCAGACAATCGCAACTTCCACACACCATTTCGACTTCATCCCCTCTACCTCACCGTTGTCACTTAGAGCCTCCGGAGTCAACCGCGACACCCACACCAGAACCATCTTTCACTCTCGTCCCATCGACGAGAGACCAACCACCCTCCAAGTTGAACTGAATCGCGAGTAATCAAAAAACAAAGTTTTCCATTCATCTTACGGTTTCCACCACCTTCGGCCACTTCAAACGACCGATCCACCGTCGCTACGACGGAATTCCTCCTCCCCTCAATTCTCCTTCAGATGACCCCTCCTAAAGCCAAATGACGACGTCGAAAACCACCAAAAAGCGAAAAAAACTCATCCACGTCGAACTCCTTCACTGACCTCCACTGTCCACCGAAACAACTGCAGCCACCACCAGCTTTAAGCCCTCATCCTCACCAACAACTTTCATGTTGGCAACTTTCGCCATTACTTTACCGTTTTTGAGATCTAGTTGATTGAAATTAATCCATGTTGGCGGCTGCCATAAGAATGGGAAAAAGGGTTTGAGATTGTTTATATTGTAGGGTTAGGTAGATATTTTTATTATTTTATTCGATTAAATTCATGCTCGACCTTTTAATCTCGTATGACTACATACATTGTCCAATTGAAATGAAATTTGAAACCTTACAATAACTTAATATTCTGAACTCGATGGAACTGGATTCATCGAATTCTGAGACCATTTGGAGAAATCCTATTTAAATTTCAAAACGTAAATCAATATGTGTTTATATCGCGCACGATCACATAATAAATCCAATTTATATGAAACTTGAAATTTAACAATAATTAACCATTACGGATTTTATAAAATTGGTTTCATTGAAATCCGAGGTCGTTTGAAAATTGCCTAATTCTATATGTTAAATTAAATCGATAATATATAATCAATTTCAAAATTATGAAATCAACTGATAATAAATTATTATTATTATCATATATGTTCAAATAGAATTTGTATAAATCTATACAATTATTTTCGATTCATTTTTAACTTGGAATTAAATTATTTCTTTTTTTGTATTATGATAATCTGGTATATTCAAAATTAAATTGTATTCTGTTTATTAGATCGATAATCTCCATATAAAAATCCATTTATATTTCCAAATCAATACTTAAAACCAATTTTAAATGTTCAAATTTAAAGGAATAAAAATTTGGGTCATTGCAACATACAAGCTTAATTATCAACTTGGGGTTGTATTGTTATGTTGTCATACCTTTCGGATTGAAAAATGTTGGGGCTACATACCAATGATTTGTCAACTATGTGTTTAAAGACCAAATCAGGAGATCCATGGAGGTTTATGTCGATGACATGTTCACAAAGTCACACAGCCAAATGAACTTATCGACAACCTCTTGGAGATTTTCCATGCTCTCCGTAGGTGTGCTTGAAACTCAATCCCTTGAAATGCGCTTTTGTTGTTGCATCAGGAAAGATCTAGGGTTCCATTTTTAACTCTCAAAAGACTAAAACCAATTCTAGGAAGGCTATAGCTATTTGGAAGATTAAGGTTTTGGAGAATATTAAAGATGTTCACATTTTAACAGAAAGTTTGTTGCCTTGAGTAGATTCATTTTCAGAGCCATCAATATGCATTCCGTTTTTCAACTTAATCAAAGGGGGAAACAAAACTTTTCTTAGACAGTGGAATGTATTGTTCTATTCCAAAACTTATTGGATCACTTGGAGAGACCTCTCATCCATTCAAAGACAATGGATCATGAGGATATAATCATCTACTTAGTTGTTTTAGTTCATGTTATTAATTCCAGGTTTGTGCACAAGAAGAATCATAGATAGAGGCTCGTATACTATATCAGCAAAAGATTAACAGGAGTTGAAAGAAACTATCACAAACTCTAAAAGCTCACATACTTCCTTTTGATCTCTTGCCAAAATCTCTGCCCTTATTTTCAATCTCATCCAATCAAAAGTTTATACTTACTAGCCATTATGACAGATCCTTTAACGACCTGAAGTGTTTGGGGGACTCTTGAAATGGAATGTTGAAGTGATCCAGTTTAATTTTACCGTGGTCCTATTAAGGGATATTCATGGGAAAACATAACAGACTTCTTTTTTAAATTCACTGATGTAGACGATCTGTCGAAAAATGGTGTGAACAACCAAACATCCAGTGGATGGATCATCTAACAATAAATGTTATGGCATCGAGTTATACTAATTACTCATGAAGAATTTTCAACTTGTTATGCATTGGAACACTCCTTCTCTACAACTAATATTGAATTTTGAATATGAAGACTTAATTATTGGAATTAAAATTGCCAAAGAGTTGAACACTAAAGCTATAACTGTTTACTTAGACACTTAACTTGTTATATGTTAAGTGCGAGGGGAGTTTCAATCTAAAGAATTGTGGCTAGCTCCTTACCTAATCATGTTCAAGAACTAATTAGTGTTTCAAGCACTATACTATCACTAATGTCCCTTGTGTCTAGAATGAAAAAGCAGATTTGTTAGCAAACCTAGCCAGTTTCGGGGATGTACAACTCATAGGAGTTGCCTCGATCAAATTAGTTGAATCTTCGAGTATCGATTAGATGGTGACTTATTTGATATTGTTGATGCAGAAGAACCCATGCCGGAGTCTTGTTTGATTCCAATTGTGAATTACTTGCAATAAGGAATGTTCATTTCTTAATAAAGAATCATGCTATGTCATTTAAGATGGAGTACTATACCAAAGAGGATTCTCCATTCCATTACTTCGGTGTGTATCCCATAACGAAGCCAAAAAAGTGTTATATGCATACGTGAAGGCAAGTTTGATGACCATACTAGAGCAAAAAATTCTCGCTATGCTACTTTTGGCCATATATTAACTGGATGAACAGACTACATAAGAGAATGTGATGAATGTCAGAGATTCTCCTAGGTTCCACGAGCTGCTCCTACCGAGGTTACTCAAATGGTCAGTCCATGCTTATTCACAATTTGGGGAATATATATTATTAGAACCTTATTGGTGTCTAAAGGCAATGATTGATATGCCATCGTCCTAGTTGATTACTTCACCAAATAGGCTGAAGTTGAGTCTCTCACCTTAAACGCTACCAAGAAAGTAATCAACTTTTTTCTCTAAAATATCACATATCTCCTTGGTGTTTCCAAAGCTATCATTTTTGATAGTAGGACCCAATTCAATAGCTCTAAGTTCAAGAAATTTCACCAACTTCATCGTATCGAAAAGGAATTTTCATCTATAGTTCATTCTTAGGCAAATGGACAAGTAGAAGCAGTCAGTGAAATCATCAAGTCCATACTCAAAAAGAATTTGGAAAAAGCCATAGGCAAGTGGGTATATGAACTTCTTGTATTCCTTTCGGTATACCAAACTACCCATATCAAGATAGTTCATACTCTATTTGCACTCTCCTATGGCCCTGAAGTTGTTATTCCTGTTGATGCAGAAGTGCATTCTCATCAGTTATGGATTACGATCCGAAGACAAATAAGGATATCCTTTTGGAATCTCCTGCCATAATGGATGAGAGGCGAGAAGAAGTTGAATTTAGAGCATCTGCACATCGCTAATGAGTCTCTAGACAGTTCAATACCAAAGGCCATCCAAAACACTTCAACATTGTTAACCTCGACTTGATAAAAAAAATCCCACATCGACTAGTCTTGGCCCTCAGTGGGAATGTCCTATCCTCACGTCATTCAACGAAGACTTGGAGATGGAACTTTCAAGCCAACGGCGGTTGATAGCGCTGAGCTACCATGGCATGGAATAGCGAGCATATACGCTACTACTTTACTTAGCCTTTATTTTGTACATTTACATTTACATGTTCGTTTTGAACTAGTGATTTATTTTCAATCTATGTAATAAGGCAGATTTTGCCTTTATTTTATTATTTTTTAACAAAGGCTCTTGGTACTTTATGTTCTTAGCGTTCTTTCATTTTGGCAATTTGTTAGTTGTGATACAACTGACTTACATACATGAGAGTTATACAACGAATGTGATGTCGTAGAGCTTGGCATCAATTCACCACTCTGAATCCATCGCTGGACTACGATAATGCGGGTGTGTTCCAATCGCCCATAAACTAAAATGAGTCTTGAACAAACGACAAGGCCGAGTATAAACAATTCACGGCTCCCACGACTTAAGTATGTGACCAACAATCCTTTTTACGGGCTTGGAGGCAACCAGTCCAGCTTAAGTAAATGCAATACTGACCGTTCACTTAGCCACCTCCATCCTCAGAGCTTGGATTTGAGTATAAATCGATGAATAAACGATGCTCCTGAATCTTACCTGAATGAAATGATGGGAGAGTATGAAGGACAAACTAATGACATTCATTACTCAAACCCGAATCAAAGACGAGTGAGTTAAAGGGATGACTATGATGCCTAACTCTAAGCTCCTCGTGACTTAGGACCAATGACGGAAAGGGGGTTCGGAGAGTGGAGCTTCCAACATCGAATTCCACTTGACATGAGACAAGCAACCGAAAGGAGGTCTCAAGAGTGGGATTTACTTCTCCAAAATTTATAAGACTTGTATTCAAACCAAAAGGATATCTCGAGAGTGAACATTTTGATAAATTAGCGCAATTTTAAGTGTAATGAAAAGTGATGATGTACAAGTGTAATCAATGGAAAGTACATAAAAAACTCGAACTCTTAGACAAAATTCACACAAAATTAATGGATATTAATTTTTTTTTATCTATAACTGAAACTCAATGAAAGTATAGTTTTTATTGTGAAATCCAAAAGAGAGCATCGTACCTGCATAATATTCGTCTAATAATGTGAAAAACATATCCATATCTCCAAAAGTCAAGCCTTATTTGTTTCTTCTTTAGGCTTCACCTTCGATGTTGGTGACATTCTTTTCTTGCTACGCGTCTTCTTTTTCCTCCTACTATTTCGCGATTAGGGCTGCTTCCTTTCTTTTCTTTGGTCGAGGTTGGCCTGGGGTAGAGTTTTAGTTTAATTTTTTTTCCCAGGATCAGGATCAATGACTCGTCAACATCATCTTCGATTTCCACAACTAGATCAATGGCACCTTGAGGAAAGATCATTTTCAGAGGTTAGGGTCTGATACAACCTCTCTAGTTCCTCATTCTCCTTTCATCCGCCTCACCCTTTTTCTTTTCCTGGAAGACTTAAAATAATCAGTTTTCCTTAGCATCCATTCCAAGATGCCTTCTTCACTGGGGTCAAACTCTCATTGCTCGATAGTCTTCCTCAATTCTTTTAACGACCCTATTTCCTCGAATTCTATCTTCATCGGTTCTTTGTAAGTTGCCTTATCCTAAGTAATACCTTCCGTCGATCCTTTAACTGAGGAATAAAAGGGCCTAGATGTTAGAATTATAGGTGTAGTGGTAAGAGTCTACATCCTATGTGTACCTATAGTAAGAAGATAAATTATAACTAGTCTTCTTTTGTTCTTCGGTGATCTAGCAATAAGAAAAACCACTTCTTTACTAACCTTTATCATCTTCCCGATTTCCAAAGAAAGAATGGATATACCTTCAACTCAATGTTCGGTACAATCCACAGGAGTTTTATCCTCGACTATAGGTGATAACGATGTCATAGGTCCGATGTTGGGATTCCTAGGGTCATAACTCGGATCAACGATAGCCTATTGAAAAGACTTGCTTACAGTTTAAGGCGGAACAACTAAACGCTGAGAAGAACATACCTAACTCGAAGATTGACCTATAGAGCCAATCACATTAGCTGTTATAGTGTTTCCATAAATTCACTGTAGCTGACTTTTCTACATCTACCTACTCTCTCAACAAGCACCTTCTTTCTTCTGAAATCCGCGGCTCATCCCGTCGTATATATTCAATTACAAGAACCTCCTTATCCACCTCTTCCACATATTTCAAAGTAGGTTTCATCTAAAAACCACTCCCATGGCATAGAAAATGCCTTTTCGTATTGGTTAATCCAAGTTATGTCACTATAATGGATGACCTGAGAAAAGAATCCTAAAATTGTTTGGTTAAGCTTCTCTTTATTTTTAGCGGCCAATTGAACTTAGGACATAAGCTCCTGCAGTTCAACTTCGAACATCTTTCTTACATCATTAGCCTATTTAATCACGACTTTACTTGATTTCTTGGTCACTACTTTTTCTTTCAATACCGCATCCGCCTCAGCCTTGTTTCCTTCTCTCTCTCTCCAGAGATCTTCAAGCTTCTTTTTCATTCACTTTTTCCATTTAGTGAGAAGCTTACATTCCTTCTCTACATTATTCATTTTGAGATAGTGTGCATCTAAATTCTGCCTGAACCATATATATTTAGCCATAGCCAACGCCTTTACAATACCATCCATTTTATTCTTGGCTTCTATTACCTGGCCTTTTAGCTCGGATACCAGAAGCAGTGAAGGCCTACACGATTCAACCAATCTTGCGGTTAAACAACCAAGAAGTGTCCCTAAGGCGTGCAAGAATCAGGCCCAAATGGAGTCGTACTAGTATAGTCGTCATAGCTCGAAAAAACTTCATGAATATGAACGAGTACATTGGGTTTGGCATTCACCATCCATCAAGGTTTCGTCTCCCCGAAGCATCTCCACCAAATTCATGCTACACTAACATTCTTCAATATTTTGTATTCCAGACGATTCATATCCCGCCTCAGCAACTGCCCATCTCGTCTTCCAATTTTCATAACCCACTCACATGCTATATTTCATATCCCACAAATCAACTCCTCGAAAATATCACCAAGTGTCGGGATTGGTGCAATTAAATTCATATCATGAGGCTCCTGATATGAAATAAAGAAAAGCTGATACGAAAGTATCGAAGTGAGGCTGAAGAAATACCAACATCTCGTATATGTCCCGACCCTGGGGTCGGTGCCGATCCCTGGGTACGAAAGATTTTAGCATGGGGCCCACTCCCTATATGCTTCTCTATCAATAAATACCATCCAACCTGCTATGGGAAAAGGGTTGGAATTTTTCTTAGTTGATACTTTTACAAGGAGATATCACCTCTTGGACACCATAATCCACTTAGAGCTTTAGGAAGAAGATCTTACCTCCTTCTTGAAGACTTGGACTCTTTCGGCTGCATAGGAATTTTGAGAAGTACTTGGACTCTACTTTTGGACTAAAAAAACTTTTTTTCCATCATTGCCTTTGTAACTAATTGCAACTATGGTTCCTACCATTGTACTTTGACAAAAAGTGAATAAAACGAGCAAAACCTTCAAAGTGGACGTAGGTTCTTACGGACCGAACGACTATAAAATACTATGTTATTTACTTCCCTGCATAATTTCCATTTCGAATGTTTAGTTTCATTGTCATGGAACTCATTTGGTGTTGTTAGCAACTTTTGCGCATCAACATTCTGGTTCTTTCACTGAGGAAATGAGACTCTGACTTTTCTACTGTCTTCAACTGAAACATAGAAGTGCTACTTGGATCTCCTTAGACTTACCAACCAAGTTTTCCATTATGGTGAAGAAAGGATAAGTTATTCTTGCTGGATATCGACCGTCGAACCAGAAACCTCTCCTTCACGACAAACTTCTGAAGGTCCGACTGCCATGGATATGGCATCATTCTCCCCCCTTGGAACTCCGGTCACACAAGCTCAATTCTTCAAGATGACCAAAAAGTTGGAGGAAACCCAGTGATAGCTTAATGATTAGATTAAGAAAAACATTGGCTTGATGCAATGGCTGCATCAAAATACCCAAAGGGATATCATGCGTCTTCAAGACAGTAAGACACCTTCGCCCACCCAGTACCTTTCGAAAAGCTCTTCTTCCAACACCTGCCACAACAACCGTAGCCAAAGCGAAGAACCAAGAGTAATGGTGCTACTATCACGATCAGTGAGGGAGCCCGTTGTTTTGACCGCTGTTGGTTGGGCTGAGTCTTGATCCGGAAATTAGCACCCAACCTTTTATATGCCACCATTCAAAACTTGGTGCCGACTCAGCCAGCTACACAACATGATCAAGTTTCCCTCAACCAACCTCCGCAAAATCAAAGAATCGAGGTTGACAACTTTCCATAGGATGATGTTGATGTTCATCTGAGAAGGCCCTCGAGGTCGCGAACACCTGTGGAAGACCACATCCTTCTGAAAGATCACTAGAGAAACATGAGAGAACATAAAATATGTTTGGGAAACTAATACAAGATGTAACCCTTTATTCCATCCGTCCTTAATGTTGAATGGCCAAGACGCTTTAATATACCACAACTAACGGCTTTGTCGAGAAATACATATCCTCGAAACTTCCTTAACTGTTACAAGTGGAACATGGAATTGAGCCATACCACCAACGTAGTAAAGTGTAAGTACTTTCCCGTCTTTCTCAAATCGGGGGCTCTTCTTTGGTTCTCTCAACTCCTACCGAGAACCATAAAGACTTTCAAGCAGTTGGTTACCGAGTTGGTGAAGCAGTTCTGAATGCATATCACTAAGACGAAGGATACTCTCAACCACTCGAAAATCTACCAAGCCACCAAGGAAACTCTCAATAGTTACCTTGAATGCTTGAACAATGCCTTGGACGAAGTCCAAGACCCTTAGCCTCCACCGTCCTTGTTCATCTTGCAAAGGGTGTACTACTTGATCTAAATTCAGGGTTTGAATCAATGGAAAACAACTGAAATCTCTATTAGTTTTCTATGAAAAAGCAAATCAGTTTCTATACTAGGAAGTAGCGCACAGGAACAGGGTTGCTCGAGCTGGCCACCCTAATATCCTATACCAAGCTTACGCACAAGACAACATGAAAGCTAAACAAGTTAGAGAAAGCTTCAACAATGGTAATAGGATCACTCGGTTCAAACCCAAGCCAGACGACGGTAAACCAAGTAGTCGCAACCAATATGAAAGAGGACTCCAAAAAGTGCGATCACTTCCCAACTTATAAGGTCTACACTTCAATCAACTTCGAGTTGGAAATAATCTATTTTGAGACCTGTAACACCATGTAGTATAAGAAGCCGATGTCGCAAAAATCTACCGATCAAGAGAAGAACTCCAACAAATACTGCAGATTCCATAACATGTTCAGGCACAATACAAGCGGCGCGTTCTATTCAGGCCATTATATAATATATATATATATATATATATATATTATATATATTTCGTCGATTTCCCTTTAAAACGTATTTTATAAATCGTTTTAAAATCGTTTTCGAAACGATTTCGACTTCACATTCAATTTCGAATCGAAATTGAATATTCCACATCATCGTATACAAATGATAATATTTTCAAAACGTTATATTTTGAAATCACTTCCTTTTCGATATTCATTTTAAAAACGAATATAATCGATAGAAATATCGTTCACGTCAAATGGCGCATCTCTAATCAACACGGCTTTATATATTTCAATAAATTCGTTATTCTATTCAACAAATGAATATTTATTTTATTCAACACATGAATATATATTTCTTTCAACACATGAATACTCTCAACACATGAGCATTGTCAACACATGACTATTTTTGTTATTTAATATATTTTATAAAATTATGGTATCTATCGTTTGATTTTAAAATCAGACTCCAACCGTAAAGTAGTAAGAGAATGATTCCCAAAGTATTAACGCCGAAGGCCGAAACCAATATCAGATCAATACCCAGGAAACCACTCATCTTATCTATTTTCTAGTTAGTTTCTAACTTTAAATATTATAAAGATGTAAATTTTATTGTTAAAATATTTCTTTCAACACATGATAATTTTCAACACATGATTATTTATTCTATTCAACACATGAATATATACTTCATTCTATTCTTTATTTTCCTAATTGGAATGAGGCCCAATCAATTACCATATAATGTTAATTATATGGATTCCATACAACACATGTATATAATCACAACAATAAATAATCAATCATCATTCAAAGTGCAGCACACAACTGCATAAGCATTAAATATAAATAATTAACGCTTATAACAGCCTGTCAATCAATCGATCGACATATTACTAATCAATCGGGATGAGTGGACTTCAAATATCATCCCAACACCCGTGTGGGGTTTCAAACAATCAAACATAGATTTTTATTTGTGTAGTTGGGCGATGTGTAAAATTTATCGTCCCAATCAATATCCTTCAAATAGGTGTACATAAACAAACCGTACGGTTTGTAAATGAATATTTATTTATTCACATTCACGTTAAAAATTATATTTTCAACGATAATTAATTTATTCCTACCATCAACATTTTATTATCGATTTCACATCAACATCACAAACAAATTTCACAACACATCAAAGTAGCATACAAGCCGTCCATGGTCTGTGGACGACGGGTGTCGGGTGCTGCTAAGCACCATCTGCATCCTAGTATATATTTTTAACTAGAAAAGAAGATTTAAAGTGGGAAGTTCTCACCGACTAGCTAATCCAAACGCCTCGACTCTTCTTATGTAGAAGTCATCGCTGTTCTCGTCTTTGGTCACTTTTGCTGCCCGTAGCCACTACATATATAAAAATCACATTTTTATATTGTTGTCTTTAAAATAAAAATCACATTTTTATTTGTTTACTTTCAATTTAAAAAATCATATTTTAACCTTTCTATAATATAAAAATCTCGTCTTTCTATCATTAAAAATTGAACTTTCCTATTCAAAATCACCGCCTCTTCCTATACAAAAATCATAGCTCTTTGCTTTTTAAATTATAAAAATCATACCTTTATAAAATTTATACTTTTGACTTTTCTATATCATAAAAATTATATTTTTATTTATGCTATACATGTATAAAAATCAATTTTTTCTTTCTACTATATAAAAATCACATCTTTGTTTTATTAAAAATCCTTCCTTTTCAAAATTAAAAATCATTTCTTGTATAAAAACATAATCTTTTAAAGAATAAAAATTTAATCTTTTACCTCCTAAAAATATGAACCTTAACATCATAAACAAACTTAGATTTAAAATTAAAACTTACAGCGAACTGGGAGGGTTTGCGCGCAGGGAGGAGGGGGAAGGTCAGGGGCGGCGCGTCGTAGTTCAGGTGGGGCCTGCGCAAGAGGGGGGAAGGAAAGAAGGGGGTATGCGGTTTCTGATGTCGTTCGAAAAGGGGGGGGGTGGAGGATTTCAACGTCGCGAGGTGAGAGGAAGGGGGCGAGATCGGAGAGACGGGGGGTCAGCGGCGGTGGGCGCGCTGATGAACTCCGACGGCGGTGGCTGGACGAGATCGACGGGCTCCCATCTCTTTCTTTTTTTAATTTTTATTTCTTTTTGTTGACTGAGAAGAATGAGGGGGGGTTATATAATAAAATATATATTAATTTATTTTAATTTCTCTTTAAAAAGTAACTTTTTATTTCGAAGTCGAAATCAAGCCCACTGACTGTCGTCCCTAGCTAATTACCCCCATTCCGAACACAATGGGATATGTATCGTAGGCTGATTCGATCGTTTCGATCAGTTTTCGTCAAAATCAACATATAAATCTATATATTGAATTTGAACGTGCATTTCAATTTACCGGGGACACATACTAACTAGAAAAATTCCAGAAAAATATTTTCTAGCTTCGTATTGACGATACGGTCCTAACAAAACTAGTTTCGTCGAATTCTGAGACCATTTGAAAAATGGCCATTTTCCAGTCGATTAAAATCAACTTAAACTGGTCAAACGCGTTTTCCTTTGCCACGCTCACATATTGATTCGAAAAATTATGAAATTTGAAACCTAGCAATAATTTTACATCATGGATCCAACAAAAGTGGTTTCGTCGAAATCCGAGGTCGTTTGCAAAATGGCTATTTTTAAGGGCCGAAATTCCATAGCGACTATTCTTAAATTTCAACTGGACATATCTTTTGATTCCCGCTATGAAATTTTCATTTTTCGGATTCGTTGGAAAGATATTATCAACTAGATTCAAATATTTTTGGTTTCGCTAAAATCCGGTTTATTTTGCACCCGGTACATTCATTTGAATTTTGAAATCGAATTATCGAACTGCCGCGCCATTTTCAATTCCTTTTATAATTTAAAATAGATATTTATATTCTAATGACAACGTATATAAATATATAGGTTCTAATTCATTTAGAACTAAATTTTTCGTCGTTATTATTTAAAATAATTCATTTTAAATATTCAAAATTCGCTAAAGTAGCCAAAATAAAAAATTTAAACTGGCTCGCATTTTCCGGGTTGTTACATTCTCCCCCACTTAAAACTTTTCGTCCCCGAAAAGGAACGAAGCCGATAGTTGCTTAACTAATCAACTCAACTTCCAGTATTTCTGTTACAGCTTAAGTTCTTCAACTTTTCAGTTTCTAAGAACTTTTCGAATTTTACAAAAATTTGGCTAACACCCTAAATTTCCGAAAAATTTCGCCATAACCTCCCCTGCACCGGGGACTTCGGAATATTTCATATAGCCTCCCATGGCCTTCTTCAATCAAAAAGAAAAAGAAAAGGCCAAGCGGCTAGCCAATCGGCTCATAAAATCATCATCACCCAAACAAAACAGTAAATTATGGTAAACATGTACCTATTTGTCGGGCAAACAATTTATTCCTCTGCTTTAGCCTCCTTGTTATGACCTGTTCAATGTAAGTACATGTATATGCAAGCAAATGCGACCAATTCTCAATACGATTCAATATTCGGTTCAATTAGGCCAAATGGTTCAAAATTTTCAAACAAATGAACAAACAACACAACCATTAATCAATTAGTTGATTATCGTTTCAAATTCATAATTTGATATATATATAAAGAAAATCATGTTTTTGATGCCAAATCACAACAAATAATACTAAGTAAATTTTGGTTCTCACACCAGTCTAATGGAAATATATAGATATCACACCTTCAAAACTCGAATATGAATACTGATGATGATGCACCATCATCAGAATCATCCCCGGGTGTCTAGAATGTTATTCTATATCTATCCAGTATATTAAAACTTCGAATATACGTTCATGACGCGTATACGCGAAATCTTTATATATTGGATTGTCCAAATTCAAAATAAATAAATATTCAAATACATTTTAAAACGATTTAAATTTCAAAACAAAATTGTTTTCATTTTGAAAAATACACTCTTCACACTCGTTCTAGGATACTACTGATCCTATCCCTAACGAGTCATTCTAATTGGATATTGCTAATCCAATATCTGATGAATTCTTTCGTATGGTTCTAATGTGTCTTGTTCTCGAGCTCTGTAAACCAAAGCTTTGATACCAAAATAAGACGACCCGAACTTCCCCGTGAGGGAAAGCCCGGATTGAATTGAGGACACGACCAAAATAGAACGCATACAGAAGAACATTTCTTTGTTTATTACAACAATTCCATCAGAATACAAGAATATATAGAGTATGAATACATATTATACATTTGACAAATATCAGAGATTACAATAAATTACATAGCAGCGGAAAATAATACAAAACACAACTGAAAGTAATACACGGATACAGAGCTTTCCGAGCATCGTTCCAGCAGTAAATCAGGATCCTATGAATTTGAATCTGCAAAACCAAAACTACTACTTGCCCGTGTGGAAAATAAGGGCACCCAGAGTTTAGGTTAAAACAATAAACTCCAGGTCAGTCATGGGTCTGGTGTGAGAACTAAAACAGTTATTAATCTTTATTTCAAAGTTCGGTAAATCAAGGGACCACGCCGTATAACACGGAACGGGTTTCCTCCCAAGAACACCAGTGCATATAAATAAACAGCGCAATGCTTTTTAGAAAAATGAAGCTATTAGAAGACCCAGGTCCCATCACACAATGCAACGCAAGCCGGAGGATAGGGTTTTCCCTTATAATAGCCAAACATGCTTAGTACGTTTAAAACAAATCATTTGATACTATTATAAGTGTATAGTGTCAAAACAATTTCAATCATAAATATCAATCATAGACGGCATGGGTACCATATATCATGTCGCCATACTAGGTTCTACAAATAAAACCGCAATATCACGTATTGGAAATTGGATTTCCGTCATGAGTCGAGGCAAGGGGCAAGCTCCTCTCCGATTCGAGACACTGTAGCAAATGTCTCAGGACCCCACTATGATCCTTTGGAACCTCCAAGGCCGGTCCTCTCTTACTTTTGAGGATTAGTTATTCCTGAACACACATTTCCCAGTCCTTACAAACCTATAACCGAGGCGCCTCGCATCCAACAACCACACAGGTGAAAAGTATATAAATGTCAGTCAGTTTAAGCACTGACACCACCTATAGCTAGAAAGAAACGTCGTGCACTCCTTGGGTCTTTATCCCGTTTTTGACTCATACCGAGGTGTGAGGCTCGCGAATTCACGTTATACACAAAGCTACGCCACACAGGCCGTGCTTTGATCATCAACCACAAGACTTTGCTTTTCAACAGAAGCCTTGATCAATTGCCACTTACGCGTGCCACACTGGCAATTCACTCCATGTGACTGATGTCCATCGATATACAACCTCTGAGCTCGTACGTCTCAGAGAAGGGCGTTAAGCAAGAGAATAACTTCTCCGCCGCCAAACAGATGTATATTTAATAGAGATCAATCAACATAGAATAAAATCCAATGTCAGACACACAGTCCATTTACAAGTTCGTTCTGGGTCTGAACGAAACCGGAGGCACTTTCCTCGCATATCCATCGATCTCCAAGTACGTCTGGACGATCACCAACTGTTTCTCTCCTCTTGGGTGTACAGCCCAATCAAGATCATCAGTAATCACCCAAACGATGTGAAGATTTCCGGTCTTCAACCACCGTCTTCATCTTCGACATATGGTCGAATCGGTTATTCAGAATGGGTATAAACCCGGTCTTTCTGAATAACCCACGTATATAATAAACAAATGTTACATAAACACAACAAACGCCTCATTCCAATTCAGAATATTCTTTTATTCACAAAATCACATTCTTAGGGAAAGGTTCCCATTAATTTTATCAAAGATAAATTCTTCTAAATTTATTCTTTAATCTTCCTTTGGATATCATTTCAAACCATATTATGATTTTCCAAACTAGTTGGGATTAGCGAACCACACCGAAGTAATTATTTATTTTATTTCCCAATCCCAACCTATTCATCCCCTGGAGAAAAACTGGTAATACTCCATATCTAACACCACGGTGTTATCGGTAAAATTAATTACCATTTCACGTTTAAATCTAATTAAAGATTTAACTATCGCTTTGGAGCAAAACTGGTGGTACTCCATTCTCGATCACCTTTCAGATTTGATAATTTAAATTATCAATTCACATTTCAATCTAATTAAAGATTCATTAAAACTCCACATAGTTTTAATCTTTTCAAAATCAATATCCTGTCTTTAACTGGGTTAAAGAACCAATGTCATCTAAAACACGATTCACGATAAACCCAAAATCACACTCTATTGTTAATCGGGTTAAAGAACAGGTGTTGTTCAAAACACCGCTCACGATAAACCCAAAAACCAATTCAAATTCAATTCCAATTAAGTATTATTTAATTGATACACTTCATTAAATCTAAATAGAAAGATTTAATCATTTTCTCTATTGGGCTTAAGAACAGTGTTAATGAAGACACTATTCACGACAAACCCAAATCACATTTGAAATTAAATACAAGACTCTGAATAGAAAATATATCGGCTTATATTCAATATCAAATTCTACGACCAACAAATATCGTATTGGAAATAACGATATAAATATATCTTTCAAATCTCCACAACCATATATGTATAATCACGAAATCCAACATCGAAAATTCCGAAGATAATTTTGATTCAAATTTACTTCCACTTCACATATTGGAATTCTGATTATTTTTAAACTCACTTCAAATTCAATTTATTTCAAAAATAAATTGATTTTAATTCTAGTTCAAAACTAGTTCATTTTTATAAAAATCTATTTTTATCCTTTCAATTGTGGAATTTTTCATCCCAATTTTTCCCAAATCATTTCTTATGATTTTACACAAATTATTGATATTTTTAATAATTTTATCAAGGCCCGTACAGTCGATTTCCATCAACGGCTATCGAACTGCACTTACAGCGACCTTTTCCAAATTTGATTTGGACATAATTCCAAATCGAACCGTTAGATTTCTAATTTCAAATATTCGTTAGAAAGCTCTTTTCGATACGAACCCAACGGTTCCAGTTTCAGGAGAATCCGACGGTCGGATCTCCCGTAATGTCCATTCGAAGTCAATGGTCGAAATTCACGAACTGCCGCAGCGCGGCGCGTTCTATTCAGGCCATTATATAATATATATATATATATATATTATATATATTTCGTTGATTTCCCTTTAAAACATATTTTATAAATCGGTTTAAATTCGTTTTCGAAACGATTTCAACTTCACATTCAATTTCGAATCGAAATTGAATATTCCACATCATCTTATACAAATGATAATATTTTCAAAACGTTATATTTTGAAATCACTTCCTTTTCGATATTCATTTTAAAAACGAATATAATCGATATAAATATCGTTCACGTCAAATGGCGCATCTCTAATCAACACAGTTTTATATATTTCAATAAATTCATTATTATATTCAACAAATGGATATTTATTTTAGGGTCCGTTTGTCACAGGTCCCTATTAAGTTTCAAAATTAGGCTCACATCCGGTCCAACTTTTCATGTAAATTAGGTCCCTATTTTTCAAAAACATATAAAAAATTATTAAAAAAATATAAAAAAATCACAAAAATTCATTATTAAATAAAACACGTTCACACCAAAAAATTCAGGTGAAAAAACAATCAAAACCCACGTCAAAAACCAAAACAACACAAAATCAGCGAAACAGCAGGTTTTAGCATGAAAAGATGCACCTATTCTTAAATAGTTGCACACATTCGTGCTTATATTTCAGTACTGCGACAAAACTGCAGTATAAATGCATACATTTATGCAGCTAAACAGCATTATATGCATCCTTTTATGCATATATTCAAATTTGACATGTTTTTTCAAGCATTCGCCGTTTTCAGACATTGTTGCACAAATTTATGCTCCTGTACAGAATATATGCATGCATTCATGCGCAAATTCAGAAGCCATCGCCCCTTTTAAGTTTGTTGCACACATGCATGCATATATACAGAATAGTAGCACTCATATATGCTACTTTTCAACATAAATAGTTGCATACATGAATCTCAGTTCAACTTTGTATGCATACATGTATGCAGTTATTTAATAATAGTTGCATACATGTATGCGTATTTTGGTCCAGATTTTCCGCATAAATACACTACATGAATATATGCATACATGTATGCTACTATTGGCAATAGTTGCACAGAAGTATGCTACTTTTTTTTTTCAACTTGCGTGGACTCCTGGAAATATTTCCTATTTTTCGGAATTTTTTTTTTTTTTTTTAGTGTGTGGCGCATTTTTTTTTTGGGTCAGAATTGGAGAAAGGCGAAAGGGAGAAGCAGGAGGCGAAGGCGGACCAAAAAAGGAAAGCGGCATCTCAATTCTAGGGACCGGAAACGCATACAAAGTTTGACTGGATGTGGCGTATATTTTGAAACTTTTTAGGGATGTGAGCCTAATTTTCACTTTATTTTATTCAACACATGAATATATATTTCTTTCAACACAGGAATACTCTCAACACATGAGCACTGTCAACACATGACTATTTTTGTTATTTAATATATTTTATAAAATTATGGTATCTATCGTTTGATTTTTAAATCAGACTCCAACCGTAAAGTAGTAAGAGAATGATTCCCTAAGTATTAACGCCGAAGGCCGAAACCAATATCAGATCAATACCCAGGAAACCACTCATCTTATCTATTTTCTAGTTAGTTTCTAACTTTAAATATGATAAAGATGTAATTTTTATTGTTAAAATATTTCTTTCAACACATGATTATTTATTCTATTCAACACATGAATATATACTTCATTCTATTCTTTATTTTCCTAATTGGAATGAGGCCCAATCAATTACCATATAATGTTAATTATATGGATTCCATACAACACATGTATATAATCACAACAATAAATAATCAATCATCATTCAAAGTGCACCACACAACTGCATAAGCATTAAATAAAAATAATTAACGCTTATAATAGCCTGTCAATCAATCGATCGACATATTACCAATCAATCGGGATGAGTGGACTTCAAATATCATCCCAACACCCGTGTGGGGTTTCAAATAATCAAACATAGATTTTTATTTGTGTAGTTGGGCGATGTGTAAAATTTATCGTCCCAATCAATATCCTTCAAATAGGTGTACATAAACAAACCGTACGGTTTGTAAATGAATATTTATTTATTCATATTCACGTTAAAAATTATATTTTCAATGATAATTAATTTATTCCAACCATCAACATTTTATTATCGATTTCACATCAACATCACAAACAAATTTCACAACACATCAAACAAGCATACAAGCCGTCCATTGTCTGTGGACGACGGGTGTCGGGTGCTGCTAAGTACCGTCTGCATCCTAGTATATATTTTTAACTAGAAAAGAAGATTTAAAGTGAGAAGTTCTCACCGACTAGCTAATCCAAATGCCTCGACTCTTCTTATGCAGAAGTCATCGTTGTTCTCGCCTTTTTTCACTTTCGCTGCCTGTAGCCACTACATATATAAAAATCACATTTTTATATTGTTGTCTTTAAAATAAAAATCACATTTTTATTTGTTTACTTTCAATTTAAAAAATCATATTTTAACCTTTCTATAATATAAAAATCTCGTCTTTCTATCATTAAAAATTGAACTTTCCTATTCAAAATCACCGTCTCTTCCTATACAAAAATCATAGCTCTTTGCTTTTTAAATTATATAAATCATACCTTTATAAAAATTATATTTTTGACTTTTCTATATTATAAAAATTATATTTTATTTATGCTATACATGTATAAAAATCAAAATTTTCTTTCTACTATATAAAAATCACATCTTTGTTTTATTAAAAATCCTTCCTTTTCAAAATTAAAAATCATTTCTTGTATAAAAACATAATCTTTTAAAGAATAAAAATTTAATCTTTTACCTCCTAAAAATATGAACCTTAACATCATAAACAAACTCAGATTTAAAATTAAAACTTACAGTGAACTGGGGAGGGTTTGCGCGCAGGGAGGAGGGGGAAGGTCAGGAGCGGCGCATCGGAGTTCAGTTGGGGCCTGCGCGAGAGGGAGGAAGGAAAGAAGGGGGTATGCGGTTTCTGATGTCGTTCGAAAAGGGGGGGGGGCTGGAGGATTTCAACGTCGCAAGGTGAGAGGAGGGGGGGTCAGCGGCGGTGGGGGCGCTGATGAACTCCGACGGCGGTGGCTGGACGAGATCGACGGGCTCCCTTCTATATTTTTTATAATTTTTATTTCTTTTCGTTGACTGAGAAGAATGAGGGGGGGGGGGGTTATATAATAAAATATATAATAATTTATTTTAATTTCTCTTTAAAAAGTAACTTTTTATTTCGAAGTCGAAATCAAGCCCACCGACTGTCGTCCCTAGCTAATTACTCCCATTCCGAACACAATGGGATATGTATCGTAGGCTGATTCGATCGTTTCGATAAGTTTTCGTCAAAATCAACATATAACTCTATATATTGAATTTGCACGTGCATTTCAATTTACTGGGGACACATACTAACTAGAAAAATTCCAGAAAAATATTTTCTAGCTTCGTATTTGCGATACGGTCCTAACAAAACTAGTTTCGTCGAATTCTGAGATCGTTTGAAAAATGGCCATTTTCCAGTCGATTAAAATCAACTAAAACTGGTCAAACGCGTTTTCCTTTGCCGCGCTCACATATTGATTTGAAAAATTATGAAATTTGAAACCTAGCAATAATTTTACATCACGGATCCAGCATAAGTGGTTTCGTCGAAATCCGAGGTCGTTTGCAAAATGGCTATTTTTAAGGGCCGAAATTCCATAGCGACTATTCTGAAATTTCAACTGGACATATCTTTTGATTCCCGCTATGAAATTTTGATTTTTCGGATTCGTTGGAAAGATATTCTCAATTAGATTCAAATATTTTTGGTTTCGCTAAAATCCGGTTTATTTTGCACCCGGTACATTCATTTGAATTTTGAAATCGAATTATCGAACTACCGCGCCATTTTCAATTCCTTTTATAATTTAAAATAAATATTTATATTATAACGACGACGTATATAAATATATACGTTCTAATTCATTTAAAACTAAATTTTTCGTCTTTATTATTTAAAATAATTCATTTTAAATATTCAAAATTCGCTAAAGTAGCCAAAATAAATATTTTAAACTGGCTCGCATTTTCCGGGTTGTTACACTGTCGATTGAGGCTTTTAGTTATTCGTGGCAGTGTTATTATATTATTGGGATAGCCAATATTGATATACCGCTTATGATTGCTTGAGACTCGTTGTAATCAACATTTATTGTGATTTTAAATAAAGGTACATCTATTCTAAGTTATTATATTTATCCCTTCCGTTGGATGAGATTCTGATTTCTTTTAGATGTCTCTCTGATATATGATTTTATTATTACCTTATAGGAACGAACGACCATTTATAATGGTTCTATGTTCCGATGGGCCTTTTCTAGGTCGGAATTTAGGACCATTCCGTGCTAGTTATTACATTTGGTATTAGAGCGTAAGTTACCCGATTATGGGGAAAATATACGTACGAGAGGCATACTTGTTATTTTGAAAAAGGATTTACAATTTTTTACTGTACATGTAAGTACTTATATTTAAAGTATGCATGTCTTGAAAATTTTATCTTTAGTCCATCTAGGAAAGGATTAACCTTAGTTTCTAAAAAATCCCTAGAAGTCATGCAGTGATTTAGTAGCTCCCTTATCGATTTAGAAGCCTATAAGACCCTAGGGGATGTAAGAACCAAAAAGTTGGAGAAGTGGGAAGGAATGGAACACCCTAATTTAATAGACAACTAATGAGAATAAATTGGTGATTTAATTATCATTCACGGAAAAGATAAAGGAGAAATAAGTAGTAAGAATCTGGAATATGACAAATTAACATCCATAGTATAAAGGTATGTAAAGGTTTCAGGAAAAGTGGAAGAATACCTTTTATTAAATGGGATAAAACTTCTATTTTAGTTAATATGGAATTTTGAATTTGAAAGAGCACTAAATGATCAATAAGAGAAAGGATATTGAAAATAAAAAATATTAAGGATGTAATCAAGGACATTTTTGCGAAGGTTTGAATATAGAAATGAATGTGTTAAAAAGCTTAATTGCTAGTGAATTTTACAGTGAATTATTAAAGTCTTGTTTTCAAATAAAAACATGCATCTACCTCAAAACATTTGTCATTTTGAAGGACATAAAAGACTAACTTTCATATTACAAATAAAAGACAACTTTTAAAATAAGAGAGGTTATTTTACTCCTAATTTTAGAATTTATGAGAATTTGATAGATGTTATAATTTTAAAAATAGGGCATTTATCTGAATCATTTGGTAAAGAAGTTATCAAGCTTTATTGTTAAAAGGTACACAAACCTCGGGTAATGCTTCAAAGTAATATTGTGTGAAGTAATAGCGTATTTTGAAAATTTAACAATAAATGTCATTAGACCTTTTAGAAACTTAATCACAACATAATTTAATATTGGATATTAATTAAGATTATATTTTATAAAGTAGAATGATCAATTGTTTTATTAGCTATTAAAAAGCCTTAATGATAGTTTTGAAAATGTGAATGGATGAGATTCAAATAGTTAAAAAAGCTAAGTGTTTAAAAAGAAAAGGATTCCTACTCTCATTCTAAACATTTATTTTACATTTGAAAAGAAATAGTTGAATCCTTATTGTAACACTTTGGAATAAATTTTAAATAAAGGATTCTTTGTTAAAACAAAACATGTATTAACATTGAGTATAATAAGTATTAATGTCTTCGCATAAATTTAACATCTTAGGTTTTAACAACGTATTAAGTACCTGTTTTTGAATTTGTGCAAGTTTGAGAGATAATGAGGATATAACAATGTTCAAAATAATATATCTAAAATATTTACCTTATAAAAAGAGATAACTCTAGAGTAATAAGGGTAGCTAATTAGATAAACTAGAATTAGGTTCTAGGACTAAGTAACAGTTAATTGCACAACCGAATCTAGAAATTTTAGCATCAGTCCCATAAGTTTATATTTGAAAAGACGGTGAGGTAAGGTATTTCCAGAATCAATCGTTGATTGTGAATTAGATTACCCTAGATAATTTAGTTTAGGAATTAGAACGTTTATAACTGTATTTGGCGCCTACCAATATATTTATATAAATAGTATAACGTAACTTACTATAATTCGTGATTTCAAAAATAAAATTCATGGATATTAATTACAAATTTAGTAGGGCAACAAAATTGTAATTAACAAGATCAAAAGATAATTTTGGGCACTGATTTAAGAGATATGTTTATTGAGATAAAACGAATATATTTCAAGCTTGAGGGAGCTTGAAAGACTTAAGTAAATATTCATGGAATGGTCCCGTTTTGAGAATAGATGGATCACATTTAGAAGAAAGATAAAGGTGGAAAATTTAGAGGAATGGATAGGCATCTTAAGGAATTAGAATGAAAGTATTAAGACCCTAGCACATTTGGACTACGTAATTATAGCATAAAACTTCCGAAATAATATTTTTAGGTTATGATCACTAATGGTCCCCCATATTGATTGGATAAGGGTTTGAAGTGATATAAGTAATGATTCCTTATTTATGCCAGTGATGTTGGGATTTGAATCACTTATTTAAATTTTGAAATAAATGAGTAAAAGAGGATTTCATGGGTCACTTAACATAGCGATCTACCATATATAAGATTTGGAAGTTAATAGCGGAATTAGATTTGCAACCTACGAGGAGGAAGTTCATTGGTCTCAATTTTTTTGGAATATTTTGTAAAGAATAGATTAGCCTTAGAGAATGCCATCCTTAAGAATAAGAACTTGAAGCTTGAGGATAAGGAATAGGCTTAAACATTAGATTTGTTATCCATTTTAGTTTGAATATGACCGTGTTTTGGTTTGCTTAAGGGTATTTGTTTAATTTTTAAAAATTATCCATTTTGTTGTTTTTCACAAAAAGGACTATATTTGCAATTATAAGTAATATACATAAAAATGAGAAGGGTGTGAGTTGAAATTTTATGTATTAACACAGATTATATTATCCATTCGAAATAAAACAATATCCATTCCTTGTAATTATAAATTTATCAATATCATTGTTTGGGGAAATTTATGGAAATTATAGCAAAGGACCTTTTATTGGAATTTAAGTTCCAAAAAATTTGAGAATAGGAAAAATATTATAGTTATTAATAAAGGCTAGAACATTAATTTTAGAAAATTTGGTTTAAGAAATTTTTAGTTTTTGAGTTACATCTCATTCGAAGACTGAAGGACAAACTAAAGACAACAAGAGCTTTAGGAATAAGAGGGAGAGTTCTATCTTGGATCTCTTAGATAATAGGAATAATATTGACTTTCTTAGGCGTTGGTTAATTATCTTCTTGGTAATTAGTGGGAGCTCTTGAAGAATTTCCAAGAAGCCATCTAAAATACCAAAGAGTTGATGGAATGACCATTGACAAACTTTTACTCAAACCAAATTTGTGATTAGGCTTTGGGAAAAATCTAAATTGATTAGGCAACATGTGAAAGGTAGAGTTGGTATTATATTTTGGTTTTTCCCGAAGTTAGGGAGATATATGATATTATTGATGATAGAAGCCCATAATAGTTTTATGTTTGATATGATACCTTGACAGTACAACAAATTTTGGTAGAGACTAATCAAGAAACGAGAACAAAGATGGAACCTTGGGAGTCTTGTTCCACCATAAATATATTAGAGCACAGGATTTCGAGACTCCGCATTAATTGGTGAGATTGGTTCGAGTACATTAGGGGGATAATTCAAAGGAAGGCATGAAAATTTTTAATTTTTGTGGCCTTTCTTGAAAATTTGGGATTCTATGGTTGCATTTTGGTTGCTAGATTGGATGGTAGGATATGGTTGCAACACCAATTCACCGTGCAGTCATATAGAAATTATATGCATGTTAGAAAGTTTTGCATACATACAAAATCACATGTTACACTTATACGTTCGGATTGAGCTCACTCCAGCAAGTCTGCAGTGTATAATCACTATGAGTTATAGATATTTTACGGGTGTTTATAAACTAACATGGGTGTATAACATGTTTATTACAATGAGTTGTGTTTTTGCTCGCTCGAAAATATTTCGGGGCAAAATCTCTTTTATGGAGGAAAGAATGTAATACCATGTAAAATATACCCTAAATAGACATAGGTAATTAAAATAAATATAAACAATAATGAATCAATAAAATATTAATGGGATGAAAATAAGAATTTTGAATAAGTGGTAATTGGGACACGAAAGTATTGCAGTTGCGTTCGTGGCAAGATTCTAATCCGTTTTCATATTTTATTTACTGAAAACGGAGTCCGTATGTAAAAAGTATTAACAAAACAAGTTGTGTGTAAATATAAACACACAAGGATTGAATTTCAAACAAATAAATATATAAATCTGGAACATATTAATTAAGGATTAGAATGAAAAGAATATTCCTAGTGAATTCGAATTTGTGTGTATATATTTATATACAATGGGGGACAAGGATAAGCAAACAAAGAAAAAAAACCAATGTAATAAATAAATGTTTAATAAATTAGGCCGCTAACCAAGAGAATTAATCTCCTGGATAAATCACGACCCAAGGGGTCGACCACTCCTAACAAAGGTGTCGACTGCTCCGGGTGTTGAGGGTGTGGCAAGAGCTTGTTTTTGTGAGTGTTTTATATAAATTTGTATATATGGAATGCTTGGATTTAATCTAATAGATGCTGCGGTCTTTATTAATACTCGAAAATATATATACCACCCTCCAAGCCAGTCCTAAATCATATTCTTCTTTTTAGTATTATGCCTTTGCTATCATTCTGCCAATGCAAATTCTAAATCTAAGGTTAGATTTCTCTTATAATTCTCTAAGCTCAATTTTATCCTCTTTATTCTAAGATTTATATTAGGTTTGAGAATTCTAGAATTTAGTTTGTATATATAAAAGAATCGAATTCAATGATTCTTTTATATACACACACACACATTAATAGTAGGATTCAAGCTCGTTTGCCAAGGCAAGATCCGAATCTAATTCTACTCAAAAGTCTGTTGTTGTTCATCCACAAAAGCACAGTGAGTGGAAACTGTCTAGGTTTATATTTCTTGTATTTTGTAGTTTGGATTTGGAATTATTATGCCTATATGGATTTGATTAAACGATAATATGATGATAAAACCCCTAAATCCTATATTTATTTACCACTGAAAGGGTCAATCAAAAGTTTTGTATTATGGGTTTGTGTTGTTTGGATAATGGAGATTTAGGATGAGGATGTTGCGAAATCCTTAAGCTTTCGATTCTAATTCACTTGAATTCTATTTTTATGATCATATGTATTTATATGCTAAAAACACGAGATTTGTATATTGTAACTTTAATAAGTTTAGACATCTTTTCTAAACAGGTTTGTTTAAACATATTATTTGCAATATATTATCTTAAGTTTTGTACTCAATATAAATGTAAAAGTGAAGCAGTTTCAAAAGCAAAGGTTTTCATATGTAGTTGGATATATTGGATCTTGCATGTATTTCTATTATTTAAATAACTACTTAATCCTAGGTTACAAGTTCAGTCATATATGTTGTTATTTCCCTTTTTATCATAAATTGTAAATATACATGTTGGACATGGTATTTAATAAGGGAATTTGACTTGTACACATTAGTTGAAATTGATAAGATTGACATTTCAAACATGGTAAGGTCGTTATTCTCGTTCGCATAATTCACTCCTATTTATATATATTTATAGTGAAATTAAATGTAATATTAATATGTATTAAGTGCGAAATAAATACGTTGAAACACCCCACCTCCATTAAGGTCACTCAAAAAGGGAATGCCTTAACTTTGGTGGAGGTTTATAAGTAAAAGCCACAGATAAACTCAAGACAGATATAAGTACACATATTTTAAACAGCGGGAACCAAACAAACTTTTATTTCATCAATACGTGTATCAAACAAAAGATTTCAATAATTGTCTCAAAATACTTCCAACATTACAACCTCATAACTGCCTTGATTATTAAAGAAGCATGAAAACATAAATAAAGTGACAAAAATCCCCATAGTGATATCCAAAGCCATTATCCGAGCAAGAAAGATCCAAATCATACATCTACGTTCTTGGTGCTTGTAAAGAGTCTGACTGAGTTGAGTTGTTTCCTGCCTGTGGACCTGGGGGGGGGGGGCAAAAGAAAAGAAGACGAAAAGAAAATAGGGTCAGACAAAAAGCCTGAGTAAATCTAGTAACTCTTCAATATGTGAATAAGAAAAGGGTATGATGGATGTAAACTAAAAATAGGAAAGTGTCACCAGCTAAGGAAGTGTCGAATGTACTATCACACCCATACAATTTCTCTGCATCTATTTGAATTCATTCTAACTGGCACCCCATGGTGAGGGTAAAGTGATCCCCATTCTTATTAAAGATCGGCTCCTACTCGCGTTAACATGTGTCATACGGCCCACAAGAATTGTAGATACCTATGCTGGTCCCACCATGGGGTGTATCAAGACCCATGGTGGCGACCTCGACACAAAACTAGAAGGCATAAGTTATACTACTGGTGTCCCCAGTGTCTTGGTTGTCTGCTCCGGAGTGTGTGCACGCCTGCACCCCGTTAGACCTACACTGTGCACCCACCGTCGTCGTTCGACCGCTTACAATCAGCCCAGTAATCGTGCCCCACCCTGCCTAGTTTCAGGGTATCGTTGATACCTAACTTTGGGTTACTGCTGAAACGGGTCCCTCGTTACCAGGATTTTCTAGTCAAACATGCTAAGTGGTTAAGTGTCTGTATTTACCTAACCCCACCCATTAATTCTTGTTAACATGTTGAATTTGGTTAAGTGTTATAATTGGCTTAACCCTACCATCTGTCCTTAGCCTCTTAGGAGCACCAGACCATTCACATTAGACAGGTATTGCTACGGTTACTGGATGTGCCGGTCAGTTCCGGGCAGGTTTACACCGTATCTCAGTCTAACCTCGGGTCCTTATTGGGCTCAATGCTTAACCACCCACATTGGATAGGAATTTTTGTGACTACTGGACAGCCGGGCGGGTACGGGCAGGTTTACATCACAACTCAATCCAACCTCGGGTTAAGCATATCGTGTTTTCTAAATTTACATATTTGTCTTTATTACTGAATATATGTAAATTTGTCAACAATTAAATATTATGGCCCACATTCCAAGTTTAACATTTTTGGTATAAGAATTTATACCGTTTAAATACCACCAATTTTGGCATGTGACAAACATGCCAATTTCATATATTTTTATGTCAAGTTTTCAAATATTCCCAACGTTACCCCGTTTAAACATTAGGCTAACAATCTTAGCCTAATCTTCGTTCGCATAGTTTTTAACATATAATATTAGGCTAAAAACTTAGTCTAATTTAGCGCACACAAATAGGCATAAGGGAATTAATAAATGTAAATGTGACATAGGTGTAAACTTGGCATTTTTGGCAAAATCAATATGAACATCATAGGTATGAACTTGCAATTAGGCGATTCAACTAACATATAACATGGGTCATGTGAACTTGCATTCAAATCAAAGTATGACTAAGTAGGTGACATATGAAATGGCATAGTTTAGGCAAATACATACTTGTGTTTAAACAAGTTTAACTTGGCATAGTATCGACCACAAAACTAGCATGTTATATATTCATCAAAATGTACAATTTTTACATCTAATCATATAGCCTATTTCAACATGAACTTGCATAGTTTATGAAACCCAAACGATGTTTGACATAGAACCAATTATATTTTGCAAATAAACAAGAACTTGCATAGTTTATGAAACCCAAACGATGTTTGACATAGAACCAATTATATTTTGCAAATAAACATAAGGATGATATCATAGGTTTTGGGTCATGTAGGCATAAAAGGTCTATAACATGTTTACACAAATTCTAATTTAGACTAAGGGAATATACATAGTCCATGCCATCGACATATACAAAAAAAGAGGGATCAATTTCTAGTTTTTGCCACAAGCTTGCATGTGCCATTGTCTTTCATATACAATTGTTCAATAGGCTTGCATCAATTAATTTATGCCACAAACATCAATACACAAGTCATGATAGAACCATCACAATACACAAAGATTATAACAACACGATTCTATTTTCATTTACATTGAATCACATCACAGTTTTTATTCATATTTTGAAAGGTCACTATACTTACAACGTGTGATGAATTCTTGTTTTCTGATTTCTGTTATTCTGATTTGGAGATGCTCTCCTTTGGGTAGCAAAGTTGCGTTGAATGATTTGATTAAGCTTTGATCTTCTTTTAATTTGATTCGTCTCTTAGGCTTGTTGGCTTGTCTCTAGGCTTTCTAATTGACGGCCATTCTCCTCTCCAGCAGCATGACAGCTTTTGTATTCTATTATTTGTGTGAATTTAGGGTTAGACTTGAGTTGTATTTATAGAATTATAAATTGTTTTGAGACTCGATGAAGCTAGGGTGAATCCAGACCATCCATCTCAAGAGAGGCCAATAAGAAAGAGACATGTAAGCCCTAATGACTCAGCCAAGCATCAGAATTCGACCAGACCCTGACCAGGCCAGCCAGGGCCTGACCATGAGGTCTTTCTGACCTGGGCGCACTTGGCAGGTGCGCTAGGCCAAAATTGTACTGGCGCACTTCCCAAGTGCGCCAGTTCAACTTTGTTTTGGCGCACTTCACAAGTGCGCCAGTGCATTCTGACCCGTTTTCCGGTTTTTCTGCCCAACTTCGTTCGTCCATATCTTCTTTATACAATATCCGTTTTACGCAAACTTAAACTCTATCTCAAGAAGAATTTCGAGACGAACACAATGGCGTAACCCATTTCCCTTGATTTCATCATTTATAATTAATTATACTTTAATTCATGAAGCTTAACCTTATAGAATTCATGGGGTGTTACATTCTCCCCCACTTGAAAGGATTTCGTCCCCGAAATCTTCAAGTTAGGAAGAATGTATATCCTACCATCCAACAGTCCATCTACTCAACCAACAAACACAGGCATCCACTGTCCTTAAAAGACTTCTAATGCTTCATGATCATATGCATAGTGTGTGTACATGTCCTTATCTAATGCAGAAATCAGGCGGTCTACTGATTCAGTTGACCTCCTTAATGCGAATCATGTAAGTGTCATGAATCCATTATGTATGCAAATTTTTCCTACTCATAATTCTACATGAGTGCACAATTATTCATATAAATGCGACGACCATGTGACAGCATATCAAGTTTTCAACCATATACAAATAAGAATACATATATGCATATGCAGTATGAAGTGATTGAGCCGATCTAAGACCTAGGTTGTGTGTGTATATGCATCCACGAGCAACCACTAGCAACCACTTGCAGCCATCAACCATAACATGTTTCAAATACATGTTTACATCCAAAGGGGTTTCTACCTAAAGATAAAGGATAATATCGAGGAGATATACCTAAAAAGATAGATACAAGCACAACTTAAGAAAAAGAGAGGTCAAAGATGTACCCTAAAAAAGAAGACGGTAGGCAGCGCGTATTATGTCCTCAGTTTCCCAAGTCGCGTCTTCCTCGGCGTCGCTCCACTGAACTTTATAACGAGTTTGACTTCGCGGTCGCGTAGCTTTTTCACTTCAATTCCTATGATGCGGGTCGGAACTCCCCTCACAGTTGCTTCGCATTCCACTTCGGCTTCTTCTAGAATGCTTGGCTCCACCACTTCCGCTGATTCATGTAGACATTTCCGGAGATGAGAAACGTGAAAGACGTTGTGAATTCCAGCCAATCTTTTAGGCAGATCTACTCTATAAGCCATTTTCCCAATCTTCTCGATGATAGGGAACAGTCCTACAAATCTTGGTGCTAGCTTTCCTGCGGATCCAAAGCGAACGACGTTCCTTAAAGGGGATACCTTAAGGAAAACCTTGTCCCCAACCTCAAACTCAAGGTCGGTCCTTCTTTTTTCGGCGTAGGATTTCTGTCTGTCTTGGGCTGTCTTCATTCTCCTACGTATCAAGTCCACTTTCTCTGAAGTTTCTCGAACCATGTCTAGCCCAAGTATAAGCTTATCTGTAGACTCCCACCAACAAGTTGGTGATTTGCATGGTCTTCCATACAAAGCATCGAAGGGTGACATGCTGATGGTAGCTTGGTAGCTGTTGTTGTAGGCAAATTCCACTAAAGGAAGGTGATCCGCCCACATCCCTCCAAAGTCAAGAACGCAAAGTCTTAAAAGATCCTCCAAAACTTTATTCACCCTTTCCGTCTGGCCATCGGTTTGGGGGTGATAGGTCGTGGTCAAACATAACTGCGTGCCTACAGCTTCTTGCAGACTCTGCCAAAACTCACTCGTGAAGATAGGGTCTCGGTCACTAACAATGCTGGAGGGTATCCCATGGAGTCGAACTATTTCCATGAGATAAAGAGATGCTAGAGATGCGGCAGTCCTTCTACTCTTGATAGGTATAAAGTGGGCGCTTTTAGTAAGCTTATCCACTATTACCCAAATGCTAGTGTTGCCTCTTCTCGACCTAGGCAGTCCATCAATGAAGTCCATTGAAATGCTATCCCACTTCCATTGTGGGACCTCTAGAGGGTGAAGTAGTCCTCCAGGCTTCTTTTGTTCCGCCTTGACCCGTTGGCAGGTCATGCATTTAGAAACGAAATCTGCTACGTCTTGCTTCATGCCGCTCCAAAAGAAAGTCCTTTTTATATCCTTGTACATCTTATCACCGCCAAGATGTATAGTCATCTTGGAATGATGCGCTTCCTTGAGAACCTTCTTTGTCAACTCCCTTGCTTGTGGGACGCATAATCTTCCATCTCGTCTCAGCTAACCCTTATCATCGATGGCGTATCTACTGAGGTGACTAGAAGTCTCACCCCTAATAAGTTTATCAATCACATCAACAAGCTAGGGGTCTTCACGTTGTGCAGCCCCTATTGAGTCATAGAGAGTAGGGCATACTTTGAGAGATGCTAACAAACCCGGTACAAAATCCGAGGAGGGCCTAAAGTTAAAACTGGCTATATACTCCAAGTTTTTCCTTTCCACAAAGAGAGGGCTTAGGGTCAGTTTCTTTCGGCTCAACGCGTCTGCTACCACATTGCCTTTTCCGGGAGTATAGGAAATTTCAAAATCATACGAGGTAAGAAACTGCATCCATCTTTGCTGCCTCAAGTTAAGATCCTTCTGTGAGAAGAGATATTTCAATGATTTATGGTAGGTGTATAATTCAAACTTCTCACCTAGGAGATAATGGCGCCAAGACTTAAGTGCAAAGACGATGGCGGCTAACTCAAGATCGTGGGTTGGGTAGTTCTTTTCATGAACTTTCAATTGTCTTCCGCCATAAGCTACTACCCTTCCTTCTTGCATTAGAACAACGCCTAGTCCCGTTCCACTTGCATCAGTGTATACTATGAACATTTTGCTTCCGTCAGGCAGAGTTAGAACTGGGGCTGTTGTAAGAGCCCTTTTTAATCGTTGGAAAGCAAACTCGCAGTCCAAATCCCAAGTGAACGCCAGATTCTTCTATGTTAGCCTTGTGAGTGGGGCTGAGATTTTCGCAAAATCCCTAATAAACTTTCGGTAAAAACCGGCTAGCCCAACAAAGCTTCAAACTTCGGTTGCATTTCTTGGTGTCTTCCAATCTTGCACTGCTACCACTTTCACGGGGTCCACAGCCAACCCTTCTTTGGACACTATATGCCCAAGAAACCTTACTTCTTTTCTCCAGAAGTGACACTTGGAGAATTTGGCTTTTAGTTGATGTGCACAGAGAGTATCCATGGTTTCTTTCAGATGCTGAGCATGTTCTTCCTCACTCTTTGAGAAGAGTAAAATATCATCTACGAAGACAACCACAAATTTGTTGAGGAATTCTCTAAACACTCTACTCATTAGGTCTACGAAATAAGCGGGTGCGTTTGTCAAGCCGAAAGGCATGACAAGCCACTCGAAGAAACCGTCTGGGGTTCTTAACGCTGTCTTATCAATGTTGTCTTCAGCTACTCTTAGCTGATGGAACCCAGTTGCCAGATCAAGTTGGGAGAAGACCGTCGCACCTACAAGCTGATCAAACAAATCGTCGATTCGGGGAAGAGGGTGCCTATTTTCTTGGTCAATTTGTTTAACTCCTTATAGTCGACGCAAAGGCGAAGTGAACCGTCTGCTTTGGTTGCGAACACCACTGGAGCACCCCATTCCGAAATGCTCCGTCTAATGAACCCCTTTTCGAGAAGTTCTTTAACCTGCTTACTGAGATCCTTTCTCTCCCTTGGAGCCATGTGTCTGACAGGTAAAGCTACAGGCTTTGCGTTATCCACAAGATATATGCGGAAGTCTATTTCCCGCCTCGGAGGTAAGCCTTTCACTTCCTCAAAGACATCCAGATATTCCCGGACTACTCTAACTGATTGCAAATTCTCATCAGAAGCATCAAGCGACTCTAGATAACTAAGCATAATAGCATTCAAAGGATTACAAGAAATTTCTAGAGTATTACCAAGCCGAGTCAAGAGTCTAACTACTCTTTTCTCACAGTCAAGAATGGCACTATTACTGGATAACCAGTCCATGCCTAAGATCAAACCATATCCCGAGAAGCCCAAAACAAAGGCACTACAACTAAACTCAATGCGGAGAATAGAGAATTTCAAACCCAAAAAAACCATTGACAAGTAAGCGGAGCCCCCAATTGGATTTGAAACTACTAAGGGATCTTCTACCATACTAGTGTCTAGATGCAGAGATTCTACTAAGGCAGATGAAATAAAAGAGTGTGATGCGCCAGAGTCAAAAAGTGTACGAACTGGATGATCATAAAGATAGACTACACTTTCTACAGAAATATTACTACCTCGTTCCTGCTAAGGTGCCACTAGTGCATGAACTTGACCCCCTGAAGTGGATCCGGTTTTCTGTTCCTGCCCTTTCTTCTTTGGGCAGTCCTTAGCCTGGTGCCTAGTTTCTCCACAATGGAAGCAACCACCCATCTTCGCCTTCCTTTTCCGGCAGTCTTTTGATATATGGCCCACAATGCCACAGAAATAACATTTCTTTTTCTCACGTGTCTTGTTATTATTGTTGTGGTCCTTTCCTCCTTGACTATTATCCGTCTTCTTGTTCTGCGATTTTTCCGCTTGCTGTTTCGTGCAGAGGAGGAGGAGTAAAAGCGTCTGTAGCTGGGGAGTAAGGTCCCCAGACATGCTGAAACAGAAAGGAAAAATTCAAAACGAAGGATAGAGAGGGATAAATAGGGCACATGGCTTTGGGGGATTTTGTCTTTTTATAAATATAACACTTTTTCTAAAAAAAATGCTTCTTTAAACTTTCTTTTTGAAAACAATTTTCAAAAACTTTTATCTTGTCTGGTAAACCTATGCTCTAATACCAAGTGAAACACCCCACCTCCATTAAGATCACTCACAAAGGGAATGCCTTAACTTTGGTGGAGGTTTATAAGTAAAAGCCACAGATAAACTCAAGACATATATAAATACACATATTTTAAACAGCGGAAACCAAACAAACTTTTATTTCATCAATAAGTGTATCAAACAAAAGATTTCCATAATTGTCTCAAAATACTTCCAACATTACAACCTCATAACTGCCTTGATTATTAAAGAAGCATGAAAACATAAATAAAGTGACAAAAATCCCCATAGTGATATCCAAAGCCATTATCCGAGCAAGAAAGATCCAAATCATACATCTACGTTCTTGGTGCTTGTAAAGAGTCTGACTGAGTTGACTTGTTTCCTCCCTGTGGACCTGGGGGGGGGGGACGAAAGAAAAGAAGACGAAAAGAAAATAGGTTCAGACATAAAGCCTGAGTAAATCTAGTAACTCTTCAATATGTGAATAAGTAAAGGGTATGATGGATGTAAACTAAAAATAGGAAAGTGTGACCAGCTAAGGAAGTGTCGAATGTACTATCACACCCATACTATATCTCTGCATCTATTTGAATTCATTCTAACTGGCACCCCATGGTGAGGGTGAAGTGATCCCCATTCTTATTAAAGATCGGCTCCTACTCGCGTTTACATGTGTCATACGGCCCACAAGAATTATAGATACCTATGCTGGTTCCACCATGGGGTGTATCAAGACCCATGGTGGCGACCTCGACACAAAACTAGAAGGCATAGGTTATACTACTGGTGTCCCCAGTGTCCTGGTTGTCTGCTCCGGAGTGTGTGCACGCCTGCACCCCGTTAGACCTACACTGTGCACCCACCGCCGTCGTTTGACCGCTTACAATCAGCCCAGTAATCGTGCCCCACCCTGCCTAGTTTCAGGGTACCGTTGATACCTAACTTTGGGTTACTGCTGAAACGGGTCCCTCGTTACCAGGATTTTCTAGTCAAACATGCTAAGTGGTTAAGTGTCTGTATTTACCTAACCCCACCCATTAATTCTTGTTAACATGTTGAATTTGGTTAAGTGTTATAATTGACTTAACCCTACCATCTGTCCTTAGCTTTTAGGAGCACCAGACCACTCACATTAGACAGGTATTGCTACGGTTACTGGATGTGCCGGTCGGTTCCGGGCAGGTTTACACCATAGCTCAGTCTAATCTCGGGTCCTTATTGGGCTCAATGCTTAACCACCCACATTGGATAGGTATTGTTGTGACTACTGGACAGCCGGGCAGGTCCGGGCAGGTTTACATCACAACTCAATCCAACTCGGGTTAAGCATTTCGTGTTTTCTAAATTTACATATTTGTCTTTATTACTGAATATATGTAAATTTGTTAACAATTAAATATTATGGCCCACATTCAAAGTATAACATTTTTGGTGTAAGAATTTATACCGTTTAAATGCACCAATTTTGGCATGTGACAAACATGCCAATTTCATATATTTTTATGTCAAGTTTTCAAATATTCCCAATGTTACCCCGTTTAAACATTAGGCTAACAATCTTAGCCTAATCTTCGTTCGCATAGTTTTTAACATATAATATTAGGCTAAAAACTTAGCCTAATTTAGCGCTCACAAATAGGCATAAGGGAATTCATAAACGTAAACGTGACATAGGTGTAAACTTGGCATTTTTGGCAAAATCAATATGAACATCATAGGTATGAACTTCATTTTGGCGATTCAACTAACATATAACATGGGTCATGTGAACTTGCATTCAAATCAAAGTATGACTAAGTAGGTGACATATGAAATGGCATAGTTTAGGCAAATACAAACTTGTGTTTAAACATGTTTAACTTGGCATAATATCGACCACAAAACTAGCATGTTATATATTCATCAAAATGTACAATTTTTACATCTAATCATATAGCCTATTTCAACATGAACTTGCATAGTTTATGAAACCCAAACGATGTTTGACATAGAACCAATTATATTTTGCAAATAAACATGAACTTGCATAGTTTATGAAACCCAAACAATGTTTGACATAGAACCAATTATATTTTGCAAATAAACATAAGGATGATATCATAGGTTTTGGGTCATGTAGGATTAAAAGGTCTATAACTTGTTTACACAAATTCTAATTTAGACTAAGGGAATATACATAGTCCATGCCATCGACATATACAAAAAAAGGGATCAATTTCTAGTTTTTGCCACAAGCTTGCAAGTGCCATTGTCTTTCATATACAATTGTTCAATAGGCTTGCATCAATTAATTTATGCCACAAACATCAATACACAAGTCATGATAGAACCATCACAATACACAAAGATTTTAACAACACGATTCTATTTTCATTTACATCGAATCACATCACAGTTTTTATTCATATTTTGAAAGGTCACTATACTTACAACGTGTGATGAATTCTTGTTTTCTGATTTCTGTTATTCTGATTTGGAGATGCTCTCCTTTGGGTAGCAAAGTTCCTTTGGATGATTTGATTAAGCTTTGATCTTCTTTTAATTTGATTCGTCTCTTAGGCTTGTTGGCTTGTCTCTAGGCTTTCTAATTGACGGCCATTCCTAGTTCCTCTCCAGCAGCATGACAGCTTTTGTATTCTATTATTTGTGTGAATTTAGGGTTAGACTTGAGTTGTATTTATAGAATTATAAATTGTTTGGAGCCGTCGATGAAGCTAGGGTGAATCCTGACCATCCATCTCAAGAGAGGCCAATAAGAAAGAGACATGTAAGCCCTAATGACTCAGCCAAGCATCAGAATTCGACCAAACCTTGACCAGGCCAGCCAGGGCCTGACCAGCAGGTCTTTCTGACCTGGGCGCACTTGGCAGGTGCGCCAGGCCAAAATTGTACTGGTGCACTTCCCAAGTGCGCCAGTTCAACTTTGTTCTGGCGCAATTCACAAGTGCGCCAGTGCATTCTGACCCATTTTCTGGTTTTTCTGCCCAACTTCGTTCGTCCATATCTTCTTCATACGATATCCGTTTTACGCAAACTTGAACTCTATCTCAAGCAGAATTTCGAGACGAACGCAATGGCGTAACCCATTTCCCTTGATTTCATCATTTATAATTAATTATACTTTAATTCGTGAAGCTTAACGTTATAGAATTCACGGGGTGTTACATACGTTTAAATTAGGAAATAGAATTTAAATGTCCCCAAAGGAATTTGAATGTATGTGTGTTATTTAATGGCCTTGAATTATAATTAATAACACATGGACAGGAGGTTAACCATTACTTATAGTAGAAGCCTACCCGGAATTAACCGACATATCCAGAATCTACAAGGAAGACTAGCTAATGTGAGAGGTCTAAGTGTTATAGGCCATTATAATTATTACATTATGATACGTGGTTAGGCCCAAATCATTGTAGAAGCCTGCCTGGAGCTGCCCGACAAACCTAACATCCACAAGTGGTCGGCCTGTTGTGAGATATCTAGTGTGTATATACATATATACATTTTTTTTTTGAAAATTGGTACACTTTATTGCTTATACCAATCATATAGTTCATTTATATGCCTCATCAAAACCTTATATCCCTCCTAACCTAAATGGGTACGATATAAGGGGAAAAAGTACATATATAATCCATATATTAACTATACAAACAATCAAGCCAAGCAAATCTCTCTCAACCTCACTAACCACAGCCCACAACTCTATGCCTGTCATATGAACATGCAACACTTTAAAAAAACAAAAGACTTAACCAACATCACATAAGTCAATCCCCCATTGCTTTAGCCAATCTACCTTTTGTCTTGTTCTTCTAGTTTTGCTTCCATTGTTTTTAACCAGCATGCAAACTTATTTTTCTATCATTTTCGGTTGAACCTCCTTAGCAATAAATTTATCATTAAAAATCCTAGAATTCCTTTCTAACCAAATTTGATACACTGCAGTAGTAAAGGCTCCACAAGCAACATCAAGCAACTGATCCTTATCTTTAAAGCACCCCAAAATCTTATTAGCTTCACTTCTCAATGAATACCCACCATCCACTGATAAACCCAGTTTAGCAGCAATTGCATACCAAATATATTCAAAATATTGACAAGAAAAAAAAAATGCTCCACTGACTTCTACCCTTTGTTGCACAGTATACAACGGTTATCATTTATAAGGCCAAACCATCTCATTCTATCTTTTGTAAATAATATATTAGTTGTACCCAAATATGAAATAAATTTCATTCCCTTTGCATTTTTATTATGCCATGTTACTTTATAAAAAGCCATACCTTCTTGCTTCTCCCTTCCATGTTCCTAACCTTTACGGAATGAAAAAGAACCCCCTTCACACCATTCATAAAATTCACTTTGAGCCCGATTGTTGATAACAACCCCATTTGTTGTATATGACGTAGTTGTATACACAATTATATGATTTTTGTTTGATGATAAAAACCAAATAAATAATATTTTAAATGTGTTTGTTACTGTACTGTTCTATATATACATCACAGATAGGAATAAAATATTTATATTTAAATAGAATACGACTGTACAGACCTTCATATATTCACACAGTATTTTATTTGAATATAAATATTTTATTTCAACATTCAAACAGTATAGCTATTTAATACTCCACTATTTAAATACATTCACAGAATATTTGTACTTGTAAATTGACTGAATAAAATAGACAAGTTTGTTTGACAACAATAAAATAATATTTTATTTCAAACGAAGTTGTTTATTACAAATATTAGTACAAATTTCTTTTTCTATACATCAGCTCTTCACTATAACACTGTCACTCAGTTATACATTTCTTTATATACATTCACATTGACTCATATACAGACACTCATACATTTCACTGTCTATCCTTGTCTTCTGTCTTCACAGCATTCTTCAGTCAGTCCAATCTTCATACCTGTCATATACAGAAACACACACACTGTATCTGACACAGAAATAATATTTTAAATTCTAGCAAATATAATTTTTTTTATAAAAAAAATTATTTTCCTCAGATTTTTGGTGTGTTTCTCATCATTTTTTCATGACTTGATCTGATCTGTGTATAGTCAGTATATGTATAGTAATAGGGACAGAAAATAATACTGAATGGCTGCATATACACACGTGTATAAATATACACGTGTGCACTGCCTCGCCAATCAGCGGGCAACTGAGGAGTAGCCACGAGGACCATCTCAACTCAGTGCATCACTCAAATATCAATGCAAACAGGAGTTTAGTGAACAAGAACATAACCAAGAAACAAAACAGCAATATGGTGAAATTTTCAAAGCTCACTACAGTCAGCAACATGGATCATACACAAAGGAGCAGTTTCATTTAGACAGTGAAAATCACAGTAGCATGGAGTTCAGCCTAAAGTGTTACAAATGTGTCGAGTTCGACTCAGGTCAGCTCATAAGAATTTAACCAGTCTGAACATGGTTGAGTACAAAGTGAAAGATACAACAAAACATTGGTGCAGCCCAACAAAACATTGATCAAGCAAACAGTTCAGCAAAGCAAGGGTGAAAATTTGGTGATACAGCAGCTTATAGCAATACATGTTGCTCAGATACAAGAAAGTGAATGCAGACAAGTTCTCAATGTTTGTATGTATAAATATGCAGTTCAAGTGAATAGAGCATGTGTGCAAGTGGTGTCAACGACACACAGTTTTTTCAAATGGACAGGTACAAATGCAAGTGATACACATAAATGATGTAGCCCAAAAATCTAAGTGGTCAAGACAGTTTCGATGTCCAAGTAAGCACAGGTACAACAACCAAGCAAACATGAAAATACATATGCAACTATGATCAAGTATGGATGGGTCAAAATTGGTCAAGCCAAATGTGTCAAAATTTCATGTGACATGAAGCCTACACAAACAACAACATTCAAGCAGCAAGTCAAGAATGAATACAAGGCAGTTTTTTGACATGGGGCAGTGCATAGTCAAGCAGTGAGCACAAGTGCATGTAAAGTGATAGCAGCATGGATGGTTCAAAAGTAAAGGTGTATAAAGCAGAGATGTACAAGGCAGATGATATTCCTGTATCAAAGTCAAATATACATGCCTGGCAGTAACTAAATGGTATGATGCAACAACTATGGTGATACAAGAAAAAGCACAAATAAAGCTTCTAGGAATTACTGAGCAACATGATTTTATTCCAGAAATTAACTATAAATAGTTTTAAGGCCAATTCAAACTACTTGAGGGAACATAAGGAAACAAATCTTTGAGGAATTACTACAACAAATCATCTTTGGGAAGGCAAGCAGAATCAAGGAAAAATCCTTTTTAACTGTCTTGGCAAGGAGTAAAAATCTGTTATAAGGGATACATGTGTACAAGATCATTTCCGGAAACAAGTATCAATCATGCTATTTTTTTTCCAGGAAACAACAATGAAATAAGCAGAAGTCTTTGACAAGAAAGCCATCCAGGTTTTCAAAGCATTCACACAAGCATATTTGGCAAGCATGCTTAAGTTTCCAGAATTTATGGCAAGAAAACTTTTGACAAATATTCAGTCAACATTTTTGACAAGAAAATTATTCCAGAAATCAACTATGAGTCACGACATCATCTTTGGACAGATAATTTGTTTTCAGGTTTGAAAAAGTTTAGTTTGGCATGTTTTCAATGTTTCCAGAAATTTAGCAAATTTATGTTTGGCAAGTTCTTTCTCAATCAACAATTCGAAATCAAGTCAAGTTTTTAAATCGAAGCACAAAGAGGAAACAGTTTTTTCTTGGCAAGGTAATTTTTTCAAATTTCATTCCAAGGGTCGAATTAAATCAAGACAACAACTCACAAATCACGCAAGGACAAATTAGAAGTTTCAGTGAAGTCCAGAATTACATTCAGGTTCATTATTCACAGTTTTTAATTTGAGCGAAATCAGAAGAGGAAACCAAAAATTTCAGATCAAATCATTCAGCGAAATCAGAGCAATTTACGATTTTTATAATCCTATTTCTAACATCGTATCATCACTGGCAAACTATCGAGACCAACAATAATCAATTCAAGCAATCAAAGATAAAAATTCAGAGGACTTACAAATAGCTAGGTTTTCAAACCCGAGGCATAGAGTTGCAATTCGATCGAAGGAAAATTCCCAAATTGACTGACAAACATCATCGCCCATCCTTTCAGAGATTTCACAAAGAAATATCGATTTCTTCAGCAACGAATTGGAGCCAAGTGACAAACCCTAGCCGCCATTTATTTTTCTCCAGAGTACAAAAGGAGATCGGGAAAAAACATAGAAATGGGGTCGGCCAAGTATTCATGGGCTAAGCCAAACTTTTAAGGAGATGACCCTTATCTCTAAATCCTAGGGCTTTTATTTATTTTGTTTTGTATTGTTTTTAATTAGACTTGTAAATCGTTTAAAACAGTTTCTAGAAGTCTGTAAAATCTAGGCTACGTGTTACAGGTTTGTAATACGGGAAAATCTGGTCAAGGGGATATCGGTCAGTCTAGGGTTTTGGGCGTAGGGTTAGAATAGGAGCAGGGTTTGCAAGTGTACATGGTCTTGTATGCGTGATCTGTTCTATCACCCAGTAGAAACCTTAGAAATGCAGCAGTAGGCAGGGTTTTGCCGAAGCTGGGTATATCTGTGTGTGATTTATCGTCTGCATTTCTGTTTCTGCTATATTCTGTGATCTGTTTATTATTATATATCTCGTTAAATTTTTAATTCAGTTAAAAACTGTGAAAAACCCTATTCACCCCCCTCTAGGGTTATTCTAGATCCAACAAGTGGTATCAGAGCAGGTATTCTGTTTAACTCTAGAGTTATGGTGATCCCTAGTTATCATTCCATAGAGAGTCAGTCCAGTCATATTCCATCAATTTTCAATGGAACGAATTTTTTAAATTGGAAATTAAAAATGAAAATTTATTTAAAATCTGTTCATATTAAATATTGGAATATTATTATTAATGGAGTAGGTTTGTCAGATAAAGAGAATATTGTTATCAATACTTGTGCTATGGACATTATTTATTCTTGTCTCAGTATTGATCAATTTAAGCTTATCTCTCATTGTTTATCTGCACAGGAAATATGGAAAACTCTCAATGCGTTGTATGGACAAAAAGATGACAACTGCTCAAAACCTGCAAAGATCAACTCAGATTCAAATTTATGCTTAACTGGTCTTACAGATGATAATTCAGATGGATCAACTGATGGAGACTCAACAGACAATGAAGTAGAGAATTTCTCTTATGAAGATCTGGTTTATTTTTGTGTTGATCTAACTAAGTCTGTTGATAAACTCCAATCTAAAACAAAATTTTGAAATCTAAGAATTCTGAGTTGACCAGCAAAATTGTTGATTTGGAATCACAACTTGAATATTTTAAAAACTCTTCAAATTCGGATTGTAAAAATTGTTTGAAATTGGAAACCAAGCTTGTTCATCTCAATAAAAATATTCAAAATTTTGAAAATAAGATTCTGATCTTGAAAGAGGACAAGATTGAGTTATCAAGCTCGAACAATTTTCTACAAAAGGAATTTGAAATTTTTTAAACTGATATAAATTCCAAATTTGAAATTGCTGAAAAAGAAAATCTATTGAAATCCGATTTGATTCTCAAAGAGCTTGAAGCTGAAATTGAAAATTTCAAGAAATTTGAATCTGAAAGTCGAAAACATTTTGAATCTGAGATTGCTGAGTCCCAAACCCAAATTAAATTGCTTAAAGATGAAAATTTGGTTTTTAAATCCGATTTTGAAAAATGTAAGATCACTAAAAATCGTTGTTCAGATTTAGTGATGGAAAATGGTGATCTTAAAACTAAAATTCAACAACTTGAAACAATTTTGAATAAATTTTCTGATGGTGAAAAATCTTTGAATATGTTGTTGAAAAACCAAATTTCTGTTGGAAATAAACATGGTCTTGGTTTTGGGAAAACAAATGATTTTGAAAAATTGAATTCTTCTGATTTTAAAAATCCTTTAAATTGCTTTAGAAAGGGTCTTTCTGAAAATATGAATTTTGAAAATTCCAAAAGGTTTTTAAATCACAAACGAGACAAGAATTGGTTTGATAATAATCCAGTTGAACAGATGTGGACCCCAAAAGGAAATAAAATGTTTTTTGGAAAAACTAAACAAGTTTGGGTTCCTAAAGGTACAAAGATAGATTCGAATGGGATGTTATACAAACAGCTTTAGGTACCAAAAGATGTTAACATAACTGTGAGTGGTTTTACTGATTTTGTTAGACCACTCAATCTCCTAAAACTGTTAGGTACCAGAAGAGGACGATGAACTGCTGTAAAAAGAAATGTGAAGCAAAGCTGTCTATACTTCTATATCAATCACAGTTCCTTTAGGCAAGATTTGTTGAGCTAGAGAATCTGATTTACATTGGATTCTGGTATGATCTCTAAACTCACCTTTGTAAATATTCTATATTCTTATTTTTCTTTGTTTATTTCTCCTTCTGTCCCGTCCATTTATTTTTATTTGTTTTATCTGTTTTGATTTGTCACTGTCATATCTTTGTAACTTTTTTGGGCTTCATTAAACTTCAAATTACAGAACTCATATTTTTTGGGAATTCGCTTTAGTTGAATAGAACTCTGATGTTTTAATTATTTCCAGATCTTGAATTTAAAGTTGTAAATATTTGCAATCGTTTTGAAGTTTATTTTCTGTTTTATGAATTCATAACAGTGTTGATGTATTTTTGTCATATCCTGAACACTGTTGATTTGAATTCTAAATTTTTAAAAATCTGAAAATTAAATGGAATTTCACACACCTTTGCTGTTTTGAGTTTCTTCTAATTCATTTTAGATAAGCTTGAAATGATATACTCATTACAGCACTCTGCTATTATCAGTTGTGATAATTTCATTATTTTTCAGACTGGCTTGGATATTTTGAATTGTACTTAATCTCTATGATACATCTTGAAATTCATTTTGTATTCATGATCTGTATGGTTGAAAATTATTTGTTTGAAATCATTTGAAATCCTTGATATTTTGAATATCACACACCTCTTAAATTTGAAATTATCAATCTTGTGTGATTGATTCAATATATCTCAAAACTTAACATTGATTTAAGTGATTTCAAAAAAAAAATTATTGATCATGAATATCCTTCATATTAGATGTAAATGATCTGAATATTCTTTAAACTTGTCAAAAATATTTGTGAAAATTCTTTTGAAAATATGGTCATAAATATCACTGTTATTTCATGATTATTTTATTTGAATATATGTTTGTTTGAAATTATTGATTTATTGAATCTCACACATAAATTTTGAATCTGAAATATAACCTGGTGCGATTGATTCGTCAAATCCTAATACTTTCACATTTCTTCAAATGATTTAAAATAAAGTATATTTTTTTTAATCTGGGATCATGAAATTTTTTTTTGTGACCATCATCTTGTCTTGTCTGCTTGGAAACTGTCCTTGTACTGCTGTGATACTGTTCTTAGATAACTGCTTGTTTATGATTTGTTTGCTGCTCTGATAAATGTGCCTAATTTGTCATCTTGTTTGCTAGGGCCTTGTGATTAAATTTATTTTGTCTGTGATACTCTTATTAGTCTTCGGTGTTTTTTTACAATCCTTATTAATAGGGACGCCAAGTGGTATCAGAAGTGCCTTATATTTGTCTCACCCATCTGTACTTAGATTCAAATCTTCACCATGTATAAATCCACACACTCTTTTTGCCTTGTACGCATTTTTCCCTCTTGTCGTGTATAGATCAGCATATTCCTCTTGAAAATGATTCTCAATTTTAAAATTATTTATTGATTATTCGTTCAGAAATTGAAATCAATATCCAAATTGAACTATATTTATAATCCATCAAAAATATTATCAGAATTTGAAATTGTGATAAACTGTGACTACAGTATATTTCATAACAAGAGGAGATTTTATTTATATTTTCATGATGGTAGAACATTTATTATAATATCTTTGAACTGGCAATTATTTCACGACCATCTTCATTACCTATCATCCTTCTGCCATCCGTTATAATTTTATATTAATGTGGAGAGTTAATTTTTTTTAAGAATCTTTTTGAATAAACAGTGAAAATATTTGTAATGGAATTGTCGTTATGTTATTTTTCAGAATTAGTGACAATCGAAATTTTCAATGATCTCAGTACAATTGATCATATTTCATAATATAATTAATTTAGAAATTTATTTCACAGTCCATTTCTGTATCTACCACTTTTCTATCATTCATATTGGTTTTATATACCGAGGAGTTTTTCTATTTAAAGCTGAAAATAATAAATATATATTTAATTCATAAGTGTGTCTCTAATCTCATTTAAAAATCCAAGTTCTGGTCATGCATGGTTATGAGACAACTTATAATTTAAGTTGCGACTGATCTCATTTAAAAACCCAAGTTCTGGTTATGCGTGGTCAGTGTGCTCTTAAATAAAAAGAAAAAGAAAAAGGATAATGTGCTATAAATATAAATTAATCTGAAATTCTCCTCAAAGTATAAAAACCAGCCTATCAATCCTTCTTTCTAATCTGTGAAATGAGTTGAAATCTTATGATGCATCATGATTTGTTGATTGATAGATATTGGGATTTGAGATTATACGATTTTGTCACTTAAATTGAATTATTATTAATAGTCCAAATCCACCACTGCTTTTGTGCTTCATTTTATTGGAAAACAAGTGGAAAATATTCATATTTTTATAACTCTCCCCATTTTTTTAATAAATTTCATTGTAAATCCGTCATTATCTACAATGTGAAATATGCCGTCTGTTCTCAGAATATTATGATTTTTGTTTGATTGATTGAGATTTATGATGACTGTTCTTCCTCTTATGCTGAAATTATATTTTTAGTCATTTTTCATCTATATTTTAAATTTCTGTATCCTTTTGATGATAACAAAAGGGGGAGAATGGGTTGAGATTTTGATTTATGAGTGAATATTTTATAAATATTTTTAATTTTGAAAATTCATTATTATTCAGTTCAGTTCACTCATGCACAGTTATAGGGGGAGTTTTCTGTTGTAGGGGGAGCTAATAAATAGGGGGAGTTCAAAATTCACTATCAAACACATTTATTTTGATCAAAATCTTTTATTTGTTTGTCATCATCAAAAGGGGGGATTGTTGTATATGACGTAGTTGTATACACAATTATATGATTTTTATTTGATGATAACAACCAAATAAATAATATTTTAAATGTGTTTGTTACTGTACTGTTCTATATATACATCACAGATAGGAATATAATATTTATATTTAAATAGAATACGACTGTACAGACATTCATATATTCACACAGTATTGTATTTGAATATAAATATTCTATTTCAACATTCGAACAGTATAGCTATTTAATACTCCACTATTTAAATACATTCACAGAATATTTGTACTTGTAAATTGACTGAATAAAATAGACAAGTTTGTTTGACAGCAATAAAATAATATTTTATTTCAAACGAAGTTGTTTATTACAAATATCAGTACAAATTTCTTTTTCTGTACATCAGCTCTTCACTATAACACTGTCACTCAGTTATACATTTCTATATATACATTCACATTGACTCATATACAGACACTCATACATTTCACTGTCTATACTTGTCTTCTGTCTTCACAGCATTCTTCAGTCAGTCCAATCTTCATACCTGTCATATACAGAAACACACACACAGTATTTGACACAGAAATAATATTTTAAATTCTAGCGGATATAATTTTTTTTATAAAAAAAATTATTTGCCTCAGATTTCTGGTGTGTTTCTCATCATTTTTTCATGACTTGATCTGATCTGTGTCTAGTCAGTATATGTATATTAACAGGGACAGAAAATAATACTGAATGGCTGCATATACACACGTGTATAAATATACACGTGTGCACTGCCTCGCCAATCAGCGGTTAACTGAGGAGTAGCCACGAGGACCATCTCAAATCAGTGTGTAATGTCCCGCATTTTATCGGTTTGTATTTGAATATTTAAATCAGTTTAAATATTGAATTCGTAGATTTATATATTTATTAAAACGAAGTTGAACATATAAAAATATATATTAAATATAATCGAGCCCGTAATATCGCGGCAGTTCGTAATTTAACGTTCTGAACTTCAACGGAGTATACAGGATCCATTATTAAACGTATTTCTGCGAAACAAGAAACGTTGGAATCTGTTGAACTGTATCTTTCTAACAGAAGTGAAATATGGAGATTTCGTCGTATAGATTGCAAGATATTCCCAAATCAAATATTCAAATAGTCGCTGTAGAATCGTTTATCGACCGTAACGGTTTATTCGAAATAACTTGATACCGGTCGCAAATTTGAACAAGGTTCTTTTGAGACATAGTGATAATTTAATTTTTAGAATTTTACTGTAATTTTTAATTAATTAAATATGCAACTTTTTATTTGAAGTATTTCGCACCCTGTATCGGTATTTCGGGATTTCAAAATATGAGTCAAACTACCGGTATTATTATATTTCTGGGATCGTGGCTCATCACTGGACACGACCGTAATCTCACTTCGGTCTGTAGCGGCTCCGACATGAACGGGAATTTAAGTAATTCGAACTTATAACAATATATAAATATATATTAAAATGTTATAAATATCTATCCTATTCCTAATGACCTACGCATGTGATTTCCCTATCAGGACGTGCAACATAATAATACATCACGAAAAGTCACATGAAGACCCATGCGCCTCTCTCTACGCCCTATACTAACCTACAGCATTTCCTATTTCTTAACAAGTAAGAAAAACTGTACAAACCTACCTCCCCTGCATATACCCGAGTTCTCACCAAATGAAGCCTCCCCTCTACGTTGTACTTTTAACAGCTACCATAGGCTATCCACTATTTCGTAGCAATGATGTAACCAGGAAATACAATAAAAGACCTGCCCTATAACATTATACTGTAGGCTGCTGTACAACACTTAAAGGTTAAGAAATCTCATATTATAAATACAGCTTCCCGTCCATTTTTCTGAAACAAAAACCCAGCCGTCATGTTTTGCTCTTCCACTTAATAAAATTCGAGATCCAAAAACAAATCGAAACAGGTGATGGGTAAATGGGCAGAGCTTCTTTTCTTCGATTTTCCGGCAAGAAAGGAAAGAGGAGGATGGACGCAAAGACTTGAGGTTTTAAATTCATGGAGTCATGGACTAAGAAGTGAGGCGCGCTAGTTATACGGGGAAGAGTAGTTGGCAAAATCCAAAGATGCAGTTGTGATAGTAGGAGAGAGACGCAGCATGTAGCTATGGGTTCATTTGACAGGAGCTTATGGTGGTAGTCATGTAAATGAGGGGTGCAAGCTTAAATGAAGGGGACTCAGCATGTTTTCTACCTTTAGCAAACAGTGGAGAGCTAATTTTCTAGAAAGAAATAAATAAATATAGCGTGTACATTAAGGAATGATGCCATGATCACCTATGAAGGAATTTCGCGAGGAGGAAAAGATGAAATGGAGTGGGGTTTAAAACTTGTACAGGAGCGGTTTAATGTTTGAGGAGGCGCAAGTGTACACTAGAGGATCGGAAAAGATACGGCATGGCGTATTGAAGAGTGGAGTGGGTTTCCATACTTGTATGGGAGCAGACGGGTATATATTTGTGGAAGAATCATGCCGGAGTGTACTAGAGCATGCAAAATTGTTTTAAGGAAAGAAAGTTGTGTATGGTATAAAGTAAACTTGGGTATGTCATTTACTTGGGTTTAGCAAAGTATGGTGAAGTAGGAGTTGCATGCATTCAAAATGAGGACTTGAAATTTGCGGCTATGGTATGATAAGGGTACTGGAGCCATGCATTTAAGAAGTTAGAGTGGAGAAGCAAGGAAATGGGTGGACGTTGAAAGGAAGAGGGAGAAAGGAATCCACGTTGAGGGTAAAGGAGAAATAGAAAAAGAAGAAGGCGCACTGAAGTTGCTTTGGAATAATTTAAATAGGAGCAGGACGTTGGGTTTTAAACATGGGAAGGAGTATGAATTTTCGGTAGTGGTGTTTGAAACAGGAAGGAATAGTGTTATTTTGTTGAACATGGAAGAAACGCTGACGTCAGGCATTGGAAGAAGCGGAACGTACGAGGTTCGGTGGTCTGCTCTGCTGTCCGACGTGAATCAGTTGAAGGGAAAACACGGAGGACTGCATGGATTTTTATGGAGTGTGTTTGCTGGTAGAAATAATGAAAATGGTGGACTGTTAGTGGGCGCGTGCTTTAACCCCAAAAGAAAGATACAGTATACTATACTGGAGCACAAAAGTAATAATTATAAAACGAAGCCAAAAAATTGAAATAGGAAGGATTTGCAACCAAGTGTTTGTTGACAAATTTTTGGCAAGTTTTGTTCGTTGAGTTTTCACGATGGAATGGGTTCAGGAGCTTTTACTGGGAACGGATCTGAATAGGTACGAGATAGGAGAAGAGAAAGTACTATTTGAACAGATCAAAGAATATGGTGGGCCGACAAGGAATGGGGACGCAGGCTATACAATATAATCAGTCTGGAATGACACGCCGGTTGTTGCGAATTTTGGTGAATTAAAATGTCTGGTTTAATCGACTGACGCAAATCGTTATTTAACGGTTAACGCGCCAAGGTGAGTAAATTCACTCACTCTGATCTATTTTAAAATATTTTAAATATATTTTAATGTTGTTTGAATGCTGAGTGATGGTCGTTTAGATAAATTACGGTTAAATTTTTTTGAATAATATATATCGTTGCATATATACACAACATGGGGTGGATACTGATTCCATCGATTGTTATATTCCCTAGTAGAAATCGGTGTAAATTGTTTGACTAACATCTATGGATGCGGAAATCTGTTGGAGGAATCCGACCGGATTCCTCGATATTTATATGTATTGTTTGTTTTGTATGCACAGTTCGAACCCGAATTACATTTAAAACCCCATGTGAATAATTGATGTTGAATGAAAAATTCAGCATTTGCTTCGATAAATAAATAAACGATATCGATTAAGAAAGTGGTAACAGTCGACCGTAGACCCATCGGTTTGATAAGAAGTTGATTTGACCGTCAGGCAAATCAACGAAGTTAATTATAAAAATTATATTTTTATAATTAAAGTGAATTTTTAAATTTATAATAGAAGTTCTATTATAAACCAGTATTTTAGAGTTCGTTTTTATAAAATAAATAAAAACGATTGTTGACATTTAAATAAGTTTATAAAGCAGAAATTATCCTACGATTAAATATTTGGATAATTATTTTAAGACAAACAATTTAGGACTGCTATTAGATTAAATATATTAATCTAATGGTAAGAAGAAATTAAAATCAGTTAACAAATTTATTGATAGAATGAAGTTGATTTAAATCAACTGTTTGATTGAAAAATGATTATTAGATTAAATGAGTCCGTGTAAAGAAGTTATAAATAGAACTGTGGAATGAAGTTAAAGCGAAGAGTTAATGTTTAAAATAAATAATCATAAACAACGAAGATTTCAAAAGTACGAATATGATGTTATAAAACCATATTCCAAAATAAAACAAGGAAATATGATAAGGGATTAGAATACAGAATTATATCTGTTCTAAGATAAGAACGTTGTTGATCAAGGTCTGAGAGGTAATTTAAAATGCCCAAACTTGAACGGCTTCACTGTTATCGAGGAACGATATCAGTTTGTAACGAAAAGGAATGTCAAGATTAGTATAAAGGGAATATGGCAGCGTATTGCAAGTCTTAGAACTATTGCGATAAACTAACGCTGTTGACTAGGCTTAAGCATGACTGTTATGTCAAGATTAGTTATAAAGGGAAATATTACAGTGTATGACCAGTTTGAACTATAACGATAAAATAACGTTGTTGACAAGGTAAGTGTGACTGTGATGTTGAGATTAGTTATAAAGAGAATATTACAGCGTATTGCAAGTTTTTACTATAGCGATAAATTACGGCTGTTGACCAAATATAAGCGTGATTTTTACATATAGCAGCACTTCCTAGGAAATGAAACAGTTTGATTTGAAATCCACTTATTCGAAAGTAATAAGTAACGATGTTTGTCGAATGAAAATATAAGAATAAGTTTAGAAAGAGAAATTGGAAAATCGTATCAGAAAACGATGGCAGCATTTCGATGTTCGAAATGTAATTAGAATTAAACCATTAGGATTTGGAACTATAATTCGATAAAGTCGAATGTATTAAAGTAAATTATTTTAGGAATTATAATCTGATAGGATCGTTAATACTTCGCTTAAACCAATAAATTATAATGGGATATGTAACCAGTGTTTAGTTATAAACTTGATAAGAAGTTGTCGTAGAGAACAAAGTTTATAAAGTGGATTGGGAATATAAAGTATGAAAGAGATTTCGGTAAACGAGATAATTATAAATAAAGAGTTATTTGATAATGGTGTTCAGATTTCTATAATAGTATGATATTCACCTTTTAAAGTGAATAGTGTTTTAAAAATGAACGTTGGACATATTAAAATGTTTATAATGAAATTGGAATATTTTTCCAATGTAGATAGTGTATATTATCCAAGTGTAGAAAATAAAGAAGTGAAAAGAATGGAAATGTTTCAAACATTAATAATGTATACATCTGAAATATGGGAGAATAAGAGTTGGTAATAACTGGGAATGTGTTCCAACAGTGTGAAAAGGGTAAACGGGATTAGAGAAATATCCGGTAAGATATAGGAATTCGAATAATAAAAACAAATGTTAAATAAAAGGTGCCCGTCGTTGTGTGCGTTTAGTTGTTCATTTGAATGAATGTTTGTTTTACTTCGATAGTTAAATAACCGACTATCGAAGTGTTTTGACCATCGTTGTCAATACGGAGAGACCGGTTAGATTTATTATTCGAAAACCACTCCGTATAGGCATAAGCGTTGCGAATTAGATATGCTGAAGATTGTTGAAGACGGAGTTAAATGCAAGGGTCGTCCTGTTCCAGAATGATGTTTTCTGTTTGTCCAGTCCTAGGACAACTTGGATGGACGAGTGTCTGACAGAGTATTTCCAACGGTCACACCGTTGATTTTTTACGAATACACCAAGTTGGTGGGGAGAAGGTAACTTCTCTTTATTCTACACCCAATATGCATTTGTGTAATCAATATGTGATTACGGATTTGACGATGTGGCATTCAAAGTGAATGGTGATCAGATGTTCTGAAGATAGACGTAGCCTCTAGCCTTACAACTAGGAAGTAACAAAAGTTGGGCTAGGCACCATGGCTAGTTGGGTCATCCCCAAGCAGGGTGTATAATCACCGATCTAGAGAAAATTCATATTTGTTCTTCTTTTCGATTTTGTATCTTCGGATGACGGTTGGATGGCCTAAAACCGTGGTGGCAATATATTCGCGACACTCGAGCTAAATGAGTGAGCGGTCATGTGTGGCCGGGTTGCAAGACGTTCTTGTTGAACCCTGAGTGTATCCCCTCTAGAGTACACTGTACGGTAGGTGCTCCCATACCTTGTCTGTTTGGATCCATTCTCAAATAAGCGCGCTGCGGTTTATGATTTTATACTATATATGTGGAGCGTGAGATGCAAGCGTTCTGCTACTTGATTAGACATTATCATAATAGCACTGGATTTGATATCAAAGATTTTCAAAGTTAAAAAGTATGGCTGGAATTTACTCACACCTGTCCCATGACTGACCCAGAGTTTATTTTGTTTGTTTTCCCTAAACTCTTGGGTGCCCAAATTTGTACGGGCAGTTAAGTGTTTCAGGATTTTGCAGATTCACTTGGAGGAGCTAAAAGCAGAAGACCTTACCATTAGTTATTTAAAGATTATTTCCGCTGTGATGTACTCCATGTATTATACTCTAATATGGTATGTATATATACAAATTCAGATTTGTATTTCAAACTTGTTATATAATATATTTTATTATTCCGTTGTGAGATTCGTGCTTACTCTGATTATGTTCTGTGAGTTTTTCTTCTCCTTCTATTCTATTAGTTCTATATTTTATTTCTCACCCTCTAAATTCTTTCTATTATGTCCCGGTATTTTCGATGCTCGAGTAATTGACAGTGTATTTATGTTGATTTTCTGGGTCGAAAATCCCCCGGCCATTACAGTGGTATCAGAGCATAAGGTTAAGTGATTACCTTGGCTTTGTTGCGTAACTCAATGAAGATGGAGTTAGAAATACTCTAGATTGAGTTTGAGTGTATATATACGAGTGAACGTATTTGTAGATTTATATAAAAACTGTTTTATATTGTGTTGACTGGTTAGTCGAGTGGTTTATAAATTCTGGTCGAAACAGTAATGCAAACTACATCGATAGGTGTTTCTAAACTCTTGAACAGAGTAATTCGACACAGTATGTTTTGAAAAGAGGGTAAATAAAATAATTTTACCCAAATTATATTTTGATATAAAAAGGAGTATATATCTTGATATTATTATAGTGTTGATCGTTATTACGATCAAATAAGTTTTATAATTGAGTTGGTTATATAAATAACCAATCGAAATATTATAAGTATAATATGCAAAATCGGATGAACTAAACCTGAATTTAAAACCAGAATTGAAAAAAAACTCTAGAAACTTGAGAAGAAGTTGTGAATGAATTCTGGATTAAATATATGGAAATTTTAAGATCCTGGGTGAATTTCGAAATGTTTTCTAAACGTTGTGAAGTGTATTTTGTAGTGATTTCAAAATGAAAATGTTTGAAATAAGATTTGAAAGTGGTATAGCATTGAACTCACTTCGATCACTGGAAAATAATTCCGATGATGATCGCGACATTATCGGTGTTCATTTACGAGTTTCTATGCGACGGATTACTACCAGAGATTTTGTTTTGAATTGTTTTGAAATATTTTGAATTCATACTATTATATGTAAATATATGTGAATTCAAACTAGTTTGAATGAACCCAGGAATTGGAATTCTGAAATTTAAATTTAACTTATAAAGTGATTAAAATGATAAAAGTAGAGTTTAACTTGAAACTAAATTAAATAAATTTGGAATTGGATTGAAGTCAATTAAGTGAAAATCATGTTGGAGTAGAATTTAATTTGATGAAGAAATAGAGTGAATTTGTGAAAGGAAACAGAATATTGAAATTTAACTGATACCGGTTAAATGGAAATTATATTCGATGAACATTGTATTGAAACAGAATTGGAATTGAACTATAGCCAGTTAAGTGGAAACTACATTAGAATAGAATTCAACTTGGTGAAGTAATTGATTTGGATTTTGGATTGGAACCGTGCTTGGTTATGGAATTGGATTATTGAATGATCACTTGGAATTTGAGTGTGAATTGAAATATTGGCTTGGTAAAAACGAGAGATTGGATTGAAGATGAACTGATGGGAGATCAACCAAGGAACCGTGCCGAGGAGATACTGACGAAATTCTCTGAAAATTTTAGCTGTTAGGAAATTCTCTGAAAATTTTAGCTGTTAGGAAATTTTCAGAATTTTGAAAATATTCAAAATAAGAAGGAATTAATATTTAATTGGAATTAATCAGTTCAGTTGAAACTGAAATTATGAAGTGAACCAAAAAGATTTTTAACCTGTTTACAACATAGATTGTAGCATTTTCCCTATCTTAGCAATTTCGAGGACGAAATTATTTTAAGGGGGAAGGAATGTAATGTCCCACATTTGATCGGTTTGTATTTGAATATTTAAATTAGTTTAAATATTGAATTCGTAGATTTATATATTTATTAAAATGAAGTTGAACGTATAAAAATATATATTAAATATAATCGAGCCCGTAATATCGCGGCAATTCGTAATTTAACGTTCTAAACTTCAACGGAGTATACAGGATCCATTATTAACCGAATTTCTGCGAAACAAGAAACGTTGGAACCTGTTGAACTATATCTTTCTAACAGAAGTGAAATATGGAGATTTCGTCGTATAGATTGCAAGATATGTCCAAATCAAATATTCAAATAGTCGCTTTAGAATCGTTTATCGACCGTAACGGTTTATTCGAAATAACTTGATACCGGTCGCAAATTTGAACAAGGTTCTTTTGAGACATAGTGATAATTTAATTTTTAGAATTTTACTGTAATTTTTAATTAATTAAATATGCAACTTTTTATTTGAAGTATTTCGCACCCTGTATCGGTATTTCGGGATTTCAAAATATGAGTCAAACTACCGGTACTATTATATTTCTGGGATCGTGGCTCATCACTGGACACGATGGTAATCTCACTTCTGTCTGTAGCGGCTCCGACATGAACGGGAATTTAAGTAATTCGAACTTATAACAATATATATATATATATATATATATATATTAAAATGGTATAAATATCTATCCTATTCCTAATGACCTACGCATGTGATTTCTCCATCAGGACATGCTACCTAATAATACATCACGAAAAGGCACATGCAGACCCATGCACCTCTCTCTACACCCTATACTAACCTACAACATTTCCTATTTCTTAACAAGTAAGAAAAACTGTACAAACCTACCTTCCCTACATATACCCGAGTTCTCACCAAATGAAGCCTCCCCTCTACGTTGTACTTTTAACAACTACCATAGGCTATCCTCTATTTCGTAGCAATGAAGTAACCAGGAAATACAAAAAAAAGACTTACCCTATAACATTATACTGTAGGCTACTGTACAACACTTAAAGGTTAAGAAATCTCATATTATAAATACAGCTTCCCGTCCATTTTTCTGAAACAAAAACCCAGCCGTCATGTTTTGCTCTTCCACTTAATAAAATTCGAGATCCAAAAACAAATTGAAACAGGTGATGGGTAAATGGGCAGAGCTTCTTTGCTTCGATTTTCCGGCAAGAAAGGAAAGAGGAGGATGGACGCAAAGACTTGAGGTTTTAAATTCATGGAGTCATGGACTAAGAAGTGAGGCGCGCTGGTTATACAGGGAGGAGTTATTGGCAAAATCCAAAGATGCAGCTGTGATAGTAGGAGAGAGACGCAGCATGTAGCTATGGGTTCATTTGACAGGAGCTTATGGTGGTAGTCATGTAAATGAGGGGTGCAAGCTTAAATGAAGGGGACTTAGCATGTTTTCTACCTGTAGCAAACAGTGGAGAGCTAATTTTCTAGAAAGAAATAAATAAATATAGCGTGTACATTAAGGAATGATGCCTTGATCACCTATGAAGGAATTTCGCGAGGAGGAAAAGATGAAATGGAGTGGGGTTTAAAACTTGTACAGGAGCGGTTTAATGTTTGAGGAGGCGCTAGTGTACACAAGAGGATCGGATAAGATACGGCATGGCGTATTGAAAAGTGGAGTGGGTTTCCATACTTGTATAGGAGCAGACGGGTATATATTTGTGGAAGAATCATGCCGGAGTGTACTAGAGCATGCAAAATTGTTTTAAGGAAAGAAAGTTGTGTATGGTATAAAGTAAACTTGGGTATGTCATTTACTTGGGTTTAGCAAAGTATGGTGAAGTAGGAGTTGCATGCATTCAAAATGAGGACTTGAAAGTTGCGGCTATGGTATGATAAGGGTACTGGAGCCATGCATTTAAGAAGTTAGAGTGGAGAAGCAAGGAAATGGGTGGACGTTGAAAGGAAGAGGGAGAAAGGAATCCACGTTGAGGGTAAAGGAGAAATAGAAAAAGAAAAAGGGCGCACTGAAGTTGCTTTGGAATAATTTAAATAGGAGCAGGACGTTGGGTTTTAAACATGGGAAGGAGTATGAATTTTCGGTAGTGGTGTTTGAAACAGGAAGGAATAGTGTTATTTTGTTGAACATGGAAGAAACGCTGACGTCAGGCATTGGAAGAAGCGGAACGTACGAGGTTCGGTGGTCTGCTCTGCTGTCCAACGTGAATCAGTTGAAGGGAAAATGCGGAGGAGTGCATGGATTTTTATGGAGTGTGTTTGTTGGTAGAAATAATGAAAATGGTGGACTGTTAGTGGGCGCGTGTTTTAACCCCAAAAGAAAGATACCGTATACTATACTGGAGCACAGAAGTAATAATTATAAAAGGAAGCCAAAAATTTGAAATAGGAAGGATTTGCAACCAAGTGTTTGTTGACAAATTTTTGGCAAGTTTTGTTCGTTGAGTTTTCATGATGGAATGGGTTCAGGAGCATTTACTGGGAACGGATCTGAATAGGTACGACATAGGAAAAGAGAAAGTACTGTTTGAACAGATCAGAGAATACGGTGGGCCGACAAGGAATGGGGACACAGGCTATACAATATAATCAGTCTGGAATGACACATCGGTTGTTGTGAATTTTGGTGAGTTAAAATGTCTGGTTTAATCGACTGACGCAAATTGTTATTTAACGGTTAACGCGCCAAGGTGTGTAAATTCACTCACTCTGATCTATTTTAAAATATTTTAATTATATTTTAATGTTGTTTGAATGCTGTGTGATGGTTATTTAGATAAATTACGGTTAAAATTTGTTGAATAATATATATCGTTGCATATATACACAGCATGGGGTGGATACCGATTCCATCGATTGTGATATTCCCTAGTAGAAATCAGTGTAAATTGTTTGACTAACATCTATGGATGCTGAAACCGATTGGAGGAATCCGACCGGATTCCTCGATATTCATATGTATTGTTGGTTTTGTTTGCACAGTTCGAACCCGAATTACATTTAAAACCCCATGTGAATATGTTGAATGAAAAATTCAGCATTTGCTTCGATAAATAAATAAACGATATCGATTAAGAAAGTGGTAACAGTCGACCGTAGAACCATCGGTTTGATAAGAAGTTGATTTGACCGTCAGGCAAATCAACGAAGTTAATTATAAAAATTATATTTTTATAATTAAAGTGAAGTTTTAAATTTATAATAGAAGTTCTATTATAAACCAGTATTTTAGAGTTCGTTTTTATAAAATAAATAAAAACGATTGTTGACATTTAAATAAGTTTATAAAGTAGAAATTATCCTTGGATTAAATATTCGGATAATTATTTTAAGACAAACAATTTAGAAATGTTATTAGATTAAATATATTAATCTAATGGTAAGAAGAAATTAAAATCAATTAACAAATTTACTGATAGAATGAAATTGATTTAAATCAACTGTTTAATTGAAAAATTATTATTAGATTAAATGAGTCCTTGTAAAGAAGTTATAAATAGAACTGTGGAATGAAGTTAAAGCGAAGAGTTAATGTTTAAAATAAATAATCATAAACAACGAAGATTTCAAAAGTATGAATATGATGTTATAAAACCATATTCCAAAATAAAACAAGTAAATATGATAAGGGATTAGAATATAGACTTATATTTGTTCTAAGATAAGAACGTTGTTGATCAAGGTCTGAGAGGTAATTTAAAATACCCCAACTTGAACGGCTTCACTTTTATCGAGGAACGATATCAGTTTGTAACGAAAAGGAATGTCAAGATTAGTATAAAGGGAATATGGCAGCGTATTGCAAGTCTTATAACTATAGCGATAAACTAACTCTGTTGACTAGGCTTAAGCGTGACTGTTATGTCAAGATTAGTTATAAAGGGAAATATTACAATGTATGACCAGTTTGAACTATAATGATAAAATAACGTTGTTGACAAGGTAAGTGTGACTGTGATGTTGAGATTAGTTATAAAGAGAATATTACAGCGTATTGCAAGTTTTTACTATAGCGATAAATTAGCTTTGTTGACCAAACTTAAGAGTGATTTTTACATATAGCAGCACTTCCTAGGAAATGAAACAGTTTGATTTGAAATCCACTTATTCGAAATTAATAAGTAACGATGTTTGTCGAAAGAAAATATAAGAATAAGTTTAGAAAGAGAAATTGGAAAATCATATCAGAAAACGATGGCAGCATTTCGATGTTCGAAATGTAATTAGAATTAAACCATTCGGATTTGGAAATATAATTCGACAAAGTCAAATGTTTTAAAGTAAATTATTTTAGGAATTATAATCTGATAGGATCGTTAATACTTCTCTTAAACCAATAAATTATAATGGGATAGGTAATCAGTGTTTAGTTACAAACTTGATAAGAAGTTGTCGTAGAGAACAGAGTTTATAAAGTGGATTGGGAATATAAAGTATGAAAGAGATTTTGGTAAACGAGATAATGGTATTGATTTTCTAAATAAAGAGTTATTTGATAAAGGTGTTCAAATTTCTATAATAGTATGATATTCACCTTTTAAAGTGAATAGTGTTTTAAAAATGAACGTTGGACATATTAAAATGTTTATAATGAAATTGGAATATTTTTCCAATGTAGATAGTGTATATTATCCAAGTGTAAAAAATAAAGAACGTGAAAAGAATGGAAATGTTTCAAACATTAATAATGTATACATCTGAAATATGGGAGAATAAGAATTGGTAATAACTGGGAATGTTTTCCAACAGTGTGAAAAGGGTAAACGGGATTAGAGAAATATCCGGTAAGATATAGGAATTCGAATAATAAAAAAAAAATGTTAAATAAAAGGTGCCCATGGTTGTGTGCGTTTAGTTGTTGATTTGAATGAATGTTTGTTTTACTTCGATAGTTAAATAACCGACAATCGAAGTGTTTTGACCATCGTTGTCAATACGGAGAGACCGGTTGGATTTATTACCCGAAAACCACTTCGTATAGGCATAAGCGCTGCGAATTAGATATGCTGAAGATAGTTGAAGACGGAGTTAAATGCGAGGGTCGTCCTGTTCCAGAATGATGTTTTCTGTTTGTTCAGTCCCAGGACAACTTGGATGGACGAGTGTCTGACAGAATGATGTTTTCTGTTTGTTCAGTTCCAGAATGCAGTTGTGATAGTAGGAGAGAGACGCAGCATGTAGCTATGGGTTCATTTGACAGGAGCTTATGGTTGTAGTCATGTAAATGAGGGGTGCAAGCTTAAATGAAGGGGACTCAGCATGTTTTCTACCTTTAGCAAACAGTGGAGAGTTAATTTTCTAGAAATAAATAAATAAATATAGCGTGTACATTAAGGAATGATGCCATGATCACCTATGAAGGAATTTCGCGAAGAGGAAAAGATGAAATGGAGTGGGGTTTAAAACTTGTACAGGAGCGGTTTAATGTTTGAGGAGGCGCAAGTGTACACAAGAGGATCGGAAAAGATACGGCATGGCGTATTGAAGAGTGGAGTGGGTTTCCATACTTGTATGGGAGCAGACGGGTATATATTTGTGGAAGAATCATGCTGGAGTGTACTAGAGCATGCAAAATTGTTTTAAGGAAAGAAAGTTGTGTATGGTATAAAGTAAACTTGGGTATGTCATTTACTTGGGTTTAGCAAAGTATGGTGAAGTAGGAGTTGCATGCATTCAAAATGAGGACTTGAAAGTTGCGGCTATGGTATGATAAGGGTACTGGAGCCATGCATTTAAGAAGTTAGAGTGGAGAAGCAAGGAAATGGGTGGACGTTGAAAGGAAGAGGGAGAAAGGAATCCACGATGAGGGTAAAGGAGAAATAGAAAAAGAAGAAGGGCGCACTGAAGTTGCTTTGGAATAATTTAAATAGGAGCAGGACGTTGGGTTTTAAACATGGGAAGGAGTATGAATTTTCGGTAGTGGTGTTTGAAACAGAAGGAATAGTGTTATTTTGTTGAACATGGAAGAAACGCTGACGTCAGGCATTGGAAGAAGCGGAACGTACGAGGTTCGGTGGTCTGCTCTGCTGTCCAACGTGAATCAGTTGAAGGGAAAACACGGAGGAGTGCGTGGATTTTTATGGAGTGTGTTTGTTGGTAGAAATAATGAAAATGGTGGACTGTTAGTGGGCGCGTGCTTTAACCCCAAAAGAAAGATACAGTATACTATACTGGAGCACAAAAGTAACAATTATAAAACGAAGCCAAAAAATTGAAATAGGAAGGATTTGCAACCAAGTGTTTGTTGACAAATTTTTGGCAAGTTTTGTTCGTTGAGTTTTCACGATGGAATGGGTTCAGGAGCTTTTACTGGGAACGGATCTGAATAGGTACGAGATAGGAGAAGAGAAAGTACTATTTGAACAGATCAGAGAATATGGTGGGCCGACAAGGAATGGGGACGCAGGCTATACAATATAATCAGTCTGGAATGACACGCCGGTTGTTGCGAATTTTGGTGAATTAAAATGTCTAGTTTAATCGACTGACGCAAATCGTTATTTAACGGTTAACGCGCCAAGGTGAGTAAATTCACTCACTCTGATCTATTTTAAAATATTTTAAATATATTTTAATGTTGTTTGAATGCTGCGTGATGGTCGTTTAGATAAATTACGGTTAAATTTTTTTGAATAATATATATCGTTGCATATATACACAACATGGGGTGGATACCGATTCCATCGATTGTTATATTCCCTAGTAGAAATCGGTGTAAATTGTTTGACTAACATCTATGGATGCGGAAATCTGTTGGAGGAATCCGACCGGATTCCTCGATATTTATATGTATTGTTTGTTTTGTATGCACAGTTCGAACCCGAATTACATTTAAAACCCCATGTGAATAATTGATGTTGAATGAAAAATTCAGCATTTGCTTCGATAAATAAATAAACGATATCGATTAAGAAAGTGGTAACAGTCGACCGTAGACCCATCGGTTTGATAAGAAGTTGATTTGACCGTCTGGCAAATCAACGAAGTTAATTATAAAAATTATATTTTTATAATTAAAGTGAAGTTTTAAATTTATAATAGAAGTTCTATTATAAACCAGTATTTTAGAGTTCGTTTTTATAAAATAAATAAAAACGATTGTTGACATTTAAATAAGTTTATAAAGTAGAAATTATCCTACAATTAAATATTTGGATAATTATTTTAAGACAAACAATTTAGAACTGTTATTAGATAAAATATATTAATCTAATGGTAAGAAGAAATTAAAATCAGTTAACAAATTTATTGATAGAATGAAGTTGATTTAAATCAACTGTTTAATTGAAAAATGATTATTAGATTAAATGAGTCCTTGTAAAGAAGTTATAAATAGAACTGTGGAATGAAGTTAAAGCGAAGAATTAATGTTTAAAATAAATAATCATAAACAACGAAGATTTCAAAAGTACGAATATGATGTTATAAAACCATATTCCAAAATAAAACAAGGAAATATGATAAGGGATTAGAATACAGAATTATATCTGTTCTAAGATAAGAACGTTGTTGATCAAGGTCTGAGAGGTAATTTAAAATGCCCAAACTTGAACGGCTTCACTGTTATCGAGGAACGATATCAGTTTGTAATGAAAAGGAATGTCAAGATTAGTATAAAGGGAATATGGCAGCGTATTGCAAGTCTTAGAACTATTGCGATAAACTAATGCTGTTGACTAGGCTTAAGCATGACTGTTATGTCAAGATTAGTTATAAAGGGAAATATTACAGCGTATGACCAGTTTGAACTATAAGGATAAAATAACGCTGTTGACAAGGTAAGTGTGACTGTGATGTTGAGATTAGTTATAAAGAGAATATTACAGCGTATTGCAAGTTTTTACTATAGCGATAAATTACGGCTGTTGACCAAATATAAGCGTGATTTTTACATATAGCAGCACTTCCTAGGAAATGAAACAGTTTGATTTGAAATCCACTTATTCGAAAGTAATAAGTAACGATGTTTGTCGAATGAAAATATAAGAATAAGTTTAGAAAGAGAAATTGGAAAATCGTATCAGAAAACGATGGCAGCATTTCGATGTTCGAAATGTAATTAGAATTAAACCATTAGGATTTGGAACTATAATTCGATAAAGTCGAATGTATTAAAGTAAATTATTTTAGGAATTATAATCTGATAGGATCGTTAATACTTCGCTTAAACCAATAAATTATAATGGGATATGTAACCAGTGTTTAGTTATAAACTTGATAAGAAGTTGTCGTAGAGAACAGAGTTTATAAAGTGGATTGGGAATATAAAGTACGAAAGAGATTTCGGTAAACGAGATAATGGTATTGATTTTCTAAATAAAGAGTTATTTGATAAAGGTGTTCAGATTTCTATAATAGTATGATATTCACCTTATAAAGTGAATAGTGTTTTAAAAATGAACGTTGGACATATTAAAATGTTTATAATGAAATTGGAATATTTTTCCAATGTAGATAGTGTATATTATCCAAGTGTAGAAAATAAAGAACGTGAAAAGAATGGAAATGTTTCAAACATTAATAATGTATACATCTGAAATATGGGAGAATAAGAGTTGATAATAACTGGGAATGTTTTCCAACAGTGTGAAAAGGGTAAACGGGATTAGAGAAATATCCGGTAAGATATAGGAATTCGAATAATAAAAACAAATGTTAAATAAAAGGTGCCCGTCGTTGTGTGCGTTTAGTTGTTCATTTGAATGAATGTTTGTTTTACTTCGATAGTTAAATAACCGACTATCGAAGTGTTTTGACCATCGTTGTCAATACGGAGAGACCGGTTAGATTTATTATCCGAAAACCACTCCATATTGGCATAAGCGCTGCGAATTAGATATGCTGAAGATAGTTGAAGACGGAGTTAAATGCAAGGGTCGTCCTGTTCCAGAATGATGTTTTCTGTTTGTCCAGTCCCAGGACAACTTGGATGGACGAGTGTCTGACAGAGTATTTCCAACGGTCACACCGTTGATTTTTTACGAATACACCAAGTTGGTGGGGAGAAGGTAACTTCTCTTTATTCTACACCCAATGTGCATTTGTGTAATCAATATGTGATTACGGATTTGACGATGTGGCATTCAAAGTGAATGGTGATCAGATGTTCTGAAGATAGACGTAGCCTCTAGCCTTACAACTAGGAAGTAACAAAAGTTGGGCTAGGCAGCATGGCTAGTTGGGTCATCCCCAAGCAGGGTGTATAATCACCGATCTAGAGAAAATTCATATTTGTTCTTCTTTTCGATTTTGTATCTTCGGATGACGGTTGGATGGCCTAAAACCATGGTGGCAATATATTCGCGACACTCGAGCTAAATGAGTGAGCGGTCATGTGTGGCCGGGTTGCAAGACGTTCTTGTTGAACCCTGAGTGTATCCCCTCTAGAGTACACTGTACGGTAGGTGCTCCCATACCTTGTGTGTTTGAATCCATTCTCAAATAAGCGCCCTGCGGTTTATGATTTTATACTATATATGTGGAGCGTGAGATGCAAGCGTTCTGCTACTTGGTTAGACATTATCATAATAGCACTGGATTTGATATCAAAGATTTTCAAAGTTAAAAAGTATGGCTGGAATTTACTCACACCTGTCCCATGACTGACCCAGAGTTTATTTTGTTTGTTTTCCCTAAACTCTTGGGTGCCCAAATTTGTACGGGCAGTTAAGTGTTTCAGGATTTTGCAGATTCACTTGGAGGAGCTAAAAGCAGAAGACCTTACCATTATTTATTTAAAGATTATTTCCGCTGTGATGTACACCATGTATTATACTCTAATATGGTATGTATATATACAAATTCAGATTTGTATTTCAAACTTGTTATATAATATATTTTATTATTCCGCTTTGAGATTCGTGCTTACTCTGATTATGTTCTGTGAGTTTTTCTTCTCCTTCTATTCTATTAGTTCTATATTTTATTTCTCACCCTCTAAATTCTTTCTATTAATGTCCCGGTATTTTCGATGCTCGAGTAATTGACAGTGTATTTATGTTGATTTTCTGGGTCGAAAATCCCCCGGCCATTACAGTGGTATCAGAGCATAAGGTTAAGTGATTACCTTGGCTTTGTTGCGTAACTCAATGAAGATGGAGTTAGAAATACTCTAGATTGAGTTTGAGTGTATATATACGAGTGAACGTATTTGTAGATTTATATAAAAACTGTTTTATATTGTGTTGACTGGTATGTCGAGTGGTTTATAAATTCTGGTCGAAACAGTAATGCAAACTACATCGATAGGTGTTTCTAAACTCTTGAACAGAGTAATTCGACACAGTATGTTTTGAAAAGAGGGTAAATAAAATAATTTTACCCAAATTATATTTTGATATAAAAAGGAGTATATATCTTGATATTATTATAGTGTTGATCGTTATTACGATCAAATAAGTTTTATAATTGAGTTGGTTATATAAATAACCAATCGAAATATTATAAGTATAATATGCAAAATCGGATGAACTAAACCTGAATTCAAAACCAGAATTGAAAAAAAACTCTAGAAACTTGAGAAGAAGTTGTGAATGAATTCTGGATTAAATATATGGAAATTTTAAGATCCTGGGTGAATTTCGAAATGTTTTCTAAACGTTGTGAAGTGTATTTTGTAGTGATTTCAAAATGAAAATGTTTGAAATAAGTTTTGAAAGTGGTATAGCATTGAACTCACTTTGATCACTGGAAAATAATTCTGATGATGATCGCGACATTATCGGTGTTCATTTTCGAGTTTCTAAGCGACGGATTACTACCAGAGATTTTGTTTTGAATTGTTTTGAAATATTTTGAATTCATACTATTATATGTAAATATATGTGAATTCAAACTAGTTTGAATAAACCCAGGAATTGGAATTCTGAAATTTAAATTTAACTTATAAAGTGATTAAAATGATAAAAGTAGAGTTTAACTTGAAACTAAATTAAATAAATTTGGAATTGGATTGAAGTCAATTAAGTGAAAATCATGTTGGAGTAGAATTTAATTTGATGAAGAAATAGAGTGAATTTGTGAAAGGAAACAAAATATTGAAATTTAACTGATACCGGTTAAATGGAAATTATATTCGATGAACATTGTATTGAAACAGAATTGGAATTGAACTATAGCCAGTTAAGTGGAAACTGCATTAGAATATAATTCAACTTGGTGAAGTAATTGATTTAGATTTTGGATTGGAACCGTGCTTGGTTATGGAATTGGATTATTGAATGATCACTTGGAATTTGAGTGTGAATTGAAATATTGGCTTGATAAAAATGAGAGATTGGATTGAAGATGAACTGATGGGAGATCAACCAAGGAACCGTGCCGAGGAGATACTGACGAAATTCTCTGAAAATTTTAGCTGTTAGGAAATTCTCTGAAAATTTTAGCTGTTAGGAAATTTTCAGAATTTTGAAAATATTCAAAATAAGAAGGAATTAATATTTAATTGGAATTAAGCAGTTCAGTTGAAACTGAAATTATGAAGTGAACCAAAAAGATTTTTAACCTGTTTACAACATAGATTGTAGCATTTTCCCTATCTTAGCAATTTCGAGGACGAAATTATTTTAAGGGGGAAGGAATGTAATGTCCCACATTTGATCGGTTTGTATTTGAATATTTAAATTAGTTTAAATATTGAATTCGTATATTTATATATTTATTAAAATGAAGTTGAACGTATAAAAATATATATTAAATATAATCGAGCCCGTAATATCGCGGCAATTCGTAATTTAACGTTCTAAACTTCAACGGAGTATACAGGATCCATTATTAACCGAATTTCTGTGAAACAAGAAACGTTGGAACCTGTTGAACTATATCTTTCTAACAGAAGTGAAATATGGAGATTTCGTCGTATAGATTGCAAGATATGTCCAAATCAAATATTCAAATAGTCGCTTTAGAATCGTTTATCGACCGTAACGGTTTATTCGAAATAACTTGATACCGGTCGCAAATTTGAACAAGGTTCTTTTGAGACATAGTGATAATTTAATTTTTAGAATTTTACTGTAATTTTTAATTAATTAAATATGCAACTTTTTATTTGAAGTATTTCGCACCCTGTATCGGTATTTCGGGATTTCAAAATATGAGTCAAACTACCGGTACTATTATATTTCTGGGATCGTGGCTCATCACTGGACACGATCGTAATCTCACTTCTGTCTATAGCGGCTCCGACATGAACGGGAATTTAAGTAATTCGAACTTATAACAATATATATATATATATATATATATATTAAAATGGTATAAATATCTATCCTATTCCTAATGACCTACGCATGTGATTTCTCCATCAGGACATGCTACCTAATAATACATCACGAAAAGGCACATGCAGACCCATGCACCTCTCTCTACGCCTTATACTAACCTACAACATTTCCTATTTCTTAACAAGTAAGAAAAACTGTACAAACCTACCTTCCCTACATATACCCGAGTTCTCACCAAATGAAGCCTCCCCTCTACGTTGTACTTTTAACAACTACCATAGGCTATCCTCTATTTCGTAGCAATGAAGTAACCAGGAAATACAAAAAAAAGACTTACCCTATAACATTATACTGTAGGCTACTGTACAACACTTAAAGGTTAAGAAATCTCATATTATAAATACAGCTTCCCGTCCATTTTTCTGAAACAAAAACCCAGCCGTCATGTTTTGCTCTTCCACTTAATAAAATTCGAGATCCAAAAACAAATTGAAACAGGTGATGGGTAAATGGGCAGAGCTTCTTTGCTTCGATTTTCCGGCAAGAAAGGAAAGAGGAGGATGGACGCAAAGACTTGAGGTTTTAAATTCATGGAGTCATGGACTAAGAAGTGAGGCGCGCTGGTTATACAGGGAGGAGTTATTGGCAAAATCCAAAGATGCAGCTGTGATAGTAGGAGAGAGACGCAGCATGTAGCTATGGGTTCATTTGACTGGAGCTTATGGTGGTAGTCATGTAAATGAGGGGTGCAAGCTTAAATGAAGGGGACTCAGCATGTTTTCTACCTTTAGCAAACAGTGGAGAGCTAATTTTCTAGAAAGAAATAAATAAATATAGCGTGTACATTTAGGAATGATGCCATGATCACCTATGAAGGAATTTCGCGAGGAGGAAAAGATGAAATGGAGTGGGGTTTAAAACTTGTACAGGAGTGGTTTAATGTTTGAGGAGGCGCAAGTGTACACAAGAGGATCGGAAAAGATACGGCATGGCGTATTGAAGAGTGGAGTGGGTTTCCATACTTGTATGGGAGCAGACGGGTATATATTTGTGGAAGAATCATGCCGGAGTGTACTAGAGCATGCAAAATTGTTTTAAGGAAAGAAAGTTGTGTATGGTATAAAGTAAAGTTGGGTATGTCATTTACTTGGGTTTAGCAAAGTATGGTGAAGTAGGAGTTGCATGCATTCAAAATGAGGACTTGAAAGTTGCGGCTATGGTATGATAAGGGTACTGGAGCCATGCATTTAAGAAGTTAGAGTGGAGAAGCAAGGAAATGGGTGGACGTTGAAAGGAAGAGGGAGAAAGGAATCCACGTTGAGGGTAAAGGAGAAATAGAAAAAGAAGAAGGGCGCACTGAAGTTGCTTTGGAATAATTTAAATAGGAGCAGGACGTTGGGTTTTAAACATGGGAAGGAGTATGAATTTTCGGTAGTGGTGTTTGAAACAGGAAGGAATAGTGTTATTTTGTTGAACATGGAAGAAACGCTGACGTCGGGCATTGGAAGAAGCGGAACGTACGAGGTTCGGTGGTCTGCTCTGCTGTCCGATGTGAATCAGTTGAAGGGAAAATGCGGAGGAGTGCATGGATTTTTATGGAGTGTGTTTGTTGGTAGAAATAATGAAAATGGTGGACTGTTAGTGGGCGCGTGTTTTAACCCCAAAAGAAAGATACCGTATACTATACTGGAGCACAAAAGTAATAATTATAAAAGGAAGCCAAAAATTTGAAATAGGAAGGATTTGCAACCAAGTGTTTGTTGACAAATTTTTGGCAAGTTTTGTTCGTTGAGTTTTCATGATGGAATGGGTTCAGGAGCATTTACTGGGAACGGATCTGAATAGGTACGACATAGGAAAAGAGAAAGTACTGTTTGAACAGATCAGAGAATACGGTGGGCCGACTAGGAATGGGGACACAGGCTATACAATATAATCAGTCTGGAATGACACATCGGTTGTTGTGAATTTTGGTGAATTAAAATGTCTGGTTTAATCGACTGACGCAAATCGTTATTTAACGGTTAACGCGCCAAGGTGTGTAAATTCACTCACTCTGATCTATTTTAAAATATTTTAATTATATTTTAATGTTGTTTGAATGCTGTGTGATGGTTGTTTAGATAAATTACGGTTAAAATTTGTTGAATAATATATATCGTTGCATATATACACAGCATGGGGTGGATACCGATTCCATCGATTGGGATATTCCCTAGTAGAAATCAGTGTAAATTGTTTGACTAACATCTATGGATGCGGAAACCGATTGGAGGAATCCGACCGGATTCCTCGATATTTATATGTATTGTTGGTTTTGTTTGCACAGTTCGAACCCGAATTACATTTAAAACCCCATGTGAATATGTTGAATGAAAAATTCAGCATTTGCTTCGATAAATAAATAAACGATATCGATTAAGAAAGTGGTAACAGTCGACCGTAGAACAATCGGTTTGATAAGAAGTTGATTTGACCGTCAGGCAAATCAACGAAGTTAATTATAAAAATTATATTTTTATAATTAAAGTGAAGTTTGAAATTTATAATAGAAGTTCTATTATAAACCAGTATTTTAGAGTTCGTTTTTATAAAATAAATAAAAACGATTGTTGACATTTAAATAAGTTTATAAAGTAGAAATTATCCTTGGATTAAATATTCGGATAATTATTTTAAGACAAACAATTTAGAAATGTTATTAGATTAAATATATTAATCTAATGGTAAGAAGAAATTAAAATCAGTTAACAGATTTACTGATAGAATGAAGTTGATTTAAATCAACTGTTTAATTGAAAAATTATTATTAGATTAAATGAGTCCTTGTAAAGAAGTTATAAATAGAACTGTGGAATGAAGTTAAAGCGAAGAGTTAATGTTTAAAATAAATAATCATAAACAACGAAGATTTCAAAAGTATGAATATGATGTTATAAAACCATATTCCAAAATAAAACAAGTAAATATGATAAGGGATTAGAATATAGACTTATATTTGTTCTAAGATAAGAACGTTGTTGATCAAGGTCTGAGAGGTAATTTAAAATACCCCAACCTGAACGGCTTCACTTTTATCGAGGAACGATATCAGTTTGTAACGAAAAGGAATGTCAAGATTAGTATAAAGGGAATATGGCAGCGTATTGCAAGTCTTATAACTATAGCGATAAACTAACGGTGTTGACTAGGCTTAAGCGTGACTGTTATGTCAAGATTAGTTATAAGGGGAAATATTACAATGTATGACCAGTTTGAACTATAATGATAAAATAACGTTGTTGACAAGGTAAGTGTGACTGTGATGTTGAGATTAGTTATAAAGAGAATATTACAGCGTATTGCAAGTTTTTACTATAGCGATAAATTAGCTTTGTTGACCAAACTTAAGCGTGATTTTTCCATATAGCAGCACTTCCTAGGAAATGAAACAGTTTGATTTGATTCGAAATTAATAAGTAACGACGTTTGTCGAAAGAAAATATAAGTATAAGTTTAGAAAGAGAAATTGGAAAATCATATCAGAAAACGATGGCAGCATTTCGATGTTCGAAATGTAATTAGAATTAAACCATTCGGATTTGGAAATATAATTCGACAAAGTCAAATGTTTTAAAGTAAATTATTTTAGGAATTATAATCTGATAGGATCGTTAATACTTCGCTTAAACCAATAAATTATAATGGGATAGGTAATCAGTGTTTAGTTACAAACTTGATAAGAAGTTGTCGTAGAGAACAGAGTTTATAAAGTGGATTGGGAATATGAAGTATGATAGAGATTTTGGTAAACGAGATAATGGTATTGATTTTCTAAATAAAGAGTTATTTGATAAAGATGTTCAAATTTCTATAATAGTATGATATTCACCTTTTAAAGTGAATAGTGTTTTAAAAATGAACGTTGGACATATTAAAATGTTTATAATGAAATTGGAATATTTTTCCAATGTAGATAGTGTATATTATCCAAGTGTAGAAAATAAAGAACGTGAAAAGAATGGAAATGTTTCAAACATTAATAATGTATACATCTGAAATATGGGAGAATAAGAATTGGTAATAACTGGGAATGTTTTCCAACAGTGTGAAAAGGGTAAACGGGATTAGAGAAATATGCGGTAAGATATAGGAATTCGAATAATAAAAACAAATGTTAAATAAAAGGTGCCCATGGTTGTGTGCGTTTAGTTGTTGATTTGAATGAATGTTTGTTTTACTTCGATAGTTAAATAACCGACTATCGAAGTGTTTTGACCATCGTTGTCAATACGGAGAGACCGGTTGGATTTATTATCCGAAAACCACTTCGTATAGGCATAAGCGCTGCGAATTAGATATGCTGAAGATAGTTGAAGACGGAGTTAAATGCAAGGGTCGTCCTGTTCCAGAATGATGTTTTCTGTTTGTTCAGTCCCAGGACAACTTGGATGGACGAGTGTCTGACAGAGTATTTCCAATGGTCACACCGTTGTTTTTTATGAATACACCAAGTTGGTGGGGAGAAGGTAACTTCTCTTTATTCTACACCCAGTATGCATTTGTTTAATCAATATGTGATTAGGGATTTGACGATGTGGCATTCAAAGTGAATGGTGATTAGATGTTCTGAAGATAGACGTAGCCTCTAGCCTCACAACTAGGAAGTAACAAAAGTTGGGCTAGGCAGCATGGCTAGTTGGGTCATCCCCAAGCAGGGTGTATTGTCACCGATCTAGAGAAAATTCATATTTGTTCTTCTTTTTAATTCTGTATCTTCGGATGACGGTTGGATGGCCTACAACCGTGGTGGCAATATATTCGCGACACTTAAGCTAAATGAGTGAGCGGTCATGTGTGGCCGGGTTGCAAGACGTTCTTGTTGAACCCTGAGTGTATCCCCTCTAGAGTACATTGTTCGGAAGGTGCTCCCATACCTTGTCTGTTGGAATCCATTCTCAAATAAGCGCCCTGCGGTTTATGATTTTATACTATATATGTGGAGCGTGAGATGCAAGCGTTCTGCTACTTGGTTATTTACTTGGTTAGACATTATCATAATAGCACTGGATTTGATATCAAAGATTTTCAAAGTTAAAAAGTATGGTTGGAATTTACTCACACCAGTCCCATGACTAACCCAGAGTTTATTTTGTTTGTGTTCCCTAAAATCTTGGGTGCCCAAATTTGTACGGGCAGTCAAGTGTTTCAGGATTTTACAGATTCACTTGGAGGAGGTAAAAGCAGAAGACCTCACCATTAGTTATTTAAAGATTATTTCCGCTATGATGTATACCATGTATTATACTCTGATATGGTATGTATATATACAAATTCAGATTTGTATTTCAAACTTGTTATATAATATATTTTATTATTCCGCGGTGAGATTCGTGCTTACTCTGATTCTGTTCAGTGAGTTTTTCTTCTTCTTCTATTCTATTAGTTCTATCTTTTATTTCTCACCCTCTAAATTCTTTCTATTAATGTCCCGGTATTTTCGATGCTCGAGTTATTAACAGTGAATTTATGTTGATTTTCTGGGTCGAAAATCCCCTGGCCATTACACAGTGCATCACTCAAATATCAATGCAAACAGGAGTTTAGTGAACAAGAACATAACCAAGAAACAAAACAGCAATATGGTGAAATTTTCAAAGCTCACTACAGTCAGCAACATGGATCATACACAAAGGAGCAGATTCATTTAGACAGTGAAAATCACAGTAGCATGGAGTTCAGCCTAAAGTGTTACAAATGTGTCGAGTTCAACTCAGGTCAGCTCATAAGAATTTAACCAGTCTGAACATGGTTGAGTACAAAGTGAAAGATACAGCAAAACATTGGTGCAGCCCAACCAAACATTGATCAAGCAAACAGTTCAGCCAAGCATGGGTGAAAATTTGGTGATACAGCAGCTTATAGCAATACATGTTGCTCAGATATAAGCAAGTGAATGTAGACAAGTTCTCAATGTTTGTATGTATAAATATGCAGTTCAAGTGAATAGAGCATGTGTGCAAGTGGTGTCAACGACACACAGTTTTTTCAAATGGACAGGTACAAATGCAAGTGATACACATAAATGATGTAGCCCAAAAACCAAAGTGGTCAAGACAGTTTTGATGTCCAAGTAAGCACAGGTATAACAACCAAGCAAACATGAAAATACATATGCAACTATGATCAAGTATGGATGGGTCAAAATTGGTCGACCCAGTGTGTCAAAATTTCATGTGACATGAAGCCTACACAAACAACAACATTCAAGCAGCAAGTCAAGAATGAATACAAGGCAGTTTTTTGACATGGGGCAGTGCATAGTCAAGCAGTGAGCACAGGTGCATGTAAAGTGATAGCAGCATGGATGGTTCAAAAGTAAAGGTGTATAAAGCAGAGATGTACAAGGCAGATGATATTCTTGTATCAAACTCATATATACATGCCTGGCAGTAACTAAATGGTATGATGCAACAACTATGGTGATACAATAAAAAGCACAAATAAAGCTTCCAGGAATTACTGAGCAACATGATTTTATTCCAGAAATTAACTGTAAATAGTTTTAAGGCCAGTTCAAACTACTTGAGGGAACGTAAGGAAACAAATCTTTGAGGAATTACTACAACAAATCATCTTTGGGAAGGCAAGCAGAATCAAGGCAAAATCTTTTTTAACTGTCTTGGCAAGTAGTAAAAGTCTGTTATAAGGGATACATGTGTACAAGATCATTTCAGGAAACAAGTATTAATCATGCTATTTTTTTTCAGGAAACAACAATGAAATAAGAAGTCTTTGACAAGAAAGCCATCCAGGTTTTTAAACCATTCACACAAGCATATTTGGCAAGCATGCTTAAGTTTCCAGAATTTATGGCAAGAAAACTTTTGACAAATATTCAGTCAACATTTTTGACAAGAAAATTATTCCAGAAATCAACTATGAGTCACGACATCATCTTTGGACAGATAATTTGTTTTCTGGTTTGAAAAAGTTTAGTTTGGCATGTTTTCAATGTTTCCAGAAATTTAGCAAATTTATGTTTGGCAAGTTCTTTCCCAATCAACAATTCGAAATCAAGTCAATTTTTTAAATCGAGGCACAAAAAGGCAACAGTTTTTTCTTGGGAAGGTAATTCTTTCAAATTTCATTCCAAGGGCCGAATTAAATCAAGACAACGACTCACAAATCACGCAAGGACAAATTAGAAGTTTTAGTGAAGTCCAGAATTACATTCAGGTTCATTATTCACAATTTTTAATTCGAGCGAAATCAAAAGAGGAAACCAAAAATTTCAGATCAAATCATTCAGCGAAATCAGAGCAATTTAGGATTTTTATAATCCTATTTCTAACACCGTATCATCATTGGCAAACTATCAAGACCAACAATAATCAATTCAAGTAATCAAAGATAAAAATTCAGAGGACTTACAAATTGCTAGGTTTTCAAACTCGAGGCATCAGAGTTGCAATTCGATCGAAGGAAAATTCCCAAATTGACTGACAAACATTATCGCCCATCCTATCAGAGATTTCACAAAGAAATATCGATTTCTTCTGCAACGAATTAGAGCCAAGTGACAAACCCTAGCCGACATTTATTTTTCTCTAGAGTACAAAAGGAGATCGGGCAAAAACAAAGAAAATGGGGCCGGCCAAGTATTCATGGGCTAAGCCAAACTTTTAAGGAGATGACCTTTATCTCTAAATCCTAGGGCTTTTATTAAGTTTGTTTTGTATTTTTTTTAACTAGACTTGTAAATCGTTCAAAACAGTTTCTAGAAGTCTGTAAAATCTAGGCTACGTGTTACAGGTTTGTAATACGGGAAAATCTGGTCGAGGGGATATCGATCGGTCTAGGGTTTTGAGCGTAGGGTTAGAATAGGAGCAGGGTTTGCGAGTGTACATGGTCTTGTATGCGTGATCTGTTCTATCACCTAGTAGAAACCTTAGAAATGCAGCAGTAGGCAGGGTTTTGCCGAAGCTGGGTATATCTGTGTGTGATTTATCGTCTGCATTTCTGTTTCTGCTATATTCTGTTATCTGTTTATTATTATATATCTTGTTAAATTTTTAATTCAGTTAAAAACTATGAAAAACCCTATTCACCCCCCTCTAGGGTTATTCTAGATCCAACACCATTTACATGCTGGAAGGCTTCTCTGGTTGCTGCATGTAAGTTGGTATCAATTCTCCCATCTACAATAACAGATACAACCATTTCATTATGTCTGCCAATTGCTCGAAAACGAGACAAACCAATTATATCCACCAAACACTTACATGTGTGTGTGTAGATATATATATATACATACATACATATATATATATATATATATATGGAGTATATTGCCTTGGGAAAAGGTATTAAGTGGCTGATCTGCATATTGTTTGATATGAAGTGGTTAGGACTAGGTCCCGTTCCTAAGGTTCATTCCTTAGTTCTAAGTCCAAGTCATCGGACCTACCCTTCTAAGTTTTTAGTGGTTTTTAGGTCCTCTTTTGTCCTATAACATATTAAAAGGTCCAAATAGACCATAGTGTGAGTAAGGTATTTCTCCAAGTAATGTTCGCTTCTTATCTAGGGGCTAGTGAAGGCTGACCCAGAGACAAATTATATATAAAAATGGACAAAATGAACAATCGTCTAAGTGAAGTATTAAGTGTCTAGGAGATCACCCGTAGGAACAACTAGATAGTAACAAGAGGGTCTACCAGAAGGTTTTCTTAAATGAAGTTGTGTTCCAATTTTCTAACCTAAATCAGATAGCAAGTGGTCGTTCCTATTTCACGACTTACAAGGGGTGTTCTATGACGTTGACGTTAGAGATGTGGTTTTATGTGGCTAGGGGTCTACCAAAGGTTATTAAGTGACTATAGAGATGTCTGCCCTAAATAAAATTCGGCAATGGCCTTAGGTGTGTATAGCCTGCCTCGTGGAGTATTAAGTGACTGTGAAGAAGTCCTCCTTTAAATTTACGAGTAGGGTATTAAGTGGCTGTAGGGAAGTCTGTCCTTAAATTTACACGTTGGACTTATGTGGCTATAAAGATGTCCGTCTTATATGTTTAATTGTGTATGTTTTTGTTTACATCAAAAATGGTCTAAACACCCAAGGTGCTAAAGTGTACTTCACCAATTTGGTAAGAAATAAATGGAACTGTGTTTAATCAGCAATAAAAAGTGAAAAATGCGAGAAAAGTAAAGTAGAGACGAGATTTAGAGTGGTTCGGCCGTTAACGAGGCCTACGTCCACTATGAAGGTGATTTCCTACCTTATAATGAGAATTACAAAGTACATCCACTCTCTCTTTTCATACATTTCTATATCCACTTAATATACCCTCGTTTATATATTTCAAACTGAGGAATTATACAAGAGAGTAGTAGAATTTGAGGAGAAGAAGGATGAATGGATGATTGAGAAGAGGAATGTTTTCCTTTTCCTTCATCGTAAGATTGTCCTTGACGCCATGGCTGAATCTGTAGTTGAGGATCAAACTCAATAGTACTTTGTCCTTTTTTTATCCGTCCTCCTTTATGTTGGTAGCCATGGTGTATTTATAGGTGAACTTCCCTTGGTAAATGATCTGGAATCCATTTATCCAGGCTGTGGATCGTTCATTCTTTTAGTTACAACTATGCCACCAACTAGCTGTAGCCAGCTGTCCGTGGCTGTATCCAGTCATCATGTGCGGACGGCTCGTTGGAACGAGTATCTTGAATAGCTGAGCGGGTACAATGTAAGAGAGTGTCTTGTGAGCGCTTTGGGAGATCTTGAGAGAGCGGAATGCGGGTCTGGAGTTGATTCCCCTTTGTTCCATGCGCGACCATCCTTCTTGGTCTAAGGGCGCTCGTCTTCTTGCTGCCTTTGTATGGCGCTGTTAGGCTTTATGGCTATGTTATGAGGTCGCTCCCGCTTATATTGAATGGGCGACTTGCTTTACTTCGGTGTTTCAGCGGTTCTCAGGATCTGCGACCTTTATCTTCATCGGGTCGCACTTCTCATAATATGTTATGCCGTTGTCTTTGGTCACACTAGTTGACTTAACCTGCCTTGGGTTCGATATGTGCGGTTGCATCGTGCATGACCGACCCTGGTGATATCCGACTTGTATCCTTTCCCCAATGTGCGTATTGATTTTTAGGTATTAACACTTGGCCCTCGAAGTTCGTGATTCCTTTTTGTATGGAATCACTGGCTTTGACATATTTGATCGAACATTGGTTGGTGGTTTTGTCCTGACTTGTCGAGGGCCCGGTCGTGCCAAATATTAAGATTACTTCATCGTCGCTGATTGGTATTGTCTTTTCCTCTGAGTGAAAGGCTCGATGTATCTTTTTGATTACTGTGCGAATAGCTGAATTTCGGGATGCCAGTTGGGACTTAATGAGACACTTCTTGCGTAATTGAGCACTAAGCTGACGTGGTGAGAATGTACTGGATGGATTAGGTTCAACGTTCTGCGCTATCACAGATAGCTTATATTTTCAAAATTTGGATATTTTGACAATTGCCTGCCTTTGGCCATTTGGCGGGATATTTCCCGGGTACGTTAAACCGGATCACCAGATCCTAATTGATCTGTCATATCACAAAAAGGGGCTTCTAGTCCTCTTAAGTATTGTCTCTTCATTTTCCCTCTTTTATATTTTTCAATAAGCTCATTTTAATGGCATTTTCATCGTAGAAGACCTCGTTGTTGCTTCTTGAGGCTTCGATTCTCTTTACTTGATCGATCGTCTTGCCCATCCTCCTCTGGTCGATGGTTTCTCTCAACTTTGTTTTCGGCTACAATGCTCCTTTCTTCGAGTTGAATTTCACTTGTAAGTGAATTTTCTTCTTTTTATCTATGATTCTGGGTTAACTCTTTTAGCTTTGTAAAGGAGGATTCTCAATTGGCAACACCGAGTTGCTGGGACACATGGTTGCGATATTTGAGAAGCGTTGATTTGACTTGGTATGTGCTTGGACTTTTGGCAGAATCCTTTGGTGATAAACGTTAGCCCTTTTTACGTTGGCAAGTCATTTACCGAAATGACTAAGAGACGATATCCCCTAATTCTCCATGCCTTAACCGGGTGTTCAATGGAATACTTATATCGTGGCGATACTTTTGCTTTTCCTTTTGACCCTTAACCATTTAGTTTGTAATTTCTTTTTAAGCATACTTATCTGTGCTTTCATGTGACTAACCGCCTGTTCATCTCAATTCCAGTTAACTCATTATGTCTGGGGAACAAGAGGATTTGGATCGGGCAAGTGAGGTTGCCCCAGCTACTGGTTCTGGTTTGGCTGTTAGTCAGATTCATCCCCAACCTCACTTTTTTGACGGGGTGGCGGCCGGCTGTCGTAAATCGATGCTTCTTTTTGATTAGTTTTTACAAATGTGCAATCGCTTTGGGTTTTCACAAGATGAAACCAGATTTCCCAGAAAGGGAGAGTTGGCAGATTGTCCGCCCTCCGGGTATGTAGCGATTAATTATCACATGATGTCCAATGGGGCGATTCCCCACTTCAAACCTGATCTAGAATCCATTTTACGGCAACTGGTCATTTCCCCATATCAGCTGCATCTAGTGGGTATAAAATCTTGCTTGGGATGTACATACTTTTCATGAAGGTCCAACAGCGGGAACCCATGTTTGCGGATACTTGCTCTTTATATACTTTTAAGATGAGGGAGGTAGATGGTCCCTCTTTCTTTTTTATGGAGAGTATGCATGATATAATTATCACTGGTTTGACGGATGGAGCTAAGGGGTTTCCGGATCAATATTTCTTTGTCCGGTGTCCTGGTAGATTTCATGGACGATGGGCCGAAGGAGGTAATTATACCTTTGCTCCTGGAGTTCCTACTCCTTTTCTCTTTCTCATCTGGTTTTCTTTCTGACTTTTGTAGTGATTCCTTTTGTTGCGAGACTTACTTTGGATCAAGGCCTCCTTAATTCTTTAATTTCTATTGACAAAAGGGAAAGGAGCAGAGAGGTGTTGCTTTCATAGGAAAACCTCCGTAAGTACCAATTAATTTGCCTTACACGATCTCTCGGAAAAGCTTTTGTTCACTCCTAAAGTCCTGCTGGTAAGCTTTTGAAAGTGAAACGTTTAATCCTTGATATGAGCGATCGACCTTCGTTGCTGATTACCGAAGGGGGTGATAAGAGAGTTAACGAGAATGCATATGGTTTGAGGGTCGATGTAACTTCTGGAACAACCGCCGGGAGTTTTGCTTGTCCTGTTTTTTAGGCGGAAGGTTCCTCAAGGACATTTGGAGACCTGGGGGATTTGGACTCTGCCGAATATTTGAGCCAAGGTGATGTGGTGATGCCTGACCCCGTTGTATCTGGTATTGGAGGAATGCGAGGGCCTGCTTAGCGTCTTGAGAAAGCCTCTGTTTTCATACCTTCCCCAGGAACCGGTTTTGACACCATTTTACTTACGGCATGATTTCCCGTTAGTTTGACAATCTCTGAATGCTTGCTGAACTCATACTTTGTTTATTTCCCAGGTGTGAATGCAGACTGCTCCTTGTCAGATAGTTTCTCCCAACAAGCTGATCTTTCAGATCCACGAAGCCTCCTACAGTCTTGTTTTTCCTGTTATTCAAAGCGCCCTCAATTATCTTCAAGTTTTCAGGTCCGACATACTTCTGAACTTTCAATGGTTGATTCTTTAAGGCGCAAGGGACTTGATCAGGCTAAGATGCTTGCACCGACTGAGTCTTCTGCGAGATCTATTGTCCCGACTCTTGCTCAAATATAAATAATACGTGATCATCCACCTTATACGGTTCCTCCTAGAAATTCCACGCTCAAGGAGCACTTCAGTGGTTGGGACTTGAGGGGAATGCATTTTGATTTGGATTTACACCCTCACGATAGGCGAAATGATGCGAAGAATTTGGACGCCATAAAAAGTGGTGTGAGCAATCGACTTGGTGTTGTTAAGGATCAATTAGAGACACAGTTGAATCTGGTCATGAAAGATGTTGATAAGCAATTAGATCATTGGGCCAAATTCGGTTCTGAGTTCCAGAGATTGAATGCTCGACACCTTGACAATATCGAAACCTTGGAAAATGACAAAGCTGGTCTGATCCACTTGATTAAATCCCAAGAATCTGAGATGACTTCTTTAAGGAGCGGTCGTGATAAAGTGGACAGCTTAGAGGCCAGAAATGTCGAGCTCAAGAAGGAATTGGAGGGTGTAGAGCGTAGCTCTTAGAGACTCGATCTGCTCGAGAACTTGCTGAGCGCCATATGGCCTTTGAAAAACAGGCTTTGATTTCTTTAGAGGAGGAAAACATGGCTCTCGAAGGCCAACTTGCTTCCCAGTGTGGAACCCTCGGAAATTTTGAAAAGGATAAGATCAAGTTGCAAAAAGTCTCGATGAAGCTAGAAATGGAATTGACAATACTCTGTTTCAATTTTATGTTTGCAGTGTCATGAGCCGTGGAAGCTTGAGTTACTTGGGTAAGGATTTTCCGTGGATTTTGGCCCTTGTTTGGGAGCAAATACTTTCGTATTCCGACGATGTCGATGATGAGTTTCTACAAGAACAACTTTTAGAAGAGAAAGACCGCGAGGCTCTAGTTAAGGGTAGGAGGATTTTGATGAACGAGCGAGCTCAATCGCTTAGGAAGGAACGTTTAGACGCTATGATTTCTTGTGCCCCACCTGACTCCGTTGGGGTTGATACTTGAGCCCCATTATTCCTCCAACAGATCGCTCTACCTCGGATGTCGCTAGAGCTCAACCTGTTATTGAGTGTTCATATCAAGAAAATGTTGTGGCACAGTGCGCGAGTTACGGCTACACTTCTTTAAATGCGGACGATCGTGGAGCTGACTTCGTATATCCAGTAGCTTCAGGTAAAATTGACATCTATCAATGTGCCCCAGATCTGGATTTTCTTATTTCTTCACTTGGGATTGCTGAGTTTAGTGCTTGTTACCCTGTTGCATCAAGTGTGCTTCGCCCTCTCCTTTAGGTGCTTGCGGCGCTGCTGCCCAGCCTGCTACCGTCGACTCTGTTTTGATCTCCACCAGTATTTATCCTCCCACCATACCTTCATCGGATGACCCACTTTTACCAGATGCGTTCGATATGGAAGATGAGGACGAGATTTGGAATACCAAGGCTGTGTCCACCCTGAAACGCAAAAGAAAGCCAACTGGTTAATAATTGAAGATCACACGTCTTTTTCCTTTTGTCGACTCTTTTGTGTAGCTGGATCAGCAAAAGCCTGAACAATTGGTCCATCCTTCCATGTATAAAAATAGCACTTGTGACCTTTATGGTCTGATTTCAGTTTATTTTCTTTTACTTGTCACGTACTTAGACCGGTTGTTTGTGCGAGTGCCGGCCCTCGCTTAATATTTTATATTTGCGGACTTACGTTTGTATCGCTTAGGGGCTATCATAGTTTTATTACTTTCATTCTTATGAGTTGTCGTACTTTTAGTTTGTTGTTCGCGCAAATCTTATCGTTCAAATAGTTCTCGTAACGAAGTTATAACTAGGCCGTGGTATGTTTTGAGTGGGAATTGGTGATTTTTAACACAATGGTGATGTCCCCATACCAAAGCTCTTTTTAATTTCAATGATTCTGTTGATTTCGCATCATAATTTGGTCAATTCATGATTTCTTAAAAGAAACGCGTGGTTATTATGTGTTTTCTTTTGGGTGCCCCCATAGGAGGTCTCGGGTTTCAATTTTGACCCAAGTTCAACCTTGTTTGTCCTGATTTTTCTAGGACTGAAAGACCTTGTTGGATACCCCCATATGGCTAGGATTTCTGGTACCCCCTTTCAGCTAGGATTTCTGCTTAGTAATCCAACCTTGGCTTTGTTTGACTTGGTTAACAACAAAGAACAAGAATGGACACCCCCTTTCGGTTAGGGTTTCTGTTTTGTGCTGGTCCTTCTAGCATGTTTAATCCTTTCCCATTTTATGCTTCATCCCGAGGAGCGGACACTAGTTTATCTCCATGAGCCTTGATTCAAAGAAATAAACTTCGTTCCCTTCACCTAACAAGGCGCCCCCCGTGACTGGCAATTTTTTCCGTTTCGGGACATGTTGGTTTTTCCGACTTTCTGCCTTACCTTAGGACACAGACATTGGTTTACCTCATTGATTTTTTTTCTCAAGTTGGAAAACTTGTGTCCAACAGCTAGGAAGGTCACCTAAGAAGTTGCTTCTTCGGTGGGCTTAGCAATTTTATCCATGGGACATTTTTACCATCTCCCTTCCAGCGAATGCTTGCTTAAGGAAGTTCCACCTTTTGGCTTGTTGTTTGTCTTTAGACAGCATACCTTGTTGAGATGACATGCCTATACATCTGATTTGGTTTGCATGTCTCTCGCGATGCTTTCGAATCATCTTTCTCAAGATATGCTTCAAGAACCTTCCCTTTGCAATTAAGATGGGCATGATTAGCTGCTCCTATCATGTCTACATTTGAAAAATCAGTTTTCAGTGTACAGTGATGAGTGCGGTACTCAAGTAAGCACATGATAACTTTCTCTGCATATGGCGTTTGTAAGTGATTCATCACCAAACATGAATGTAGCAAGTGGCAAAACAAAGTTTAACGACTACTACTTCTTAAGGAAACATAATACAAAAGAAAAACTGAGTAATAAGGCGGAATCACGGGAATTTTAGTTCAAAATTCCATGATCAGGACACCAATCGCTGATCCTTAGTCACGCATTAGTTCCCGACTATTTCAGGCCCTTTCCACGGAGGGTTTGCTGCCCCTTGATTGTAGAGAAATGGGACAGTGGCCTCGCACATATTGTTGTAAATGGTTCTTTCTAACCTGCCTCTCGATTAGCGACTTCAAATGTTTGCATTCATTTGTATTGTGTCCTGGTTGGTCATGGAATTGACAGAACCTTCCTGATTTCATGGTAGCATTTCTGACTTGCAACCATTATGGGATTGGATATTTTATAATCTCCTTCGTTGCCCTGAAGATATTCTCTATGGTGTCATTGAGGGGGCTAAACTCGGATTTTTTGAAAAAATGCGGTCTCCTTCTGTGCTGCTTGGCTTCGCCTATTGCACCCAGGATATACTTTCGCTTTTCATCTCATTCCGCGGAACGAGCGCTTTTCTCTTTGCCAGATCTTTGCCAGGATCCATAATTATGACAGGCAGCTTCCGGAATGGAACTTTCTTGTTCGGCGGAATATTCCATTTCGCTTGCACGACTTGTTTGAGCGAACGGATCGTCAGTGACACCTGCTGCGGCTTTTATGGAAGAGGCCTGGACTACGAACATTGACTCGATTTTCTTTATCAACGCATTGCTTGCAATATTTATTTGACTCGTTATCCCTGTCATTGCTTCTTCCAGCTGCCTTCTGATTATGGCCACCTCGACTTGTAATGGTTCCTTTTCTCCGGAACGGATGGTAGGCGATGTGTCAGCGCCGGAGACGTCACCAATTTTGTCTGCAACAATTTCTCTCAGCATGATCATGATCTCAGGTACAACGCTTCCCAGAAAATCTCGTCAGATCTGGATAGAAAGAGAAACGGACAAGGCCCCACGGTGGACGCCAAAATGTTTACACCAAAAATGGTTCAAACAGCCAAGGTACTAAACTGTACTTCACCAATTTGGAAAGAAATAAATGGAACCGTGTTTAATCAGCAATAAAAAGTGAAAATGCGAGAAAAGTAAAGTAGAGACAAGATTTAGAGTGGTTTAGCCATTAACGAGGCCTACGTCTACTATGAAGGTGATTTCTTGCCTTATAATGAGAATTATAAAGTACATCACTCTCTCTTTTCATACATTTCTATATCCACTCAATATACCCTCGTTTATATATTTCAATCTGAGGAATTATACATGAGAGTAATAGAATTTAAGGAGAAGACGGATGAATGGATGATTGAGAAGAGGGATGTTTTCCTTTTCCTTCATCGTAAGATTGTCCTTGACGCCATGGCGGAATCTATAGTTGAGGATCAAATTCAGTAGTACTTTGCCCTTTTTTTAGCCATCCTCCGTTATGTTGGTAGCCATGGTGTATTTATAGGTGAACTTCCTTGGGTAAATGATATGGAATTCGTTTATCCAGTCTGTCGATCGTTCATTCTGTTAGTTACAACTATGTCACCGGCTAGCTGTAGCCAGCTGTCCGTAGCTGTATCCAGTCATCATGTGCGGACGGCTCGTTTGAACGAGTATCTTGAATAGCTGAGCGGGTACAATGTAAGCGAGCATCCTGTGAGCGCTTTGGGAGATCTTGTGAGAGCTGAATGCGGGTCTGGAGTTGATTCCCCTTTGTTCCTTGCGCGACCGTCCTTCTTGGTCCAAGGGCGCTCGTCTTCTTGCTGCCTTTGTATGGGCTGTTAGGCTTTATGGCTATATTATGAGGTCGCTCCCTCTTTTGTTGAATGGGTGACTTGCTTTACTTCGGTGTTTGAGCGGTTCTCAGGATTTGCGACCTTTATCTTCATCGGGTCACACTTCTCATAATATGTTATGCCGTTGTCTTTGGTCACACTAGTTGACTTGACCTGCCTTGGGTTCGATATGTGCGGTTGCATCGTGCACGACCGACCCTGGTGATATCCGCCTTGTATCCTTTACCCAATGTGCGTATGGATTTTTAGGGATTAACAGTTTTTTTTGCACAGACATAACGTGAAGGATTTACACTGCCAAAGACAGGAAATAGTTGGTCCTAAAATTATATGTTTTTCATTTACCAAAACTTTATGTTCAGACTTCCATCCTCAAAACATAAACAAGGTAGTATGTGAGGACGCTTGGGATCTATGATGATCAATGGTGCTTGAAGATGGAGCATGGCGATGGAGGCTTTTAGTTATTTATCGCAGTATTATTATATTATTGGGATTGCTAATATTGATGTACCACTTATGATTGCTTGACACTCGTTGTAATCAACATTTATTATGGTTTTAAATAAAGGTACATTCATTCTAAGTTATTATGTTTACCTTCCGCTGTGTGGGATTCTGATTTATTTTAGATTTCTCTCTTATATCTGATTTTATTGTTTCCTTATAGGAACCAACGATCCATTTAAAGTGGTTCTAAGTTCCAATCGGCCTATTATGGGTTGGAATTTGGGCCCATCCCGGGTGGGTTGTTACACTCAAACTTCAACTTGAGCTTCAAACCCTCGATCTTAGCTCTTAGAGTTTCTTCGTGTAATCATACAATTCCCAATACTTGTGAAAGATATCGTATACCCAGAACCACATATCTTTATTGATATGAAGTGGGATCTGATGCAAATCCAGCACCCATAGAAGCTCTTCGAAATAGAAGTTCGAGAATGACTTCTTCAGCATCTCTTTCTTCTTCACAACGCTCAGCTCTGTCATCTCTGACATGTCGGGTATTGTCGAGCCCTATTTCCTCATGTCCTTTCTCATTGTCCCCGATATTCCTCTGATCTTGTCTTTTCCTATGAGCCTAGCCAACGGCGCTGCAGGTGGGACATAAGAAGGAATGGTCAGCGCCGGCTGCTTCTTGCTTGTTATTTCTAGTCTCATTTCTGGTCGACTTGCTGGGTGCTAGGCGGTAGAGATACCGAATGCACACACTAGTCTCGACGTTGTAGACAGATGTTGTACTTGTAAGGTTGTGGGGGATATGTTTGTAAGTTCGCACATCTTATGAAACTACTTACAACTCCACCTTTAGATCGATGGTGACTTCTAGACCCCCAATCCTGGTCTCTATCACCTTCTGAAGCCATTGCACCTACACGAAGAAAACTTCAAACAAAAAAAACATCCTATGTACACGAATAAGTGTTGTGTCATGCAATGCTTATGAGTATGTGTGTCCTAAATGTTCCTCCCACAGAACAGATGTCGGTCTTCTTGAGGAGGTAACCTTCCCAATGCTCAGAAATAGGCTCTCGACATTTTTATCACTGAACCCACAAGTAGAAGTCGCGATGGGGACTATGTCCAAGCCCAAGAATGATACTCTACCTATATTGACGCAGTGGTCTCAGAGGTCATCACTGGAGAAGTTAGTTCGAGATTTTCTCACAACCTCGTCTCCTCTTCCGGAGACAAAATGGAAATGGGCATCGATTCATCTCCTCCAGTGAACTCCTCTTCATCATTGATGTCATGGTCAGCTACTTCCCCTATGAGCTCCTACAACCTCCTCTTCAACTGGGGGAACGAAGGGATGCTCAACGAGGGGCAATTCCATTTGTTGACCCGGAGGAGCTACTCCTCCCTTAGCTTCTGCCTCTTCTTTCGCTCCTTCATGGTCATCCTTACGACCCGTTCAACAACCTTTTTTAAGAAGGCCTAACAGGTGGGGGGGATGGTCCGATAGAATAGTTTGGGCATTACGTATGCATTTAGTACATTCCTCAAATTCTTAGACTCACTCGAAATAAACACCATCCCTCAGAATCTAGGTGATACTCATCACACGAAGTTTCAATTAGCGTAGAGCTTATGACTCAATTAACTTGAAGTACAATGTAAGTCTTAAAACATTTACAACTCGTAAGCCATCTCCTCGCAAATCCTAGAGGGCATCATACGAAGAACCAGTAATGCTTGAAGTAGCTAAGATTATTCTATGCCTCTAAGTTGGCACGACTGTTAACCTGTTCTTCTAAGAAGACAAAGAAAGTTGTGGTGCTTCTTCTCTTTATAGAGTAAAGGAATCAAATGTCTTCCTAGTAGGTTCAATGCCCAACCACCCAATGATTAGGATGTAAGTGTCGAGCATAAGGTGTACACGTTCGGATAAAGCTGCATTAACGCTAAATGGAATAAGTGCAGAATATACCGATATATGGGAATGATAAGGGTACACACCTGATAGAACACATATGCCTAATCCAGGTAGTTTTTCCTTCTGCCAATGTGTGCGCCTTATCATCCTTCCCAGGAACTAGAACATCACCCAGGGTATTCCGTACTTTGCACAAATATGTCTCAGCGAAGCTCTATCGATTCACGAGACAACTGAATCCAACAAATTCTATAGAATAATGGCATAGGCCATTATGTACAGTGCCATGATAAGATCTTCTTATTTGCCGCAAACATTCTCTTCATCATGGGCTCTACTCCCACGGGTTTTGCCACTCCCTGGACGACCAGCTTATTTGCATGCTTGTCTAAATATTGTAATCTTTCTGGTTGCACCTCATGATCATGCTTGTCATGAGGGATCATTTGTTGGGAAGGGGCGGAATCCGTGGAAGTCTTAAGTCGATTGTCTGTAGGGCTGGAATGGTATGAATACTCGTAAGAACCCAACAATTGTTTGGTGATTTTGGCTTTCAAGTCTTGAAGTCTTCTGAAGCCTCTTTGTGCCATTGCAAATCGTACTCTTAAGATAGTTGTGTTAGTATCTACAGAAACACTTGTAACCATATATTGGTGTAAATTAACACGGAACGTGTAGTATCGTGCATGTTGATGCAATTACAGAGAAAATGTCATGATGTGATGGCGGTTTCTAGTTTCTAAACATAAACATCGTTGTCGTTGACCAAGGTCATCGAATTTTCATCGAGTCGCGATTACATCGGGATCAAGTTGAAAATCAAGCCCAGGAATTGGAAATTCAATCATATGTCCGTAGTCTGAGTTTATGCTCTAATCCTATCTGCATGCTCCATTGTCAGCCCAAACAGTTTCGTCTTTTAAGTGTTAAAAAGCTTTGAGATGATACGTTCATTTAACTCTCAACCCAATTGCGCAACGTCACAAAGCCACTTGAGTTCGTGAAGTCCCGAGATATGAAAAACCAATTTCGTATCAAGTTTTCATTCTTCTCATCTCCACCGATCCCGCCTTCGTCTCCTTTTCACGAATCCACTTCGTGGACACGAGAATTTTTCTAAGCCCTCAGGATATGAAATGGAAATTTCATATCCTAGGATTAGAGTAAATTGGCCACTCAAACCGGGTTACGAAATGCAAAATCTGTATCTCACAGACTCACCTTCCTCCCACTTTTCATACTGACCCCTTTTCCTCTCCAAGAATTCGTACTCCCGAATGCCCCTCCTTCTCTCAACACTAGCGTTTCAAATTCATATCAACACCAACCTCACCTAAAAGCTTTGAACCACTGTGGCCGAAGTTATTTTCGCTTTCTCCTTCCCAACACTGTGTCAAAAAAAGCCACGTGCAATTCAAAATCGGAACACAAAATAGCCTAAACCTCGAAGGAAAAACCTACTTATGTCAAGTTGGAGCAAGGTTATGGGAGTTCAAGAAAAGTTATGGGGTTTTTTGCTGTCTCAAAATCTTAAAATCTGGAGTATTAAATGGAAAGTGGAGGGAAAGTAAAAATATTAGGATCCATATTATATAGGAGGTAAGAGGGTGGCTCCAAAAAAGTTCAGAATATTTTCTATGTATTTCGAGATTGGTACCTATCCTAGGGTCGGTACCGACCTCGATTATTAAAAAAATGAAGAAAGAGGAAGGATACAAGAGGTGAAATTCGACAACTCCCAGATCGGTGAAACTTCCAAAACTCAGAACACTGCAATGATCACATATACGCGTTTTCTAAATCTCGATTATTGAAACTGACTCGATTGGCTAACCAATCGTGTACTTACGAACATAAATGTTTTGAAATATGTGCCAAGCGATGGAGATTTCGATTTGATAACTTTTTGGTAATCAACTTGCGCGATCGCACGCCCGAATTATAATATTATGATTATGATTTAGTATGAAGATCACATCGCGCAAAATCACATGTAAACGTGTGAGTGCGTACGCGACTCTGTGCCGACAATGACTCATTTATGTCCTAATGTAAGTGGGATTCAGCAAGTAACGTTTATTTTTTTTGAATCGACGGGAATTAGACACTCACATATGCAATCAGACAGGTTCTAGTCCAAGCGACGAAATTCAAAACAACAAAACTCTCAATGATGTTGGACTGCATACTTATGCCAACGAGCTTCGACAAAGCGTCATGGATACTCAACGAAAAGGTCATGACAAATCACTCGACATGACTTGGAGATCCTTCCAACTTCCAAAAATACTTGTCTCAGCCAAAAGTATGTTAAGTTCACACAAGATATCCTTTGGGGGGAAAGTGTTACCCGACCTTATGGACCATATACTAGAAGCAATCCAGGCCCATACGACTAAGCCCTTCGTTTGGCCAAACAGCCCAGAAGTGTCACGAAGGCGTCCAAGAATCGGGCTAGATCGAGTCGTATAAGTATAGTCGTCACAGCTCGTCAAAACTGATTGAATACGAACGAGTACTTTGGATTCGACATTAGCCATCCATCAAATTTTGGTCTCCCGAAGCCTCTCCACCAAATTCTTATCCACTAACACTCCTCAATATTTCGTATTCCAAAAAATTCGTATCTCGGCCTCAGCAACTCCCTATTTCATCTACCACTTTTTGTATCCCACTCACTTGCCATGTTTCATATCTCAGAACTCAACTCCCCAAAAATATCACCAAGTGTCGGGATCAGTGCAGTTAAATTTGTATAGCGAGTCTTCGAATATGAAATAAAGAAAAGCACGCAGATAAGAGAGCTTCGAAGTGAGAATGAAGAAAAACATACACACGAGAGACTAACTGACCTTGTAGTCGGTACCGATCCCCGGGGTATGAAAGTTGTAGGCATTGACTCCACTCCTTACCTACTCCTCTGCATATAAATACTCTTTTAGCTGCTATAGGAAAGGGTCATAGTTTTGCTTATTTGACATTGCTACAAGGAGATATTAAATCTTGGACACCATAGACCACCTTAGAGTTTTAGGAAGAAGATCTTACCTCCTTGAAGACTTGGACTCTTTATGCTACATAGAAATTTCAGGAAGAAGGACTTGGACTCTACTTTTGGAACTAAAAAAACTTACTTTGCACCTTTGCCTTTGTAACCAATTGTAACTAGGGTTCCTGCCACTGTACTTTGACAAGAAGTGAATAAAACGAGCGGACGTAGGTTCTTACGGACCAAACCACTATAAAATACTGTGTTATTTGCTTCCCTACATAATTTCCACTCTGGACATTTATTTTCATTTTTTCAAAACTCGTTGGGTGTTGTTGCCAACTTTTGTGCATTAGCATCTTCATTTAGCTGCTTATTTAAGTCCGTGAATTTATCCATAATTGCTTTCTTCCCGCTTTGGTCCATTTCATCCTCAAGTTTCAGACTCGTAATTTCTGCATCTCTTTTCTTTAATACACTAGATAACTTCCTAGTATCATTTATTATCACCCAACAATGGTCATACGAATCGAACTGTCAATCAATAGTTTCTCTATTAACATCGCTAGGGAGTAAGTGCATGGGTGGATAAACACTATCTATTAAAGTATAGATTTGGGAATGTGGACCTAAGATTAGCCATTTGTTGTTGAGGGGTTAAAGACAACTTAGGATAGTGTCTTCATCATTATTTGTTATCTTTTCTACCTAAAATAATATTTTCACTATATCAGAGTCTCCACTAGGATGATCCCATCTCGAATCCTTGGGCAAAGATGGCGGTGACACCGGTCTAGTGAGAGAAGTGGCGGGGGCAAAATAAATTTCCCCGTGCTTCTCGAATCACCTTGTTTATTAAAATCTCCTAATATTATTTCCATAGATGGAGACCGAGAGTGGGGAGGGTTATGATCATCATCTCAGCAATAGCGACTTCCATAATCATGTTCATGCTTTTGGCAAGAAGAATGCTCTTAGGTGCCATAAAGAATTCAATATTGATGTATACTCTACTTAAGCCAAAAATTTCCCTTCCTCCTTCTTTGTCTCTCTCATGTCTTTATCTCTAACACATTCTCGAATCATTATCCCTACACAAAGTAAAAATTTGAGTTAGAAACGGTCAATAAACATATGAATAAGTATTGTCTCTTGCAGTTCTTATTAGTGTTTGTCCAATATCCCCACAATAGACCAGTTTTCAAGATGCTTGGGGAGTGATCTCCCCGGCACATGATGGCACCGAAGCTTTTTCGAGTTAGGTAGAGAGTTTCAACGTTAATGTTTCCAAAGCCAAATGGCAACGTTTCTAATGGTACATTCTCCAAACCTTTGAAATATCATTCCATCCCTAATGGTACCGTTGTTTTGGCTATTGTTCTGGAAGATATAGATTTGGAAACTTTACCCATCCTAATCTCTAATGTAGGAGAAGGCACCAAAGTGGGTGGCAGATCATCTCTTCTTTCAAGCTGTTTTTCGCTTGATACTCTTTCACCTTTGATCTCCTCTTATGCTCCAGCAAAGTTATCCATTAAGAGAGGGCACAACCAACAGCATGACATAGGGCACGTCACCTACTCCCTCTCCTCCTACTACTGCTCCTTCATCCTCCTCAATGATCATCCTTTCACGGTCACCATGAATAATTGAGCTTTCATCATGCAACATATCCGGTATATCAAAAAGCTAATCTGACATTAGCGTCTGTGCATTATAGCATGATGCTCCCACTTCACTGAAGGCTAAAACCCTATTAAAGTACTCCTGACCAGAAGGCCTCGGAGGAATGCCTACATGATTCAAATTTTACGTTAATTTAGAGCTTATGACTCGATTAACTTGAAGTAGCATATACGTATATTGATACACTTATGCCTTGGTATCCAACATCTCACAATCCTGAGTGGACATCGCACATAAAACCAATCATGCTAAAAATTGCTAAGCTTGTTCCTTTACCCGAGGACGCCATGCTTATTAGGTAATCGTACAAATAAATATGTGATGGAGCTCCCTTCTGATGCTTGAACGTATATAAAATCCGATGTCCTCTCCAGTCAGTTCCTGACCTAAATTCTCTATATATAAAATGTATGTCTCGAGGAGGAAGGAATAACTATATGGATGGAGCTGTGTTGGCGCCAATATTACAAAGTGAACCATGTCACGAATGTATAGGAAGGATAGGGCCACACTCCTGATGGAGCATATTTATTTGTTACACATCGTATACCTCTCCTGGGATGCATTGGCTCTACCGTCCCGTTCTAGCACCCGAACATCTTTAAGAGGTAAATTGTACTTTATTCTCGCCAACATGTAGTCATCGATCCTAGATGAAACTAAATCCGTAGGGATCTCTAGAGTCCCTTCCCTTTCCAGATTATCTAGAGTTGGTGGAATATCTACCTAATCAATTTCTATCTCATTTGCCCCTAGTAGGCCCATTTTTTCTTGCTGCAAACCTTCCTTGGCATGTGGATCACCATTGTGGTTATCTGTCACTGGTTACCTATTAGGCTACTCCATTAGATTCAACCCTTTGGGTTGATTCACTTATTAAGATGGACTTGGATCATCAGATGTCCAACGAAAACCATTTCTAAAACTTCTCTCACTCGCATAATGGATGGGTTCTAGAGCTTCTACAGAGCTTTCGACTTGGGGGCTTTGAGTCGTTTGAAACTTCATATCTAAATATACTATACCTGCAATTAATAACAATTGGCACAATTAACCTTTACCCTATGTGTTATTGCGCACTAACATGGAACGTGTAGTGTTATGCATGCTGTTGGAAATTAACTATAACACATTGAATCATTGTGATGAGATTCATTTCATAATTAGAGAAACTATCATCGTTGACTGTCTCCCGATAATTCGGATCAAATCATGGAATTCCTTTGAAGCTCGAGATCAGATAATGAAGTTCATGATTAGAAATGATATATATATATATATATATATATACATTTTGTCATCCATGGCCGCTGGTTAGTGCGATTAATGAAATCAAAAATCCCCTTTTCTCAAACATGTTACTCTATTATTCTACCCTCATCCCTCATCAAGCTCCTCCCTTTCCTCATCTCTGATCTCGTCTTCCTCTCTATGTTATGCTGAGGAAACATGGAGGAAAATCTCACTAAGCTGGTGTTAAAGCTCTCTATGCTTCTACTATGAGATATGGATGTCAATTCAACCCATCGGCTACTCTTTCGACGCCTGAGAAATCGTCGCCGGTTGTTCAAACCCTTTCTGTACGCACTTTGGACTCTGACAACCTAAACAGAGCCCTTTTAGATCTAGCAAATGATGCTTTAGCCATGCCTATTGTTGAATCACGAGATGACATTTCTAGTAATACTGCTTTATGAACAATTTTGGCTACCTCAAACGAAGAACTTCGTCGGTCATTAACCACTGTAAATTTGGGTGAAAATACTATGAATGAAACCAGTGAAATATGTGTTGATGAGATCGGTAATAATGTTGCCACTATATTGGAAAGCTCTAATGTAGGAGTAGGTATGAATTTGGTAGATGTGGGTACCGAGTCTGATGTGCTTTGTGCTTCTGCCCCTGGCAAAATTGTTGTGCCATCAACTTAAGGAGTGACAAATTTGGGTGAAACTGAGGAAATATTTGATGTCTTAGTCAGTGAAAATGAAAGTGTTCATGCTGCTCTAAGTAAGGTTCTGGAATCTAATGTGTTCTCTATCGACTTCGGTGCAAGTTTTTCTGGAGATGTTGTAGCTGGTGAGAAGGCAGAATCAGTGAATAACAAAATTACTAATGAAGGTGTTGCTATCTCTAAGGATGTTGGTAGGTTGACTTAGACTGATGTTCCATGTTATGGTAGTGCACCCTCTTTTGTATCGGTTTTCCAAAAGGTCTCGTCAAATGCTAGTGAATATGTACCTTAGGAATTTGAGATGGTTTGTAAGAATGGTGTAATGGAACCACCGTCGAAAGTTTTTGTTGCTGGAGCATATTTTTGGAAGAATTATTTAGTTGGATTCTTTCTGGATTCTAACCCGCCTTGCTCTATAGTGAAAGAGAGATGTAGTTCTGCCTGGCAATTAAGGGTGGGCTTTCTATTCATTTGGATAGATCTTTGTACTTTTTCAAGTTCTCTAGACCTGATGAGCGACTTAAGATTCTCAGTTTAGACCTGATTTTAATTCATGGTAAGCCTTTTATTGTTACTCCTTGGAGTCCATCTATTGATCGTGCTAGATATCATGTTTTATCTATTCCTATATGGACCTATTTCTCCTAAATGCAATCTATTTCGCAATCACTGATGGGTTTGAATTGGTTGCAAACAATGTTGGAAAATTAAAGTGTTTTGACAATACCACTGTTTCTATGGAGAAGCTCTTTTATGCTAAGGCTCTCATTGAGGTTTCCCTTGCTAAACCTTTGTCGGATAACATCAAACTAAGGATTGTGTATTGTTATGTAGCTGAAATTATGGTAAAATATGGTTGAAAACCTCATATATGCTCAACCTGTCTGTCATTTGGTCATCTAGTAGAAAAATTTCTTGTTGTTTCTGGTAATTCTTTGTTTGCACTTGTTCCTCTTGTTGATAGATCCCGTCCTCCCAGGCCTCTGGCTGTCAAGTGGGTGCCAAAGATTCCTGTATTTGTCTCCCCGCCTCCTTCTGATACCCAACCCGATCAACTGAATGTGGAAGTGGCTGAATGTGGCTCTCTTTTAGGGGAAATAGCCTAGATTGGTGAAGAACATGTTTGGTTTCACTTGTCGTCGAGTATGCAGTATTGTCCCATTAGTGATACTTTACATAAGTATATTAGCGATGAAGTGAGTGACCAGAGAAAATTGTTATATCAGATTGTTAGGGAATGTATTAAGCTTATTTTGAGTGATGAAGTAGGGGAGAGTAACAAGCTTGTGTTATGTGAAGTTGTTTGGAACAGGAATTTCATCTTCTGTGTACCTAATCCATGTTAGTGCCAAATTTAGCTTTGGCTTTTTCCAAGTACACCTGTGTTGTTGAGTCCGTCCGACAATACATGTAGATCCTCCTCTGATAAGTAGGGCTAGTCTGCTAAGAAATCTAGTAGCTTAGACATGTTGGCACTTCAAACTAGAAATGGAGTTCTGTGCCAGTGCAGAATCTTTCTCTTATCTCTTTTCTATTAAACAGTGGCGTGACCCACTATAAAAACCAGTTGCCTTACCAAAAAAATATGGAGTTCATTGTTGATGATGCTGGCATATGTCCACAGTCGGATTTTATGATATATCCTATGTGCATGTTTGCGCTATTGTTCAAGTTTGATATTCAAGGTTGTTTTATTATGAGAAATAACTAGTTTATCAACCTAGCATCATGGAAATGGAGAAATTTTTAAGTGAATATTAGGCTCGATTCCTTAAAATCAAACTTAATGCACAAAAATTCATTCCCAAAAAAAGATTGTAAATTAGGTTCTTCGAATTTAATAACCAAAAACTGCATAAGATTATGCAATTATTTAATGAATAATTGTAGACATTAATTCAATTTTGTCAAAAATTGGATAATTTTCAGCAATTTTTTTATGGAAAATTGAGGATGTTTTCGCAATTTTTTTAATGAATAACTGCGGAGATTTTCACAACTTTTTTTTGAATAATTACGGAAATTTCTATAATTTTTTGATATAGCTGCATAAATAGTTACAACTATTCACTGAATAATTGCATAAATTTATACAATTATTAGTAAACTTAATTATATGGACCTAATTTACATACCTTTGTTGGCAATGATATTTTGAATATTTTGATACTTGATAGGGACTTTAGCCAAACTATCCCAAATTTTAATTTAGAATTCATAAATGAATTCAAAATAGAACGAGTTTTCGATGACCTGAACTTGGATGCCTAGTCGAATAACTTGATCATTTCGTCATTTAGGATGAATCCACACTCCAGAATGAACGACCCAAACTCTTTCTACATGCTCTAAACAACTAATCTGATCTTACATTCCCATGAAAACTTTGCTGGCTCCGATCCTTAATACCATAAATCCGTAGACATGAATGCAATTTAGTTTACCTTCTCTTTCCTTCTCCACCCCTTTGTTCCTTCGACTCCCTTTTCTCCATCTTTCTATCAACCAGGTTGACTCCCTTATTCAACACCAATCCATCGATTACCTACCTCAATCTCTTCTCCATCACCCAGTGCCTCCACTTACGATCTCTCCTCTATCACTTGGTTCCTCCAACTACAACCTCATGTCATCCATGCACATCATCGCCATACATTTAATTCAGTTCAAATCAGGGAATAGGTAGCTCACTCTAGATCGTCAAAGATGGTCGAAATCAGTTAAGCGGATGTAACAACCCGAATTCCGACAGATTGATTTTTTTTCTTCAGAATTCCAATCTATCAAAACTAGGATTGGTTTTCTCTGGTATCCTGCAGAAAAGACAGAGACATAAAACATGTCATAGCTCAGAAAATATCTCACAGCGGAATGGATAAAATATAATATAGTCAAAATATAGCCTTACCGTATTAATAATACTGCCTAACCAGTATCCAAGACTATCATGTCTCTGCCACAAATCTAACCTGCGAATATGTTATGAGGAAGGGGGTAAGAATACAAGTTCTGGTTACTGGATTTAAATTATACACTTGGATAACACTACATATAATGTTCAATCGTATTTTCTTATTTATTAGGTTACTTGGGTTAACAATACTTAAGGCTTACACACACGTCGTACCCATTTACTTCCTAGTAGATTAACCTAATACAGTATATATGTAGCTACCCCCAATATTAAGGTACACTTCATGGTACCCCACTCACATGGTCTCCACCGTAACACCATTGAAATATACACAGTCCCTCGTCCTACGCTGTAGTGACGTACAGATCTCTATATAACACTGTTACGTTCAGCACATATCTATCATTACTATGCTATGTAAGCATACAGACTGCCACCTTTGATTGAATCAGATTACATACTAGAGTAATGCCTTCAATTCTACGATACACCACCCAGAGCCGACATGCATGTATCTAGACTGTCCCATATATGTATCATCAATTGTAGCTCGATGCCTTAACCGCATGTCCTCTAATGTGCACTGAGTTCCGTGGCAGGGCGATACAAGAAACACGGAACTCGGTCGGGAGCTATGGCCCGTCTTTAAGAGCCATTATATACAGATATACCTAGGGTCTATTTTCACGGTGGCTATGGCCCCATCTCGGCCCTTCCCTCAACTAGTAAAGACTATAAGAGCTAAACAACTACCTTAAGAAAAACAATCTAAACATCCATTTGTCTTCCCTCAACCACCGTACCCCGATAGTGAAAGGTGAATGGTCTATTGGTTTTAGCTCTAGTCTTTCCGCATCTCACTAGCTGCCGATGACGGGTATCCAACGATCTACTATCCTTGTTGGTCATGACCCTTTGCCTCCCCATTGAGGCAACCATCGAATCACCCTGGTGTCACCGCGTCACGACATTCTGACTGCATAGCTACTTCTGCAATCAAGGCCCACCCACCTAGTAGTTACGCGTAGACCCAACCTCTGCGAGCACAGCCTAAAACATCTGCCACCGCACAAAGGACTACTAGGAGCACCTTACGTATCTCAGGAAGCGGTGCTTCCTCTTTCAGTCCTTCGGAGCCGACAGAATAATCAGATGAATGTGCGCTCCCCTCGTGCCTTATAACACCACGATGATCTAACCCGTTGGGTTATTCACCCTCAAACGTGCGAACTAGTCCAAGCGCCTCACTTTAATATGTTGTTAGAACTTATGTCTAAACATTCTTTTACGCGCTTGCCTTACCTCACCAGGTTTCCATTTAACTTGGTTATTCCCATTTACATTGAATTCTTATTCAAATTACCAAGTTTCTCTTGCTTATTAATTTCAGTCATATAACTTAAAAAATTTAAGTTTATTAATAAACCAACAACATGTTGTTCTCTAGATTGTGGCCCAAGGTCTGTAATCCGCAATCTCGTTTATATTCTTGTTTGAATTCATTTTTACAATAACATGTTTTACTTAATATGTAATTAAGTATATCTCAATTCACATGTTTTCTGTTTAACATGTCTGTCATTATTTATGATTAAATATAACTTATTTCATAAGTTTTCCTCATTCTTTCTCATTTAATCATAATTCCATTTTACACCGTTACTACAACTTATCGTTGCTTACTTATTAACTTAGTTCCCTTAACTAAGGCCCATTAATAAGTTTCTCTACCCATTTATTATAACCTATGTTATAATTTCCTCTTGTCCCTTGGACAAGTCCAAACATGTTATTCTTATCAATGGGTTTATGACTTCCAAGTTCATATATTATTTTATTTATAATTAAGTACAACTTCTTATATTTCATATATTTTACCCCTTTTCTCAACTGGTTTCCAGCTTTTCCCCATTTACTGATTACTTAATTTACAATTAAGTGTCTCTTATCTCATTTCACCAGTTATCCAATTTCCTTATTAGTTTATTATAGCCTAAGTTATAATCTTCACTTGTCCCTAGGACAAGTCTACCTATTATACAACATTTTAATTAATATTATTTATTTATAATAGGTGATTATCATTCCCCTTTTAAACCATTTACTGTTGTAAACCATTATTCTTCATTCACTGTAGTATATATTCCTTATTATATTAAGGAAAACACTTCATGCACCTTATGAGTTTGATAGAAGGAACCAGTGATTTATTTTCATAACGTATTCCCATCTAAATCCATGGTAGCAAGTAATTTCTTTACTTTTCTTTATTTACGGTGGCTTACTTGCAACAACGTTCTCAAAACTAGGTCATTTAGGGAAATACATCACTTCTACTCTGCATCACACTAACTCAGTCCATTATATCTCTTCCTTTCTTATTTTCCGAGTTAGACATTTAATTACCATTATTGCCATTTATTCATATCTTGTTATATATATATGTGTGTGTGAGCTCTAGACCTCTTACATTAAGCATACACTCGTGGATGCTGGATTTGTTGGGCAGGGCCGGGTAGACTTCTACCACAAGTTGACTTAACCTCGTGTCTTAGAACCATTACATGTTTTTAATTTTTGCACTTAGACCCCTCACATTAGATTTACCACTTGTGAATGCAGGATATGTCGGGCGGTTCCGGGCAGACTTCTATCACAAGTGAAATCTAACCTTGTGTTTAAGAGCGGTTAAATTTCTTATTTATCGTAAACCTTCTATAGAGTCTAAGCATGTTTATTTCTTCTAATTATCCATTATAATTTATAATTCACATGTGATTGTATCATGCCTATTATAATTCTTCACATATAATCGATTCCTTCCAACATGTAATCAATTAATCAGATAATTGTTTAAATCATATAAACCAATATGTAACTTTCTCAATTCTTACAGTTAATAGTTTGGGTACATAATTTACACAAATTGACATGAAATTTAAGTAACAGTAATTACTATACAAGATTTTATAAGTTCATATCCCAACAAATTAATATTTAGCATATTAATTATTCATACTTCGTACCCATCACTTTAGGCATTATTAACATATGTTACATTTCTCAACATATTGCATTTCCATCATACATACAGGGGAATGGTAAATGATAACATTTTGTTATTTAAACCGTATAGCTTAAATCCACTCACCTTTTATGGTTTCCCCAATTCTGGATCTGATCCAGTTTTAGCATCCATGGTTTTTCCCCTTTAATTTGATTTGAAACCTAATAACCGTGGATTGCTTATTTTCATTAAAAGAGAAGGGAAAGAAAGAGTAAGAATTTTAATGGATTGGATCTAGAATTTTACCTTGCTTTTCATGATTCTGAACAATCTTATTATTAATGTCAATTTTCTATTCCAGATCTTGAATTTTAAAATCTTCTTATTAATAATCTAAATTTCTGAATAGATTTGAGGAGAGAATGAGAGTAATGGAAGAGCTTCAACGTAGCCTAAAAATTATGAGGTTTAGGGTTAGGTCTAAGGTATTATTTATAGGTGTAACAGAGAAACCAGGACCCTCAGATTTGACCAAAAACCATCAGAAACGTCCATTTCTCAGAAAAACCTAATCTGCCCAAATCTACTGTAGGGGGCCGACCCCCTAGATAGGGTTGACCCCAGGGTCGACTCTCCTTCATATGGGTTGACCCCCATGGGTCCGGAGGCCGAAAATTGATCTAGGATGTTTCCTGTTTTCTTTGAAAACTTCTGCAACCCATGACTTCTTCATACGATGTCCGTTTTACGCAAACTCAGAGTCTATCTGAACCAGAATTCTGAGATGAACGTAACGATACAATCCGTTTTACTTAATTCTAAATATTTAATTAAGTTATTCTTATTTTGTTATCTTAGTTTAAAAATGCGGGGTGTTATAGCAGATGTGGAGGCTGGTCCACTTCCATTCAAGGTGGGGTCGCAGTGGGTTATGCATGTCCAATTCATTGTTCAAAGTAGATATATCTAGAGAGCTATGCAGTTAAAGTCCTGCTAAAGCCCAGTAATATCCCCTTTATAGCCTGTATCACTCTTCGACCACTACACAATTTCAATTAAGCGCCGAAGGGCAGTAGATCCGCTTTATGCCCTGCTATTTTCTGCTGCGCCCCTTAAATTAAGGCTATTTAGCATCATCTTTAGCAATATTAGTTTACAGATGATGATTTAACTAGTTCTCTTTTAAAGAAATCAAAAATTTAGTGGAAATGGCTAATTTACAGAAGTAAGTGGCCAATATAAGGTAGAAATGTACAATAATCATCAAATCTAGTGTGCATAACCGTGATATTATTCGATCTTATCATGTAATACAAATTAATATTTGTTTATTCCATACAAATAATGTGAGAATGATAATTAATTATTTTTAAATATTGTTTTCTACATCTAATTTTCCATTTGTACTATATCCCTGCTATTTCCCTGTTACACCTTTTTACGCCTCCACTTCTATAGAATTTCTAAGCGCTTTAACTGCACTGCTAGAGAGCACGAGTCGATTTGAATGAAAATGTAAAGGATGAGGAGGAAGATGATTCATACATAGAGGAGGAGGAAGAAGGGGGACCAATCCCTTAACTAAATAATTTCAAAAAACTATTATAGGTTCGTTACGATGCCATAGTTATTCTAAAAAAAGGAGAGATCTAAAGTGTACATATTCATTTATATTCATATACTCATTCTTGTACATGATGGTGCACATACATACGATAACCAACGTAACCATGTCAAGTTCGAATAAGCACCTACTAAAATGAAATTTATAAACACATGTTACACATATATGTACACATCCCAATGTCTAATAAACATTCATATGTGTTGATACAAAATTTGGTTCTTTTGAGTTTAACATTGACAATCCATAAATATAACAAAACTTCAGTAATATTCAAACGTTGAATGTACAAAAAAAGTAATGGACACGCAATTTTATAGTGGTTCGGCAATTAGGCTTTCGTCCACTTAGTGTAATCTATCTTTCAGTATACTATATGATTAAAACACAGCAGATTTGTATCTAAGAAATGTAGAGAAAAGAGTTGAACTTGGAAACGATAACGTCATTATTCTAGAATGCCAAAAAGAAAAGAGTTCAATCCCGTGAGAAGTACAAAATCATTGTATTTATAGGTAGACATGGATCCGGTTTGACCAAGAGACGTGGAGCCATCTTCGGAGTTGTAGAAGTAGTAAGGTTGACACATTCAAATAGTGCATCACATCATGCAGCCATGTTACCCTCTAGTTCGCCATAGTCTATCTAGGCCGGCTCGACAAGGTCAAATTGGAAATGTCAACCCAGAGGAGCGTCTTCCCCTTGCTTTCTTGTTTCAATTCAGGTCGAGCCGAAACTTGGTCAAACCTAACGGGTTGGTCTGTATTGATGTGATGACTTAAGAATGGTCGAGCTTACAATGTCGAGCTGGAATCCAAGCTATAATATCCATGTCATTGAGAGTCTTGTTACCTTAATTAAGTATATTCGAGCTCGCCTAGTCCATGCCCAAGTCCTAAGCACTTCGATGAAATCCAATATGTGACTGCCTTGTGAAAATACGGATTAAAACTCACCCTCCAAAACATGCCTTTCGGTGGAAGACGTGTTTTGAATAACCCAGAAATCCATGAAAACCAAACAAAGGTCCAGTATCCGATGACCAAATATCCATGATCGAGCCAGATCGTAATATCGGAAAACCAGAAGTCCATGATCACACCAAATCACATAAATAGAAGACCACGATCGCACCGGAGTGTATTAATGGAAAGCCACGATCACTCCGAATCATATTAATGAAGAATCAGAGACATAGCATTCCAAAGAAGTCCTATGATCCCACCAGATCGTATCATACGAGAAAACAATGTTGGACAATGGAGTTTTGATGACAACAACCTTATATCAATTATCATTGCTTATAAAATATATGCTAATACGTTTTGTATAGAATATATATATATATATGCATGAATTATATACATGAAATATTACTGAAGACTGTATAGTTTTAAAGATGATAGAGATTCAAAGATTAGAGAAATTTCAAGACTCATGAGTAATCAAGATTTCAAGAGTTCAAGACTAATATAGTTATAAAGTCTAGATTTTGTAAGACTCTAAATAGCACTCCAGGTTCAATTCTAATTCTAATTTTCAAATTCTGATTTTCAATCCTATCCTCAATCCTCTCTATTTTATTTTTCTATTTCTTTCTATTCTTCTTTGTTTTTCAAACTTAAGTTTTATATATTTATATGCTTTATATTTATATTTTATATAGTTTAAAACCTTATAATTTTATAAATATATTTACATAGTTTAAATTTATGTTTTCATATATTTTTCTATCATATAATATTAATTTACAACACTAGATTTTTACTCAAGAATTTCCAGAATTTTTTTCATATCAAAACACTTAAAAAATAAAAAATATACAAGGGTATGTCGACATACCAAAAACACCGTGTCGACATACAACTGTCATTTTTTTTCAATTTTGAAAGGAAGTGTCTTTTCACTATTTGAAACGATTCAGAACCATTGCAACCTTTCATACTCTATAAAAAGGGGTTACAACCGATTTTTTTATTCATCTCTTCTTTTCTTACTTCATCCTCTTTCTCTACACCATTATTCTTAATCATTTTTATGGTTTTACACTTATACTCTGCCGAATTCAATTCTATTTTGATCAAACTTCTTCTCTCTACACTCTCTACTATCTAGTCTCTGAATCAAGTGCTATTGAAGAGTTATAGGGTTGTTTATAATTACTTGGGTTGAGTAAACATTGTTTATGTTGAATCAAAGAGGAATTGGTGTGTCCTTGTGAGTCGTGAAATCAAGGAGTAAGAATCGGTGTCTCCTTGTGAGCTATGAAATCAAGCATGTTGTACTTGACTATTGGAAATAGTAATAAAACTGTGCAATCCAGCGTTGTGCGAGACTGGACGTAGGAGCAATTCGAACCAGTATAAAATCTGATGTGTTCTTTCCTTTTCCGCATCTTCATTTTTGTTTATTTTGCATTTGTGTTTGAATCTGTATCTGTGATTGTGTTTGTGGTATTTGATTCATCTCGTAGTTCACGTTAGTTTTAGATTTTATTTAAATTCTTACAAACACAATTCACACCCCTCAAGTGTTTTCTTTGCCTTAACGATCCATTTCGCATTCCCTAACAATTGGTATCAGAGAAAGTTCTTTCAAAAAGTTCATAATCTGATTTTTGAAAATAGTGATAATGGCATCCAACACTGGTAGCAATAATAGTTCTTTTATATAGGGTCAATCCATTGTTAGACCACCATTGTTTAATGGTAGTAATAATTCATATTAGGCATGTAGAATGAAAATTTATTTACATTCAGTAGGGATTAAACACATGGAATAGTACCCAAAATGAGTATGTTGGACCCACAACTGCATTTGAACAATGGAAAAATGAACAAAAGGATGCTGGACAGAGCAATTCTAAAGCCATGAATATGTAATTTTGTTCATTATATAGGAGTGATTTTAATAGAGTATCAGTATGTAAGACTTCTTATGAAATCTAGAGAACTTTACAAGTTACACATTAAGGAACTAGTGAAGTTAAAAAGACTAAGATAGGCATGTTAGTTAATAAATTTGAATTATTTAAAATGAACGGTAATGGGTCTATTTTAGATATGTATTGGAGATTTCAAAATTAACTCTTCAATCTTCATTTCACTAACAGCACTTGGAAAAACTTATTCAGAAGCAGATCAAGTCAAAAAATATATTGAATTCACTAACTCAAGAATGGGATTAGAAGACTTTGGCTATTGAAGAATCCAATGATGTCAATGAAATGAAGATTGAAGAGTTAATCGGAAATTTGATGTCATATGAAGTCCAACTACAGAAAAGAAAAGAAAACATATCAACTAAAGAGAAATCTATTGCATTGAAAGCAACAACAGATGATTCTGACTCGAGTAGTGAAGATGATTAAGAACCAACACTCATGACAAAACAGTTTAGAAGATTTCTAAAATATAGAAGGAAGGGTTATAATCAAGCAAATTCAAAAATAAGTGATGGACGATGTTTTAACTGCAACAAACCAGGTCATATACAGAAAATGTGCCATATCCAGACAAATCTACATAACAAACGGACAACAATAATTCATCAAGGAAACAAAGAAAGCATACGCAGCAACATTAGATGATTCAGATTCGTCATCAAGTGATGAAGAACCAGAAACCGAAAATACAAATATACGCTTTACAGCGATTCAGAGTTCAGAAAATCATGAAGAAAAGGATCAAAAAACCGGGTATGCATTAATTAAAATTTAATTTTATTTGGTTGAATGGTTGCTTTGTTTGTTTTTTTTGGCTTGAATTTAAAACTTTAAAAACAAAATTAGAAATTGAAATTTGAAATTTGAATTTTGAAATTCAAAATAACAATATAATATTAAATAATCAATAAATTAATAAAATAAAATTGTTTGAGTGCTTATTAGGATTATAATTATTTTAGGAAATCGTTAAATCTGAAATACAGATCGATAATATTTTTTAAAATCCAATTCCCATTTTGAAATAAGCCTAGTATGTCGACATACAGAAAAATACCTGTGACATATCAAACCAGTTTTGAAATTTAAATTTTGAATTTCAAAATTTTTTACTTTCAAACTTACCTCCAATCTTTTCATCGACTCCTAAGGTCTGAAAAGGTGTCCTTTTAATTTGAAAAGTTGTGCCTATTCAATTCATATTCATTCAATTCATATCTGTTCAATATATATATATATATATATATATATATATATATATATATATCCTTTCTACCTTTCATTCATAACTCAAAACTATATTCTTCATATCCATTCTCTTCCAAAATTATCATTTCAATGGATTCCTCAAGTTCATCTCAGAAATTAAAGATAACCAAAACCACTAAAGGTTATCTCTACAATGACTAAGAGGCCATCAAAACCTATGGTAACTATTTAGTGAATGATAAAGTTAACACGGGTGCTTTTCCGTCTTTAGCGACTTTTCCTCTTAGGATCTCGTTTCTCTTTTCGAACAAAATGAAGTGTTGAGTCTAATTGACTCTCATGATAACGACGAAGTATTTTATCCCAAACTCGTTAAGATGTTCTATGCAAATCTCAATCGCTGATTTTACGAAGGCAACGAAAACCAAATTTGGAGTAGTGTCTAGGGAACTCAAATTGTTCTCGATGCCAAACTTTTAGGTGAAATTCTAAATTGTAGAAGCATGGGCTCGGATTTTCAACTTTTTCTATCGAAGAAATCGATATTGAAACTTTTCACGATATTTTCGAAGATGGTGCTCCAATGGATTTCAAAAATCGCTTCTTACGTCCAAAAATAAGAATTGTCAACCTTCTCCTTCAACATACCATCACTCCTCATTCCGGAAATTTCAACAATCCAACACTTAAAGTCCAAAAAGATCTCTTTGCTATTATGGGTGGATATCTTATCAATTGGGCCGAAATGATTCTAAATAAAATTAAGCCCAAAGATTTATCCATAAGAGAAAACACTCTTTACTATGGTGTTTATGTCACTCATATTTCAAATACTTTAATGTTGACGTACATGATGAAGAATTTGTTCCTAGAAAAGTCTTTGACGAATCAAACATTCATCTCATGCAAATTCCTCTCACTTTCAAACCTTATGAGATATTCGAGGCCAAACAAGCTCGATTGCAACAAGAACAAGAGCAAATGGAAGTCGAAGAAGAAGAATAGGCTTCTATGGAAAGCATTGAGTATCCGACCTCAAAGCGTATTTACAAAGACACAATTGTTTAAAATCAAGTGAAAATCGTCAACAATCAAAAGAAGCTTAACAAGAGGCTTTCCAAAATATCCAAATTCATGGTCAATATAGGAAAAAAACTTGGAATTTCATCTTCCTCTTCATCATCCGAAAACAAGGCCATCTAGTTTAATCTATCTTTATATATTTCCTTGTATTTGCTTTCGAATCTCGTATTTAAAGTGTGTCCTGTTTAGTTGGATGTATTTGCTTTCTGTTAAGTAATGAATGGAGTTTTATTTCTGATAAAATCATCTTTATGTTTCTGGAAAAACTATAAAACAAATTATAATATTACAAGAGTTAAAAAGAATTCAAAATTTCAAAAAAAAAAAAAAAATCAAAATTCACTATAGTATGTTGACATGACAAAAAGAGTATGTCGACATATTACTGACATATTTTCAAATTATTTAAAATTTTAAATTTAAAATAACTACTCATGTCCATTCAAAATCCAATGAATTCCAAACCCTGTTTAAGTATATTTCCTTCAAAAAAAATTCATTATTCCATTACTCCTTCTTCCTTATTCATTTCTCATCAATTCCATGGCAAATCCTATTCATAATATTAGTGAAAATCTAGAAGAAACTCTCAATTCTTTCAAAAATATTTATCATTCTACGAAATCAGAACCATCTCGAACTAAGTCAAATAAAGATGTTCGAACAACAAGAGAAGCATTTTGCTGCAATACGATGGCTAATTTCTTCTCTTTTCAGAGATGAAGAGAATAATCTCGCAAAGGCTCCACCAACCAAAGAAGATGAAGATTGAGAAGTAATTAAGAAGGATCCCATCTTTGGAGAAGATGGTTGGGTTGAAGTTCCAAGAAATGTTTAATTATTCGGTACAATTTGTTTAAGTATTCTAAAAACATATGGTGTGGTATGATTTGGATTCTATTGTTTGAAACCTGTATATATTAAGACATATGGTGTGATATGATTTGGTTCGATTTGTATATATATCCGATAAACATATGTAATAATAACACTTGGATTGGTTATTTAACCATCATATTAGGTATTATTATAAGTTTGAATAGATTAAGGGAGTATTCTACTTAGAAATAGTTAATAGATTAAGGAGGAGTATTTTTATTGGGATAGTTATTTATGTTCTATTCAGAGAATTATATAATTTAGGGGGAGTATCTTTAGGATTTCTTTTTGATAATGCCAAAGGGGGAGAAATTATAAAATACAGGCATGGTTTATAGGATTCTTACAGATAGGGGGAGTACAGAAGGAACATCATCAAACAGGTATATACAGGTATGATATTTTATAAACTAAGGTTGTCATCATCAAAAAGGGGGAGATTGTTGGAGAATGGAGTTCTGATGACAACAACCTTATTTCAATTAACATTGATTATAAAATATATACTAACACTTTTTGTATAGAATAAATATACCTATATATATATATATATAGGAATTATATACAGGAAATATTATTGAAGACTGTACAGTTTTAAAGATGATAGAGATTCAAAGATCAGAGAAATTTCAAGACTCATGCGTAATCAAGATTTCAAGAGTTCATGATTAATATAGTTATAGAGTCCAGATTTTGTAAGGCTCTAAATAGCACTCTAGGTTCAAATTCTGATTCTAATTTTCAATTTTGATTTTCAATTTTATCCTCAGTCCTCTCTATTTTATTTTTCTGTTTGTTTCCATTCTTCTTTGTTTTTCAAAATTAAGTTTTATATATTTATATACTTTATATTTATACTTTATATAGTTTAAAACCTTATAATTTTATAAACATATTAATATAGTTTAAATTTATGTTTTGATATGTTTTTCTATCATATAATATTAATTTATAACACTATATTTTTTCTCAAGAATTTCCATAATTATTTTCATATCAAAACACTTAAAAAATGCTCTAAAAATCAAAAATATACATGGGTATGTTGACATACCAAAAACACCATGTCGACATACAACTGTTATTTTTTCCAATTTTGAAAGGAAGTGTCTTTTCAATATTTGAAATGATTCACAACTGTTGCAACCTTTCATACTCTATCGAATTTTTTATCATCTCTTCTTCTCTAACTTCATCCTCTTTCTCTACACTATTACTCTTAATCATTTTTATGGCTTTTACACTTATTGTAACACCCCGGATTTTTGAATAATCGAATTAACTAAATTAAAGATTAATTAATCTCAGACGTGAGAATTATGGGAATGGGGTTGCGCCATTGTGTTCATCTCGGAATTCTGGTTGAAATAGAGTCTGAGTTTGCGGGAAATGGGTACCGGATGAAGGAGTTATGGACGAACGAAGATTGGTGGCAAAAGAAAAAAATGCACTGGCGCACTTGGGAAGTGCGCCAGTACATATTTACACTGGCGCACCTGCCAAGTGCGCCCAGGCCGAGGCAGTGAGCCTGCACAACTTTCTGGTTCAGGCTGACCCATATTGCTGAGTCCTTTCTGACTCCTTGCTGAGTCATTAGGGCTGACTTGTCACCCTATCTTAATTGAATGGTTTCGATTAACCCTAAGATTATCCGACGGCTTAAATTAATTCAAAACTCAATAAAAAGACCCATTGACTCAAACCCTAAATCAGAATTAAAACTGAAACTATGGCCGTCATGTTGTTGTCTTGAACCCTAGAGCATCCGCCACCAAATTAAAGAGGGAGAACAACAAATCAAATCAGAACTACTCAACCCTAACAGCGAATCTTCTTCAAAGGAGAGCTAATTCAACTCCAGAAATGAGAATTCAGAAATCAAGACTGCTTTTGAGTTGTGAGTTCGATAGTTTTAATAAAATAATTAGTAATTTAATTGGATTAAGTTATAATGCGGATTGTATGGATGTGATGTGAAGTATTGATTGCATATTGTAATTATGTTGTAGGATTGTGATTGAAATCTCTATGACGTTATGTTGTGATGCTATCATTTATGATGTAAAGTTATGTTGCTATCATCCATGTTGTAATTTTATATACAATCAAATCATCATGTTTCCTATGCTAGTTGGTTATGTTGATTCATATGATAAATCATATGTAGGCAAGTTTAGATTTTGATTCAAACATGAACCATATACAAGTTGGGTAGAATTATCTGTGACCTTACGTGGTTATGGCACCTAGTTTATATGAAAATTTAATTGAAAGTTAGGCTATGACATGTGCTAAATTGTACATGGTACTTTACATGTTAGATACTAGTTTACACCGTTGTTGCGATGTATAAATCACATATGTAAGTTTATGAGTTGGTTATGAATCATGTTATGCAAGTTTAGGGTTATTACCTATGCAAGTTTATTCCTTTAGATATAAATCTATGACATACATGATTTATGTAAGTTTGTGGCCATTTTCTCATCAAGTTCACACCTTTAGATTTGGATCCATGACATATGATTGTTTAGGCAAGTTTGTGGACATTATCTCATCAAGTTCACACCTTTAGATTTGGATCCATGACATATGTTGTTTATGCAAGTTGTAACATTGGCCTATGCAAGTTTTAGATGTATAACATCATTCACATATGCAAGTTCACCCCTATGTTAGATCTATGTTTTAATTATGTGTATATTGTGATGTTTTCTTTTTATTCCATGAGTTAGACTATTCGAGTCTAACGTATATTTTATGTTAAACGAACAAACGTACAACGTGGGGTAAAGGGGATAATATTAAAAAGATTTAATTGGCATAAATGCCTTAAAAGGCATAAAATATAATTGTCGTGAAAATTGGTATGATTTTACATACTATAAATGGATGGACATAATTGAGTCAATTATGGACATCGTTAAATTTGGAATTGATTGATAATTTGAATAGGGAAAGTAATTCAAATTTGGGTAATGATTAATTAGGAGTAATTAATCGTCTAAGACATGAGGTTAGGCTCTTTTGTGGTGTAAGACTGCCCGGACCCGCCCGACAAATCCAGCTGCCACAAATGCCAGTCTAATGTGAGAGGTCTTAGGCATAAATTAAATACGTAACAATTGTAAAGACACGAGGTTAGGCTCTTTTGTGGTGTAAGACTGCCCGGACCCGCCCGGCAAATCCAGCTGCCACAAATGCCAGCCTAATGTGGGAGGTCTTTATGAGGTTACAGTCTTAATGAATTAAGAAACACTTAACCAGATAAAATGTAGTGGGACATGAGGGGGTTAAGTGGGTGCCTTGGGTGGCATGTGGAATCTAGTGGGTGCCTTGGGTGGCATTTGGAAATACGATTAGAAACACTTAACCAAAATTGAAACATGTAATTGAAACATGAATAAGACGTGGGTTAAGTGGGATGTACTAGAGGGGACCAAGCTTAGGTGGATAGCTTGTGTCAAGTAATGGGGGCCCGTTTCAACCAGTAACCCATACGTATCTTTGTGGGCTCGACCCAAGTCGAGGACGGGACACGCATACTGGGCTTGACTATAAGAGGCCAAACCGGGTTAGCGGTGGCAACGCAAGTCCAACAGGTTCATATGCGTGTGTGGACCCGGGCTGGTAGGTAAGACGTTGTTGCATCGTGTAGGTATAAGCCGTGCATTGTTGGTTGTATCGGGTTGCCACTTTGGGGAGTGATACACCACACTGTGGGGCCAGCACGAGTATCTACGAGTTAGGGAGCCGATCGCTTGGGGGTAGTGGGTACACCTAGTGGAGATAGGGGCAGGCGGCACCTATGAAGGCAGCTAGGGGTGCACGAAACTACCAATATCATTGTTAAGTCTGTAGGCGGGATCAACCTTAGGGTGACTAGTGGTGGTGCAGTATAGCAATTATCCTATAGTGTTGGTGTAGTTTAGAAATCATCCTATAGTGGTTTAGGTGCGCTTAACGATATCGTTGTTCATCTTGTTTCCTTGTTTACTCTGCCATACTGTGATGACCCCAAACTTCCACGGAGTGAAAGTAAGAGATGATCATTTGGAATACAACATAAATACAATAATACATATCACAGATACAAAATAGCATAGGAAATTCATAGAGTAACAACATCATAGCAGCGGAAATATAATGTCATCAATCCACAGAAAATCCACAGTCACAGAATTCTACATTATTACATCAAATTCGCAGAAAAGAGATAAGTTCCAACTCCAACTCAAACACGTGGAATAAACCAAGTTTCATGTCTGAAATAAAAAAGAAAGAGAAAAATGTAAGAGCAGCGAATGATGAGTCTTCAAACTCCAAGTCATCACCTCTCCACAAGCAAATCCAAGAGAAATAATAAGCAGCTCCAAGGAAAGGCTCCAAGCGAAAGATAACATGTTTACTTGGCTGTTCGTGTAGAAAGGAGGGCACCCGAGTTTGCAAAAAAGGTGTAACAAACTACAGGTCAGTCGTGGGACTGGTGTGAGAATTCTTATCTAATTTATCACTATTAATAGGGCAAATCCAAAGACCACGCCGCTAAATGCGGAACGGGTTTACCCTAATGGATTGCCATACATAAAAGTGTCAGAATAAATGATAAGTAAATCATACAACAACGCTATGCTTTTTAGAAAAATGGAATCACCATAAGACCCAGGTCCCATCACACAATGCAACACACACCAGAGGATAGGGTTTTACCTTATAGTGATTAAACATGATAAATACGGCAAATACGAGTTTAATATTATTATTAATATGTTAAAACATTTCAAAGTAAATGTAGAAATCCTAGGAAGAATAGTATCCCATACTACTATGCCTCCATACTAGTAATACAATCAAATTCGTAGGGTCGTATTTGGATTTTGGTTTCCATCATGAGTCAAGGCTAGGGAGGAGCTCCTACCGATTCGAGACACTCTAGCTAATGTCTTAGGATTCCCCGCAGTGAACCCTTGGATCCTGCAGGGCCGGTCCGCCATACGAGTTGCGGATTAGTTATTCCTGAACACACGTTTCCCAGTCCTATAGGACCTATCTGAGGCGCCTCATTCCATCATCCACATAAGTAAAATGTCAGGGCTGGTAGGTCACTGACACCACTCTAGCTAGAAAGAAACGTGTTGCTCTCCTTGCGTTCCCTTCTCCTGTTTTAGACTCCGCCGGTGTGTGAGGCTCGCGAAGTCACGTTGTACACAAAGCTATGCCTAAATAGGCTATGCTTTGATCGTCCCACAAGGCCTACTTTTCAACAAAACCTTGATCATATGCACCTTAGCGTGCCACATCATCACCCCATACCATACTACCAACCCTTTGCCGAAATATATGAATGGGTGTTAAGCAAGAGAATAAATTCCCCGCCACCAAACATCCATACCTTCGACAAAAGATCAATAACGTGATATTTGATAGAGTATGATGTCAGACACACAATCCATTTAATAGCTTATGCTCTGGGTCTGAGCGAAAGCCTAACCCGTGAAATCAACATGTACGTTTGGGCAATGACTATGACCTTTGAATTGGGAGCAAGTCAAGTCAAGGCCTTGATCGTTGTCCATTCGAGGGAAGATTTACGGTCTTCATTCACCATCTTTATACGTCGTTTGATTATTCAGAATGAGAGAACTCGGACTTGCCAAACAATCCTCGTATATATATATATATATATTTAAAATCCTTCTTATACATTAATAATTATTATTAACTTTTTATTCCCATATTAATTATTTAAAGTAATTAAATTTTAGTATAACGACGCCTTAAGTCCATGGCGACTATGGCGCTGCTTTCGAACAATTTTGAATTTCACATTTCTCAGAATCTAACCGTTGGATCTTAACGTAATATATATCGTGGGAAAGATTTTTCCAAGACGGGCCTAACGGTTCCAGTTTCAAGAAAATCCGACGGTCGGATCTTCTTGTATAGTCGTTTAAAAGTACGATTTCAAAACGCGAACTACTGCGCCCTATTCGTTTAATTTTAATTATATTTATAAATATATAATCATTAAAACAACGCCCTACACAACTACCGACACTCACCAAAATTTTAATTCATTTGACAAATGAAAGTACTATTACAGCATCCTAGCTTCATTCTTTTACTTACATTGTAAATTTTGATACACTCAAAACCTTTAAATTACCTATAAAAATATAATTTCTAATGACAATGCAAACTCTACTCTTAATTCACATTGTGAAAACATGATTTTTAACTACAACGCGAACACTACATCTAATTCACATTGTAAAAAAATGATTTTTTTATTATAATGCAAACACTACACCTAATTTACATTGTAAAAATATGATTTTTAATTACAATGCAAACACTACAACTAATTTACATTGTAAAAATATGATTTTTAATTGCAATGCAAACACTACATCTAATTTACATTGTAAAAATATGATTCTTAATTACAATGCAAACACTACACCTAATTTACATTGTAAAAATATGATTTTTAATTACAACGCAAACATTACACCTAATTTACATTGTAAAAATATGATTTTTAATTACAATGCAAACACTACACCTAATTCACATTGTAAAAATATGATTTTTAATTACAATGCCAACACAACAACTAATTTACATTGTAAAAATATGATTTTTAACATTCAACGTTGATTCACTTTATAATTTACATATAAAAATGTAGATTTTGACAAACGATGAATTTCACCTTTTAATTATAGAGAAAAATGTAATTTTTAACATTCAACGTTGATTCACTTTATAATTTACATATAAAAATGTAAATTTTGACAAACGATGAATTTCACCTTTTAATTACAGAGAAAAATGTAATTTTTAACATTCAACGTTGATTCACTTTATAATTTACATATAAAAATGTAAATTTTGTCAAACGATGAATTTCACCTTTTAATTACAGAGAAAAATGTAATTTTTAACATTCAACGTTGATTCACTTTATAATTTACATATAAAAATGTAAATTTTGACAAACGATGAATTTCACCTTTTAATTACAGAGAAAAATGTAATTTTTAACATTCAACGTTGATTCACTTTATAATTTACATATAAAAACGTAAATTTTGACAAACGATGAATTTCACCTTTTAATTACAGAGAAAAATGTAATTTTTAACATTCAATGTTGATTCACTTTATAATTTACATATAAAAATGTAAAATTTGACAAACGATGAATTTCACCTTTTAATTACAAAGGAAATTGTAATTTTTAACATACGGTGAAATTCTATATATTTACATTAATAAAAGTGTAAATTCCTCATTCGGTGAAATTCTTATTAACAAAAATGTAAATTTATATTCCATGTCACATTCTTATTTTATTTACATTAAATAAAATGTAAACTTTCATTCTTAAATTACAATGTAATTTTTTTTTATCCTTTAATTACAATGTAAATCTCATCATTTAATGTTCACATGAAAAATTTCATCGTTTCATATTTTCATGAAAGTTTGCACCTTTAACATTTCAATTAAAGATTTAGTCTTTAATAATTTAAATCAAAAATTCAACCTTTAATAAATTTTCATTATCGTATTTCATGTCAAATCCCATAACAACAACATCCAAACAAACCAACATGATCAAATCCAATAATTAACCTCAAGGCAATTTACAAGATGAGGTTTAACTTGGCATACGGCAAATCAACAAGGCAGGATTTAAATAAATTAACTTATAATTAATTCTGATTAATCAATCAATTCATATTTAACGATAAAATTTCAGATTTAATATCATGTCATTATAGGCAATTCAGATTCAATATCATACGGTATGAACATTTCAGATCTATGTTTTAGATATCATGTCATATTAGATCTACTATTAATAATCATGGAAATAATAATTAAATAACTTAAATTAAATTAAAAATAAATTCTCACAGTGGTCTGGTCTAAGAAGAAGATTCAGGCTCGATCCGATTCCGTAATCGTATTCAAATAGATTTCAGATCTGGAACGATTCGAATACTAATTCATATGAAAAATCAAAATTCAGCCTTTAACAACTGACACAGCGACGCTATAAAGCGTGACAAAATCTGAAATGAATAATACCTTAGAACCCAATATTGTTCAGAATTTTAAATTCGATTTTCTGGAGTTGTAGTTGACTGTTTTCCGAACCGTTTGCGGGAGATCGGAGGGCTACGGAAGGGGTTTCGGCGCTGGGAATTGGGGGGGTGTGATCAACGTGGTGGGGCCCAGCGGGGGTGCGTTCGGCCGAACTTCTCGGGCTTGGAGGCGGCGGCACAGGGCACGGGGGAGGCGGTGGTGGGTACCAAATCGAAGAGGAGAGGAAAAGCTTCGATTCGGTGTATGGCTTGCGTTCTAATTCGAAGAGGGGATGGAGAATTTGAAGAGAGAAGGTTTGAAGCTTTATGGGTTTGGCGGCTGTAAAGGAACGGAGGAAGAAGAAGGTCTACTGTAGCGATGGTATATATACTAGTATTTAGGGTATTTCTATTTTATTTATTTATTCAATTAATTCTAGAAATTAGTGATTTTCCGTTCGAACTCCGATTCGCGCTCAACGACTGTCAAACAATAGGTTTTAACGCCTTCTGAACGCGAGGGCGCTATCTCCGAAGTCCAATTCTGAAGTTATAAGCATGTTTCTTTTATTTTTAAAAATAAATCATTTAATTTAAATTCGAACGTACTTGTTAATTCCACCAGGGCCACATACTAGCTCAGAAAAATTATTTTTGGCTTACTTATGACGACACGGTCCTAACAAAATAAATTTCGCCTCATTCTGAGACTGTTTGAAAAATGGCTATTTTTCAGTCAATTATTTTTGACCGAAATTGACAAAACACAGTTTCTTTTGCCACGCTCACATACTGCTTCAAAAATCATGAAATTTGAAACCTAGCAATAATTTTACATCCCGGATCCAACAAAAGTGGTTTCGTCGAATTCCGAGGTCGTATGCAAAATGTCGATTTTCAAGGGCGATATATTCTCTATAGCGACCTTTTTGAAAATTCATTTGGCCATAACTTTTGATTTCTGCTATGAAACTTTGATTTTTCAGATTCGTTAGAAAGATATTCATTAACAGATTTAAATATTTTCGTTTTAACAAAATCTGGTTTATTCTGTACCCTGGGTAATTAGTCGAAGTTCAAGTTTGACTTTTCAAACTACCCTCCTATTTCTAATTCTTTTTGTAATATACTTGTATTAACTTTGCTCAAAGTAAATTCCCATTCATAATTATTTGAAATAATTTATTTTAAATAATTAAACAACCCTAAAATCTCCAAAATGAAAATTTTAAATTAGCCCCAAATTCCGGGTTGTTACAATCTCCCCTCCTTAAGAACTTTTCGTCCTCGAAAAGGAAGAGAGAATAGTAGAAGGGTAGGAACCAACATAAAGAATAGAAAATAATTTAAGCGTACCTCAAAATAAAACTAATCGGGGATGTCCACTCTGCATTTGGGATAGGCTTGTTTGATACTCTCCTCGGTTTCCCAAGTGCAGTCTCTAGGATCACCGCTCCATTGCACCTTGACTAGGTTGATCTTCTTGTTTCTAAGCTCTCTAGTTTCCTTGACAATGATTTTCAGTGGTTCTCTCCTCACTGCTAGGCTTGGGGTAATTTCCAAATCTTGCTGTGCAGCTTCCTCCACAACTAGATCCGGATCATGGACATGCCTTCGAAGTTGAGATACATGGAATACATCGTGCACTCCAGGCAACCAGTCGGGCATCTGAATTCTGTAAGCGAGGGTACCAACCTTTTCAAGAATGGGGAAGGGGCCGATGAATTTGGGTGCTAGTTTCCCTGTTTTTCCAAAACGGATAACACCTCGCATTGGAGCGACTTTCAGATAGACATAGTCACCCACATCAAAAGCTAGCTCTCGCCTTCTTACATCTGCGTAACTTTTCTGTCTACTTTGGGCCGCCAATAGTCGCTTCCTAATAAAGTCAACTTTGTCCGAAGCTTCTCGGATCATGTCAGGACCCAACACAAGCCGATTTCCCTTTTCAACCCAACATGCTGGCGATCTACACGGCCTACCATATAAGGCTTCAAATGGAGACATTTTTAAACTTGCTTGATAGCTATTGTTGTACGAGAATTCAACTAAATGCAAGTGATCCTCCTAAGACCCTCCAAAATCGAGTATGCAAGCTCGCAATAGATCTTCAAGAATGCGATTCACTTGCTCAGTCTGGCCGTCAGTCTGAGGGTGATACGCGGTGCTAAGATTCAACTTCGTTCCCAACTCATTTTGGAATGCTTCCCAAAATTTACTAGCAAAGATAGGATCACGGTCGCTAACGATGCTACTAGGGACTCTATGAAAAAGAAAAATTAATATTTATTTTGCAAAAGAAATTTTCCATTCAAATTATGAAGAGAAGGAAAGATTTAGTTTTATTACCCATGTAGCCTGACGATTTCTTTGAAATAGATTTGCGCCAGACCTTGAGCAGTTCTAGTGGATTTGACAGGTATGAAATGAGCGGACTTGGTGAAGCGATCCACGATCACCCATATGCTGTCATTTCCTTTCCTAGTACGATGCAGACTATCTATGAAATCCATGGAGACTTGGTCCCACTTCCAATCTGGAACTTCTAATGGCTGCAACAACCCTGCCAGCTTTTGTTGATCACTTTTTACTTGTTGGCATGTGGGGCATCTACTCACATAAATGGATATATCCCTCTTCATAGACCTCCACCAAAATGTGCGCTTTAAGTCTTGATACATTTTGCTCACACCGGGGTGGATGCAAAGCTTTGATTTGTGACCCTCATCTAAAACTTCTCTTATAAGCTCGGGGACACTTGGAACACAAATCCGCCTGTGCAATCTGAGAACTCCCTTGTCATCAATTTGGAAGTCTGTGATTTCACCTCCTTGAATTCTTTCAATCATTTTCCGAATAAAAGCATCACTTTTCTGAAGAGAGGCAATCTTATCAATCAAAGAAGGGGTGACGATGAGGCTTGCGACAATGACTTCCTTCCTACTAAGTGCGTCTGCCACAACATTGGCTTTCCCTGGCGTATATAAGATGTCGAGATCGTAGGCCGCCAGAAATTCTAGCCATCGTTGCTGCCTTAAGTTCAGATCCTTTTGATCGAAGAGATATTTCAAAGATTGGTGGTCTGTGTACAATTCAAATTTTTCACCCAAAAGATAATGTCGCCAAAATTTTAAAGCAAAGACTATAGCCAGCAACTCTAAGTCATGGACACGATAATTTTTCTCATGCGGCTTTAATTGACGGCTTGCATATGCAACAACTCTGCCCCTTTGCATCAATACCGCACCAAGACCACACTTTGAGAAGCATCAGTGTAGACCTTTAAATCTTGGTTGCCTTCGATGATGGTGAGTACGGGAGCAGTAGTCAAACTCACCTTTAGCTTTTGGAATGCCTCCTCACAATCTGATGTCCAATTGAACTTGGCATGCTTCTTGGTAAGTTTTGTTAATGGGCTAGACAGCTTGGCGAAACCTTCGACAAATTTTCTATAATACCCGGCCAAACCTAGGAAGCTTCTTACTTCAGTGGGTGTACTGGGCCGCTTCCAATCCCGAATGGCAGCAATTTTACTTGGATCAACTGCGATTCCTTCTTTTGACACAACATGGCCTAAGAATTTTACTTCCTCTTGCCAAAATATGCATTTGGAAAACTTTGCTTTCAGAACATTTCGTCGCAGAATTTCCAACACTTCCCTTAAATGCCCTTCATGCTCCTCCTTAGTTTTAGAATAGATTAGAATGTCATCAATGAAGACTAGGACGAATTTATTTAGGACCTCCCTGAAGACCCTATTCATCAATTCAACAAAGTAGGCTGGAGCATTGCATAGACCGAACGACATCACTAACTGATTGACACTGAAAAGTGTTTATTTTATTACTCTTATGCTTTATCTTTTGTAAATAAATAAATGATACTTTGGTTACTTTTGTATATTTTTACAGGATGTCAAGAAATGCCTCCTTCAATTCAAATCAAAGGCCAACTACAAGAAAGAGCTACTTCCTCACATCAAATTCATTTCAATAGCAAAAGAAGCAGTAGCTCACTGGTAAAGGCATAAGAATTGGTGCTGGGTGACCTGAGTTCGAACCCCGTCAAGCTCACTTTTTACCTAAGAAACGGAGCGCGTTCACACTGGTCCTTTGCTTTGAGAAATATCTGGATTAGTGTTATGTTATATATATATACATACACATATTCGTGTGTATGTATTTATGATGTGCACCAATTAACATTTCAGCAATAGCCATATTCTCATCATGGAATTAAATTCAAATCAGTCAATTTCAAATTAGAAGAATTTCTGATTTAATTGTTGCCAAGAAGAAAAACCAATTTTGAAGATTTTATCTTATATTGCCTTTGGAGTCTGATAAGCATCCTTGTTTGGAAGAATTAATTAGAGGCAATCTTCTATCAATCAAGCCACATGGGACAATTGAAAGATATGGAAAATATTTACCATGATATGCCCAGATTTTCTCCAATCAAGTTAGTCGAGGAAGGCAAGAAATATTCATGAATAAGGAGGGCCATTTATTCATAGAGCTAGTTAGGGTTTTCCCCTTCTCATCTATAAATATGTGATCGTAACCATTGTAAATCTCATCTCATAATTCTGTACTGCCATTAGTTTAATAAAATTTTCTTGTTCTAGTTATTTACTTTTCTTTTAAAACAATTTGTGTATCTACACGATTAGCTTCTGTAGAACACATATTGTTATTGTCTTTGTTACTGCATACTAGTGTTGACTGTTTGATTAGTTTCAACAGCAACTCTATTTTTAATTCTCTGTTATTGTTCCAGTTATTATTTACTTTTGTTGTTTTTGCTAGTACTTGTTATTTTCTTTCCTGTTGTTGAATTTGATATACGTCTGATTAGATTCAGATTTGTAGCAGTTTCAATAACATTATTTCAACAACATTGAAAACAACCCCCAAGTTCTGTCTAACACGCCCACGAAACATATAAATAATAAAATTTAACTTTCCTCCCTGTGTTCGACCTGTATGCTACACACCTGTATGCTTGCAGAATTTATTACAAATGTCGCGCTTTTCTAATTCATAGACTAGCGCCGATCAAGTTTTTGGCGCCGTTGCCGGGGAGGCAAACATTAAATTTTATTATTTATTCAATTTCTGATTCGTGTTAGTTTTTATTTTTTTTATTTTTTTTGCGTATTCAAAAAAAAAAAATCTCGATTGAATAGATTTGGTGTTGTTCAAAGATACCATAATCTTTCAAAAAGAAAAAAAATCCTTCCTAGTTTTATTTGATTTTTCCTGTTTTTTTTTGTCTTCTCATTTTGTTTAGATTCATTATAGAAGAAAATATCTTGATTAGTTGAATTGGTATTAACACATAGATACCACAATCATCTAAATAAGAAAAAAAAAATTTGCCATTTTTATTTATTTATTTCCCTGCAACCTTCTTCCCTGATTTTAATATGAGTTCTTTACTTTTTTTAATTTATTTCTTTCCTCCTACAATTTCTTTCTCCTTTGGTACAAATTAAAAAAAAAAAAAAAAACACAACAAACAAATTTATTTCTTTCTGCTATCTACTTTTTCTTCTGTCCCGAACATTGCCAATCTTCCACCACCATCCATTCCCCTTCTGCTCCTCCATCACCCCCGCCTATACAAACATCCACCGACCACCAATTCATCATCTACCAGTTCACGGTCTCTCCTACATAGTCAACACAAACTGTCTGATCCTCAACGAGATCCAAACACCTTAACCAAAAACCATCATCAGTTTGTGCCAATATCCTTCACCTCATGTCATTACTTCATCAGTAACCACTTCAACCTCTTACATTCACGTTCAACACCATCTGCCTGCACAAACCCCACATTACTACAACAACGCAACCAAAATCCATCCATACCCATCCGTACCCAGTCTGCCACCAACCCTCTCCATCTCCAGTTCATACCACATCGTTATACTCCTCTCTCGCAGACCACAAATCCCCAACGTCACATAGTGTCCCTCACGGAACCCTCCGCCAACACACAGCAGACTCCGTTCACAAACCGCACTCCACGCAACAATTCCCTTCTACCATCGTACTCCTCTACACCGCAATTTCCAGTTCAGTTCGAAAACCCAGAGCCTTAAATAGAAAAACCCAAATCGCAACAATCCTAACTTCCCGATTCTAGCGCCCTTCATCAACATCAAAGCTAGCCCAGAAATCACATAGGTTCGAGAAACCCTTGCCTCTGTCATCCATCGCGAACCCTAGTTCGGATTCGAGAACCCCAAAGTCACCGGATACCCTAATTAGAATCACACAGAACCACTCAATTTCGAAAAGAAAAGGAGAAAAGAGAGAAAAGTGGGGACGCGAGTGTTGTGCTCGGTTTCATTGCAATATTTTTTTTTAAAAGGAATTGACAGAATGCATTATGCTGAAGGAATAGAAGGGAATTGTGATGTGATTTATTTATTGTGTGGTCGAGGCGTGTTTAGAGTTGAAAACCTGGGTGGCAATTGATTTGTTTCCTACTTTATTTTTTTTTTCTCTTTTGCGTGGTGCTCGGCCTTAAAAAAAACAATAACAAGGGGCGAGATATTATGAAGTGGTGCTGGCACTTACGTTTTGTTTTTAGTCCTTATTCTTCGATTTGTTTTGCAATTGATCCTCTTTTCTTTTAAAAAAAAAAAACGTAAGCAAGAAATCAGTTGGCACATTCGTTTTCAATTGGGTAAGGGCTTCGGGTCAATTGTTGTGCCTTAGATTTATATGTGGCCTTTGACTGTATTGGTGTAGCGTGTATTGAGTGAGTCTAGCTTTTTAATTTCCCTTTTATTTTTTTTCAATTTTTGTTTTGTTTTTTTTTTGTTTTTTTTTAACCTTAGTTCTTTCCTTGATTCAAGCCTTAGTTTATGTTAAGTTTAGTGTTTTTATTTTGTTGACTCAAGTCTCCGTAGTTCTTTAGCTTGTTTTAGACTAGTAGTTTTGCTTGTTTTTGATTTAGGATTTTTCTTCCTTTCGAACCTCTTCTATTTTCAATTCTTTTATTTACTTCCAAAAAAAAAAAAAAAAAAGGAGAATTTTTCAAAAACAGGTACAGCTGAAATTTAAAAAAAGGGTCTTAAAAAAAAAATTTTCGGGCTCCTAGCCCGAACCCGTGCCGCAGCGCAGTCAAGCAATTAATAGAAGGGGACAACAATAGAAAGCAGCGGACGATTGAAATGGGTTGGAGCGGTTGCACACCAAGTGGGGTGTGAACGCGCTAGGGCTTCCCAAATTCACTGGACGGACTGCCGATCAAGGTAAGAAATTTTTAAAACACTACAGGTGCTCTGCTGCAAAGGAAAAAATATATAGACAATTGTTGTAAAAAAAATTTCTGCAGGGGCAGCTGCTTTGAATGTACAATTTTTAATTTCTGCAGTTATTTTGTGTGATTGCTGTTGTTTCTGCATCTTTTATTCATTCTGTTAAGGGCAATACCCATACCCCAATTCACATAAGGTGAGGGATTTCATCACCCTTTCCTTGGCCCACAAATTGCATTTCATCGTAGAATCTGACTAATAATAACAGTTAGACATTGGACTTAAGGGAGTCACGGGCTCATCTAGGGCTTAATTATATTGTGATAGTTGATTCATTTGGAACGAATTATTTCTTGGTGTCTAGACTACGGCAGAGAAATAACCGTTTATAAATATTACGGTGATTCGTAAATATTATATCGGTTGTTACTCTGAAGGTACTTAAACCTTCGGCTGCATTGCTAGGGTGATTCCTGGTGCACCGATAACTCCTGTCCGTTAACTGGCTAAGAAATCTTTTGATCTAAATAATCAAACGCATCACTTTATAATTTTGGGTTAAGAGCCAATAAGGACAGAAAACTTCATTGTAGCTAATTTCTGTGCTTGCATTTAACAACAATGAGTGAAAAAAGTGTTAGCCAACAAAATTCTCCTAGGGGCTCTCGAATCTACCAAAATTTTCCACCCGAATTGGATCAAAATCGAGTAAATCAAAACTTTCCAAACTTTGGGGATCAAAACCAAATAAATCAAAATTTTCAGAACCTCAATATCCAAATGGATAGACCCCTGTCTCTTCGTGAACGATGTTATCCAACTAGGACCGTCCAACCCTCTGTCATCGTTTTCCCACCAGCTGAAGGAAACAATTTTGAGTTGAAACATTCCTTTATTCAAGGGGTACCAAAATTTACTGGGTCTGAAAATGCTTATGAATTTCTGAGTGAATTTGAATTGTATGCGTCCACAACAAAAATGCAACAATTGTCTAACGAATCGATCAAGCTAAGGCTAATCCCATTTGCACTACTTGAAAGCTCTAAAAGATGGCTAAATTCTCTTCCAAGACATTCCATAAGAAGTTGGGATGAATTTGTCACTATATTCTTGAAAAAGTTTTTCCCTTTCCATAAAACTCTCAAAATCCGAACTGAGATAAATCAATTTTGTCAAAATGAAGGGGAAACTTTTTCAAAATATTTTGAGAGATTCAACCAACTACTGTATAGTTATCCTCATCATGGAATTCTAAAAGACAACTTGTGTCAAATTGTATATGAAGGGCTTAACTATCAATCTAAAACTCAACTAGAATCAATGTATGGAGGAGATTTTATGTCTAAAACAGCCGATGAAGCTTGGCGGTTCTTAGAAGATTATTCTGAAAAGGACATGCAATGGGAATCAATTCGCGTTCCCAATCGTACTTCTACTAGAGGAGTGCATGTCGTGGACCCAAATCAAATTCCCGTAGAAAATCAAACTCCTCAAGCCGGAGAAGGGTTACCCCACTACTACTCTCAGGACCAAGCCAATGCTATAGCTCAAAATAACCCTTACTCAGCCACGTACAATCCTGGTTGGAGGAACCACCCAAACTTTTCTTGGTCAAACCCCAATAATTCGGCAAACCCATCTCACATGCAACCCTTTATTCCCAATCCGAATTACCAAGCTCCACCCCCCAATTCTCAAACCTCTCAAACTACACCTCAATCCAAACAACCTTATAGGCACCCCAATTTTCAATCATCAAACCAATCATCTCAATCTTCTCAACCATCGCAAGATATTGTTCGATTAGAAAAACAAATAAATAATCAAGACGCTAAAATCGACCAACTAATGCATATGATAAAGGAAATGGCGAAAAATAATGAGAAAGGAAAGTTGCCTAGTCAACCTGAGGTGAATCCAAAATATAACTCTCGTACTGTAAATTCTTGTGAGGACGAAAACCATAATCCAGTCAACGCTATTACAACCCTTCGATCTGGAAAGAGGATTGATAATAACGTGGGCAACCCTGGCGAACCTTCTAACTCGACCCCAATCCCTATTCTTGATGATCACCCATTGGCTTCGAATGCCAACTCTTCTGAACCTCAAGTTCCCTTAAATGTTGGCAATCCCAACAGTTCTTCTCCCAGTGTCGGCAAACCCGACCCACCTTTGACAACCAATGTTGGCAATCCCAACATTTCATCTTCTACACCCCTACCACCTTCTTCTTCGAATGATGAAACTGATCGTAGAGTCGAAAAACCAGTTGCTCCTTTTCCCCATAGACTCAATAATAAGAAGAAAGCAGCAAATTTCGATAAAATTCTGGAAATTTTCAAACAAGTCCGTGTGAACATTCCTCTTTTAGACACCATTGAACAAATTCCTCAATATGCTAAATGTCTTAAGGAATTGTGTACACAAAAACGTGCGACCAATGTTCCAAAAACCGCTTTTCTAACTGCGAATACAAGCTCTGTTCTTTCGAATCTTGCCCCAGTCAAGTATAAAGACCCTGGCTGCCCTACGATTGATTGTAAAATAGGAAACACTCACATCTCTCGTGCCCTACTCGACCTTGGTGCCAGTGTCAACCTTCTCCCTTATACTGTCTATCGTCAACTTGGACTAGGGGAGATTAAGCCAACGAACATCACACTTCAACTAGCCGATCGATCTGTCAAAAAGCCATTGGGAATTATCGAAGACGTCTTGATACAGATCGAGCAGTTTTACTTCCCTGTCGATTTTATAGTTCTAGAAACAGAGCCTGTCTCAAATCCCAACGTTCAAATACCATTGATCTTAGGACGCCCTTTCTTAGCAACCTCTAATGCTGTTATTAATTGTAGGAATGGTCAGCTTCGACTCTCCTTCGGGCACCTAACCATCGAGCTAAACATCTTTAATCTCAACAAACAACCTAGGGATTTTGAGATCGATGAAATTGACATGATTCAAACCACAGTTGATGAAACCTCAAGTGACACTTCTGAAGCCCTGAAAATGTGTCTTGACCATTTCAACCCTGATTTCGACGAACTCGAATACATTTCTGAACTAAACAACATTCTTGACTCCGACACTTCGCCACCTGAATCTAACCAAGGAATGTTGACCAATGTTGATACACAAGAACTTCCTAAGTTAGACCTCAAACCCTTGCCACCAGACCTTAAGTATGCCTACCTAGACTCTTCAAAAACTTTTCCCGTAATCTTGGCCTCCGATCTTACCGAAGACCAAGGAGAAAAAGTTTTGGAAGTTTTGCGGGAAAATAAAGACGCCTTGGGGTGGGAAATTAGCGATATAAAAGGAATTAGCCCATCAATTGTGGAACATCGCATACACTTAGTTGATGAGGCTAAGCCCACCCGTGAAGTTCAAAGGCGATTAAACCCAAACATGAGAGAAGTGGTCAAGGAGGAGATAATCAAATGTCTAGACAATAACATCATCTATCCCATCTCTGACAGCACTTGGGTGAGTCCGGTACAAGTTGTACCAAAGAAGTCAGGAGTCACAGTGATCAAAAACGACAGTAATGAACTCGTCCCAACAAAAATCAAAACCAAATGGCGTGTGTGCATCGACTATCGAAAGCTCAACTCAGCCACACGAAAAGACCATTTTCCCTTGCCTTTTATTGACGAAATGCTCGAACGATTAGCGGGACATGAGTACTACTGTTTTCTTGATGGATACTCTGGCTATAACCAAATTCCTGTTGCTTTAGAAGATCAACATAAGACCACCTTTACTTGTCCCTTTGGAACCTTTGCTTATCGTCGCATGCCTTTTGGTCTTTGTAATGCCCCCGCGACTTTCCAAAGGTGTATGATGAGTATTTTCTCTGATATGGTGGAAGAATTCTTGGAAATATTCATGGACGATTTTTCAATATATGGATCATCTTTTTCCCAATGTCTCACTCATCTAGAACTCGTCCTTAAGCGTTGTAAGGAGAAATCACTCGTGCTTAATTGGGAGAAATGCCACTTTATGGTAAAAAGGGGGATAGTTCTAGGTCATGTCGTCTCCAAAGATGGCCTAGAAGTCGATAAATCCAAAATCGATTTGATTGCTAATTTACCTCCTCCCAAGTCTGTCAAAGATGTTCGTTCATTTCTTGGCCATGCAGGATTCTATAGAAGATTCATTAAGGATTTCTCAAAAATTTCAAAACCTCTCTCGAATTTACTTGCCAAAGACGTAAAGTTTGAATTTTCCAATTATTGCAAAACATCTTTTGAAACTCTCAAATCACTCCTGACCACAACTCCCATTATTCAACCTCCTGATTGGACTCAACCCTTCGAACTTATGTGTGACGCTTCTGATTTTGCTATTGGAGCCATCTTGGGTCAGCGTATTGAAAAACTCCCTCGAGTCATTTATTACGCCAGCAAAACCTTAAACGAGGCCCAATTGAATTACTCAACTACTGAAAAGGAATTTTTGGCAGTTGTCTTCGCTCTTGAGAAATTCAGGCCATATCTCATAGGATCCAAAGTCATAGTTTACACTGACCATGCTGCCCTACGGTATCTGCTTTCTAAAAAGGATGCCAAGGCCCGCTTGATTCGTTGGATCCTTCTTCTCCAAGAATTCGATATAGAAATACGAGATAAAAAGGGTTCTGAAAATGTCGTAGCTGATCATCTCTCTCGAATTGTACACGAAAATGATAACGACACTCAAATCGATGACTATTTTCCTGACGAACAACTCCTTTCGATCTCTAACACCCCTTGGTACGCTGACATTGTGAATTATCTTGTCACACAACAAATGCCCGCTAAATGGTCGAAACAAGATAAACAAAAATTTCTCTCAAAAGTTCGAAACTTCTATTGGGATGACCCATATCTTTTTAAATACTGTCCAGACCAAATCATTCGAAGGTGTGTGCCCGATCATGAACACCAAAGTATTCTCTCCTTCTCACATGACCATGCTTGTGGCGGTCATTTTGGTGCAAGAAAAACTGCTGCAAAGGTTTTGCAAAGTGGTTTTTATTGGCCCACACTCTTCCGTGACGCTTTCGAATTTTGCTCTAAATGTGAGCGATGTCAAAGAACGGGTCGAATCTCTAAGCGAAACATGATGCCTCTCAACCCCATTTTAGTGATTGAGTTATTCGATGTTTGGGGCATCGACTTCATGGGACCATTCCCCAATTCATTTGGGAATCTTTACATCTTGCTGGCAGTAGATTATGTCTCAAAATGGGTTGAAGCCATTCCGACCAAAACCAACGACAACAAGGTTGTTGTCAAATTCCTCAAAGAAAACATCTTTTCACGCTTTGGTACACCTCGAGCTATCATTAGCGATAATGGCACTCACTTCTGTAATCGTGCTTTTGAGTCCTTGCTCAAGAAATACTCAATCACACACAAGCTGTCGACCCCCTACCATCCACAAACGAGTGGGCAAGTAGAAGTTTCCAATAGACAAATCAAACAAATTCTTGAGAAAACCGTGAATTCCAACAGAAAAGATTGGTCTGTAAAACTGATCGATGCACTTTGGGCTTTTCGTACTGCTTATAAAACCAATCTAGGGATGTCACCATATCGATTAGTCTTTGGAAAGGCCTGTCACTTACCTCTTGAATTAGAGCATCGTGCTTTTTGGGCCATAAAATTTTTGAACTTTGACTTAGAAAAGGCCGGCTCACATAGGAAGTTACAAATTTCTGAATTGGAGGAATTAAGAAATGAGGCGTATGAAAATGCGAAAATCTACAAAGAAAGAACCAAAGCCCAACACGACAAAAACATACTTCGTAAGGAATTCAACGTAGGTCAAAAAGTTCTTTTATACGACTCTAGACTTCACTTGTTTCCAGGAAAACTCAGATCTCGATGGACTGGACCTTATGTCGTTAAAACAGTATACCCTCATGGAGCGGTTGAAATTGAAAATCCTAGAGATGGAAAAGTCTTCAAAGTAAACGGTCAACGACTGAAACCATTTTTGGAATTCGAGCAATATGACGAAGACGACTCTATCGATCTGCATGATCATCCACCATGAAATCAGGTGGTACACGTTCTTTTTCTTTTATTTTTATTTTTCATTTTTTTTATTTTTTTTTCCTGCCTTAGACAGTTGGGACACTGTCTGAATCAAGTGTGGGGGGGAGTCTGCATTTCATCCATTTTCATTTTATTTCTTTTTATTTTCAGCCATTTAAATAGGACCATCATACATTTTAGACTGTAGTAACATACCATAATTTTTTTTTTGGAAAATACGACTCGTTTTCAATTGATACAACAAAATAAGTTTACAACTTTTAGCCAGTTGATAGTATTTTTGTCTCTCAACTTAGATCGAATAGGAAATATAATGAAAAGTTTAATTTTGAGGGATAATAGTGTAACCGGTACATAGGGAGATTCTTAGGTGATGGCCATGAAATCTATTCTATATTGTAGACTTTGTTTAAATAAGTGGAGGACTTAAAATGCTTATAATGGCTTGTCAAATCTTTGAAACTAAGTTGTGTTAAGTTGAATTCGCGTAACTCTCTTTTGTGCTTATATTTTCGATAATAATAATAATAGTATTCCAAGGGTATCCAACATTGCTTGTATATCGAGCGTTGGTGTGCAAACCCGCCAAGCTCTATCCGACATGTTGTTGACAAAGTCAAAGTTGGAATATCTTGGTCTCATTTTATGAGATTGGACACCTAAGGATTACCGACACGTTGTTGACAAAGTCAAAGTCGGCCTGCACAATCCGCCAAGCTCCTTACCTACTCTCCGTTAGTCCGCGAGGCAGTGCATGGGTGGTAAGCCTTGGTCTTTTTAGTTAGGTGTATGTACTTAATCATAAATCTTAAATTTTTATAGAATAAAGAATAAGCGATGATACCCAAACCCTTCTTGACCTTATTGATTTGACTAACCATACATGAGAAAATTAGAATACCACTTTGCAAACGGTGCCAAGCAAACTAAGAATTTATTTCATGGCTGCACTATGTTATCGACCGAACTAACTGGCCAAACTGGAAGTTAACATTTGAAAACTTGATTTATATTGAAAAATTGTGACAAGTCGAGGTATCTAAAATAAAATCAACTGACTGGAAATTGTTAACTTAATCTGTTGTACCACTTTCCTGAAACAAGTCGTGCTTTTATTTTTTTCCGTTTTTATTTGCATATGTCCATTGCATTCATGTAGTTTCATTAGAATCATAGCATACTGCATTTGGATTTTGTGGGTAGTATCCGCTGAAAACCCTCACGAGACACCACTCGTCCTACTAGGGACACCTAGAGGTTTAACGGCTTGTTGCATACGCTCAATGCAATCGTGTTTCCTACGAAAGTGCGACCTATCTAGTTAGTTTTCATTTTTTTTACTCGAGGACGAGTAAAAGATAAGTGTGGGGGTATTTGATTGACACTGAAAAGTGTTTATTTTATTACTCTTATGCTTTATCTTTTGTAAATAAATAAATGATACTTTGGTTACTTTTGTATATTTTTACAGGATGTCAAGAAATGCCTCCTTCAATTCAAATCAAAGGCCAACTACAAGAAAGAGCTACTTCCTCACATCAAATTCATTTCAATTGCAAAAGAAGCAGTAGCTCACTGGTAAAGGCATAAGAATTGGTGCTGGGTGACCTGAGTTCGAACCCCGTCAAGCTCACTTTTTACCTAAGAAACGGAGCGCGTTCACACTGGTCTTTTGCTTTGAGAAATATCTGGATTAGTGTTATGTTATATATATACATACACATATTCGTGTGTATGTATTTATGATGTGCACCAATTAACATTTCAGCAATAGCCATATTCTCATCATGGAATTAAATTCAAATCAGTCAATTTCAAATTAGAAGAATTTCTGATTTAATTGTTGCCAAGAAGAAAAACCAATTTTGAAGATTTTATCTTATATTGCCTTTGGAGTCTGATAAGCATCCTTGTTTGGAAGAATTAATTAGAGGCAATCTTCTATCAATCAAGCCACATGGGACAATTGAAAGATATGGAAAATATTTACCATGATATGCCCAGATTTTCTCCAATCAAGTTAGTCGAGGAAGGCAAGAAATATTCATGAATAAGGAGGGCCATTTATTCATAGAGCTAGTTAGGGTTTTCCCCTTCTCATCTATAAATATGTGATCGTAACCATTGTAAATCTCATCTCATAATTCTGTACTGCCGTTAGTTTAATAAAATTTTCTTGTTCTAGTTATTTACTTTTCTTTTAAAACAATTTGTGTATCTACACGATTAGCTTCGGTAGAACACATATTGTTATTGTCTTTGTTACTGCATACTAGTGTTGACTGTTTGATTAGTTTCAACAGCAACTCTATTTTTAATTCTCTGTTATTGTTCCAGTTATTATTTACTTTTGTTGTTTTTGCTAGTACTTGTTATTTTCTTTCCTGTTGTTGAATTTGATATACGTCTGATTAGATTCAGATTTGTAGCAGTTTCAATAACATTATTTCAACAACATTGAAAACAACCCCCAAGTTCTGTCTAACACGCCCACGAAACATATAAATAATAAAATTTAACTTTCCTCCTTGTGTTCGACCTGTATGCTACACACCTGTATGCTTGCAGAATTTATTACAAATGTCGCGCTTTTCTAATTCATAGACTAGCGCCGATCACTAACCATTCGTAGAATATATCGGGACCCCTGAAGGCGGTCAAAGGTATGCATTCTTCTGCTATGCGGAGTTGGTGGAAACCTGTGGCTAGGTCCACCTTTGAAAACACCTTGGCTCCATTCAATTGGTCCATCAAATCATCTATGCGGGGCAAGGGGTATTTGTTCTTCAATGTTTGTTTGTTAAGATCGCGGTAATCGACACAAAGTCTTAGCGTACCGTCCGATTTGGGGACAAACACCACAGCAGCACCCCAATTTGAAAAGCTAGGTCGGATGAGTCCCTTCCACATAAGCTGCTTGGTTTGGGTTTGCAATTCTTCCTTTTCTTTAGGAGTCATCCTTCTGATAGCATGAACTACAGGTCTTGCATTAGGAACAAGATCAATCCTGAAATCGATTTCCCTTCGCAGGGGTATGCTGTCCACTTCTTCAAATACATCTGCGTAATCTTTGACCACGGGAATATTTTCTAAAGGGATAGGAGTGATCTCGAGAGAAGACCAGAATTCCTTTCTATCAGGGTTTGAGCCGTGACAAGGTATAGAAATAACATCTCCAAATTTCATTTTGATTTCAACTATTCTCTCTGCACATCTTACTTTGGCCTCAAATTTTGTTAGCCAATCAAGGTCAAGGATGATATCAAACTCGGAAAAATTCATAATGATCAAGTTAAATGGAAATTTGAAATAAGAGTAAGATATAGGCACTTTACAAAATAAATCTAGAGTGGTAGAACCTCCTACACGGTTGTGAACATTCAGTGGTTCTTCAAGACTTCTTTGCTTTAGTTTCAATTTCTGGACCGCATTGCTAGAAATAAAGCTTCTCGATGCACCAGTATCAAATAAGGCTGTAACAAGGATATTTTTAACAGAAATGGTACCATCTAAAACATCATGCTTACCTGCTCCTTCGGAAGAAGTAGGAGCGGAAGAAGATGGTGCACTTGCCCCTTCATAAACATGTGCTACCTGCGCTCCTTTCAACAGCGGACAGTTTGGCTTGATGTGACCCTTCTTGTGGCAATTGTAGCATTCCTTGGTGTCGTCGTTTCGGGCCTTCTTAGGATTCCTGTAGTCCTTGTTGTTGTGTCCAAATTTTTGGCAGTTGTAGCATTGCACCTTTCACTTATCGTGGCCCTTAGCAGCTCCAGAGTTGTTTCCCTCAGTCTTCTTCTCTGTTTGCTTCCTCTTGTTGTTAGCTAAGCTCCTTTCCCTGTCTTGTTGAGAATTCTTTCTATCATTTTCCTCATAACGACAAGCGAACTCCACCAGCCTATTGAAAGAGAGGTCGATGTGGGCAGTGGCTCTATCGATATACTTCCTCGCAAGCCCATTTATGAATCTCTTATTCTTCTGAAAGTCATCTTGAACTAACTCAGGGGCATAGCGGGAAAGGTCTTCAAATCTTTGTACATATTCTGAAATGGTCTTGTCGCCTTGCTTTAGATTGGCGAACTCATCATGTAGCTTCTCTACTTCTTGCCTTGGAATATATTTGTCATTGAAAAGCTCCTTAAACCTCGTCCAAGTCATATTGTCTGCAATTCCTCCAACCGTGACAGTGTCCCACCAGTTTTGATCTTCCTCCTGTAACAGCCATGAAGCCACTAGTTTTCCTATGATCCTCCAGCTCTAATCCTCCAAAAATCTTTTCACAGTTCCTCGGCCAAGCTTGAGCTTGTGTCACAGTCTCAGTACCCATGAATGGCACCCCTCCCAAGTTTTTGTATTTCTTTGCCATCTTATCTAGATCAAAGGGCTGCGGTGGTGGTGCTTGTTGGACAGTAGCCTCCTCGGTTCCAACAGCATTATGCCTCCTTGCTCTAGCTCTAGCGGCAGCGGTACTCATTTTTAGTTAGTTCTGTACGATCAAGGAAAGAGTCAGAACAACTATAATGGTGATTTGAAGAGTTGATCAAGATAAAAGGACGGATAAAAGATAATGATAGAATGACTGACTATTATGTATTCACATGAAATGTTCGCCACAGAATATTGTGATTCTATGTAAATGAATTATCATAAATATGCTATATTCCAAAGCTAAGTTTAACCTAAGCTCTGATACCAACTGTGATGACCCGGACGAAATCCGGTAGGCTTTGCAACCATCCCTTCATCCTCAAGTACAGTAGGTAAAACCCACCCTGGCTTACAGTTGTACCCCGGACACCTTGTTTTACGGCGACCCTTTCGGGATCCCCCGGTCGCAGCCTACCAACCCTAATCAGGGACATGTGGGGGTAAGAGTCTCCCGTTCGCCACCAAACCGCGAAGCGAGAACCCCCCATCATATTGCATCCTATTACCAGGCATGCCAAACAAGGACTGGTGTGAGAATTCTTATCTAATTTATCACTATTAATAGGGCAAATCCAAAGACCACGCCGCTAATGCGGAACGGGTTTACCCTAACGGATTGCCGTGCATAAATGTGTCAGAATAAATGATAAGTAAATCGTACAACAACGCTATGCTTTTACAAAAATGGAACCACCATAAGACCCAGGTCCCATCACACAATGCAACACACACCAGAGGATATGGTTTTACCTTATAGTGATTAAACATGATAAATACGGCAAATACGAGTTTAATATTTTTATTAATATGTTAAAACATTTCAAAGTAAATGTAGAAATCCTAGGAAGAATAGTATCCCATACTACTATGCCTCCATACTAGTAATACAATCAAATTCGTAGGGTCGTATTTGGATTTTGGTTTCCATCATGAGTCAAGGTTAGGGAGGAGCTCCTACCGATTCGAGACACTCTAGCTAAAGTCTCAGGATTCCCCGCAGTGAACCCTTGGATCCTGCAGGGCCGGTCTGCCATACGAGTTGCGGATTAGTTATTCCTGAACACACGTTTCCCAGTCCTATAGGACCTATCCGAGGCGCCTCATTCCATCATCCACATAAGTAAAATGTCAGGGCTGGTAGGTCACTGACACCACTCTAGCTAGAAAGAAACGTGCTGCTCTCCCTGCGTTCCCTTCTCCCGTTTTAGACTCCGCCGGTGTGTAAGGCCCGTGAAGTCACGTTGTACACAAAGCTATGCCTAAACAGGCTATGCTTTGATCGTCCCACAATGCCTGCTTTTGAACAAAACCTTGATCATATGCACCTTAGCGTGCCACATCATCACCCCATACCATACTACCAACCCTTTGCCGAAATATATGAATGGGTGTTAAGCAAGAGAATAAATTCCCCGCCACCAAACATCCATACCTTCGACAAAAGATCAAAACGTGATATTTAATAGAGTATGATGTCAGACACACAATCCATTTAATAGCTTATGCTCTGGGTCTGAGCGAAAGCCTAACCCGTAAAATCAACACGTACGTTTGGGCAATGACTGTGACCTTTGAATTGGGAGCAAGTCAAGTCAAGGCCTCGATCGTTGTCCATTCGAGGGAAGATTTACGGTCTTCATTCACCATCTTTATACGTCGTTTGATTATTCAGAATGAGAGAACTCGGACTTCCTAAACAATCCTCGTATATATATATATTTAAAATCCTTCTTATACATTAATAATAATTATTAACGTTTTATTCCCATATTAATTATTTAAAATAATTAAATTTTAGTATAACGACGCCTTAATCCATGGCGACTATGGCGCTGCTTTCGAACAATTTTGAATTTACATTTCTCGGAATCTAACCGTTGGATCTTAACGTAATATATATCGTGGGAAAGATTTTTCCAAGACGGTCCTAACGGTTCCAGTTTCAAGAAAATCCGACGGTCGGATCTTCTTGTATAGTCGTTTAAAAGTACGATTTCAAAACGCGAACTACTGCGCCCTATTCATTTAATTTTAATTATATTTTTATATATATAATCATGGAATCGCAATAACGTCGTTTGGTTAAAACAACGCCCTACACAACTACCGACACTCACCAAATTTTTAATTCATTTGACAAATGAAAGTACTATTACCGCATCCTAGCTTCATTCTTTTACTTACATTATAAATTTTGATACACTCAAAACCTTTAAATTACCTATAAAAATATAATTTCTAATGACAATGCAAACTCTACTCTTAATTCACATTGTGAAAACATGATTTTTAATTACAACGCGAACACTACATCTAATTCACATTGTAAAAATATGATTTTTTTATTACAATGCAAACACTACACCTAATTTACATTGTAAAAATATGATTTTTAATTACAATGCAAACACTACACCTAATTTACATTGTAAAAATATGATTTTTAATTACAATGCCAACACTACAACTAATTTACATTGTAAAAATATGATTTTTAATTACAATGCCAACACTACAACTAATTTACATTGTAAAAATATGTTTTTTAACATTCAACGTTGATTCACTTTATAATTTACATATAAAAATGTAAATTTTGACAAACGATGAATTTCACCTTTTAATTACAGAGAAAAATTTAATTTTTAACATTCAACGTTGATTCACTTTATAATTTACATATAAAAATGTAAATTTTGACAAACGATGAATTTCACCTTTTAATTACAGAGAAAAATGTAATTTTTAACATTCAACGTTGATTCACTTTATAATTTACATATAAAAATGTAAATTTTGACAAACGATGAATTTCACCTTTTAATTACAGAGAAAAATGTAATTTTTAACATTCAACGTTGATTCACTTTATAATTTACATATAAAAATGTAAATTTTGACAAACGATGAATTTCACCTTTTAATTACAGAGAAAAATGTAATTTTTAACATTCAACGTTGATTCACTTTATAATTTACATATAAAAATGTAAATTTTGACAAACGATGAATTTCACCTTTTAATTACAAAGGAAAATGTAATTTTTAACATACGGTGAAATTCTATATATTTACATTAATAAAAGTGTAAATTCCTCATTCGGTGAAATTCTTATTAACAAAAATGTAAATTTATATTCCATGTCACATTCTTATTTTATTTACATTATATAAAATGTAAACTTTCATTCTTAAATCACAATGTAAATTTTTTTTTATCCTTTAATTACAATGTAAATCTCATCATTTAATGTTCACATGAAAAATTTCATCGTTTCATATTTTCATGAAAGTTTGCATCTTTAACATTTCAATTAAAGATTTAGTCTTTAATAATTTAAATCAAAAATTCAACCTTTAATAAATTTTCATTATCGTATTTCATGACAAATCCCATAACAACAACATCCAAACAAACCAACATGATCAAATCCAATAATTAACCTCAAGGCAATTTACAAGATGAGGTTTAACTTGGCATATGGCAAATCAACAAGGCAGGATTTAAATAAATTAACTCATAATTAATTCTAATTAATCAATCAATTCATATTTAACGATAAAATTTCAGATTTAATATCATGTCATTATAGGCAATTCAGATTCAATATCATACGGTATGAATAATTCAGATCTATGTTTTAGATATCATGTCATATTAGATCTACTATTAATAATCATGGAAATAATAATTAAATAAATTAAATTAAATTAAAAATAAATTCTCATAGTGGTCTGGTCTAAGAAGAAGATTCAGGCTCGATCCGATTCAGTGTTCGTATTCAAATAGATTTCAGATCTGGAACGATTCGAATACTAATTCATATGAAAAATCAAAATTCAGCCTTTAACAAATGACATAGCGACGCTATAAAGCGTGACAAAATCTGAAATGAATAATACCTTAGAACACAATATTGTTCAGAATTTTAAATTCGATTTTCTGGAGTTGTAGTTGACGGTTTGCCGAACCGTTTGCGGGAGATCGGAGGGCTACGGAAGGGGTTTCGGCGCTGGGAATTGGGGGGGTGCGATCGACATGGTGGGGCCCAGCGGGGGTGCTTTCGGCCGAACTTCTCGGGGTTGGCGGCGGCGGCACAGGGCACGGGGGAGGCGGTGGTGGGTACCAAATCGAAGAGGAGAGGAAAAGCTTCGATTCGGTGTATGGCTTGCGTTCTAATTCGAAGAAGGGAGGGAGAATTTGAAGAGAGAAGGTTTGAAGCTTTATGGGTTTGGCGGCTGTAAAGGAACGGAGGAAGAAGAAGGTCTACTGTAGCGATGGTATATATACTAGTATTTAGGGTATTTCTATTTTATTTATCTATTCAATTAATTCTAGAAATTAGTGATTTTCCGTCCGAACTCCGATTCGCGCTCAACGACTGTCGAACAATAGGTTTTGACGCCTTCTGAACGCGATGGCGCTATCTCCAAAGTCCAATTCTGAAGTTATAAGCATGTTTCTTTTATTTTTAAAAATAAATCATTTAATTTAAATTCGAACGTACTTGTTAATTCCACCAGGGCCACATACTAGCTCAGAAAAATCCAAAAAAATTATTTTTGGCTTACTTATGACGACACGGTCCTAACAAAATAAATTTCGCCTCATTCTAAGACTGTTTGAAAAATGGCTATTTTTCAATCAATTATTTTTGACCGAAATTGACAAAACACAGTTTCTTTTGCCACGCTCACATACTAGCTTCAAAAATCATGAAATTTGAAACCCAGCAATAATTTTACATCCCGGATCCAAAAAAAGTGGTTTCGTCGAATTTCGAGGTCGTATGCAAAATGTCGATTTTCAAGGGCGATATATTCTCTATAGCGACCTTTCTGAAAATTCATTTGGCCATAACTTTTGATTTCTGCTATGAAACTTTGATTTTTCAGATTCGTTAGAAAGATATTCATTAACAGATTTAAATATTTTTGTTTTAACAAAATCTGGTTAATTCTGCACCCTGGGTAATTAGTCGAAGTTCAAGTTTGACTTTTCAAACTACGCTCCTATTTCTAATTCTTTTTGTAATATACTTGTATTAACTTTGCTCAAAGTAAATTCCCATTCATAATTATTTGAAATAATTTATTTTAAATAATTAAACACCCCTAAAATCTCCAAAATGAAAATTTTAAATTGGCCCCAAATTCCGGGTTGTTACACATACTCAACGGTTCATGATCATTTCCTTATTTTCCAGCTAATGCCTTAGTCTAGTTACTTTGTTAATTATATTGTTAAAGTTATCGCACTCGTCAGACTTTATGTCTGACCCCCCTTTGTTTCCTCCTCTTTTCTCCCTTCCCCCCCCCCAGGTGCTCAGGTTGGAACTAGCACCAGTGGAGCTTGATTTTGGACTGCTTTTAGAAGATTGCTTGGATCGCTGAAGTAAAGTTCAGCTTCTCTTTTAATCATGGCTATTTTGATGTTGGGGATTATGTCTTTCAGTTTATGTACTTTGTTTTATCAAGATGGATATTATGTACTTGACTTTGGTTTATGGTTTTGATGATGTAACCAAACATATTTACTTCTGCTGCAATAAATAAAGTTTTAAATTTTCAAGTACTGCTTTATATCTGTCTTGTTGTGATTTCTGTTCTATATTCACTTAAAATGCTCCATGGAAGTTAATGCATTCCCTTTGCGAGTGACATTAATGGACATGGGGTGTTACACGTGATATCAGAGCTGAAGGTTACCAGAACAGATATGAATTTTGAAAAACAATTTTTCAAAACAATTTTTTTAAAAGAAGTACCTTCAAAAGTATGTTTTAAGGAAAGTATTTTCAAGAGAAAAGTATATTTTAGAAAGCATAACCCCAAGAGCCATATATCTTTCCCTCGGTTCTTTTATATTGAATCTTTCCTTTTTCGTTTCAGCATGTCTGAAGCATTTGAGATACCAGAGGGTGTTCATGTACCCGGTTGGTTTCGTCAATATCTCGAGGCTAGGGCCGCCACCGCAGGTACAACAAATACTCCTCCTCCTCCTCCCCCTCCTCCTCGCATCGATACTTTTGCTAAGATATGTAAGGACTTTAGAGAAATGGGTGGAAAACCTTTTAACGGGACAGAGACATTTGTTGAAGCTCGTAACTGGCTAAAGGAGGTGGAAGAATTGTTTAGAATCTTTGAAGTGGATGATGAAAGAAAAGTCCAGCTCGCTGCCTGGCTAATGAAAGATGAGGCCTCGTTTTGGTGGGAGGTCACTAATGGGGGACGTCCAGTCCATACATGGCCAGATTTTAGGCAGAGGTTTGAGGCGAAGTTTCTCTCGCGGGCTGAAGAGAATCTATACATGGAAAGGTTTTTGGCGCTGAAGCAAGGGAATCTACTGGTGAAAGAGTACGTCAACAAATTCAACCAATTGGCAAGGTTTGGCTTGGACTTGGTGAATACTCCAGAAAAGAAGGCTCTAAGATTTGTTAAGGGTTTAAACGAGCCGCTTCATGGGTTAGCTATGACCCACATTCCCATGGGGGCTACCTTCGAGAGACTAGTTGACATGGCGCTCATGCATGAAGAGGAGAAGGGCGTTAATGCTAATAAGGCACCCGAGAAGAAAGGGGATCAAAAGAAGTCGCAACAACAACAACAGAACAAGAAAGGTGGCAAAGGCAATAATGCTAAGGGGAAGAAGAAATGCTTTAACTGTGGGACACCCGACCATCTAAGCAAAGATTGTAGGAAGAAGAAGACCGGTTGTTTCCACTGTGGCGAGACGGGACATCTTATTAAGGACTTCCCAAAGAAAGGGCAGAGGGCAGGGTCTACCTCGGGAGGACAGGTGCAGGCTCTTATGGCACCAGGGCAGGCAAGGGGGTAAGTTCAGGCTCTCGTGGTCGCACCGCTGCAAGAACGAGGTAGAGCAATTTCCGTCGAAAGTTTAGTTTTTCTATTTGATCATCCTGTCCGTACTTTATTCAATTCTGGCGCATCACATTCGTTTATTTCTACATCATTAGTTGAAACATTGCACCTTGATACTAGTCTAGTTATTGATCCCTTAGTAGTCTCAAATCCTATCGGTGGTTCGGCTCATCTTTCTATGATTTGTCGGGATTTGAGAGTGTTTATCTTGGGCGTTGAGTTTGAGTGCAATGCTTTTGTTCTTGGCTTCATGGGCTACGGTTAAATTCTAGGTATGGATTGGCTAACTAGATATGGGGCCATCCTAGATTGTGAAAGAAGGGTAGTTAGATTGTTGACTCGTTCTGGAAAGACCCTTGATATTTCTTGTGACCCTAAAGGTCCAGTAATACTTAGCTACCTAGAATCCCTTGACGCATCCGATGATGATTTACATTTTGTTCCCATAGTCCGTGAATATGCTGATGTCTTCGATGAGGTGAGGGGTTTACCCCCAAAACGTGAAATAGACTTTCGAATATATCTAATAGATAATGCAAAGCCGGTTGCATTGCCAGTGCGCCACATGGCTCCAAGAGAGAGGAGAGAACTCAGTAAGCAAGTGAAGGAATTGCTTGAGAAGGGGTTCATCAGACGTAGTATATCGGAGTGGGGTGCTCCAGTAGTATTTGCCACGAAGGCAGATGGGTCCCTTAGACTTTGTGCGGACTATAGAGAACTTAATAAGCTTACTAAGAAGAATAGACACCCACTGCCGAGGATTGACGATCTCTTCGATCAGTTAGTTCGCGCCTCAGTGTTTTCGCAGTTGGACTTAGCCACTGGTTTCCATCAGTTGAGAGTGGCTGAGGATAGCATAGACAAGACTGCCTTTAGGACTCCAGACAGTTTCTTCGAGTGGCTTGTGATGCCCTTCGGTTTGACAAACGCCCCCGCATACTTTGTTGACTTGATGAGTAGGGTGTTTAGGGAGTACCTTAATAGATTCGTGGTGGTCTTTGTGGACGATATCTTGATCTTTTCTAAAAGCGAAGAAGAGCATGCCCTACATCTTAGGGAAGTGTTAGAGACTCTTCGAGCACATAGCCTAAAAGCTAAATTTTCTAAATGTCACTTTTGGAGGAAGGAAGTGCGATTTTTAGGGCACGTGGTTTCCAAAGAAGGGATAGCTGTGGATCCCGCTAAGATAGTGTCCATCCAAAATTGGAAGGTTCCTAAAAATGCTACCGAGGTGAGGAGTTTCTTAGGGTTGGCTGGCTACTATAGGAAGTTCATCAAAGACTTCGCAAAAATATCAGCCCCATTAACACGCTTGATGAAGAAGAATCTAGTTTTTACGTGGGACGTAGATTGTGACAATGCGTTCCAACGTTTGAAGAGAGCTTTGACCACAGCCCCAGTCTTCGTGTAGCCAAATGGGAGTAAGCCATTTACCGTTTATACCGATGCTTGTGGGACTGGACTAGGCGCAGTCTTAATGCAAGAGGGAAGTGTAATAGCCTATGGTGGAAGGCAGTTGAGAGTGCACGAAAGAAATTACCCTACACATGACCTAGAGTTGGCCGCTATTGTCTTCGCGCTTAAGTCCTGGCGTCATTATCTTCTTGGCGAAAAATTAGAATGATTCACTGACCACAAATCGCTAAAATACTTATTGTCTCAGAAGGACTTGAACTTAAGGCAGCAAAGGTGGATGGAATTCTTAGCATCCTACGACTTCGAGATATCATATACCCCTGGCAAGGGTAACGTGGTGGCAGACGCCTTAAGTAGAAAAAGGTTGTCCTTGAGTCTGTTGTTTGTTGAGCGGCGAAGCTTAGAGTTCATCTCTACGTTTGACTATACACCTTCCATTGACTTCGTACCTGGTTTGCTAGCATCCTTAGAGGTCAGACCTATGCTTTTGGGATGGATTGGCGAGGCATAGCGAGACGACCCACAGTTGGTTGAGTTAGTAGAAAAGCTCAAAAGAGGGGAGTCATCGAGTCATCTCCGTAGGTATACCCTAGATGATAAGGATTGGTTACGTAGGGACGGTAGAATTTGTGTACCAAAAGACGATAACCTAAGGAAGACCATTTTTGATGATGCACATCGTTCGAAGATGACCATCCATCTCGGCGGGGACAAGATGTACATGGACATGAGACGAGTTTACTTTTGGGCCGGTATGAAGAAGGACGTGGCAGAGTTTGTCGCTAGATGCTTGGTGTGCCAACAAGTAAAAGCAGAGCAAAAGAAGCCCGGTGGATTGCTTCACCCATTAGAGGTCCCACAATGGAAGTGGGAAAGTGTTTCGATGGACTTTGTTGACGGATTACCAAGATCGAGGAAGGGTAATACGGGGATTTGGGTCGTGGTAGACAGACTTACTAAGAGCGCCCAATTCTTTCCCGTAAAAAGTAAGAGGACTGCTCCATGGTTAGCCTCCGTATACATTCGAGAAATAGTTCGTTTGCACGGTGTTCCTTCTAGCATAGTGAGCGACCGCGATCCTATTTTCACTAGCGAATTTTGGAAAAGCTTGCAAGAGCCGGTAGGGACCCAGTTATGTTTGAGCACCGCACATCATCCTCAGACGGACGGCCAGACCTAGAGGGTGAATTGTATTCTAGAGGACCTATTGAGGTTATGTGTCTTAGACTTCGGAGGTACATGGGAGGAACATCTTCCGTTGGTTGAGTTCGCATATAATAACAGCTTTCAGTCTAGCATTGGCATGGCACCGTTCGAGGCTCTTTATGGACGGCCGTGTCGTTCGCCTACATGTTGGTGGGAGTCTACAGACAAGATCTTGCTTGGACCCGATATGATTAGAGAGACTTCGAAAAAAATCGATTTGATTCGAAGGAGGATGAAGACGGCGCAAAATAGGCAGAAATCTTATGCGGACAAGAGGAGGACAGATCTCGAGTTTGATATTGGGGACATGGTCTTTGTCAAGGTGTCTCCATTACAGAACGTCGTTCACTTTGGGTCCGTTGGGAAGTTAGCACCAAGATTCGTAGGGCCGTTTCCTATTAAGGAAAGGATTGGGCAGATGGCGTATAGAGTGGAGTTGCCCGAGAGACTTAGTGGTGTACACCACGTATTCCATGTATCACATTTGAGGAAGTGCTTGCACGAGACCACGGAAGTGGTAGAGCCGAGCTTGCTTAGAGAGGTGGAGATCGAGCGTGATGCAACGATTCGACGAGCTCCTACGCGCATTCTTGGGTCGGAGATTAGGAAGTTGAGGAATCGAGAGGTCAAACTAGTCAAAGTGCAATGGGGAGATTATGAGACCAACTCTACTTGGGAGACGGAAGCGAAGATGCGTTCATTATACCCTTTTCTTTTCGAGGGTATGTCTTTTAAATTTATCCTCTATTGCTTACCTTCTACTTATCTTATCTTTAGTATGTCCTCTCGCTAGTATCTTTGACCTTTAGATAGGATAGTCCTCTGGTTGAAACATGTGTTTGAGACATGTTATGTATGATGGATGCACGTGGATGCAAGTGTTTGCTAGTGGTTGCTCGTGGATGCATATACACACACTTTAGGCACTAGATCGGCTCAGTCACTTCATGTTGCATATTGCATATAAATGTGTGTACATATTTAAGTAATGGTTGTATAATGGTTGTACCATCATATGGATGTTTCATTTTGGTGAATGGTTGTGCACACATGTAGAAATAATATGTATCGTTAAGGTTCTTTCGCATACATAATGGACGCATGGCACCATCATGGTTTGACCGCCTGATTTTGCATTAGATAAGGAACATATACACACACTTCTTGCATATGTTCATACAGCATTAGAAATTTTATAAGGACAATGGGTGCCAGTGTTTGATGGTTGAGTAGATGGTTGTTTGGATGGTAGGATATGCATTCTCCTTAACTTGGAGATTTCGGGGGCGAAATCCTTTAAGGAGGGGAGAATGTAACACCCCGGATTTTTGAATAATCGAATTAACTAAATTAAAGAATAATTAATCTCAGACGTGAGAATTATGGGAATGGGGTTGCGCCATTGTGTTCGTCTCGGAATTCTGGTTGAAATAGGGTCTGAGTTTGCGGGAAACGGGTGCCGGATGAAGGAGATATGGACGAACGAAGATTGGTGGCAAAAGAAAAAAATGCACTGTCGCACTTGGGAAGTGCGCCAGTACATATTTACACTGGCGCACCTGCCAAGTGCGCCCAGGTCGAGGCAGTGAGCCTGCACAGCTTTCTGGTTCAGGCTGGCCCATATTGCTGAGTCCTTTCTTACTCCTTGCTGAGTCATTAGGGCTGACTTGTCACCCTATCTTGATTGAATGGTTTCGATTAACCCTAAGATTATCCGATGACTTAAATTAATTCAAAACTCTATAAAAAGACCCATAAACTCAAACCCTAAATCAGAATTAAAACTGAAACTGTGGCCGTCATGTTGTTGTCTTGAACCCTAGAGCAGCCGCCACCAAATTAAAGAGGGAGAACAACAAATTAAATCAGAACTACTCAACCCTAACAGTGAATCTTCTTCAAAGGAGAGCTAATTCAACTCCAGAAATCAGAATTCAGAACTCAAGACTGCTTTTGAGTTGTGAGTTCGATAGTTTTAATAAAATAATTAGTAATTTAATTGGATTAAGTTATAATGCGGATTGTATGGATGTGATGTGAAGTATTGATAGCATGTTGTAGGATTGTGATTGAAATCTTTATGACGTTATGTTGTGATGCTATCATTTATGATGTAAAGTTATGTTGCTATCATCCACGTTGTAATTTTATATACAATCAAATCATCATGTTTCCTATGCTAGTTGGTTATGTTAGTTCATATGATAAATCATATGTAGGCAAGTTTAGATTTTGATTCAAACATGAACCATATACAAGTTGGGTAGAATTATCTGTGACCTTACGTGGTTATGGCACCTAGTTTATGTGAAAATTTAATTGAAAGTTAGGCTATGACATGTGCTAAATTCTATATGGTACTTTACATGTTAGATACTAGTTTACACCATTGTTGCGATGTATAAATCACATATGTAAGTTTATGAGTTGGTTATGAATCATGTTATGCAAGTTTAGGGTTATTACCTATGCAAGTTTATTCCTTTAGATATAAATCTATGACATACATGATTTATGCAAGTTTGTGGCCATTTTCTCATCAAGTTCACACCTTTAGATTTGGATCCATGACATATGATTGTTTATGCAAGTTTGTAGCCATTATCTCATCAAGTTCACACCTTTAGATTTGGATCCATGACATATGTGTCTATGCAAGTTGTAACTTTGGCCTATGCAAGTTTTAGATGTAGAACATCATTCACATATGCAAGTTCACCCCTATGTTAGATCTATGTTTTAATTATGTGTATATTGTGATGTTTTGTTTTTATTCCATGAGTTAGACTATTCGAGTCTAACGTATATTTTACGTTAAACGAACAAACGTACAACGTGGGGGTAAAGGGGATAATATTAAAAAGATTTAATTGGCATAAATGCCTTAAAAGTCATAAAATATAATTGCGGTGAAAATTGGTATGATTTTACATACCATAAATGGATGGACATAATTGACTCAATTATGGACATCGTTTAATTTGGAATTGATTGATTATTTGAATAGGGAAAGTAATTCAAATTTGGGGAATGATTAATTAGCAGTAATTAATCGTCTAAGACACGAGGTTAGGCTCTTTTGTGGTGTAAGACTGCCCATACCCGCCCGACAAATCCAGCTGCCACAAATGCCAGTCTAATGTGAGAGGTCTTAGGCATAAATTAAATACGTAACAATTGTAAAAACACGAGGTTAGGCTCTTTTGTGGTGTAAGACTGCCCGGACCCGCCAGGCAAATCCAGCTACCACAAATTCCAGTCTAATGTGGGAGGTCTTTATGAGGTTTCGGTCTTAATGAATTAAGAAACACTTAACCAGATAAACATGTAGTGGGACATGACGGGGTTAAGTGGGTGCCTTGGGTGGCATGTGGAATCTAGTGGGTGCCTTGGGTGGCATTTGGAAATACGATTAGAAACACTTAACCAAAATTGAAACATGTAATTGAAACATGAATAAGAAGTGGGTTAAGTGGGATGTACTAGAGGGGACCAAGCTTAGGTGGATAGCTTGTGTCAAGTAATGGGGGCCCGTTTCAACCAGTAACCCATACGTATCTTTGTGGGCTCGACCCAAGTCGAGGACGGGACACGCATACTGGGCTTGACTGTAAGAGGCCAAACCGGGTTAGCGGTGGCAACGCAAGTCCAACGGGTTCATATGCGTGTGTGGACCCAGGCTGGTAGGTAAGACGTTGTTGCATCATGTAGGTATAAGCCTTGCATTGTTGGTTGTATCGGGTTGCCACTTTGGGGAGTGATACACCCCACTGTGGGGCCAACACGGGTATCTACGAGTTAGGGAGCCGATCGCTTGGGGTAGTGGGTACACCTAGGGGAGATAGGGGCATGCGGCACCTATGAAGGCAGCTAGGGGTGCACAAAACTACCAATATCATTGTTAAGTCTGTAGGCGGGATCAACCTTAGGGTGACTAGTGGTGGTGCAGTATAGCAATTATCCTATAGTGTTGGTGTAGTTTAGAAATCATCCTATAGTGGTTTAGGTGCGCTTAACGATATCGTTGTTCATCTTGTTTCCTTGTTTACTCTGCCATACTCAATGGTTCATGATCATTTCCTTATTTTCCAACTTATGTCTTAGCCTAGTTACTTTGTTAATTATATTGTTAAAGTTATCGCACTCGCCAGACTTTATGTCTGACCCCCCTTTGTTTCCTCCTCTTTTCTCCCTTCCCCCCCCCCCCCCCTAAGGTGCTCAGGTTGGAACTAGCACCAGTGGAGCTTGATTTTGGACTTCTTTTAGAAGATTGCTTGGATCGCTGAAGTAAAGTTCAGCTTCTCTTTTAATTATGGCTATTTTGATGTTGGGGATTATGTCTTTCAGTTTATGTACTTTGTTTTATCAAGATGGATATTATGTACTTGACTTTGGTTTATTGTTTTGATGATGTAACCAAATATGTTTACCTTCTACTGCAATAAATAAAGTTTTAAATTTTCAAGTACTGCTTTATATCTGTCTTGTTGTGATTTCTGTTCTATATTCACTTAAAATGCTCCATGGAAGTTAATGCATTCCTTTGCGAGTGACATTAATGGACATGGGGTGTTACACTTATAATCTGTCGGATTCAATTCTGTTTTGATTAAACTTCTTCTCTCTACACTCTCTATTATCTACTCTCTGAATCAAGTGCTATTTAAGGGTTATAGGGCTGTTTGTAATTGCTTGGGTTGATAAATATTGTTTGTGTGAATCAAAGAGGAATTGGTGTATCCTTGTGAGCCGTGAAATCAAGGTAGTAGGAATAAGTGTCTCCTTGTGAGCCGTGAAATCAAGGAGGTTTTACTTGACTATTGGAAATAGTAATAAAACTCTACGCAGTCTAGCGCTGTGCGGGACTGGAAGTAGGAGAAATCCGAACTAGTATAAAATCTGGTGTGTTCTTTCCTTTTCTGCATCTTTATTCTATTTATTTTGCATTTGTATTTGAATCTGTATCTGTGATTGTGTTTGTGGTGTTTGATTCATCCCGTAGTTCGCATTAGTTTTAGATTTTGTTAAATTTTTACAAACACTATTCAACCCCCCTCTAGTGTTTGCTTTGCCTTATCGATACATTCTGCATTCCCTATCAAACTAAAAGCTAGAAATATTAAATCCATAGCCTTGCTTGGCTTGTCTAATGCAAGCATAATCCATGCTCGAGCCATGACCAAGAAATCTCAACACTATCTTATCAGGGAATCTATTATTCATCGTTACGAATTCATCCAATCATGCTTTGCTGAAGGAATTCCTAGTTCATCGTTGTGAGTTCATCCAATCACTTTTTGATGAAGGAATACATAGTTCATGGATATGAACCCATCTCATCACTCTTTGGTGATATAGCTTGTTGTTCAGCGATTCAAACTCATCGTGCTCTGGCGAAAGGAGTCTGTAGATCATCGATACAAGTTCATCCAGTCACTCTCCGATGGCGGAACTTGTAATTCACTAGCATGAATTCATTCATTCAATTCTGGTGAAAGGAATCCATGGTCAGTACCAAGAAGTCCATCCAGCCACCATCCGGAGACAGGGACCAATAACCAAATCACACGAACTTATATAATCACCACCTAGTGATAAGAACACATGGCCGGGGTCCCTGACTCCATCTCTCCGATTAAAGCAAAGAAATCACCCATATTATTCGCCAATAGGGACGATTTAAAGAAAATACATAAGCAAAGGCAAACAAAGGAAAATCAAACCAAAAGAAGGCTCTTTGGGCTCCATCATCGCCACCTCTATCATGAGATAACGATTTGTCCTTTGGAACGAGATCATCCATGATTCTAGGCCATAGTCTTCTGCCTACGCTCAAACACTTCCATTCAAGTCTCAATGAAATCTTGGAGATGTCCGCTCCTCTCATTCTCCTCTATCTCATCCCGATGGTGCCTATACTTTGATAAAGTGTGCCATCCAGCTCATGGAACATGCAAAATTTTCCAGTCATCTTTTATATTTTAGTTATGGTTCTCTAGGGGTTGGTTTTCGATATCGGATCTGCCCCAGCGTATCCAGTTAAATCTTCTCTAGAGATTCATTCAATTTCATGTAGGAGGGATATTTCTGCCCTTTCTTGCTTTTCTTTGATTTATCTCGCTCATTTTGAACTTTCTTTTTTCATTTATCATGCTTGAATCCAACCTTAAGCATTTCTTGATCATTTAAAACATTAGCTTCAATCCTGCTCTATGCCTGCAAATCCTCCTGGCGCAAGTATTTGTCAGCTTCAAAATAAAACTCGTCGAGATCCCTTTACAAACTAACTTTGAATTCGGATTTATCAGTTACTCCAGGCACGAGCACTATCAAGACCATTGAAAGTTCTGGATAATCCACCGAAGCCACTGTTGCATTGAACATCTCTAGGAAACTGCTCAGAGTTTCCCCTGGTCTTTGCCTTATCGTCGTCAATGTCATCACATTTGTTGGGCGATCTATGTGAACCATGAATTTCCCCATGAACCTATCCACGAGTTCATTCTAGGAGCCAATCGATTCATTATTAAGCTGCCTAACCAAAGTGTAGCCAAATCAATGAAATACAGTGAAAAGCACTTCGCAATCAGCTTGGGAGATGCCACTAAAACATCCATGTGCTTGATATAGCATGTTAAATGTATAGTTAGATCTGATCTCCTGTCACGTGCGGTAAGACGGGAAATTTAAATTCTGTAGGGGATCTTGCATCTCGGATGTTAAGAGTGAAAGGACTCCAAGTGAGATCTTCATATCCATGGATGGGTACTCCGCCTTTGGTTACGCGTCGTATGATCTCAAGCAGTCCATCTCCCTCTGAAGCAAGTTGAAAATTCTCCCTCCCGAGCCTTGAGGTATATTCAGGAATGTATATTCAAGTTGAGCTTCTGCAACTCTTTCTGTTGATGTTCCATGCCTCTGCTCAGTGTTTGTATCAGCATTGACCATTCTTCGAGGATCCGGTTCGACATAGTCGAACCACAATATGTGATCTAGATTATTATTTCTTTCTGAAGCTATATGTGGTCGAATTCCAACGCCATCGTTTAAGGCATCATGAGTTAAAGTGTTACGACCCACATCAAGAGTATTAGAGTCGTTGCCCCCAGCTCTATTCGGCTAGACATTCATGCTTTGTCGAACCAGATTGGGAGTCGAGTCGGGTGTGCTCCTAGGCATCGCTCTAATCATTGTAACTTCTGCTACATTACTGGGCTCTTACCCCAACGATAACTCCTTGGCTTGATGATGGTCCTCTAGATCCATCAAGTCACGATACGATAGTATTCATCATTTCTTCTTGTCTACGGAAAGCTCGTCTTGTAGTTTTATACGTGACCTCAGGTTCTGCAATCACATTATACTAGGGTTCTCAATGAATAACCAAAAAATTTGAAATATGTTCATATTTGCATCCGTAAAGTAGATAAATATCCAATATCCGGAAGAGCGGAAGAGAATACAGATAGGCACATCCGCATGATTTTTTCATGACTATAGTTCAAATTATATGTATTTTAACATAATAAAGTATACAAGTTTATTTTTTCGCAAAGTTTAAATTAAACTAGATGCAAGTTAATTGCTCAAAATTATATATTATCGTCATATTTTTTTTTAGCACTTTAGTAATCAACTGGGTTGAAAAGACTTTATATAAAACTAAAAAATCATTTATGTTCATGGACTTATCGATTATTGGCGGAGTAGATAATTATTTGATATCTATTCGTATCCGGGGATGCAGATATTCAATATCCAAAAATGATTTTTGATGCGGACGCAGATATGACATTATCCCCATCCGAAAGCATCCGTTAACAGACCTACATCATCCATCTCCCCCCGAATAAGATAAATGGATGGATCTCTAGCGGAGGAAGCCTTCTGACTACCCTTTATACCTACACCTTCTGCTTGAGTAATGGAATCAACTTTCTTTCGCTTGACTATCTTTCAATCTTCAAGCAATCAGTTTCCACAAAGCTAGGAATTAAACAGTGTGCCCCTTACTTGGCGTGCCAAAATGTTGATACTAAATTTGATTCCTTTGAGTTCAACACCCAAATTCCATAAATATCATAGAATGACAGTAATATTCAACCATAGAATGCAGGAAAAAGTAAAGGACATGCAATTTTATAGTGGTTTGGAAATTAGGCCTACGTCCACTTAGTGTAACCTGTTTTCTATTATACTGTATGATTATGACGTAGTTGATTCGTATCCAAGGAATGTAGAGAAAAGAGTTGAACTTGGCAATGTCAATGTCCTTACGCTAGCACGCCAAAGAGAAAAGAGTTTGATCCCTTGAGAAGTCCAAAATCCTTTTATTCATACGTAGCCACGGATCTGGTTCGACCAGGACGTGTGGACCCCTCTCTGGAGTTATAGAAATAGTGGGTTTGACACTTTTAAGTAGTGGAGCATGTCCTGTAGCCATGTTCCCATTATGTCGAACTGGAAATGTCGATGCGGGGGAGATCCTTTCCCTTGCTTTCTTCTTTCAATTTTAGGATGCGCCAAGTTTGGTCAAACCGGGCTGGTTGATCCGAATTGATGTGATGACTTGAGAATGGTCGAGCTTACAGTGTATAAATCCATGTCTTTGAGAGTGTTGTTACTTCAATAAAGTATATTTTTTCTCGCCTAAGCCCATTCTCAAGTCTTGAGCTCTTCAATAGCCGGAAATCCAATATGTGACTGCAATGCGAAAAGGTGGATCAATAATATATTTATACACACAATCAAAATTTGGGTATGTGTACATACGTAATGTAACAACCCATATCCTAGTGGGTTCGGATTTTTCACAAAATGCTCAAACCCAAATACATCGAAGCTTGAGTTGGGTATCTAGTATCCTGTAAATAGGCAAAGGTAAGTATATCACAACATAGATAAGAAACTAACAGCGGAAATTGTTAATATACAATAATAGATAAATATTTAACCAATATCGATACTTTTCAAACAAATGTATTTATGCTAAATAATTTCTGCCTTCCAGCTAACTTGTAGATTATTATGAGGAGGGGGTCAGAACTAAAGTTTTGGTGGATGGACAAATCATAAACTTTTAAGGTCAACACTACACATATCGTTCTATTTTTGTATTTATTTATATGAGGTTATTAAAATTTATAATAGTCTCGCCTCCACATGTAAATAGTACCCATCTACGTCCAAGTAGACAAGGCCTAACAATCCATATATATGTAGCTATATACCAAATCGACCGTCGTGGACCTAGAAACTACTCATAGTGTCCTCTGTATTCTCCTTGATAGGGCTCCTTATCTAGATACAAAAGAGTACTCTAATTGCATCTATAAAGGACATTTTCGTAAGGCCTACAATATAGATATTCTGTTATCTGCTTAGAAAACATGAAATTGTGTCTGCATCAACTCACTCCAATGCTCGGACATCCACGATGTACCAACCAGTGCAAACATTGAGGACTTACACATAATCATACTGTCAACCACCCGAGCTCCACTAACGAGGCCAACCGTTGTATGGAACTTAGTCAGTGATTTTTGTATCTGAAAAGGAAAGCTTCATTAGGCTTACAATATAGAAATTTTATTTGATTTGTCTCTTTCTTCATGGTTATGGCTCCATGCAGTCCCCCTCAACTAGTTGAAAGATTCATCAAGAGTTAAGCAACTATGCCCTAAAGCAAACAATATAAACACCCAAATGGCGTTGTCCATCATCTAATGTCTCGATATGAAGGATCGTTGGCCTTTAGTTTTAGGACAGTCTTCCCTGTTCTTGCTCTGAATGATGATGACATGTATCCAAACAATTACTATTCTTATTATGTCCTGATAACGAAGCTTGCTCTGTAAGCTAAGGCAACCATCTAATCCCAAAGTCATCAATCAGTCATGAATTTTCATGAATGCAGTCAAGGCATACCCTTTTGATGGAACCACTACAGACCTAGCTCTAGTGGTGCAGCTTAGTTAGGCCTACCCCCAAAAGGCCATCTTATAGCATCCTTACGTCCCGTAGAAGTCCCGCACTTCCTGCCAGCCTCACTAAACCCATGTTGGATGTTCTCCCACAGTACTAAAGCATCTACGATGATCCTTTTCGTTATGCTCTTCAACTAGTTGGACTGCTTCTAAACTCGTCTCACTATTTCATTAGACCCATTTCTAATCTTTCATTATGCATTTAAATTGATTTTCTTTTCTTTTATTATGCTACTGATTTGCGTTTTCTACCCAATTGCACCTAATTCTAGGCCTTAGTCACTTTCTTATTAACTTAATCAGTGAAATGATAATAAGATGCAAGGCCTATTTCTTTAACTATTGAGACTCTAAGGATTCCCAGGCTGAATGACTTGATTTTGATCTAGTACACTCAAGCTATATATCGAACTGAATTTTGACTCTGTAGAAAGTTATAATTTTATTCACAAGTTTCCAGATTTGGTTACTTCCGACCTTTTTCCTTTTTAATGCAAATATGTCATTTGTACACATATTTACTGTAAATTTAGTTCTCCTTTGTTTAATCCATGTTCACAATGTTATACACTTTATTCTATTTTTCGTGCGCATAAGAAGGATTAAATATGCGTCTTTTTAACTAACATTTATTTAGTTGGATATTTTAAGAGCAAGTGTAATTTATTTTAGAAAAACTATAAATAACAAAATTATCAACATTCGCCTATTGCTCCCTTTTTTTCTTTTTTTCAGGTTTACTTACTTTACAATTATTTTAAGTTTAGCTCAAGAAAGTATTTGTTTTATTCTACTTGGTTGGTTGTAGAAATATCATTAAATTTATTTTCTTATATTATTATTATTATTATTATTATATTACGAACAGTAGCATAGAATTGCAAGATATTTCTTATTTCTTCATAATTGTTGAATTAGTGCAAAATATAATAACTTCCCTATTTTGCACTAAGCTCACTTTTCTTACTCTTATCCTTGCAATTATATTTACCATCTTCCATATGATATTAAATTATGGAAATATACCCCTTTTTCTCAACCAACCAACTAAACTAATCTTAACTTCCAAGCCAACTTATTTAATAAAATTCCCTTTTTCTTATTCCCTAAATTTTGACAATTTACTATAAATTTCTGACTTTTAGGCTTACTCCTTTTTCCATAAAACATAATCTCGATACGAAGTCATTTAATTGGGTTTGATTCACCACACTAAGAAATTTCTAATAAGCACACTTTTACTATTCATAGTTTAATTAGGGATAACTTTCACAAACAATTTTCAAATGAGATTTATATCAAACTCAACAGTCAAGGGGAATCAAAAAATGTTATATATCATTTGCATAAAAGACATACAATTATACATCCACTCACTTGTAAAAAGCACTCCAAGTTCCAGATCCTATTTGAATCCAAATTTATTATCTGTTGACCTCAAAAGTTGGTCACTAGTGACGATCAACCCCCAATTGCGTGATCAACACACAACTAAAGATAAAAAATGCAGTAAAAAAGTAAAAGAACGGGGAGCACACACAGAATTTTTATAGTGGTTCAGCAAAGGCAATGCCTACGTCCACTTTATATATCATTTCTTTTTCTTTTAATTACAAGTACAATGTTTTTTCTGTTTGAAGAAAAGAAAGAAAATGATTATCTTCCTTTCTTCCTTTTGAGAGATTGAGATTCCGGAGAAGAGTAAAGATGAAAAGCTTATAGAAGCCGTCTGGCCAAAAGAAGTCCTCTTTTTCTCTTTACGCTTGGAGGTATTTATAGGTGGAAAATGCAGCTTGGGCTGTTGTGAAATGGTCCGGCCATTTCAGGAAGGCCCGGACACGTGGAGTCAATCCATTGGCTCGAGTTGCGGCTGGAAGACTAACTCCACTGTTCATAAATAGTATCCTTGGAAGTTGGGGCTGACGTGGCATCCATGAAGAGGCATATCAAAAGTAGATCTTTGTCCGCATACGGTTGACCGCCTTTATCTCCTTGGAAGTCAAGATATTAAGTGGACTGGCTCTGTAGAAGATTTCCACGCTGGCCCGAAATAATCGGTCGACTCACTCCGATAAACTCGGTCGACTAGGAGGCTTATTCTTCCGGAGTGAGCTGTTATTTGTTGAATCTGGACGTGGACCGATGTGTGATTGTTTTGGACCCATTATTGGCTGTTGGGCTTCCTGAAACGCGGCTTTGTATTTGACTGTGCGTTTGGACTTTGTTCATTGAGACTCTTGCCAAAAAGAGGGTTAACACTTTGCCCCTCAGAATGCATCTTCATCGACAGAGGGAGGTGTGTTCTGAAATCTGGACCGAAGTACAAACGCTCGAGCTGCTATGGTCGCGCCGGACCATATTAAGGCTAGAAAACCGATGGTCCGATGTTGTATTAAGACCATAAAACCGACAACCATCGGGAACCGTATTAAGGCCGAGATGACGATTTCCATAAGAATTGGTTCCTACAAATACAAAACAAACCATCCTCGTTTGGAGAAGGGTGATGGGTCAAGCATTTTATTCCACTTGGCTTTAGAGGGTGGCGAGCATAAACCATGCTCGGCTTGGTGGCGAGCGTAAACAATGCACGGCTTCTTGGCGAGCACAAACCATGCTCGGCTTAGTGGAGAGCATAAACCATGCTCGGCTTAGTGGCGAACGCCAATCTGGTTCGGCTTAGATAGGGCGAGTATTAACCATACTCGGCTTAGGGCAAGTGTTTCTCATACTCGACTCATGTTAGGTTAGTTAGTATACCGAGCTTTGCACACTCGTGGTGTAAAGAAAGAGAGCGTAATCCACACTCGTGTTTAAGAAAATGTGACCTCGCTCACTTGAAGGAGTAGGTGTTTGAAGTGGTGGTGGGCTTTCGCGCTAACCACATAGAACGGGGGGGGGGGGGGGGGGGCGAGCATTAACCATGCTCGGCTTAGAAATTTTACAACATAATCAACTTTTGCAAAAAGTAAAGTTCATAACTGCTAAGCAACTATTACAACGAAATTCTACGGGGACAGTGATTGATTATAGAGCATCAAGGTGTCCTTGTTATTGAAAGAAATACATCGAAAGAAAAGGTAAAGAATCTAATTAATGATAATTCCGCGAGTGCTAGTCTCAGGGTCCTTTCCATTTCTAGGAGCTCGCAGACCAACTTGAGGAGCTTGGGCAAAAGGTCGCGGCGGCATGGCCGGGGCACGATCTATGACATATTCAGCGAGTTCCCCTTTTCTGACTCGTCCTTCGATGAGATCGCGCAGATGTCGACAATCATTTGTATTATGTCCCGCTACGTTGTGGAATATACAATGCTTGCCAGAATCAAGTTCTCTGGGTCGGTTCTCGTCATGGTGGCCTTGGAGTAGGGAAGGACTCGCGCCTATCGAGATAGATATCGAGCAAAGAGGAATTGAGCTCGGTGTACAGATCGTACTTGTTTTCATTTCGAGGTCGGACATTACGTTCACCCTTTTCCGGGACCTTTCCTCTTCCTTTATTCTGGCCATTGCCATTGAGTGGACCTTGTTGTTTGGCTACTAAAACTTCAAGGCTCTCCATTTCAAGGCTGGCATCCTCTTGTCGGAGGAATCTCTCGGCCTCGGAGTAAAAATCATCTATATCTTTGGGAGGATCCCTGGTTAAGGAGTTCGAGAATTCTGATCTCTTCTGGACTCCCGCGATGGCTTCCATCAACACCATCGATGGCTCGGGCCGATCGATAGATGCTACAGCTGCGTTGAACCTTTCGAGGAAGTATCTCAGCGTCTCTCCGGATCGCTGTTTGATGGTAGATAAAAACATGACACTTTTCGGTCGAGAGATATGCACTCGAAACTGCTCGATGAAGCCGGTGATCAGAGTATTCCAACTACTGATTGATTTTGTTGTTAGCTGCCAAAACCACATACCGGCTATATCTGTGAGAAAGAGAGGAAAGCACTTAGCCATGAAATTGGTTGATGCACCAAGTACTTCAATATGTCGCATGTATCGCATGAGATGAATGGTCGGGTCAGTGCGACCGTTGTATGGCTCGCTGGCTGGGAACCTAAAGTCTGGAGGATTTCAAGAATTTCTGTTTTCTCTAGTGAAGGGGTTGCGGTTGACATTGTCTATGTCTTGCTGCGAAGAATTGCCCCGAGTAAAGCGTCGGATGATGCTTGCGAGCTGGCTCCCATCTCCGAGGAGTCGTTGCCATGAACTTAATTCCGCCTCTTGAGAAGGTTCTGCACGAGGATCCGGCAAAAGCATGCTCGGAAGGGTGGCCATTGGCTGGGCTCGACCTCTGAGATCTGAGTGAAGGTGCGAGGGAAAGTGAGATCTGGCGGGTGGTTCTGGGCAGAATGGCCCCTTTGGAACCTGATGAGTCGTGGGTCGAGCCATACCCATAGCAAAGGGTCTAGGCTAATCCAACATAGCATGTGATGTTCGGAGGCCAGGGTTGCCCCCGTTTGGAGCGAGGTTAGGAGGGTCTACGGTAGCGTTTTCTTCCTCCACGGTGAGGACCGACATAGTAGTGTGGCTTCCCTCGTTCGAAGGGAAGGCTGTGCCAGCTCTTTGCTGAAGGGAAAGAGTGGTTAGATTGGTTTGTGGTAAGACTCTGGGTTGTAATGGGAATGGCATTGATTCTGATGGACCCGGTGGGTGCTCGACCGATTCAATAGGTCGAGATATTCCAAAGAGTGGAGGCATATTTGCCAGACGACCTAGATCTTGATACCCCGCCTCCTAAGGTTCTATGGCCACAGCTGTGCTGGTCACTGGAAGCGATACCCCCGGTTGTGCTCGACTGGTTGGTGGGACCAAACCAGGATGAAATAAAGGTGTAGCCTGATTAGTGGCCTGATTTTGCATAAACTGAAGGTCAGCTGCTGCCCCAGTCTCGGCTTGTGGAGGAATTGAAGTTGAAGCGTTCAATCCCGTTTCCAATCGACCGAGAAGGTGATCCATCAACTGCTGCTGTCGTTCGAGGACGCTACCCTGAGATGTCATATGGTCTCTGAGCTCGACCATGATTTTATCCATGTCGCCCCGGGTAAGGAATCGAGACATGTCGTTATGAGAGGAAACTTCATGGATTGCTTCTGCAGCATTGATATCAGCTGCATCGGCGCTTGCGGGACGAGAGGATGTTGCGTCTTTCTTTCGTTTGTTCGCCATGACCTGAGATAAGCAGGAGCTCGAAGGCGGTGTCGGTGCGCTACCCCTACCTGGCGCGCCAAAGTTTTGACGTCAAAAGTTGGTCACTAGTGACGATCAACCCCCAATCGCGTGATCAACACACGACTAAAGATAAAAAATGCAGTAAAAATGTAAAAGAACGGGGAGCACACACAGAATTTTTATAGTGGTTCAGCAAAGGCAATGCCTACGTCCACTTTATATATCATTTCCTTTTCTTTTGATTACAAGTACAATGTTTTTTCTGTTTGAAGAAAAGAAAGAAAATGATTATCTTCCTTTCTTCCTTTTGAGAGATTGAGATTCCGGAGAAGAGTAGAGATGAAAAGCTTATAGAAGCCGTCTGGCCAAAAGAAGTCCTCTTTTTCTCTTTAAGCTTGGAGGTATTTATAGGTGGAAAATGCAGCTTGGGCTGTTGTGAAATGGTCCGGCCATTTCGGGAAGGCCCGGACACGTGGAGTCAATCCATTGGCTCGAGTTGCGGCTGGAAGACTAACTCCACTATTCATAAATTGTATCCTCGGAAGTTGTAGCTGATGTGGCATCCATGAAGAGGCATATCAAAAGTAGAGCTTTGTCCGCATACGGTTGACCGCCTTTATCTCCTTGGAAGTCGGGATATTAGGTGGACTGGCTCTGTAAAAGATTTCCACGCTGGCCCGAAATAACCGGTCAACTCACTCCGATAAACTCGGTCGACTGGGAGGCCTATTCTTCCGGAGTGAGCTGTTATTTGCTGAATCTAGACGTGGACCGATGTGTGACTGTTTTGGACCCATTATTGGCTGTTGGGCTTCCTGAAATGCGGCTTTGTATTTGACTGCGCGTTTGGACTTTGTTCGTTGAGACTCTTGCCAAAAAGAGGGTTAACATTATCTGTACTCTTTTCCTTTTTGTATACCTATCTGAATCTACAAGATGGAGTTTACCTGGATTTATAGATCTAGAACTAAAAGAAAACATAAAAAAAAAACTAGATCTGACAACTTACCCCATAAGGACATAGAATTGAATATATGTATTCTAAATCTATATTTTCTACCTCCAGATCTTGAACTAAAAAACCAAAATCTAGTCTTTTTAATTTCTGAAGAATAGGAGGAGAAAGGAAAATGGCAATGGACGCCCACTCAAAAAATAATGAGTCTGGAGGCTAGCCCTACACGTTTATTTATAGATACCCAAACGAACGTTACCCATCTGAATTAAAACAAAAAAAATCTTATCATTGAAAATACCCGAAAGCATGATGAGTCGACCCAACTCGTAGATAGGTCGACACATAGGTCGACCCAACCCTTGGATGGGTCGAACCCATGGTCAACCCTACCCAAACATGAGTCAACCCAGACACATTCAAATGCGTTTTCTTGCGTGGCCTTTCATTTTTGAATCGAGCATATTAAATTGGTTAATGTTAAACTAGAACGTTAAATTAATTTCAAATCTTGTTTGATTTAATTTAATTTTTTATGCGTGTTTATTTAAAAATTCAAATGCCGGTTATTTTTGAAATTAATTCGCATTTATATTTTAGAAAGAAATGCATATTTACATGTATAATTATTTTCCAACATAGAACTTCGAATGTTAATAAATTTTCCATTCAAACTCCACTCGGAACATATTATATACGTAATTTAATCAGAAAATTGCCATTAATGCAATGGTATATGTTTCAAGGCCTAATTTTGACAATCCCAAAAATGTATATTTTCATTGTTTATAATTTCTATAATTATTTAAATACCTAAAACTGCATGGTGCTACATTCTCCTGTTCTTTATCAATTTTCTTCCTCAAAATTATGCAAGGGTAAAACTATGCAATTGTGTGCACAATTTACATCCATCATGTATACATCAAATTTCTCAACCATTCATGTAATTATGCAAAGTGCAATACATCAGAAAATATATGAATGCAAATGAAATTCAAAGCAGTACCTCCTACATGATTGCTTTTTCATTTAAAAATTCTTTTTAAAACATGATGTGAACAAACCTAAGTATACTTGTAATCCCTACGTGAACGAAATATTTTCAAAATCCAAATTTTTTTCACCTAATTTTCCACACTTCTACAAAATAAAAGTACAATTCAACCAATTTTTCATCCGAACCCTACTATACAACTTCAATTATTCGAATCTTAGAAAATACTAATTTTCTGAATTTGACTTTTGATGTTAGAAAGAATTAGGAAATGAAGAACCTTACATTTTCGCTTTACTTCTATGGGCCCTTTTCCCTGTACTTGCAACTTATTCTAAGGATCTACCTAAAAATTCTATTCTTCCTAAGCACATTTTGCATAAGAAAAGATTTCTTTCGTAAATTTCTCAAGCTTATTTTAGGTGAATTCATCTCCTTCTTTAAAAATTTCCTTTATTACAATTGTTGCTTTTATCGCTTATTTTTACATATGTCATTTTCATTATAGTTTTTCATTTTCTTTGCTTTGTTTCTCTTTAGTTACTTCTTACTTCTATTTTTTCAAAAATTGACCATCATAGGAGCACAGAAAAGGAAAATATCATGCTAAAAGTACTGATTATACAACGAGAAGTATAAACATCGACATAGATATACGTATCTTAAAACCTAAAAGAGAAAATACGAAAAAATGCTAGACACACAAAAGTAGCACTAAACTCATTCATCATCAAGAGATTGGAGGTAAAGGCTTAGTCCCCCATAAACACAAAGTCTCAAATAAAAGCAATCAATCCACTAAAATGTTCCTCATGTCATTTAATACTATCAAAAGCCTCTTGCTTTGTCTGGGAAAACCACTTATAAGAAAAAACAACTCCTACTGTGATCGAGCTGCCTGCTGCTATGATTGGGCCATGCGAAATATCACTGTCCGCACAAGATCTCTTGGTGGTCGCGTGCTAATTGATCCTATCAAACCATGGCCCTCATTTGACGTCTCAAATCCCATGGCTCATAAGACTCTAGCTCTCTAGGCCATACCCCATACTGTGGTAGCTTTGAAGGCCCAGCTCCCTCAAAAGGTGGCTTAAAATACTGGGGTTCCTTATAGTTAGGAGGTGGCTCAAAGTAATGGTTTTGTGTTTCAGGCTCATGCTAATGCTAATGCTCATGCTCAAACTCGTGCTCGAATTGCTGCTGCATCAGTTGTAGGATCTGTAACTGCGCTATCACAATATGCTTTCGCTCAGGGTAGAGGAATTTACCATGGAGTGGGTCTGCTCGACAAAACTCTATTATCCATCCTTACCCCTCCCTCTTTAAATATCACAGTCCATAAGCTGCAAAATAGAATGGAAGAACATCAATCACTAGTTGCTGCTGCATAGTGGGCCATAATCTCCCTAACCCAGTTCATCTAAATGCCTCTAAAATTGATTAGGTAGCATGTCTAATCATAGAGTAGATTGGATAAAAACTCCCCATCTTAAAGATAAGGTTATACTGATAAATGCATATACCCACTCGAGATAAACGGTGTAGGTGTCAAATATCCCAAATTTGCTACTGAAGGTCTATAAAAAATCTATCCTAAGACAACTTGATCCGCCAACACGGCCTGGTTCAACTCTAAATTGTTCCCTTTAATACCCAATATTTCCCCTATCTGGGTCTTAGTAAACGCTACCCTAACACCAATGACCTCAGATACGAAGGCCAACTCATGTCCAATAGTACTTGTATGCAAGTTAGCATCAAAAAGATGTACTAACCTGGGATAAGACCTATGCTCAAATGTCAAGTGACTAAAAATACGATATAGTATAGTTTCCAGAAAAACTACTATAATAGTATGTCAATAAATATGGAAAACTTGACAGCCCCTCCCTGTAGAATCTGGTGGGTAGCTGAGTCTGGGTAAGCCTGGATTACCTTCTTAATACCCTAAGCTATTTGCTCGATGCTATGGATTTTTCTATTGAATTAGAAATTTCATCGCGCGAAGTGTAATAAACAGCAAGCGCATGGAGTACACTTGTAGTACGTAGCGAATATGGGTCGATCCGTGGAGAAAGAAATAAGTTTAAAATTCTACTCAATCAAATTAAACCAACTTGAGATTATGATTACAAAACTAGAAACAAAAAGTAGGCTAAAATTGAGATTAAAACTATGATGTTAAAAACAAATTAGAGGTAATTTTACTTTCGTCTTTCATAACATAAATCAACATAGAATCAAATCATGATCTCTCTTTGATCTAAGTTGAATTAGTGATGTAATTATCATAAGCATGGCCTATTTGTGCAATTAGTTAACATAAAATAAGCCATCAAACTATAATACACAACTAATTACTACTTTTTCACATTCATGAAACATGACATAGAATTGAAACAAAAGTCTAGTTTAAGTATGATCTATTCACTATTAATTAGTTACATAGATCATTAAATTTTAATTAAAAATTAATTTTCATTGCCATGATCATATTTAGATGAAGATGCAATGTATGTATCATTGGATAAGCATAGCCTATATGTTATGAAATGAACAAAAGAGGCTATCAAATACAACATGAAACACAAATACACAAAAGCATCCTTTCTCATTAAACATAAAAGAGATCATTAACATTTAAATATGTTGAATCTACATAAATAAGAGAGAAAACTTCATTACTACTAAATTACAGGAGTTTAGCTCCTCATTTATGTTATCATTTCAACACAAACAGATTTCAACATTAAAAACAACAGAAGTAGAGCAAAAAGAAAGAAGAAAAATAAATTAACAACTAAATTAATTGCATAAAAAGGAAGCTACACTACTTGCACAAAAATAAATCCAATCTACTAACAATAAGAAGAAAACATGTAAAAGGAAATGAACATTAAAGAAAACATAAAAATGACATTAAAAAAGAAGGCTAGGAAGCTATTTTTATTATTCACTTCAACTTACACTTGCACATAAATAATGAGATAAAGAAGATACATGAAACATAAGGGTATATATAAACATGACCAAAACCATAATCTCCTTTTTTGGAAACTACCCAAAATACCTTCTTCATGAAGCTTTCACGTTGCCTTTAGCAAATAATGATTCATAAAAATCATATGAAGGTTTTTTTCCCCATTAGCCAATGCATTAGCCCTTAATTGTACCTTTAAGGAAAGAGGGTTAGGTGGGTAAGTGGGGTCCTCCATTAACTTTATGCAAATTAATTTCATCTCCATTCCTTTATTTCCTCTTTGTGCACGCATATCCTTCATGAAACCACCTGTATTTGATGCTAAATTCCTACAAAACAATATAGAAATTTCCAATTAAAATTTATCAATTTAATATATGCATAAATATTACCATTTTGCCTTTGGATGAAGATGTATATGTGACGATTTGAAAATAATTTGAATTTTGGTTTAAACATGTTAAAATATCATATATGCTCATTTATTTAACTAAAATGGGATTAAACATGTAAGTAAAATGGGCACATTTACATGCACATCACTATCTCCTATGGTGTCAATTGTGGAAAAAGGTTGACCAGCGATAAACTCAGATGCATGGTGAAAAATTATCAGATCTAGAGAAAAAGGGCTATGGATTTGGATAAATCTCTCAATACGCATTGATTTATAACTAATTTCAAGTGAAAGAGAGGAGTTTCACAGTGGTGGTGGATGTCATGGAAAGCGATGGGTATTGACTGTTGAAGCTCTCCGATAGGGAAAAATGTGATGAAGCCTTCAGGCTTCATCGCTCTTTTATGCCCAATATGCAGGGGTTATATTGACCTCCTCATCAGATGGGTCAACTCGCCTGAAGCCGGGGTCGACCTGACCTAGGATTTATATTTTTTGTGCGCATTTTCCCCTTTCCCATCTAACAGTCTTAATCCATGTAGAGTTTCCTTTTGTATTCATCTCTTTATGTCAAATCCGTTTCTAGTATTTTTTTCATTTTATGCCTCTTTCCCAACCACTTATATTGTTGATTCCCATATTTATTTACATAATCTATTATAAAATAAATCTATTGTTTTAATATATTCTTTCAATAAATCATTTTAATGCAAACTTCTCAGAACTAAATTACTACACACACACTCTCTCTCTCTCCACCCCATATATATATATATATATATATATATATATATATATATATATATATATATATAACTGCAACTTTTAAATTCAAAACTTGAAAATTCTTTCCAAAAGTCTTTTCCCTTTTTTTTCAAGTCCTAAACATTTTTATTCATGGGTTAGACTCAAAGTGGGTTATTAATATCCATTTCTTTTCCAAATATTTTCACGAAGCCATTTCTCTAGGTCCAAATTACTTTCTATACCAATTCCTCTATAATTTTGATATCAAAACTGAAACATAGTTCTAGTGCCACTAATGTGCAATATACACATATAATTATTTCTAATCCATTTCTTCTCTTATTCTTTCACAAATTCTATGGCACTATCGCTTACCACAAGTATAAAATAACAATAAATTTCCAAATATCACAAATGATATTTTGTTTTTACATAAAACTTATTGTACATCTCATAGCATGGTCATACCAGGACCAACAAATCTTGGTTTCCCATAATCCTAATCTTGATATTGAAAATGGTCACCATAACCCTTTCATGTGCTATTTTCTCAAAGCGGGTTTTCTCTATGGATCTAGGCTAATATATATAATGTTTATATTTCAAAAGTACAAATACGTTCACTCACCATCTATTTAGGACCACTAATCTTAGGCTCTAATACCAGATGTAGCAACTCAAGCCTCAACGGGTCTGAATCATTTGCAAAATGATAAAACCTAAATCCACTAAAGCTCGAGTTGGGTTTCCGGGATCCTGCAAATATGCGAAGAGGTATATCAGAGCATAGATAACAAATCACAGCGGAAATGATTGAAATATAATAATTGGTAAATACTTACCAGATATTGAATTTTTTTAAACAAGTGTCTCTAAGTTGAATAATCTTTGTCTGCCACCTAACATGTAGATTGTTATAAAGAGGGGGTCAGAACTAAATTTCTGGTAAATGGACAAACCATAAACTTTTATGTTCGAAACTACATATACGGTAGTATTCACGTAGGTATATATTAGGTTATTAAGGTTTACAATACTCTTGCCTCCCACATAAATCATACCCATCTACCTTCATGTAAACCAAACCTAATAATCCGTATATATGTAGCTATATACCAAACCGATCATTACGGTCCTAGATGCTACTCAAAGGATCCCCGTATCCTCCTCGATAGGACTTTGTCGTCTTACTACGAAAGAGCACTCCAACCACATATATACAGGACAACTTCATAAGCCCATAATACAGATTTTCTATCGTCTGATAATAAATGTGAAACCACATTCGCATCAGCTCACTCCAATGCTTGGACATCCACAATGTATCAGCCAGTTCATACATTGAGGACTTACACGTAATCGTACTATATGTTGGAGAATGGAGTTTTGATGACAACAACCTTGTTTCAATTATCATTGATTATAAAATATATACTAACATCTTTATCAGGAATATATATACACATATGCAGGATTTGTATACAGGAATTAATACTGAAGACTGTATAGTTTAAGAGCCTTTAGAGAATCAGAATTTAGAGTAGATTTAAGACTCATGAGTAATCAAGATTTCAAGAGTTCAAGATTAATATAATAATAGAGTCTAGATTTTGTAAGACTCTAAATAGCACTCTAGGTTCAAATCCAAATTCAAATTCTGATTTTTTAATTCTTTTCTTAATCCTCTCTATTTTTTTATATTTGTTTATATTATATTTCTCTTTTGTTTTCCAAACTTATGTTTTTATATATACTTTATTTATATTTTATATAGTTTAAAACCTTATAATTATATAAATATATTTTATAGTTTAAAAATATGTTTTCATATGTTTTTCTATCATATAATATTGATTTACAACATTAGAATTTGACTCAAGAATTTTCAGAATTAATTTTATATCAAAATACTTGAAAAATGCTTTGAAAATGAAAATTACACATGATTATGTTGACATAGCAAAATATGTATGTCGATATATAACAGCTATTTTTCTAATTTTGAAGGGAAGTATCTTTTCACTATTTGAAACGCTTTAGAACCGTTGCAACCCTTCATACTCTATAAAAAAAGGCTAAAATCGAATTTTTTTGTCATCTCTTCTTCTCCATCTTCATCCTCTTTCATCCCACCATTATTCTTAATCATTTTTATAGTTTTGACACTTATACTCTGCCGAATTCACTTCTGATATGATCAAACTTCTTCTCTCTACACTATCTACTCTCTGAATCAAGTGCTATTGAAGAGTTATAATGCTGTTTTGTAATTGCTTGAATTGAATAAACTCTGTTTGTAAGTCAAAAAGTAATCGGTGTATCCTTGTAGCCGTGAAATCAAGGAATAGGAGTTGGTGTGCCCTTGTTGAGCCGTGAATCAAGGAATAGGAGTCGATGTCTCCTTGTTGAGCCGTGAAATCAAGGAGGTTGTATTTGGCTATTTGAAAATGGTAATAAAACTCTGTACAATCCAACGTTGTGCAAGACTGGACATAGGAGTGATCCGAACCAGTATAAAATCCGATGTGTTCTTTCCTTTTCTACACTTTTATTTCTGTTTATTTTGCATCTGTGTTTGTATCTATGTCTGTGATTGTGTTTGTGGTGTTTGATTCATTCCATAGTTCTCACTAGTTTTTGGTTTTGTTCAAATTCTTACAAACACTATTCACCCCCCCCCTTTAGTCTTTGTTTTGCCTGAACGATCCATTCCGCATTCCCTAACAATTGGTATCAGAGCAAGATCTTTCAAAAGTTCATAATCTGATTTTTGAAAATTTTAAATGGAAAATTTTGAAATGATTTATAACACTAGTTTATATTTATGCATTGAAGCAGTATTAGATAAGTCTGCATTCAATTTTATTATAAAATCAAATTACTATTTGATTTTGGAAATTTTGAAATTTGAAATTTTTGAAATTTAAAATTTTGAAATCTTGGGTATGTTACGAAACCATTATGATATAATTGTAATTTGTTATTTTGGAAAGTCCTTTGATTATTTGAAAAGTCATTTGAATATTTGAAAAGACATTTGAATTATTTGAAAAGTTATTTGATTATTTGAAAAATTGTGTAGTTTTACAGGAAAAGATGTGTTAGATGGCTATTGGATAATCAAACTCTGAAAAGATGGTTGAAGTGGCTGTTGGAAATTCAAATTCTGAAATGGTGGCTATTGAAAATTCAAATTCTAAAAAGAAATTAAAAAGAGGAGAAGAGTAACGATGGTTGGTGAAGAGACATCAAGAAGAAATGGATATATAATATAAATCAGCAAAGAAATGGGTACCAAATCACTTTATAACTTTGGATTTTCATCTACAACTTATCTTCATACTGTCCTTCTCTTCATTTTCTTCGTAATGTCACTGGTTTCATGAGATTCCGTCAAGAATTGATCAAGTAATGATCAAATAAAGTTTTGGTGAATAAAGAGAGAAGGAAACCAAAACTATCGACAAAGATCTTCAGATTGCATCCATAGGTTAGGCTATGTTGTCCCAAATTCTTTTCCAGAGTTCTCATTCTCGCAGTTGATTTGATGGGTATATCGTCAAATTCTGATCAAAATTGAGTGAGATATGGCAGTTTGAAGTTGGCGATTCAAAACTGAAAACTGTTACGGGATTTTATTCAGACTTCTTACTATTTCGACATGCTGCACCCAAATACCATCCAAATTCATCCCCAAACTGCTACTAGATCGTAGTACTCGAATTCCTCTTCTATTTGCCGCTGATTTCGTCCAATTCCACCAAGAAACGAAGAAGTTACGCCTCTTAAAAATTTGATTGAGAATGGAAAACTAGAAGAAGAAGAGAAGTGGTTTTGAAGAGACATGACTTTTGGACCTTTATATAGTAGTTGAACTGTCTATTCATTCAAAATTCAAAAATTCAAATTCAAATTTTGGCGCCAAGATGGTTGAACTACTAAATCTTCAATATCTTTCTGATATGGTGTTCAAATTCAGCAAATGAATATACTATCCCGATCAGAAAAACGAGCCCATCGCAATAGAGCAGATCTCATCATCAAATTCCAGAAGATCAATTCAGAATTCAGAGAATATTGAAGAAATGGATCTAAAAACCTAGTATGCCTTAATTAATTTTTAAATTTTTGTTTGAATGGATGATTTGTTTGCTTTGCTTTGAATTTGAAATTTAAAACTTTAAAATTCAAACTTGAAATTTAAAATTCAAAAGTTAAAATTTAAAATTCAGATTTGAAATTTGAATTTTGAAATTCAAATTATTAATAAAATAATAAAATAAATTTTGAATTTTCAAACTTCCCTCCATTCTTTCAATAAGAAAATGCCAATTCAAATTCTGGTTATTAACTTTATCTGTCTACTTATTTTCTAATACCTTGTTTCTAAATATATATATATAGTGAAAGTATATAAATTAATTATATAAACATTTTAATATGATATAAAAAATCAATATAACTTTTTGATATTATTATAAAATATAAGTTTATATATCTTTTATATGTAGTTTTAACATTCATAGTTTAAACTTATATTTTCATAACAATTTTTGGGTTACATTATCATAGATATTATTCGAAACTAAATACTAATTTTGATTTCTTGATTTATTAAGATTTATGAAACTTGTATTTTCTAACTTAATACTTTAGTATATATAATATAAGATTTTTATGAACTAAATATATAATATAGAAAGTTATAGTTCTATAGTTTACTTTATTTCATTAAAATAATTTTATTATAACTATAGATTTCTTTTGTAGTTTTTAAATATAAATGATTCTTTAGCAATTAATATATTTTTGATTTCAAAAGCTTGAATGAAAAATTGATTTGTATCAACAAATAAATAATAAAAATTAAATTTTAAGTCTTTTTAAATAAATTTTTATATACAATTATGAATATATGTTTATAGTCTACTTTATATAATTTTATATTCTCTCTAAAAAGATCTTCGATTCTTACTACATTTACCCTACTAATATTATTTAACTCCATTATTATTTTGAATATTTTACTACTTATCATGAATATTTTTTAAAACTCTTATCTTTATTATTATTTTAATCACTTTCATTAGTATAATTAACCTAAGTCTAGAAATTAACAATATCCTTGTTTGATTCAAATAATTTATTATATGCATAATAGTTAGATATTACTTTAGATATCTTTTATAAAAGTACATATCATCATCAAATCAGTATATATATTATTACAATACTATCAGTACACATCTTATTTCATATCATATATCATTACAGTGCATCTCAAATTAAAATCATTTACATCACAAATTGCATTTCATTCAACATATCACTTCACATAATTTTGCATATGTCATACTACATCTTTGCCAACACACTGCATTACATGTTAACTTTAACTCCACACATAACAATTATACATGACATATTTACTTTGTCTTGATTAATTTGATTGACTTGTTTGGCCTGATTAAAATGATTGGATTGATTGGCTTGTTTGGTTTGTTTGATTTGTTTAAATTGAATATCTTGATTGACTTACTTGACATGGTTAAATTTCATTAGTGGTTAATAGGTTTATTAGAAATATACTTATGCGTTTGTAGTTGATAGGAGCTTTATAAGTTTTAGGATAAATAAAAGTTACACGTAATGCTTGGTTTCATGTTTGAATTGATGTTTTATGACAACAAAACTTAAATTGATTGGTTGATTGGATTGAATTGCTTTACTTATATCATAATTTTAAGGATATCTTACTAGAGTTATTTGTAAGTCTAGATTAAGGTCTTATTATAGTTTTATGGGAATTAGAGTATAGGCTAGGTTTAGTCTTGTATTAGATTAAGGGTTTTTTTTATATTTTCTAGGATTAATTAAAGGTTCAAGAAGTGTTTATTAACACATATTATTTGATATGGTTGATTTGGTTGATTGCTTGAATTGATTTCTTTAATTGCTTTAATTGATTACTTTAATTGATTACTTGAATTGTTTTTTTGAATTGCTTATTTGGATTGACTTGCTTGTTTGAATTGATTATAAATATTGATTGGTTTTCTTAGTTTATTATCCTTCTATTTAGTTTATTAGAATAGTATAGTCATAATTTTAGGAGGAGTTATAATTAGAATCAAAATCAGGGACAGTTATATTTAGGATCATTTATAGCATAAATTTAGAGGGAGTATTTTATGCTAGGATATATAGATAGATTAAGAAATTAGGGGGAGTTATTTATATACCTTAGAAATTTAGTATAGATTTAATTATAAGATATGTCTAGTTAGTTATACGATTTAGGTATTCTTTTTCATAATGCCAAAGGGGGAGAAATTATAAAATATCGGCATAGTTTTATGGAATTCTTATAGACAGGGGGAGTATAAGAGGATTATCATCAAACATGTATATATATGTCTGATATTTTATAAACTAAGGTTTTCATCATAAAAAAAGGGGAGATTGTTAGAGAATAAAGTTTTGATGATAACAACCTTATTTCAATTATCATTGATTATAAAATATATACTAACATCTTTATCTAGAATATACACACACACACACACATATGTAGGATTTGTATACAGGAATTAATACTGAAGACTGTACAGTTTAAGAGCTTTTAAAGATTCAGAATTCAGAGTAGATTCAAGACTCATGAGTAATCAAGATTTCAAGAGTTCAAGAGTTCAAGATTAATATAATTATAGAGTCTAGATTTTGTAAGACTCTAAATAGACTCCAGGTTGATATCCAAATTCAAATTTTGATTTTTCAATTTTTTCTCAATCCTCTCTATTTGGTTTTTCTTTTTTATTCTCAGTCCTCTCTATTTTGTTTTTATATTTGTTTCTATTATTATTCTTTTTGTTTTTCAAACTTAAGTTTTTATATATACTTTATTTATATTTTATAAAGTTTAAAACCTTATAATTTTATAAATATATTTATATAGTTTGAAAATATGTTTTCATATGTTTTCTACTATATAATATTGATTTACAACATTAGAATTTTACTCAAGAATTTTCATAATTAATTTTATATCAAAATATTTGAAAAATGCTTTGAAAATGAAAATTACACATGACTATGTTGACATAGCAAAATATGTATGTCGACATATAACAGCTATTTTTCTAATTTTGAAGGGAAGTGTCTTTTCACTATTTGAAACACATCAAAACCGTTACAACCTTTCATACTCTACAAAAAGAGGTTAAAGCCAAATTTTTTGACATATCTTCTTCTCCATCTTCATCCTCTTTCAACCATTATTCTTAATCATTTTTATGGTTTTTACATTTACACTCTGCCGATTTCACTTTTGATTTAATCAAACTTCTTCTCTTTACACTCTCTACTCTTTGAATCAAGTGCTATTGAAGAGCTATAGGGTTGTTTTGTAATTTCTTGGATTGAATAAACCCTGTTTGTAAGTCAAAAAGTAATCGATGTATCCTTGTAGCCGTGAAATTAAGGAATAGGAGTCGATGTGCCCTTGTTGAGCTGTGAATCAAGGGATAGGAGTCAGTGTCTCCTTGTTGAGCTGTGAAATTAAGGAGGTTGTCTTTGGCTATTTGAAAATAGTAATAAAACTCTGCACAATCCAGCATTGTGCGGGACTGGACAGAGGAGTGATCTGAACTAGTATAAAATCCAGTGTGTTCTTTCCTTTTCTGCACTTTTATTTCTGTTTATTTTATCTATGTTTGAATCTGTGTCTGTGATTGTGTTTGTGGTGTTTGATTCATTCCATAGTTCTCTCTAGTTTTTAGTTTTGTTTAATTTCTTACAAACACTATTCACCCCTCCTCTAGTGTTTGCTTTGCCTAAACGATCCATTATGCAGTCCCTAACACTATCTACCACATGAGCTTTGCTAACAAAGCCTATCGTTTTATGGAACTCAGTCAGGGATTTTTATTTCTATAAGGGATGGCTTTGTTAGGCCTATAATACTGATATTTTATTTGGTCTATCTTTTTCTCTGTGCCTATGCCTCTATGCTGCCCCCTGTAACTAGTCGAAAGAACCATAAAGAGCTAAGTGATTGTGCCTTACAACAAATAATCTAAACATCCAATTTAAGTGATTGGGCCTTGCAACAAATAATCTAAACATCCAATTAGCATTGACCCTCATCAAATGTCTAGATAGTGAAAGATCATTGTCCATTTGGTTTATCTTCAGTATTTCCCATTCTCACTCTGACTGATAATGAAAGGTAATTGAAATGTTACTATCCTTATTGGGTTCTGACCACGAAGCTTTCTCTTCGAGCCGAGGCAACTGCTGAATTCTAAAGTCATCCATTAGTCTTCTGACTGCCTTTTACATGAATGCAGTTAAGGAATACCAATTTGATGGAACCACTATAGGCCTGCCACTGGGAGTATAGCTTCTTTAGGCCCACCCAAAGGGACATCCTAGAATGTCCTCACAACCCATAAGAGTCTCACACTTCTCGCTAGCGTTGCTGAATCAATGTTGGATGTTCTCCCACTTATACTAAAGCAACTTCGATGATCCACTTCATCAGGCACTTCATCCAGAATCCCTTCGGACTGCTTCTAAACGCGTCTCATTATTTCATTAGACTCAGGTCTATCATTCATTATGTGTTAAGATCACATTTCTTTTGATTTATTATGATACCGATGTAACAACCCGGAAAATCCGAACCAATTAAAATTTTTTATTTTCGCAATTTTAATGAATTTTGAATATTTAAAATGATTTATTTTAAATCATAACGACGAGAAATTTATTTTGAATAGAATTAGAACGTATATGTTTGTTTGAATCGTCGTTAGAATATAAATATTTATTTTAATTATAAAAAGGAATTGGAAATGGCGCGGTAGTTTGAAAATTCGATTTCAAAGTTCAAATGAACGTACAGGATTCAAAATAAATCGGATTTTGGTGAAACCAGAAATATTTGAATCTGCTTGAAAATATCTTTCCAACGAATCCGAAAAATCAAAATTTCATAGCAGGAATAAAATGTTATGCCCAGTTGAAAATTTAGAATAGTCGTTATAGAAAATATAGCCCTTAAAGTAGGCATTTTGCAAACGACCTCCGTTTCGACGAAACCACTTTTGTTGGAACCGGAATGTCAAATTATTTCTGGATTCCAATTTTCATAATTTTTGGGATCAATATGTTAGCGTGGCAAAAGAAAACGTGTTTGGTAATTTCAGTTTGAATTTAATCAACTGGAAAATGACCGTTTTTCAGACGGTCTCCAAATTTGACGAAATTTGTTTTGTTGGGACCGTATCGTCAAAACATAGCTGGATTTATTTTTCGGGAATTTTTGGAATCCGTATGTGGCCCCGGTAAATTAAAATGTACGTTAAATTCAATATTGACTATAATATTAAATTTATATTGTAAATTTAACGAAAACTTATCGAAACAGCCGAACTGGCTTGCGGAACATATCCCATAGTGTTCAGAATGGGGGTAATTAGTTATGGACGACATTCGGTGGGTTTGATTTCGAGTTCGAAATAAAAAGTTACTTTTTGAAAATTAAATTAATTAAATATATATATATAATATCCTCTCTCTCTCTCTCCCTCCTCTCTCTCTTCAGTTTAGTCGAAATAAAAAAAAGAGAAAAGAAACGCGGAGAACGCTGAAGCCCCGCCGCCTCCCACCGTCGCACGACCGCCGCCGCCCACTGGAGGAGCGCCGCCACCCCTCCCCTTCCTCTCCTCCTCCGTCTCTCACCTTAAATCCCCCAAAACCCATGCCTCCAAACCCAAATCGAAGCTCCAGTGAAACCCTAGCCCTAAAACCACCTAGCGCAGCCAATGTGGAACCCACCTCGCCTGCGCCGACTCCTACCAGACCTCTGACGCTGCCCTTTCCGCCCCCTCTCCACTTTAGTTCGCAGAGAACCCCCTCCTCCGTTCCAGAAGTAAAAGGTGAGCTTTTTATGTTATTCTTCTTTGTTTTTTTTTCAGTTTTAAATAATACAATAGCGAAGAAAAATTATATTTTTATCATATAACAGATTATCTTTTTTCTTAAGAAAAGTTTAGATTTTTAGATAAGAAAAAGATCGGATTTATATACATGAAAAACACGTTATTTATATTCATGAACGCTTTGATTTTTATACATAAAAAAAAGATTAGCCTTTTGTTTGAATAGAAAGGATTTGATTTTGGTTGCAGAAATAAAGAACGAATTTTTAATTATAAAAAGATAAGATTTTTAAAATAGAAAAGAAATGATTTTTAATTTTTAAAAAGAAGTGATTTTTTAAAATAAAAAGGTATGATTTTTAAAAATGAAATGGTAAGATAAAAATTGATTTTTATAATGAAGTAGCAAAGAAAAAAATCTGATTTTTATTTATATGTAGCTTTAGAATAAAAAAAATATGATTTTTATATTATGGAGAGAATAAAAATATGATTTTTATTATATGAATCACGATATAAAAATCCAATTTTTATATATGGAGTGGCGATAAAAATTTGATCTTTATATAAGAAGTAGTATTATAAAAATATAACTTTTATATAGAAAGAAGCGTTGTAAAAATATATGAAGTAGAAATTAAAATACGATTTTTACTTATTGGAATGAAGCGATAAAAACATATGATTTTTATATATGAAATGCCATTGTAAAAATGTGATTTTTAATGTAAACAGCGGGAAAAGATAGCGATGGTATCGACGGAAATCAAAACGGAATCCATACCGTTCAGAAGGAAAGAATGGCAGAGTGGATCCCAAAGATGAGAACTTCTCACTTTTTATTTTATTTTCTAGCTAAAATATATACTAGGATGCAGACGGTGCTTAGCAGCACCCGACACCTGTCGTCCACACACCATGGATGGCTTGTTTGTTTGATTGATTGTGTGGTGAAAATTGATTGTGTGATGTGGAATGGAGTAAAATATTTTATAGTTAAAAGTATAATTTTTAACATGTATATGAATAAATTAAATATTTATAAACAAATCGAACGATTTGTTTATGTACACACATTTGACTGATATTGATTGGGACGATAAATTTTACACATCGCCCAACTGCACAAATAAATCTATGTTTGTTGTTTGAAACCCGACACGGGTATTGGGATGATATTGGACATACACTAATCCCAATAATTAGTTCTATGTTGACCAATTGATTGACAGACTATTATAAGCGTTGAATATTTATATTTAATGCTTATGCAGTGTAGAATGCCCTTTGGATGATGGTTGACTATGTTTGATTATTGTTGTGTACATGTGTGTATGAAATCCATATAAATCAAATTATATGGTAATTGATTGTGTTTGATTCCAGTTCAGAAAGAAAGAATATTTTAAAATAATATTCAGTAAAAGGTTAAAATATGATTTTGATGTCCGATTTGGGATGGACACGAATATATTTAAATATATAAAGCAGTGTTGATTAGATTAACGCCATTTTGACGTGAACGATATTTATATCGATTTTATTCATTTTTATAATGAATATCGAAAAGGAATTGATTTCAAAATATAATGTTTTGAAAATATTATCATTTATATATCGATGATATAGAATATTCAATTTTGATTAGAAATTGAATATGAAGTTGAAATCATTTTGAAAACGAATTTAAAACGATTTATGAAATACATTTTAAAAGAAAATTGATGAAATATATATAATATTATATATATATATAATGGCCTGAATAGAACGTGCCGCACTGCGGCAGTTCACGAATTTCGATCATTGACTTCGAACGGACATTACGGGAGATCCAGCCGTCGGATTCTCCTAAAACCAGAATCATTGGGTTTGTATCGAAAAGAGAATTCTAACGAATATAAGAGATTTGAAATCTGACGGTTGGATTTGGAATTTTGTCCAAATCAAATTTGGAAAAGGTCACTGTAAGTGTAGTTCGATGGTCGTTTATGGAAATCGACTGTACGGGCCTTGATAAAATTATTAAAAATACCAATAATATGTGTAAAATCATAATAAATGATTTGGAAAGAATTGAGATGAAAATTCCATATTTGAAAAGATAAAAATATATTTTATCGAAATGAACTAGTTATGAACTAGAATTATAATCCAATATTTTTAAATAAATAAATTGGATATGAAATGGTTTTAAAAATAACCAGAATTTCCAATATATGAATTGGAATGGATTTGAATTGAAATTATCTTTGGAATATTTCGATATTGGATTTCATGATTATACGGATATTGTGGAGGAATTTGGAAGATATATATATATATATATATATATATATATATATATATATATATATATATATATCGTTATTCCAATACGATATTTGTTGGTTTCAGAATTTGATATTGAATATAAGCCGATATAGTTTCTATTCAAAGCCTTGTATTTAATATCAAATTGGATTTTAGGTTTGTAGTGAATGGTATCTTTAATAATATTGTTCTTGAACCGAATGTAGTTAAGAAAATTAGAAACTGACTAGAGGTTAGTTAAGTTGAATGGTTTCCTGGGTATTGATCTGATCTTGGTTTCGGCGTTCGGGGTTAATACTTAGGGAGTTGTTCTCTTACTAATTTACGGTTAGAGACTGATGGGATTTTGGGTTTGTTGCGAACTGTGTTTTTAACGTCATTCGTTCATTAACCCGATTTACAGCGAAATGAGATTTGGATTTTATAAATCTTTTTATTAAGATTTAACAGGAATTTTCCAAAGTAAAGTTTTCCAATTTAATATATTTAATTGGAATTGAATTGAAATTGGTCTTTGGGTTTATCGTGAACGGTGTTTTAAATAACACTGGTTCTTTAACCCGATTAACAATGGAGTTAAGAAAATCAAAAACTAATTGGAGATTAGTTAAGTTGAATGGTTTCCTAGGTATTGATCTGATGTTGGTTTCGGCCTTCGGGGTTAATACTTAGGGAATTGTTCACTTGCTAATTTATAGTTAGAGGCTGATGGAATGGAATACGATTTGGGTTTATCGTGAACTGTGTTTTAAATGACATTAGTTCTTTAACCCAGTTAAAGACAGGATATGATTTCCCAAGTTAAACAATCGTTAATATTGATTTTTAGGAAGATTAAAACCTAGTGGAGTTTTAATGCATCTTTAATTAGATTGAAATGATATCCAAAGGAAGATTAAAGAATAAATTTAAAGAATTTATCTTTGTTAAAATTAATTGGAACCTTTCCCAAAGTATGTGAATATTTAAATAAAAGAATATTCAGAATTGTATTGAGGCGTATGTTGTGGTTTATAGTACTTGTTTATTATATATGACAGTTATTCGAAAAGGCCAGGTTTATACCCATTCTGAATAACTGATTCGACGATATGTCAACGATAAAGACGGTGGTTGAAGACCGGAGGTCTTCACATCATTTGGATGATTACATATGTCTTGATTGGGCTGTACACCCAAGCCGAGTTAATAAGTGGTGATCGTCCAGGCGTACTTGGAGATCGACGGATATGCGAGGACCTTTCCCCTGTATTGGACATGTGGAGGAGGAATAAGGCGCCTCTGGTTTCGGTCAAACCCAGAACGGACTTATAAATGGATTGTGTATCTGACATTGAATTTTATTCTATGCTGATTAATTTCTATTAATTATATATTTGTTTGGCGGCGGAGAATTTATTCTCTTGCTTAGCGCCCTTCTCTGTGACGTACGAGCTCAGAGGTTATATATCGATAGATATTAGTCGCATGGCATGAATTTCCTGTGTGGCATGCTGAGATGCAGTGATCAAGGCTTTTGTTGAAAAGAAGAGTCTTGTGATTGATGATCAAAGCACGACTTTAATACAGCGTAGCTTTGTGTATAGCGTTAATTCGCGAGCCTTACACCGCGGTATGAGTCAAAAACGGGATTGCGATTACAGGGAGTGCAAGTTGTTTTTTCCTAGCTATGGGTGGTGTCAGCGTTTTACTCTCCTAGACATCGTTGTTATTTTACCTATGTGGTTGTTGGATTGCGAGGCGCCTCAGATATATCGGTCTCTTCGGAGCCGATGGATATAGGTCCAATAGGACCGGGAAATGTGTGTTCAGGAATAACCAATCCTCAAACGTAAGAGAGGACCGACCCTGAAGATCCAGGGGTCTTCTGTGGGAGATCCTAAGACATTTGCTAGAGTGTCTCGAAGCGGTGAGGAGCCATCCCTGGCCTCGACTATTGACGGAAATCCAATTTCCAATACGTGACATTTCAGTTTTGATTGTAGAGCCTAGTATGGCGACATAGTGTATGGGGCACTATGCCGTCTATGACTGATACATTTATATTTGAAGTTGTTTTCATACACTTTACACTATAATAGTATCAAATGATTTGTTTTAAACGTACCAAGCATGTTTGGCTATTATAAGGGAAAACCGTATCCTCCGGCTTGCGTTGCATTACGTGATGGGACCTAGGTCTTATAATAGCTTCATTTTTCCAAAAAGCATTGCGCTGTTTATTCTATGCACTAATATTCTTGGGAGGAAACCCGTTCCGTGTCATACGGCGTGGTCCCTTGAATTAATCTCTTTTAAAGTAAAGTTTTAAATAACTGTTTTAGTTCTCACACCAGTCACATGACTGACCTGGAGTTTATTGTTTTAACCTAAATTCTGGGTACACCTATTTCCACACGGGCAGCTAGTAGTTTTGGTTTTGCAGATTTATATTCATTGGTTTATAGCTGAAGTGATATTCGGAAAGCTCTGTATGCATGTATTTCTTTCAGTTATGTTTTGTATTATTTTCCGATGTAGTAATGTATTGTAATCTCTGATATTTTTCTGATGTATAATAATTATTCATACTCTGTATATTCTTTAATTCTGATGGAATTGTTGTAATAAGCAATGAAATGTTCTTCTGTTTGTGTTCTGATTCGTCTTGTTCCCAAAGCAATCCATCCTTTCCTTCACGGGGATGTTCGGGTCGTTTCATTTTAGTATCAGAGCTTTGGTTTACAGAGCTCGAGAACAAGGCACATTAGAACCATACGAAAGAATTCATCAGAGATTGGGTTAGTAATATCCAATAGGAATGACTCATTAGAGATGGGATTAGTAGTATCCTAGAACGAGTGTGAAGAGTATAATTTTTAAAATAAAAATGAAAACAAATATTGTTTTGAAGATTTAAACCTTATTTCAACGTATTTGAATATTTATTTGTATTGAATTTGGACAATCCAATATATAAATATTTTGCATATACGCCTTGCAAACGTGTATTCGAAGTTTTAATATACTGGATAGATATAGAATCATACTCTAGTCACCCAAAGATGGTTCTGATGATTGAAGCTTCATCATCAGAATTTGTGTTCGAGTTTCGAAAGGTGTGATATTTATATATTTTCAATTGACTAATGTGAGAACAAACACTAGATAGGGTTTATTGTTGTGAATTGGCATCAAAATATGATTTTTGGACTATGTATCAAAATTATGAATTTGAAACGTTAATTCACTAATTGATTGATGGTTGTGTTGTATGATTATTTGTTATCTAATAAAACCATTATGTGAAAGAACAATATATATAGCCAATTTGTATCAAATGTTGAACTGAATTGCAAATTTTTTGGAAATGCATGCATGTACACACACACACACACACACACACACACATATATATATATATATATATATATATATATATATATATGCGTGAACAAGTCATTGCAAGGAGGCTAGAGAAGAGGAGTAAAATTGTATGCCCGACAAATAGGTACATGTTTACTAATTTCTTGGGTGATGATGATTTTATGAGCCAATTGGCTAGCCGCTTGGCTTTTCCTTTTTCTTTTTGAGATGAGAGGGCCTGTATGGAGATTTCGGGATTTTCCCGGTGCTCCCGTACGGGAGAGGTTATGGAGAAATTTTTTAAAAATTTAGGGTGTTAGCCAAATTTTTGAAAAATTTGAAAAGTTCTTAGAAACTGAAAAGTCGAAGAACTTAAGCCATAATGAAAATAACGAAGGTTGAGTTGATTAGTAAAACAACTTTCAGCTCCGTTCCTTTTTTGGGACAAAAATTGTTTAAGTGGGGGAGATTGTAACAACTCGGAAAATCAGAACCAATTTAAAATTTTTATTTTGGCAATTTTAATGAATTTTGAATATTTAAAATGATTTATTTTAAATAATAACGACAAGAAATTTATTTTGAATAGAATTAGAATGTATATATTTATTTGAATCATTGTTAGATATAAATATTTATTTTAATTATAAAAAGGAATTGGAAATGGCACGGTAGTTTGAAAATTCGATTTCAAATTTCAAATGAATGTACAGGATTCAAAATAAACCGGATTTTGGTGAAACTAGAAATATTCGAATCTGTTTGAAAATATCTTTCCAACGAATCCGAAAAATCAAAATTTCATAGCGGGAATAATAAGTTATGCCCAGTTGAAAATTCAGAATAGTCACTATGGAAAATATAGCCCCTAAAAGTAGCCATTTTGCAAACAACCTCCGTTTTCGACAAAATCGCTTTTGTTGGAACCAGAATGTCAAATTATTGCTGGATTCCAATTTTCATAATTTTTGGGATCAATATGTGAGCGTGACAAAAGAAAACGTGTTTGGTAATTTCAGTTTGAATTTAATCGACTGGAAAATGACCATTTTTCAGACGGTCTCCAAATTCGACGAAATTTGTTTTGTTAGGACCACATCGTCCAAACATAGCCAGATTTATTTTTTGGGAATTTTTGGAATCCATATGTGGCCCCGATAAATTAAAATGTACGTTAAATTCAATATTGACTGTAATATTAAATTTATATTGTAAATTTAACGAAAACTTATCGAAATAGCCGAATTGGCTTGTGGGATACATCCCATAGTGTTCGGAATGGGGGTAATTAGTTATGGATGACAGTCGGTGGGTTTGATTTCGAGTTCGAAATAAAAAGTTGCTTTTGAAAATTAAATTAATTAAATATATATATATATAATATCCTCTCTCTTCCTCCTCTCTCTCTTCATTTCAGTTGAAATAAAAAAAAGAAACGCGGAGACCGCTGAAGCCCCGCCGCCTCCCACCGTTGCACGACCGCTGCCGCCCACTAGAGGAGCGCCGCCACCCCTCTTCTTCCTCTCCTCCTCCGTCTCTCACCTGAAGTCCCCCAAAACCCGTGCCCCCAAACCCAAATCGAAGCTCCAGTGAAACCCTATCCCTAAAACCACCTAGCGCCGCCCATGTGGACCCCACCTCGACTGCGACGACTCCTACCAGAACTCTGACGCCGCCATTTCCGCCCCCTCTCCACTTTAGTTCGCAGAAAACCCCCTCCTCCATTCAAGAAGTAAAAGGTGAGCTTTTTATGTTATTCTTCTTTGTTATTTTTTCATTTTTAAATAATACAATAGCAAATAAAAATTATATTTTTATCATATAAAAGATTATATTTTTGCTTAAGAAAAGTTTAGATTTTTAGATTAGAAAAAGACTGGATTTATATACATGAAAAACATGATATTTATATTCATGAAAGCTTTGATTTTTATACATAAAAAAAAGATTATCTTTTTGTTTGAATAGAAAGGATTAGATTTTGTTTGTAGAAATAAAGAACGGATTTTTAATTATAAAACGATAAGATTTTTAAAATAGAAAAGAAATGATTTTTAATTATTAAAAAGAAGTGATTTTTTTTTAAAATAAAAAGGTATGATTTTTAAAAATGAAATGTTAAGATAAAAATTTGATTTTTATAATGAAGTAGCAAAGAAAAAAAATCTGATTTTTATTTATATCTAGCTTTAGAATAAAAAAAAATATGATTTTTATATTATGGAGAGAATAAAAATATGATTTTTATTATATGAATCACGATATAAAAATCCGATTTTTATATATGGAATAGCAATAAAAGTTCGATCTTTATATAAGAAGTAGAAATATAAAAATATAATTTTTATATAGAAAGAAGCGTTGTAAAAATATTTGAAGTAGAAATTAAAATATGATTTTTATTTATTGGAATGAAGCGATAAAAACATATGATTTTTATATATGAAATGCCATTGTAAAAATGTGATATAATGTGAACAGCGGGAAAAGATAGCGATGGTATTAACGGAAATCAAAACGGAATCCATACCATTCAGAAGGAAAGAATGGCGGAGTGGATCCCAAAGGTGAGAACTTCTCATTTTTATTTTATTTTCTAGTTAAAATATATACTAGGATGCAGACGGGGCTTAGTGGCACCCGACACCCGTCGTCCACAGACCATGGATGGCTTGTTTGTTTGATTGATTATGTGGTGAAAATTGATTGTGTGATGTGGAATGGAGTAAAATATTTTATAGTTAAAAATATAATTTTTAACATGTATATGAATAAATTAAATATTTATAAACAAATCGGATGATTTGTTTATGTACACATATTTGACTGATATTGATTGGGACAATAAATTTTACACATCGCCCAACTGCACAAATAAATCTGTGTTTGTTGTTTGAAACCCGACACGGGTATTGGGATGATATTGGACATATATTAATCCCATTAATTAGCTGTATGTCAATCGATTGATTGACAGAATGTTATAAGCGTTGAATATTTATATTTAATGCTTATGCAGTGTAAAATGCACATTGGATGATGGTTGACTGTGTTTGATTGTTGTTGTGTACATGTGTGTATGAAATCCATATAAATCAAATTATATGGTAATTGACTGTGTCTGATTCCAGTTCAGAAAGAAAGAATATTTTAAAATAATATTCAGTAAAAGGTCAAAATCTAATTTAGATGTCCGATTTGGGATGGACACGAATATATTTAAATATATAAAGCCGTGTTGATTAGATTAACGCCATTTTGACGTGAACGATATTTATATCGATTTTATTCATTTTTATAATGAATATCGAAAAGGAATTGATTTAAAAATTTAATGTTTTGAAAATATTATCATTTATATATCGATGATATGGAATATTCAATTTTGATTAGAAATTGAATATGAAGTTGAAATCATTTTGAAAATGAATTGAAAACGATTTATGAAATATGTTTTAAAAGGAAATTGACGAAATATATATAATATATAATATTATATATATATATATATATATATATATATATATATATATATATAATGGCCTAAATAGAACGCGCCGCGCTGCGGCAGTTCGTGAATTTCAACCATTGACTTCGAACGGACATTACGGGAGATCCGATCGTCGGATTCTCCTAAAAACAGAACCATTGGGTTTGTATCGAAAAGAGCTTTCTAACGAATATTAGAGATTTGAAATCTGACGGTTGGATTTGGAATTATGCCCAAATCAAATTTGGAAAAGTTCGTTGTAAGTGCAGTTCGATGGCCGCTTATGGAAATCGATTGTACGGGCCTTGATAAAATTATTAAAAATATCAATAATTTGTGTAAAATCATAATAAATGATATGGAAAAAATTGGGATGAAAAATTCCATATTTGAAAAGATAAAAATATATTTTACTGAAATGAACTAATTATGAACTAGAATTATAATCCAATATTTTTAAATAAATAAATTGGATTTGAAATGGTTTTAAAAATAACCAGAATTTCCAATATATGAATTTGAATGGATTTAATCAAAATTATCTTCAGAATATTTCGATATTGGATTTCGTGATTATACGGATATTGTAGAGGAATTTGGAAGATATATATATATATCGTTATTTCAATACGATATTTGTTGGTTTCAGAATTTGATATTGAATATAAGCCGATATATTTTCTATTCAGAGCCTTGTATTTAATATCAAATTGGATTTTGGGTTTGTAGTGAATGGTATCTTTAATAATACTGTTCTTGAACCGAATGGAGTTAAGAAAATTAGAAACTGACTAGAGGTTAGTTAAGTTGAATGGTTTCCTCGTTATTGATCTGATATTGGTTTCGGCCTTCGGGGTTAATACTTTGGGAACTGTTCTCCTACTAATTTACGGTTAGAGACTGATGGGATTTTGGGTTTGTTGTGAACTGTGTTTTTAACAACGTTCATTCTTTAACCCGATTTACAGTGAAATTTGATTTGGAATTTATAAATCTTTTTATTAAGATTTAACCGGAATTTTCAAAAGTAAATTTTCCAAATTTAATATATTTAATTGGAATTGAATTGAAATTGCTCTTTTGGTTTATCGTGAATGGTGTTTTAAATAACACTGGTTCTTTAACCCGATTAACAATAGAGTCAAGAAAATCAGAAACTAACTGGAGATTAGTTAAGTTGAATGGTTTCCTAGGTATTGGTCTGATGTTGGTTTCGGCCTTTGGGGTTAATACTAAGGGAATTGTTCACTTGCTAATTTACGATTAGAGGCTGACGGAATGGAATATGATTTCGGTTTATCGTGAACTATGTTTTAAATGACATTAGTTCTTTAACCCAGTTAAAGACAGGATATGATTTCCCAAGTTAAACAATCGTTAATATTGATTTTTGGGAAGATTAAAACCAAGTGGAGTTTTAATGCATCTTTAATTAGATTGAAATGATATCCAAAGGAAGATTAAAGAATAAATTTAAAGAATTTATCTTTGATAAAATTAATGGGAACCTTCCCCAAGGTATGTGAATATTTGAATAAAAGAATATTTAGAATTGGAATGAGGTGTATGTTGTGGTTTATAACACTTGTTTATTATATACGCAAGTTATTCGAAAAGGCCGGGTTTATACCCATTCTGAATAACTGATTCGACGATTTGTCTACGATGAAGACGGTGGTTGAAGACCGGAGGTCTTCACATCGTTTGGATGATTACTGATGTCTTGATTGGGCTGTACACCCAAGCCGAGGTAATAAGTGGTGATCGTCCAGGCGTACTTGGAGATCGACGGATATGCGAGGACATATCCCCTATATTGGACATGTGGGGGAGGAATAAGGTGCCTCTGGTCTCGTTCAGACCCAAAACGGACTTATAAATGGATTGGGTTTCTGACATTGGGTTTTATTCTGTGCTGATTGATTTCTATTAAATATATATCTGTTTGGCGGCAGAGAAATTATTTTCTTGCTTAACGCCCTTCTTTGAGACGTACGAGCTCAGAGGTTATATATCGATAGATATCAGTCGCATGGCATGAATTGCCTATGAGGCATGCTGAGATGCAGTAATCAAGACTTTTGTTGAAAAGCAGAGTCTTGTGGTTGATGATCAAAGAACGACTTTAATACAGCGTAGCTTTGTGTATAGCGTTAATTCGCGAGCCTCACACCTCGGTATGAGTCAAAAACGGGATCGCGGCTGCAGGGAGTGCACGATGTTTCTTTTTAGCTATGGGTGGTGTTAGCATTTTACTCACCCAGACATCGTTGTTGTTTTACCTATATGGTGGTTGGATTGCGAGGCGCCTCAGATATATCGGTCTCCTCGGAGCCGATGGATACAGGGCTATAGGACCGGGAAACTTGTGTTCAGGAATAACCAATCCTCAAACGTAAGAGAGGACCGGCCTTGAAGATCCAGGGGTCTTCTGCGGGAGATCCTAAGGCATTTGCTAGAGTGTCTCGAAGCAGTGAGGAGCCATCCCTTGCCTCGACTCATGACGAAAATCCAATTTCCAATACGTGACATTTCGGTTTTGATTGTAGAGCCTAGTATGGCGACATAGTGGTATGGGGCACTATGCCTTCTATGATTGATACATTTATATTTGAAGTTGTTTTCACACTTTATACTATAATAGTATCAAATGATTTGTTTTAAACGTACCAAGCATGTTTGGCTATTATAAGGGAAAACCCTATCCTCCGGCTTGCGTTGCATTGTGTGATGGTACCTGGGTCTTATAATTGCTTCATTTTTCCAAAAAGCATTGCGCTGTTTATTTCATGCACTAGTATTCTTAGGAGGAAAACCGGTCCATGTCATACGGTGTGGTTCCTTGAATTACTCTCTTTTAAAGTAAAGTTTTAAATAACTGTTTCAGTTCTCACACCAGTCACATGACTGACCTGGAGTTTATTGTTTTAACCTAAACTCTGGGTGCCCCTATTTCCACACGGGCAGCTAGTAGTTTTGGTTTTGCAGATTTATATTCACAGGATCCTAATTTATAGCTGAAGTGATATTCGGAAAGCTCTGTATCCGTGTATTTTTCAGTTATGTTTTGTATTATTTTCCACTGTAGTAATGTATTGTAATCTCTGATATTTTTCTGATGTATAATATTTATTCATACCCTGTATATTCTTGCATTCTGATGGAATTGTTGTAATAAGGGATGAAATGTTCTTCTGTTTGTGTTTTGATTCGACTTGTTCTCAAAGCAATCCGTTCTTTCCTTCACGGGAAGTTCGGGTCGTTCCAACCGATTTGCGTTTTTTCCTAATTCCATCTAATTTTGTGCCTTAATCATTTGGTTACTAACTTAAACCGCGATCTAAGTTTTAATAATAGTAATAAGCCTATTTCAATTACAATTCTCTTATTATAATTTTACACATAAATATAAAAATTTGTTTAATTTGATCCTTTTTAATACAAATTTGCAATTTGTACACATGTTTACTGTAAATTATGTTCTCTATTATTTCATCAATGTTCGCAAAGTTACACGCTTTATTCTAGTTTTTTTACACACATAAAAAGGCTTAAGTCTTCATTCTTTTAACTAACATTTGTGTAATTAGGCATATTCAGAGCATACGTAATTTATTACTGAAAATTTAAAAACAACTGAATCAATGTTTGTTTATTACTCCATTTTTCTTTTTTCCTTTATTTTAGGTTTACTTACTTTATAGTTATTGTATGTTTAGCTTTAGGAAGTAGTATTACCCTCATTTGCTAGTTATAAAAACAACATTATAATCTATTTCTTTATTTTAATATTAATGTTAGTAACAGTAAGACATAATTGCAAGATATTTCTTGTTACTTTTCTTAATCGTTGAATTAGGGCAAAATACAGTAATTTCCCAGTTTTGCACTAATCTCTCTTCCCTTACTCTTATCGTTGAAATTATATTTACCATATTCCTCATAATATTATATGATGGAAATATACCCCTTCTCTAAACCAAGCAACTACCCTAATACTAACTTTCAAACCAACTTATTCATTAGAATTCCTTTTTTCTCTTATTCCCAAAATTTTGACATTTTATTGTAAATTCCTTATTTTTGGGGCTTATGCTTTTTCTACAAACCACAATCTTGACACATAATCATTTAATTGGGTTCCATCCTAATATACTAGGAATTTTCTCATAAGCACACTTTTTATATTCAAAGTATAGTTAGGGATAACATTAACAAACAATTTCCAAATGCAATCTATATCAATTTCAATAGTTAACGGGAATTAACCAACATTATATATCACTGGCGTAAAAGATATATAATTCTAAATCCATTCATCTAGAAAAAGCACTCCAAGTTCCAAATCTGATTTGAATCTAGATTTATTATTCATAGTCCTCTCCTTTTTATAAACATATTTGGACCCACAAACTGGAGTATATACGGATTTATAAATCTAGATCTAAAAGAAAACAAAATTATAATAGTTAAAAGCAGATATGAAGAGCTTACCTTACATGGATAGAGAATTTGAGTACTATTTTCTAAATCTACAATTTGTACCTCCATATCTTGAATCAAAAAACCTAAATATGATCTTTTTAATTTCTTAAGAACTGGAGGAGAAAGGAAAGCGGTAGAGCTTCCGCGCCACTTAGAAAAATAAGAATTTGGAGGCTAGCCCTGCACATTTATTTATAAATGTCCTAACGAACCCTATACTTTTGAATTAAAATGGAATAGATCTCACTGTCGAAAATAGTCAAAACATGTCATCTATGACGTGATGGGCCAACCTGTTTGTTGCTATGGAAAAATTTATTTAATCAGAAATCCGTCGCGTGAGTGTAATAAACCGCAAGCGCATGACTTACGCTTACAGTACGTGGTGAATACGGGTCGATCCGCAGGGAAAGCAATAATTTTAAATTTTACTCAATCAAGTTAAACCAATATGAGATTTTGTTAAAACTAGAAAATTAAAACTTAGCAAAAGTTGAGATTAAAACTTAATATTAAAAACCAATTTAGAGGTAATTTACTTTATTCTTTATAAACATAGATAAAAAAAATCATATAATGGTCTTTCTTTAATATAAGTAGGATTAGCGATGTAATTATCATAAGTATGGCCTATTTGAGTTATTAGTTAAAACAAAATAAGCCATTAAACTATAATACACAACTAATCTTACTTTTTCACTTTCATAAAACATGATGTAGAAAATGAAGCAAAAATCTAGTTTATGTATGCTCTATTTACTAATATTTAGTAACATAGATCATCAAATTTATATTAAAACTTCATTTACATTGCTATGATCATATTTAGATGAAGAGGCAATTTTTAGATCATGGGATAAAAGTAGCCTCCATGTTATGAAATGAACAAAAGAGGCTATCAAATGCAACATGAAACACAAATACACACAACATCCATTCTTATTAAAAATAAAAGAGATCATTAATGTTTAATGTTGTTGAATCTACATAAATAAGATAGAAAACTTCATTGCCCCTAAATTCTACGGGGTTAGCTCCTTATTTGTGTTATCATATTAACACAGATAGATTTCAACAATGAAAACAAAAGTAGAGACAAAGGAAAGAAGGAAAAAAGATTAACAACTAAACTAATTGCATAAAAATGAAGCTAAACTACTTGCATGGAAGTAAATCTAATCTACTAACAATAAGAAGAAAGCATGTAAAAGGAAATGAACATTAAAAAGAACAAAAAAATGACATAAACAGAAGGCCAGTAAGCCATTTTTATTATTCACTTCACTTACATTTGGATATAGATAATGAGGAAAAAAAGATACATGAAACATAAGGGGTACTTATACTTGATCAAAACCCTAATCTTGAAACGACCCGAACTTCCCCGTGAAGGAAAGCCCGGATTGTGTTGAGAACACGACGAATAAAAACACAAACAGAAGAACATTTCATTGCTTATTACAACAATTCCATCAGAATACGAAAATATTAAAGAGTATGAATGAATAAAATACATTTGATAAATATCAGAGATTTACAAATTACAATGCAGCGAAAAATAATACAAAACACAACTGAAAGGAATATACAGATACAGAGCTTTCTGAATATCATTCCAGCCATAAACCAGCATCCTGTGAATATAAATCTGCAAAACCAAAACTACTAGATGCCCGTGCGGAAATAGGGGCACCCAGAGTTTAGGTTAAAACAGTAAACTCTAGGTCAGTCATGTGACTGGTATGAGAACTAAAACAGTTATTTAACTTTACTTTAAATCAGATATGTCAAGGGACCACGCCGTATAACACGGAACGGGTTTCTCCCAAGAATACCAGTGCATATAACAAAACAGTGCAATGCTTTTTGGAAAAATGAAGCTATTATAAGACCCAGGTCCAATCACACAATGCAACGCAAGCCGAGGGATAGGGTTTTCCTTTATAATAGCCAAACATGCTTGGTACGTTAAAAGAAATCATTTGATAATATTATAAGTGCATAGTGTATAAAACAGCTTCAAATATAAATGTATCAATCCTAGGCGGCATGGGTACCATATATCATGTCGCCAATACTAGACTCTACAATCAGAACCGCAAAGTCACGTATTGGAAGTTGGATTTCCATCTGTGAACCAAGGTAAGGGATCATCCTTACCGCTTCGAGACTCTCTAGCCTGTGTCTCAGGCAAGCGCGCAGACAAGCCTTTGGATCGTCAGGGCCGGTCCACTCGATGTGCATTAAAATGCCTGAACACTACGTTTCCCCGCCCTATGAGGTGTCAACTGGTCATATCCCGACCAGACTATCGACCCTGGAATGACCGATATAACCGAGGCGCCTCGCAATCCATCATCCACATAAGCAAAATGTCAGGGCTAGTAAAACTGTAACAACCCGAAAATCTGGGCCAGTTTAAAAAAAAAAATTTGGCAGTTTTAGCGATTTTTGATTATTTAAAATAAATTATTTTAAATAATAACGATGAGAAATTTATTTTGAATAGAGAATCGAACGTATATATTATATACGTCGTCGTTAGAATATAAATAATTATTTTTAATTATATAAGGAATTGAAAATGGCGCGGTAGTTCGATAATTCGATTTCAAACTTCAATTGAGCATACCGGGTGCAAACCAAACCGGATTTTAGTGAAACCAAAAATAATAGGATCTATTTGATAATATCTTTCCAACGAATCCGAAAAATCGAAATTTCATAGCGGGAATCAAAAGATATGTCCAGTTGAAAATTCTGAATAGTCGCTATGGAATTCAGGCCCTTAAAAATGGGAATTTTGCAAACGACCTCGGATTCTGACGAAACCACTTTTGTTAGATCCGCGATGTCAAATTATTGCTAGATTCCAAATTTCATAATTTTTCGAATCAATATGTGAGCGTGGCAAAGGAAAACGTGTTTGACCAGTTTCAGTTGATTTTAATCGACTGGAAAATGGCCATTTTTCAAACGGTCTCGGAATTTGACGAAACTAGTTTTGTTAGGACCGTATCGTCAATACGAAGCTAGAAAATATTTTTCGGGAATTTTTAGAGTTAGTATGTGGCCCCGGTAAATTGAAATGTGCGTTCAAATTCAATATATAGTTATATTTGGATTTTGACGAAAACTGATTGAAACGTTCGAATCAGCTCACGATACATATCCCATTGTGTTCAGAATGGGGGTAATTAGCTATGAGTGACAGGGAGTGGGTTTCGTTCCGTGTTCGAAATAAAAAGTTACTTTTTGGTGGAAAATAAAATATATAAAATCCTCTCCACTCTTTTTCTCTCTCCTCCTTTTTATCTTTACCCCCCTCTCTCTCGTTCATTTCAGAATTAAATAAAAAAATTACAATCGCGCCCCTCCCCAAACGGATCTGACGCCTCCTTCCATCCTCCACCGACGCTTCTCCGGCGGCCCACCTCCCCAGAGCCACCCTTACCCCCTCTCCCCTCTCGAAGCTCTCTTCTCTCAACCCCCTCCTCGAACGAGCCCCCAAGCCCAAGATGAACTCGCCGCAATTGATCGATCCAAGCCACCATCTCGTCGTCTGACCCCGGAGCCACCTCACCGCGAAACACCGCCTGACCACTGGGAACCGCCGCCACTGCAGTGCCTCCGCGCCCCCTCCTCCGCCTTCAACATGATTGGCGTCCAGCTGCTTCCGGTGGCGCGTTCAAGCAGCAAATGCGAGCCCTAGCTTCTGAAGGAGGGATTCGACGGTTTCAGAAAGATGAAAGGGAAGAAGAAAACGACGACTTCAGGCAAGAAAGAAGTGAGCTTTCTCTTTAACAGTTTTAAACCAGTTTTATTTTATATAATACATAGAAGAAAATTAGTCTTTATTTGAAATAAATACATTGCTTTGAAATCAGTTTTTGAAAGTGGAGAATATTGATTTTTAACATATTAAAGAAAGAAATGATTTTTATAGGTAGAAAGAACGGATTTTTATATATCGAATAGCAAAGTAAAAATTCGATTTTTATATATCGAATAGCAAAGTAAAAATTCGATTTTTATATATCGAATAGCAAAGTAAAAATTCGATTTTTATATATTGAATAGCGAAGTAAAAATTCGATTTTCATATATCGAATAGCAAAGTAAAAATTCGATTTTTATATATTGAATAGCAAAGTAAAAATTCGATTTTTATATGTTGAATAGCGAAGTAAAAAAAATTCGATTTTTATATATCGAATAGCAAAGTAAAAATTCGATTTTTATATGTTGAATAGCGAAGTAAAGTTTCGATTTTTATATATCTAATAGCAAAGTAAAAATTCGATTTTTATATGTTGAATAGCGAAGTAAAAAAAATTCGATTTTTATATATCGAATAGCAAAGTAAAAATTCGATTTTTATATGTTGAATAGCGAAGTAAAAATTCGATTTTTATATATGTAGAGAATACGGGCAAAGAAAGTGACAAGAGGCAAGAACGGCGAAGATTCCTACATAAGAAGAGTCGTGGCATTGGATTAGCTTATCTGTGAGAACTTCTCACCTTTCAATTTCTTTTTCTAGCTATATATATATATATACTAGGATGCAGACGGTGTTTAGTAGCACCCGACACCCGTCATCCACAGACCATGGATGGCTTTTTTGTTTAATTGTTTGGTTGTGTAGTTGGTTAGATTATTTGGTTCGAATTGAATTGTTTGGTGAAATGAAATTGATTTGATTGATGTGTGAATGGCGTGGGCCTTCACTAGACCGGGGATAAGACTAGGCCTTGTCCTGTTTCTAGTATCGTGCCGTTATGCCGCCGAAATTTTCTAAAATAAGTTAGAAAAATAAAAATATCGTTTTTATTTTGTAAATGAACTGAATAAAAATTCATGTGTTAAAATAAAATATTTGATCGTTAAAAATATAATTTTTAACGTGAATGTGAATAAATAAATATTCATTTACAAACCGGACGGTTTGTTTATGTACACCTATTTGAAGGACATTGATTGGGACGATAAATTTTACACATCGCCCAACTGCACGAATAAAAATCTGTGTTTGATTGTTTGGAACCCCACACGGGTATTGGGATGATATTTGACGTACACTAATCCCGATTGTTTAATTGTATGTCGATCGATTGATTGACAGGCTGTTATAAGCGTTGAATATTTATATTTGATGCTTATACAGTGTAGAAGGCACTTTGGATGATGGTTGATTATTCATCGTTGTTGATATATACATGTGTTGTAGAAAATCCATATAATTAACATTATATGGTAATTGATTGGGCCTCATTCCAGTTTCGAAAAAGAAATATTTGAAATAAAAATATTTGAAATAGAAATATTTGAAAATAGAAATATTTGAAAAAGAAATATTTGAAATAGAAATATTTGAAAATAGAAATATTTGAAATAAAAATATTTGAAATAGAAATATTTGAAAATAAAAATGTTTGAAAAAGAAATATTTGAAAATAGAAACATATGAAGCCGTGTTGGTTAGATTGACGCCATTTTGACGTGAACGATATTTATATCGATTTTATTCACTTTATAATGAATATCGAAAGTGATTTCAAAATTGATTTTTTTGAATAGAAATGAATTTGAATATTTAATTGAAATTGAATTGAATTGAAAACGAACTGAAATTGAATTAGAAATCAATTTGAATTGAAATCAATTTGAAATGTATTTTAAATGAATTTAAATTGGAATATTCAATTTTGATTTGAAATTGAATATGAAGTTGAAACCGTTTTGAAAATGAATTTAAAACGATTTATAAAGCACGTTTTGAATTGAAATCGACGAAGTATATATTATATATATAATATAATGGCCTGAATAGAAAGCGCCGCGCCGCGGCAGTTCGCGAATTTCGATCATTGACTTCGAACGGATATTACGGGAGATCCGACCGTCGGATTCTCCTAAAATCGGAACCGTTGGGTTCGTATCGAAAAGAGCTTTCTAGCGAATATTAGAAATTTGAAATCTAACGGTTGGATTTGGAAGTATGTCCAAATCAAATTTGAAAAAGATCGTTGTAAGTGTAGTTCGATGACCGTTGATGGAAATCGACTGTACGGGCCTTGATAAAATTATTAAAAATAGTAATAATTTGTGTAAAATCGTAAGAAATGATTTAGAAAGAATTGGGATGAAAAACTCCATATTTGAAAAGATAAAAATAGATTTTTATTGAAATAAACTAGTTTTGAACTAGAATTATAATTCTATTTATTTTTAAATAAATAAATTGAATTTGAAATGTTTTGAAAATAACCAGAACTTCCAATGATTGCATTGGAATGGATTTGAATCGAAATTGTCTTCGGAATATTTCGATGTTGGATTTCGTGATTATACAAATGTTGTTATGGAAATTTGAAAGATATAGATATATATATCGTTATTTCCAATACGATCTTTGTTAGTCGCAGAATTTGATATTGAATATAAGCCAGGATATTTTCTATTTCAGAGCCTTGTATTTAATATCAAATGTGATTTGGGTTGGTCGTGAATGGCGTCTTGACTAACACCGTTCTTGAACCCAGTGGAGAAAGATTAAATCTTTTTATTTAGGTTTAATGAAGTGTAAAAATTAAATGATATTTAATTGGAATTGAAGTGATATTGATTTTTGGGTTTATCGTGGACAGTGTTTTAAATAACACTCGTTCTTTAACCCGATAATTAATGGAATATGATTTTGGGTTTATCGTGAACCGTGTTTTAAATGACACTTATTCTTTAACCCAGTTAATGATTAAAACTAAGTGGAGTTTTAATGAATCTTTAATTAGATTGAAAAGATCGAGAATGGAGTATCACCAGTTCTTGTTGCAATCGTGATGGGGGGTTCTCGCTTCGCGGTTTGGTGGCGAACGGGAGACTCTTACCCCCACATGTCCCTTGTGGTGGGGGTTGGTTAGGCAGTGGCCGGGAGACTCGAGAGGGTCGCCGTAAAACAAGTTACTGGGGGACCACTGTGAGCCACGGTGGGTTTTACCTGCTGAAATGGAGGATGAAGGGATGGTTGAAAAGCCTACCGGATTTCGCCTTTTCGTCACAGTTGGTATCGGAGCTTTGGTTTACAAATCTTAGATAACAAGGCACCTTAGAACCATACGAAAGAATTCATCAGATATTGGGTTAGTAATATCCAATTAGAATGACTCGTTAGAGATGGGATCAGTAGTATCCTAGAACGAGTGTGAAGGGTATATTTTTAAAAATTGAAAACCAATTTTTGTTTTGCAAATTTAAATCAAGTACTCGTATTTGATTATTAATCTATATGAATTTGGACAATCTGATATATAGAGATTTTGCATATATGTCTTGCAAACGTGTACTCGAAGTTTTAATGTATTGGATAGTTATAGAATCATACTCTAGTTGCCCGGGGATAATTCTGGTAATGGGGCACCGTCGCCAGTATTTATTTTCGAGTTACGAAAGTGAGATTTCTATATATTTCCAATTGACTAGTGTGAGAACCGAAACTAGATAGGGCTTATTGTTGTGATTTGGCATCAAAAATCTGATTTTTGACTATATATCAAAGTTATGCATTTGAAATGATAACCAACTAATTGATTGATGTTTGTGTTATTGGTTTATTTGTTTGCTAATTTTTAGCCATTTAGCCTAATTGATCAAATAGTGAATTGTATTGAAAATTAGTCGCATTTGCTTGCATATACTTGTACTTACATTAAACAGGTCATAGCAAGGAGGCTAGAGCAGAGAATAAAATTTGTTTGCCCGACAAATAGGTACATGTTTACTACATAATTTACTGTTTTGTTTGGGTGATGATGATTTTATGAGCTTATTGGCTAGCCGCTTGGCTTTTTCTTTTTCTTTTTGAGATCAGAAGGCCTATATGGCAATTTCGGGATTTTCCCGTGGCTCCCGGTGCAGGGGAGGTTATGGCGAAATTTTTCGAAAATTTAGAGTGTTAGCCAAATTTTTGAAGAATTTGAAAATTCTCAGAAACTGAAAAGTTGGAGAATGGAAGCCAGATCGAACGTAGAATTGATTAATCAAACCACTTTCGACTTTGTTCCTTTTCGGGGATGAAAAGTTTTAAGTCGGGGAGATTGTAACAACCCGAAAATCTGGGCCAGTATAAATTTTTTATTTTGGCAGTTTAAGCGATTTTTGATTATTTAAAATAAATTATTTTAAATAATAACGATGAGAAATTTATTTTGAATAGAGAATCGAACGTATATATTATATACGTCATCGTTAGAATATAAATAATTATTTTTAATTATATAAGGAATTGAAAATGGCGTGGTAGTTCGATAATTCGATTTCAAACTTCAATTGAGCATACCGGGTGCAAACCAAACCGGATTTAAGTGAAACCAAAAATAATAGGATCTATTTGATAATATCTTTCCAACGAATCCGAAAACTCGAAATTTCATAGCGGGAATCAAAAGATATGTCCAGTTGAAAATTCTGAATAGTCGTTATGGAATTCAGGCCCTTAAAAATGGGAATTTTGCAAACGACCTCGGATTTCGACGAAACCACTTTTGTTGGATCCGCGATGTCAAATTATTGCTAGATTCCAAATTTCATAATTTTTCGAATCAAAATGTAAGCGTGGCAAAGGAAAACGTGTTTGACCAGTTTCAGTTGATTTTAATCGCCTGGAAAATGGCCATTTTTCAAACGGTCTCGGAATTTGACGAAACTAGTTTTGTTAGGACCGTATCGTCAATACGAAGCTAGAAAATATTTTTCGGGAATTTTTAGAGTTAGTATGTGGCCCCGGGAAATTGAAATGTGCGTTCAAATTCAATATATAGTTATATTTGGATTTTGACGAAAACTGATTGAAACGTTCGAATCAGCTCACGATACATATCCCATTGTGTTCAGAATGGGGGTAATTATCTATGGGCGACAGGGAGTGGGTTTCGTTCCGTGTTCTAAATAAAAAGTTACTTTTTGGTGGAAAATAAAATATATAAAATCCTCTCCACTCTTTTTCTCTCTCCTCCTTTTTATCGTTACCCCCCTCTCTCTCGTTCATTTCAGAATTAAATTAAAAAAAACAAATTTACAATCGCGCCCCTCCCCAAACGGATCCGACGCCTCCCTCCATCCTCCACCGACGCTTCTCCGGCGGCCCACCTCCCCAGAGCCACCCTTACCCCCTCTCTCCTCTCGAAGCTCTCTTCTCTCAACCCCCTCCTCGAACGAGCCCCCAAGCCCAAGATGAACTCGCCGCAATTGATCGAGCCCAGCCACCATCTCGCCGTCTGACCCCGGAGCCACCTCATCGCGAAACACCGCCTGACCACTGGGACCCGCCACCACTGCAGTGCCTCCGCGCCCCCTCCTCCGCCTTCAACATGATTGGCGTCCAGCTGCTTCCGGTGGCGCGTTCAAGCAGCAAATGCGAGCCCTAGCTTCTGAAGGAGGGATTCGACGGTTTCAGAAAGATGAAAGGGAAGAAGAAAACGACGACTTCAGGCAAGAAAGAAGTGAGCTTTCTCTTTAACAGTTTTAAACCAGTTTTATTTTATATAATACATAGAAGAAAATCAGTCTTTATTTGAAATAAATACATTGCTTAGAAATCAGTTTTTGAAAGTGGAGAATATTGATTTTTAACATATTAAAGAATGAAATGATTTTTATAGGTAGAAAGAACGGATTTTTATATATCGAATAGCAAAGTAAAAATTCGATTTTTATATATCGAATAGCAAAGTAAAAATTCGATTTTTATATATCTAATAGCAAAGTAAAAATTCGATTTTTATTAATTGAATAGCGAAGTAAAAATTCGATTTTCATATATCGAATAGCAAAGTAAAAATTCGATTTTTATATATCTAATAGCAAAGTAAAAATTCGATTTTTATATGTTGAATAGCGAAGTAAAAAAAATTCGATTTTTATATATCGAATAGCAAAGTAAAAATTCGATTTTTATATGTTGAATAGCGAAGTAAAAATTCGATTTTTGTATATGTAGAGAATACGGGCAAAGAAAGTGACAAGAGGAAAGAACGGCGAAGATTCCTACATAAGAAGAGTCGTGGCGTTGGATTAGCTTATCTGTGAGAACTTCTCACCTTTTAATTTCTTTTTCTAGTTATATATATTTATATATACTAGGATGCAGACGGTGTTTAGTAGCACCCGACACCCGTCATCCACAGACGATGGATGGCTTGTTTGTTTAATTGTTTGGTTGTGTAGTTGGTTAGATTATTTGGTTCGAATTGAATTATTTGGTGAAATGAAATTGATTTGATTGATGTGTGAATGGCGTGGGCCTTCACTAGACCGGGGATAAGGCTAGGCCTTGTCCTGTTTCTAGTATCGTGCCGTTATGCCGCCGAAATTTTCTAAAATAAGTTAGAAAAATAAAAATATCGTTTTTATTTTGTAAATGAACTGAATAAAAATTCATGTGTTAAAATAAAATATTTGATCGTTAAAAATATAATTTTTAACGTGAATGTGAATAAATAAATATTCATTTACAAACCGGACGGTTTGTTTATGCACACCTATTTGAAGGACATTGATTGGGACGATAAATTTTACACATCACCCAACTGCACGAATAAAAATCTGTGTTTGATTGTTTGAAACCCCACACGGGTATTGGGATGATATTTGATGTACACTAATCCCGATTGTTTAGTTGTATGTCGATCGATTGATTGACAGGCTGTTATAAGCGTTGAATATTTATATTTGATGCTTATACAGTGTAGAAGGCACTTTGGATGATGGTTGATTATTCATCGTTGTTGATATATACATGTGTTGTAGAAAATCCATATAATTAACATTATATGGTAATTGATTGGGCCTCATTCCAGTTTCGAAAAAGAAATATTTGAAATAAAAATATTTGAAATAGAAATATTTGAAAATAGAAATATTTGAAAAAGAAATATTTGAAATAGAAATATTTGAAATAAAAATATTTGAAATAGAAATATTTGAAAATAGAAATATTTAAAAAAGAAATATTTGAAAAAGAAATATTTGAAAATAGAAACATATGAAGCCGTGTTGGTTAGATTGACGCCATTTTGACGTGAACGATATTTATATCGATTTTATTCACTTTATAATGAATATCGAAAGTGATTTCAAAATTAATTTTTTTGAATAGAAATGAATTCGAATATTTAATTGAAATTGAATTGAATTGAAAACGAACTGAAATTGAATTAGAAATCAATTTGAATTGAAATCAATTTGAAATGTATTTTAAATGAATTTAAATTGGAATATTCAATTTTGATTTGAAATTGAATATGAAGTTGAAACCGTTTTGAAAATGAATTTAAAACGATTTATAAAGCACGTTTTGAATTGAAATCGACGAAGTATATATTATATATATTATATATATAATATAATGGCCTGAATAGAACGCGCCGCGCCGCATCAGTTCGCGAATTTCGATCATTGACTTCGAACGGATATTACGGGAGATCCGACCGTTGGATTCTCCTAAAACCGGAACCGTTGGGTTCGTATCGAAAAGAGATTTCTAGCGAATGTTAGAAATTTGAAATCTAACAGTTGGATTTGGAAGTATGTCCAAATCAAATTTGAAAAAGGTCGTTGTAAGTGCAGTTCGATGACCGTTGATGGAAATCGACTGTACGGGCCTTGATAAAATTATTAAAAATAGTAATAATTTGTGTAAAATCATAAGAAATGATTTAGAAAGAATTGGGATGAAAAACTCCATATTTGAAAAGATAAAAATAGATTTTTATCGAAATAAACTAGTTTTGAACTAGAATTATAATTCTATTTATTTTTAAATAAATAAATTGAATTTGAAATGTTTTGAAAATAACCAGAACTTCCAATGATTGCATTGGAATGGATTTGAATCGAAATTTCCTCGGAATATTTCGATGTTGGATTTCATGATTATACAAATGTTGTTATGGAAATTTGAAAGATATAGATATATATATCGTTATTTCCAATACGATCTTTGTTAGTCGCAGAATTTGATATTGAATATAAGCCAGGATATTTTCTATTTCAGAGCCTTGTATTTAATATCAAATGTGATTTGGGTTGGTCGTGAATGGCGTCTTGACTAACACCATTCTTGAACCCAGTGGAGAAAAGATTAAATCTTTTTATTTAGGTTTAATGAAGTGTAAAAATTAAATGATATTTAATTAGAATTGAAGTGATATTGATTTTTGGGTTTATCGTTGAAAGTGTTTTAAATAACACTCGTTCTTTAACCCGATAATTAATGGAATATGATTTTGGGTTTATCGTGAACCGTGTTTTAAATGACACTGATTCTTTAACCCAGTTAACGATTAAAACTAAGTGGATTTTTAATGAATCTTTAATTAGATTGAAAAGATCGAGAATGGAGTATCACCAGTTCTTGTTGCAGTCGTGATGGGGGGGTTCTCGCTTCGCGGTTTGGTAGCGAACGGGAGACTCTTACCCCCACATGTCCCTTGTGGTCGGGGTTGGTTAGGCAGTGGCCGGGTGTCACGGCAAGGAATTTCGCTCGGTCCGAACCAGTCGCTAAACCGATCCAGGCCGTTCGAAACGCCCTATCGTTTGAGAACAGGACAAAAACAGAACGCATACAAAAGAACATTTCACCATATATTACAACAGTGCATCAGATTACAAGAATATACAGAGTATAAATGAATATTACACAGAAATATCAGAGATTTAAATTACATTTAAATACATAGCAGCGGAAAATAATACAATACACAACTGAAGGAGATATACTGATACAAAGCTTTCCGGATATCGTTCCAGCTGTAAACCAGGATCCTGTGAATATAAATCTGCAAAACCAAAACTACTAGCTGCCCGTGTCAAAATAGGGGCACCCAAAGTTTAGGTTAAAACAATAAACTCCAGGTCAGTCATGTGACTGGTGTGAGAACTAAAACAGTTATTCTTTATTTTTAAAGTTTGGTAAATCAAGGGACCACGCCGTATGACACGGAACGGGTTTCCTCCCAAGAATACCAGTGCATAAAACAACAGCGCAATGCTAAATAAAGAGAAATGAAGCTGTTATAAGACCCATGTCCTATCACACAATGCAACGCAAGCCGGGGGATAGGGTTTTCCCTTATAACAGCCAAAGAATGCTTGATACGTTTAAAACAAATCATTTGATACTATCATAAGTGCATAGTGTATAAAACAACTTCAAATCATAAGTATCAATCATAGGCGGCATGAGCGCCCCATCCCACTATGTCGCCATATATAGGATTACAACTAAAACCGCAAAGTCACGTATTTGGAAATTGGATTTCCATCTATGAACCGAGGCAAAAGATAGTCCTCACCGACTTCGAGACAATCTAGCCCATGTCTCAGGCAAGCGCGCAGGCAAGCCTTGGAGCGACAGGGCCGGTCCACCGATGTGGATTATTATGCCTGAACACTACGTCTCCCCACCCTATGGGGTGTAAGTCTGGTCCGTCAGCCGACCAGAATGCATCGGCCGAAACCGATATAACCGAGGCGCCTCGCAACAGCCACAACCACATAAGTCAAACTCGTCAGGGCGTGTAAAACCACTGACGCCACTTCTAGCTAGAAAGAAACGCAAGTCCTCCCTGAGGTCCGTCTCCCGTTTTTGGTTCATACCGGGTGTGAAACACACGAGGTAAACGTTACACAAAGCTACGCCACAAAGGCCGTGCTTTGATCATCACCACAAGACTTTGCTTTTCAACAGAAGCCTCGATCAATTGCCACTTAGGCATGCCACACAGGCAATTCACTCCATGCGTTTGATATCCATCAATATATAACCCCTGAGCTCATACGTCTCAGAGAAGGGCGTTAAGCAAGAGAATAAATTCTCCGCCGCCAAACAGATATATATTTAATAGAGATCAATCACACAGACTAAAATCCAATGTCAGACACACAGTCCATTTACAAGTCCGTTCTGGGTCTGAACGAAACCGGAGGCACCTAGTACCCCGCATATCCATCGATCTCCAAGTACGTCTGGACGATCACTAACTGTTTCCATCTTCTTGGGTGTACAGCCCAATCAAGATCATCAGTAATTACCCAAACGACGTGAAGACTTCCGGTCTTCGACCACCGTCTTCATCTTCGACACCACGTCGAATCAGTTATTCAGAATGGGATAAACCCGGTCTTTCTGAATAACTCGCGTATATATTATAAAAGTGTTACACAAACACAACATACACCTCATTCCAATTCAGAATATTCTTTTATTCGAATATTCCTATACTTTGGGAAAAGTTCCCATTAATTTTATCCAAGATAAATTCTTTAAATTTATTCTTTAATCTCCTTTGAATATCAATTCAAACTAGTCGGGATTAGCGAACCACACCGAAGTAATCATTTATTTTATTTCCCAATCCCAACCTATTCATCCCATGAAGTAAAACTGGTAATACTTCATATCTAACACCACAGTGTTATCGGTAAATTCAATTACCATTTCACGTTCAAATCTAATTAAAGATTTAACTATCGCCTGGAGCAAAACTGGTGATACTCCATTTTCGATCATTTCAATCTAATTAAAGATTCATTAAAACTCCACTTAGTTTTAATCTTGAACTGGGTTAAAGAATCAGTGTCATTTAAAACACGGTTCACGATAAACCCAAAATCACATTCCATTAATTATCGGGTTAAAGAACAAGTGTTATTTAAAACACTGTTCACGATAAACCCAAAAATCAATATCCATTCAATTCCAATTAAATATCATTTAATTGGTACACTTCATTAGATCTAAATAAAAAGATTTAATCTTTTCTCAACAGGGTTCAAGAACAGTGTTAGTGAAGACACCATTCACGACAAACCCAAATCACATTCGATATTCAATACAAGGCTCTGAATAGATAATATATCGGCTTATATTCAATATCGAATTCTACGACTAACAAACGTCGTATTGGAAATAACGATATAAATATATATCTTTCAAATTTCCATAACAACCCCTGTATAATCACGAATTCCAACATCGAAATATTCCGAAGACAATTTCGATTCAAATCCACTCCAATGCAATCATTGGATATTCTGGTTATTTTCAAAACCCTTTTTAAATTCAATTTATTTATTTAAAAATAAATAGAATTTTAATTCTAGTTCAAAACCAGTTCATTTCGATAAAAATCTATTTTTATCTTTTCAAATATGGAGTTTTTCATCCCAAATCTTCACAAATCATTTCTTATGATTTTACACAAATTATTACTATTTTTAATAATTTTATCAAGGCCCGTACAGTCGATTTCCATCAATGGCCATCGAACTGCACTTATAGCGACCTTTTTCAAATTTGATTTGGTCATAATTCCAAATCCAACCGTTAGATTTCTAATTCCTCACATTCGTTAGAAAGCTCTCTTTGATACGAACCCAACGGTTCCGGTTTTAGGAGAATCCGACGGTCGGATCTCCCGTAATGTCCGTTTGAAATAAATGGTCGAAATTCATGAACTACCGCGGCGCGGCGCGTTCTATTCAGGCCATTATATTATATATATAATATATATAATATATTTCGTCGATTTCTATTTAAAACGAATTATATAAACAGTTTTAAAATCGTTTCAAAACCTATTTCAACTTCCATTTCAATTCAAAGAAAAATTGAATTCTTCTTTATAAATTCGTTTCAAAATTCATTTCTATTCAATTCAAATTTCAATTCAATTTGAATTCATTTCAATTCGCTTTCAATTCAATTTGAATTCGTTTTCAATTCAATTCGTTTCAAAAATCGTTTTCAATTCAATTCGTTTCGAAATCGTTTTCAATTCAATTCATTTCGAAATCGTTTTCAATTCAATTCATTTCGAAATCGTTTTCAATTCAATTCATTTCGAAATCGTTTTCAATTCAATTCATTTCGAAATATTCGATTTCGAAATCACTTTTCAATATTCATTTTAAAATGAATAAAATCGATATAAATATCGTTCACGTCAAAATGGCGTCAATCTAATCAACACGGCTTCATAAATTTCTATTTTCAAATATTCTTTATTTTTCAAATTGGAATGAGGCCCAATCAATTACCATATAAAGTTAATTATATGGATCTTCATACATTACACACATATAATAGCATTGAAAAATAATCAACCATCAACCAAAGTGCACTAAACTGCCTAAGCATCAAATATAGATATTCGACGCTTATAACAGCCTGTCAATCAATCGATCGACATATTTAATCAATCAGGATGAGTGAACTTCAAATTTCATCCCAACACCCGTGTGGGGTTTCAAACAATCAAACACAGATTTCTATTTGTGCAGTTGGGCGATGTGTAAAATTTACCGTCCCAATCAATGTCAGTCAAATCGGTGTACATAAACAAACCGTCCGGTTTGTAAATGAATATTTATTTATTCACATTCACGTCAAAAATTATATTTTAACGATAAAACATTTTATTTCAACACATGAATTTCTATTCAGTTCATTTCCTCAATAAAATGATATTTTATTTTTCTAACATATTTTAGAAAATTTCGGCGGCATAACGGCACGATACTAGAAACGGGACAAGGCCTAGCCTTATCCCCGGTCTAGTGAAGGCCCACGCCATTCACACATCAATCAAATTCACCAAACCATTCAATTCAAACCAAAGAATTTAACCAACTACACAACCAAACAATTTAACAAACAAGTCATCCATGGTCTGTGGATGACGGGTGTCAGGTGCTACTAAGCACCGTCTGCATCCTAGTATATATATATATATATAACTAGAAAACTTAAATTGAAAGGTGAGAAGTTCTCACATATAGCTATCCTAGCTCCACGGCTCTTTACTGATAGAAATCTTCATTGCTATCGCATCTTCGCCTTTTGTCGCTTTCACCCGTATTCTCTACATATGTAAAAATCGAATTTTTACGATGTTATTCAATATATAAAAATATGATTTTTTCCACGCTATTCAATATATAAAAATATGATTTTTACTACGCTATCCGATATATAAAAATATGATTTTTACTACGCTATTCAATATATAAAAATATGATTTTTACTTCGACTTTCAATATATAAAAATTATATCTTTCATCTTAATAAAAATTTCGTCTTTTCCATTTCAAAGATCAAATTTTTTCTTTTACTTTTCAAAATTCAAATCTTTTACTTTTTAAAAATTCAGTTTTTATTTTTAAAACAAAATCAGTTTTTAATTCTTTTTAAACATTAATCAGTTTTTTTTTTTTTTTTTAAACAAAAATCAGTTTAAAGTTCTTTTAAAATTCAGTTTAAAAATCCTTTTCAAAATCGTTTTTTTTTTTAAATACATAGTTTTTAGGGTTTTCTTTTTTTTTAAAATTATTTCTTTTCCTTTGTAAAAATATAAATTTTCTTATAACAAAATAGGATTTTTTTCTATAACAAAATATGATCTTTCTAAATAAAAATCAGATCTTGACTCGTTTGAAAATCACCACTTTCAAATGTTAAAAATCTAAGCTTTTTAATTGTTAAAAATCATGTCTTTGTTTTTATTAAAACCCCTTCTTTTTCATTAAAATAAATAAATCATACTCTCTTCATTTAAAAACTGAAATTAAACAAGGTTTTAATCTCTATACTAACTACACAAAAGAAAAGAAAATAAATGAATAATAATTAAATGAAGAAAATAGACTTACAGCATTGTTTTTTTTTCTAAGAGGGTGGGGGTTCGCGTTCATCAGCAGGGCGGAGGAGCTCGGGGTTTCTTCCATCGCAGAGGGCAGGAGGTTGTCGAAGTCGCTCACGGTGGGGGTGGAGGCTGTTGGTGCCGTCGAAGGTGGATCGTCGGCGTCAGGTGGGGGAGGTTGCGCTCTGGCCACAGCTGTAGGCCATGGCGTCCAACAACATCGGATTTTTGGGAAAAAAGGGGGGTTCGGGCTTCAACTGGGGAGGAAAAGGGGCGCGCCACCGTCGAGTAGGAGGGGGAGGAGAGTCGCTGACGATCGCCGGAGGGCAGCGGGGTCCGGCGAGGTCCGACGGTGGGTAATCGAAGGTGGCGACGAGAATTTGGAGCTAGCGGATTTCTTTTTTTTTTTTTTTTTATTTCTGTATAAATCGAAATGAAGGGGGGGGCCAGAACGAAGATAAAGGGAGGGAAATTATATATATATTTTTTATTTAATTATTTAATTTTTGCAAAAAGGTTGACTTTTACATACGACCTTGAAACGAGGCCCACCGCCTGCCGTCCATAGCGTTTAACCCCCATTCCGAACACAAATGGATATGTATCGCAAGCTGATTCGATCGTTACAATCAGTTTCCGTTAAATTTACATTTAAATCACTTTATTGAATTTTAAACGTGCATTTCAAATTACCGGGGTCACATACCAACTAGAAAAATTCCAGAAAAATATTTTCTAGCTTCGTATTGACGATACGGTCCTAACAAAACTAGTTTCGTCGAATTCTGAGACCGTTGGAAAAATGGCCAATTTCCAGTCGATTAAAATCAACTGAAATGGTCAAAACACATTTTCCTTTGCCACGCTCACAAATTGATTCGAAAAATTATGAAATTTGGAATCTAGCAATAATTTGACACTGCGGATCCAACAAAAGTGGTTTCATCGAAATCCGAGGTCGTTTGCAAAATGTCCATTTTTAAGGGCCTGAATTCCATAGCGACTATTCAGAATTTTCAACTGGACATATCTTTTGATTCCCGCTACGAACTTTTGATTTTTCGGATTCGTTGGAAAGATATTCACTATTAGATTCCATTATTTTTGGTTTCACTAAAATCCGGATTGTTTTGCACCCGGTACATTCATTTGAAGTTTGAAATCGAATTATCGAACTACCGCGCCATTTTCAATTCTATTTATAATTATATATAATTATATATATTCTAACGACGACGTATATAAATATATACGTCGAATTATATTCAAAATAAATTTCACGTCGATTATATTTAAAATAATCTATTTTAAATATTCAAAATTCGCTAAAATCGCTAAAATAAAAATTTCAAACTGGCTCGCATTTTACGGGTTGTTACAATCTCCCCCACTTAAAACTTTTCGTCCCCGAAAAGGAACAAAGTCGAAAGTGGTTTGATTATTCAACACTATGTTCGATCTGGCTTCCATTATCCAACTCTTTAGTTTCTGAGAATTTTCAAAATTTCAAAAATTTGGCTAACACCCTAAATTTTTGAAAAATTTTGCCATAACCTCCCCTGCACCGGGAGCATCGGGGAATTTCAAATAGCTTCCCCGGTCCTTCAGATCTCAAAAAGAAAAAGAAAAAGCCAAGCGACTAGCCAATAGGCTCACAAAATCATCATCACCCAAACAAAACAGGAAATTATTTAGTAAACATGTACCTATTTGTCGGGCAAACAAATTTTATTCTCTGCTCTAGCCTCCTTGCTATGACCTGTTCAATATAAGTATATGTATATGCAAGCAAATGCGACCCATTTCAATACAATTCAATATTTGATACAATTAGGCTAAATGGTTACAAATTAGCAAACAATTAAACAAACAACACAAACATCAATCAATTAGTAGATTAGAGTTTTCAAATTCATAATTTTGATATATATACAGAAAATCATGTTTTGATGCCAATTCACAACAATGTACCAACTATATTGGTTTTGGTTCTCACACCAGTCTAATGGAAATATATAGATATCACACCTTCGAAACACGAACACAAATTCTGATGATGATATATCAATCATCAGAACCATCTTCGGGTGTCTAGAATGTGACTCTATATCTATCCAGTATATTAAAACTTCGACTATACGTTCATGACGCGTATACGCGAAATCTATATATACTCGATTGCCCATATTCAAAATAAATAAATATTCAAATACGTATAAAATGATTTAAATTTTCAAAACAAAATTGTTTTCATTTGGAAAATATACTCTTCACACTTGTTCTAGGATACTACTGATCCTATCTCTAACGAGTCATTCTAATTGGATATTACTAACCCAATATCTGATCAATTCTTTCGTATGGTTCTAATGTGTCTTGTTCTCTGAGCCTTGTAAACCAAAGCTCTGATACCAACTGTCACGGCAAGGAATTTCGCTCGGTCCGAACCAGTCGCTAAACCGATCCAGGCCGTTCGAAACGCCCTTTCGTTTGAGAACAGGACAAAAACAGAACGCATACAAAAGAACATTTCACCATATATTACAACAGTGCATCAGATTACAAGAATATACAGAGTATAAATGAATATTACACAGAAATATCAGAGATTTAAATTACATTTAAATACATAGCAGCGGAAAATAATACAATACACAACTGAAGGAGATATACGGATACAAAGCTTTCCGGATATCGTTCCAGCTGTAAACCAGGATCCTGTGAATATAAATCTGCAAAACCAAAACTACTAGCTGCCCGTGTCAAAATAGGGGCACCCAGAGTTTAGGTTAAAACAATAAACTCCAGGTCAGTCATGTGACTGGTGTGAGAACTAAAACAGTTATTCTTTATTTTTAAAGTTTGGTAAATCAAGGGACCACGCCGTAAGACACGGAACGGGTTTCCTCCCAAGAATACCAGTGCATAAAACAACAGCGCAATGCTAAATAAAGAGAAATGAAGCTGTTATAAGACCCAGGTCCTATCACACAATGCAACGCAAGCCGGGGGATAGGGTTTTCCCTTATAACAGCCAAAGAATGCTTGATACGTTTAAAACAAATCATTTGATACTATCATAAGTGCATAGTGTATAAAACAACTTCAAATCATAAGTATCAATCATAGGCGGCATGAGCGCCCCATCCCACTATGTCGCCATATATAGGATTACAACTAAAACCGCAAAGTCACGTATTTGGAAATTGGATTTCCATCTATGAACCGAGGCAAAAGATAGTCCTCACCGACTTCGAGAAAATCTAGCCCATGTCTCAGGCAAGCGCGCAGGCAAGCCTTGGAGCGACAGGGCCGGTCCACCGATGTGGATTATTATGCCTGAACACTACGTCTCCCCACCCTATGGGGTGTAAGTCTGGTCCGTCAGCCGACCAGAATGCATCGGCCGAAACCGATATAACCGAGGCGCCTCGCAACAGCCACAACCACATAAGTCAAACTCGTCAGGGCGTGTAAAACCACTGACGCCACTTCTAGCTAGAAAGAAACGCAAGTCCTCCCTGAGGTCCGTCTCCCGTTTTTGGTTCATACCGGGTGTGAAACACGCGAGGTAAACGTTACACAAAGCTACGCCACAAAGGCCGTGCTTTGATCATCACCACAAGACTTTGCTTTTCAACAGAAGCCTCGATCAATTGCCACTTAGGCATGCCACACAGGCAATTCACTCCATGCGTTTGATATCCATCAATATATAACCCCTGAGCTCATACGTCTCAGAGAAGGGAGTTAAGCAAGAGAATAAATTCTCCGCCGCCAAACAGATATATATTTAATAGAGATCAATCACACAGACTAAAATCCAATGTCAGACACACAGTCCATTTACAAGTCTGTTCTGGGTCTGAATGAAACCGGAGGCACCTAGTACCCCGCATATCCATCGATCTCCAAGTACGTCTGGACGATCACTAAATGTTTCCATCTTCTTGGGTGTACAGCCCAATCAAGATCATCAGTAATTACCCAAACGACGTGAAGACTTCCGGTCTTCGACCACCGTCTTCATCTTCGACACCACGTCGAATCAGTTATTCAGAATGGGATAAACCCGGTCTTTCTGAATAACTCGCGTATATATTATAAAAGTGTTACACAAACACAACATACACCTCATTCCAATTCAGAATATTCTTTTATTCGAATATTCCTATACTTTGGGAAAAGTTCCCATTAAATTTATCTTGGATAAAATTAATGGGAACTTTTCCCAAAGTATAGGAATATTCGAATAAAAGAATATTCTGAATTGGAATGAGGTGTATGTTGTGTTTGTGTAACACTTTTATAATATATACGCGAGTTATTCAGAAAGACCGGGTTTATCCCATTCTGAATAACTGATTCGACGTGGTGTCGAAGATGAAGACGGTGGTCGAAGACCGGAAGTCTTCACGTCGTTTGGGTAATTACTGATGATCTTGATTGGGCTGTACACCCAAGAAGATGGAAACAGTTAGTGATCGTCCAGACGTACTTGGAGATCGATGGATATGCGGGGTACTAGGTGCCTCCGGTTTCGTTCAGACCCAGAACGGACTTGTAAATGGACTGTGTGTCTGACATTGGATTTTAGTCTGTGTGATTGATCTCTATTAAATATATATCTGTTTGGCGGCGGAGAATTTATTCTCTTGCTTAACGCCCTTCTCTGAGACATATGAGCTCAGGGGTTATATATTGATGGATATCAAATGCATGGAGTGAATTGCCTGTGTGGCATGCCTAAGTGGCAATTGATCGAGGCTTCTGTTGAAAAGCAAAGTCTTGTGGTGATGATCAAAGCACGGCCTTTGTGGCGTAGCTTTGTGTAACGTTTACCTCGCGTGTTTCACACCCGGTATGAACCAAAAATGGGAGACGGACCTCAGGGAGGACTTGCGTTTCTTTCTAGCTAGAAGTGGCGTCAGTGGTTTTACACGCCCTGACGAGTTTGACTTATGTGGTTGTGGCTGTTGCGAGGCGCCTCGGTTATATCGGTTTCGGCCAATGCATTCTGGTCGGCTGACGGACCAGACTTACACCCCATAGGGTGGGGAGACGTAGTGTTCAGGCATAATAATCCACATCGGTGGACAGGCCCTGTCGCTCCAAGGCTTGCCTGCACGCTTGCCTGAGACATGGGCTAGATTGTCTCGAAGTCGGTGAGGACTATCTTTTGCCTCGGTTCATAGATGGAAATCCAATTTCCAAATACGTGACTTTGCGGTTTTAGTTGTAATCCTATATATGGCGACATAGTGGGATGGGGCGCTCATGCCGCCTATGATTGATACTTATGATTTGAAGTTGTTTTATACACTATGCACTTATGATAGTATCAAATGATTTGTTTTAAACGTATCAAGCATTCTTTGGCTGTTATAAGGGAAAACTCTATCCCCCGGCTTGCGTTGCATTGTGTGATAGGACCTGGGTCTTATAACAGCTTCATTTCTCTTTATTTAGCATTGCGCTGTTGTTTTATGCACTGGTATTCTTGGGAGGAAACCCGTTCCGTGTCATACGGCGTGGTCCCTTGATTTACCAAACTTTAAAAATAAAGAATAACTGTTTTAGTTCTCACACCAGTCACATGACTGACCTGGAGTTTATTGTTTTAACCTAAACTCTGGGTGCCCCTATTTTGACACGGGCAGCTAGTAGTTTTGGTTTTGCAGATTTATATTCACAGGATCCTGGTTTACAGCTGGAACGATATCCGGAAAGCTTTGTATCCGTATATCTCCTTCAGTTGTGTATTGTATTATTTTCCGCTGCTATGTATTTAAATGTAATTTAAATCTCTGATATTTCTGTGTAATATTCATTTATACTCTGTATATACAATATGGTGAAATGTTCTTTTGTATGCGTTCTGTTTTTGTCCTGTTCTCAAACGATAGGGCGTTTCGAACGGCCTGGATCGGTTTAGCGACTGGTTCGGACCGAGCGAAATTCCTTACCGTGACACCGGGAGACTCGAGAGGGTCGCCGTAAAACAAGTTACTGGGGGACCACTATGAGCCATGGTGGGTTTTACCTGCTGAAATGGAGGATGAAGGGATGGTTGCAAAGCCTACCGGATTTCGCCTTTTCGTCACAGTTGGTATCGGAGCTTTGGTTTACAAAGCTTAGAGAATAAGGCACCTTAGAACCATACGAAAGAATTCATCAGATATTGGGTTAGTAATACCCAATTAGAATGACTCGTTAGAGATGGGATCAGTAGTATCCTAGAACGAGTGTGAAGGGTATATTTTTAAAAATTGAAAACCAATTTTTGTTTTGCAAATTTAAATCAAGTACTCGTATTTGATTATTAATCTATATGAATTTGGACAATCTGATATATAGAGATTTTGCATATATGTCTTGCAAACGTGTATTCGAAGTTTTAATGTATTGGATAGTTATAGATTCATACTCTAGTTGCCCGGGGATAATTCTGGTAATGGGGCACCGTCGCCAGTATTTATTTTCGAGTTACGAAAGTGAGATTTCTATATATTTCCAATTGACTGGTGTGAGAACCGAAACTAGATAAGGCTTATTGTTGTGATTTGGCATCAAAAATCTGATTTTTGACTATATATCAAAGTTATGCATTTGAAATGATAACCAACTAATTGATTGATGTTTGTGTTGTTGGTTTATTTGTTTGCTAATTTTTAGCCATTTAGCCTAATTGATCAAATAGTGAATTGTATTGAAAATTAGTCGCATTTGCTTGCATATACTTGTACTTATATTAAACAGGTCATAGCAAGGAGGCTAGAGCAGAGAATAAAATTTGTTTGCCCGACAAATAGGTACATGTTTACTACATAATTTACTGTTTTGATTGGGTGATGATGATTTTATGAGCCTATTGGCTAGCCGCTTGGCTTTTTCTTTTTCTTTTTGAGATCAGAAGGCCTATATGGCAATTTCGGGATTTTCCTGTGGCTCCCGGTGCAGGGGAGGTTATGGCGAAATTTTTCAAAAATTTAGGGTGTTAGCCAAATTTTTGAAGAATTTGAAAATTCTCAGAAACTGAAAAGTTGGAGAATGGAAGCCAGATCGAACGTAGAATTGATTAATCAAACCACTTTCGACTTTGTTCCTTTTCGGGGACGAAAAGTTTTAAGTGGGGGAGATTGTAACAACCCGAAAATCTGGGCCAGTTTAAAATTTTTATTTTGGCAGTTTTAGCGATTTTTGATTATTTAAAATAAATTATTTTAAATAATAACGATGAGAAATTTATTTTGAATAGAGAATCGAACGTATATATTATATACGTCATCGTTAGAATATAAATTATTATTTTTAATTATATAAGGAATTGAAAATGGCGCGGTAGTTCGATAATTCGATTTCAAACTTCAATTGAGCATACCGGGTGCAAACCAAACCGGATTTTAGTGAAACCAAAAATAATAGGATCTATTTGATAATATCTTTCCAACGAATCCGAAAAATCGAAATTTCATAGCGGGAATCAAAAGATATGTCCAGTTGAAAATTCTGAATAGTCGCTATGGAACTCAAGCACTTAAAAATGGGAATTTTGCAAACGACCTCGGATTTCGACGAAACCACTTTTGTTGGATCCGCGATGTCAAATTATTGCTAGATTCCAAATTTCATAATTTTTCGAATCAATATGTGAGCGTGGCAAAGGAAAACGTGTTTGACCAGTTTTAGTTGATTTTAATCGACTGGAAAATGGCCATTTTTCAAACGGTCTCGGAATTTGACGAAACTAGTTTTGTTAGGACCGTATCGTCAATACGAAGCTAGAAAATATTTTTCGGGAACTTTTAGAGTTAGTATGTGGCCCCGGGAAATTGAAATGTGCGTTCAAATTCAATATATAGTTATATTTGGATTTTGACGAAAACTGATTGAAACGTTCGAATCAGCTCACGATACATATCCCATTGTGTTCAGAATGGGGGTAATTAGCTGTGGGTGACAGGGAGTGGGTTTCGTTCGTGTTCTAAATAAAAAGTTACTTTTTGGTGGAAAATAAAATATATAAAATCCTCTCCACTCTTTTTCTCTCTCCTCCTTTTTATCATTACCCCCCTCTCTCTCGTTCATTTCAGAATTAAATAAAAAAAACAAATTTACAATCGCGCCCCTCCCGAAACGGATCCGACGCCTCCTTCCATCCTCCACCGACGCTTCTCCGGCGGCCCACCTCCCCAGAGCCACCCTTACCCCCTCTCTCCTCTCGAAGCTCTCTTCTCTCAACCCCCTCCTCGAACGAGCCCCCAAGCCCAAGATGAACTCGCCGCAATTGATCGAGCCCAGCCACCATCTCGCCGTCTGACCCCGGAGTCACCTCATCGCGAAACACCGCCTGACCACTGGGACCCGCCACCACTGCAGTGCCTCCGCGCCCCCTCCTCCGCCTTCAACATGATTGGCGTCCAGCTGCTTCCGGTGGCGCGTTCAAGCAGCAAATGCGAGCCCTAGCTTCTGAAGGAGGGATTCGACGGTTTCAGAAAGATGAAAGGGAAGAAGAAAACGACGACTTCAGGCAAGAAAGAATTGAGCTTTCTCTTTAAGTGTTTTAAACCAGTTTTATTTTATATAATACATAGAAGAAAATCAGTCTTTATTTGAAATAAATACATTGCTTTGAAATCAGTTTTTGAAAGTGGAGAATATTGATTTTTAACATATTAAAGAAAGAAATGATTTTTATAGGTAGAAAGAACGGATTTTTATATATCGAATAGCAAAGTAAAAATTCGATTTTTATATATCGAATAGCAAAGTAAAAATTCGATTTTTATATATCGAATAGCAAAGTAAAAATTCGATTTTTATATATTGAATAGCGAAGTAAAAATTCGATTTTCATATATCGAATAGCAAAGTAAAAATTCGATTTTTATATATCGAATAGCAAAGTAAAAATTCGATTTTTATATGTTGAATAGCGAAGTAAAAAAAATTCGATTTTTATATATCGAATAGCAAAGTAAAAATTCGATTTTTATATGTTGAATAGCGAAGTAAAAATTCGATTTTTATATATGTAGAGAATACGGGCAAAGAAAGTGACAAGAGGCAAGAACGGCGAAGATTCCTACATAAGAAGAGTCGTGGCGTTGGATTAGCTTATCTGTGAGAACTTCTCACCTTTCAATTTCTTTTTCTAGTAATATATATATATATATATATATATATATACTAGGATGCAGACGGTGTTTAGTAGCACCCGACACCCGTCATCCACAGACCATGGATGGCTTGTTTGTTTAATTGTTTGGTTGTGTAGTTGGTTAGATTATTTGGTTCGAATTGAATTGTTTGGTGAAATGAAATTGATTTGATTGATGTGTGAATGGCGTGGGCCTTCACTAGACCGGGGATAAGGCTAGGCCTTGTCCTGTTTCTAGTATCGTGCCGTTATGCCGCCGAAATTTTCTAAAATAAGTTAGAAAAATAAAAATATCGTTTTTATTTTGTAAATGAACTGAATAAAAATTCATGTGTTAAAATAAAATATTTGATCGTTAAAAATATAATTTTTAACGTGAATGTGAATAAATAAATATTCATTTACAAACCAGACGGTTTGTTTATGTACACCTATTTGAAGGACATTGATTGGGACGATAAATTTTACACATCGCCCAACTGCACGAATAAAAATCTGTGTTTGATTGTTTGAAACCCCACACGAGTATTGGGATGATATTTGACGTACACTAATCCCGATTGTTTAGTTGTATGTCGATCGATTGATTGACAGGCTGTTATAAGCGTTGAATATTTATATTTGATGCTTATACAGTGTAGAAGGCACTTTGGATGATGGTTGATTATTCATCGTTGTTGATATATACATGTGTTGTAGAAAATCCATATAATTAACATTATATGGTAATTGATTGGGCCTCATTCCAGTTTCGAAAAAGAAATATTTGAAATAGAAATATTTGAAAATAGAAATATTTGAAAAAGAAATATTTGAAATAGAAATATTTGAAAATAGAAATATTTGAAATAAAAATATTTGAAATAGAAATATTTGAAAATAGAAATATTTGAAAAAGAAATATTTGAAAAAGAAATATTTGAAAATAGAAACATATGAAGCCGTGTTGGTTAGATTGACGCCATTTTGACGTGAACGATATTTATATCGATTTTATTCACTTTATAATGAATATCGAAAGTGATTTCAAAATTGATTTTTTTGAATAGAAATGAATTCGAATATTTAATTGAAATTGAATTGAATTGAAAACGAACTGAAATTGAATTAGAAATCAATTTGAAATGTATTTTAAATGAATTTAAATTGGAATATTCAATTTTGATTTGAAATTGAATATGAAGTTGAAACCGTTTTGAAAATGAATTTAAAACGATTTATAAAGCACGTTTTGAATTGAAATCGACGAAGTATATATTATATATATTATATATATATAATATAATGGCCTGAATAGAACGCGCCGCGTCGCGGCAGTTCGCGAATTTCGATCATTGACTTCGAACGGATATTACGGGAGATCCGACCGTCGGATTCTCCTAAAACCAGAACCATTGGGTTCGTATCGAAAAGAGCTTTCTAGCGAATATTAGAAATTTGAAATCTAACGGTTGGATTTGGAAGTATGTCCAAATCAAATTTGAAAAAGGTCGCTGTAAGTGCAGTTCGATGACCGTTGATGGAAATCGACTGTACGGGCCTTGATAAAATTATTAAAAATAGTAATAATTTGTGTAAAATCATAAGAAATGATTTAGAAAGAATTGGGATGAAAAACTCCATATTTGAAAAGATAAAAATAGATTTTTATCGAAATAAACTAGTTTTGAACTAGAATTATAATTCTATTTATTTTTAAATAAATAAATTGAATTTGAAATGTTTTGAAAATAACCAGAACTTCCAATGATTGCATTGGAATGGATTTGAATCGAAATTGTCTTCGGAATATTTCGATGTTGGATTTCGTGATTATACAAATGTTGTTATGGAAATTTGAAAGATATAGATATATATATCGTTATTTCCAATACGATCTTTGTTAGTCGCAGAATTTGATATTGAATATAAACCAGGATATTTTCTATTTCAGAGCCTTGTATTTAATATCAAATGTGATTTGGGTTGGTCGTGAATGGTGTCTTGACTAACACCGTTCTTGAACCCAGTGGAGAAAAGAATAAATCTTTTTATTTAGATTTAATGAAGTGTAACAATTAAATGATATTTAATTGGAATTGAAGTGATATTGATTTTTGGGTTTATCGTGGACAGTGTTTTAAATAACACTCGTTCTTTAACCCGATAATTAATGGAATATGATTTTGGGTTTATCGTGAACCGTGTTTTAAATGACACTGATTCTTTAACCCAGTTAACGATTAAAACTAAGTGGAGTTTTAATGAATCTTTAATTAGATTGAAAAGATCGAGAATGGAGTATCACCAGTTTTGCTCCAGGCGATAGTTAAATCTTTAATTAGATTTAAACGTGAAATGGTAATTAAATTTACCGATAACACCGTGGTGTTAGATATGAAGTAAGACCCGTTTTACTTCATGGGATGAATAGGTTGGGATTGGGAAATTAAAACAAATGATTACTTCGGTAAGGTTCGTTAATCCCGACTAGTTTGAATTGATATTCAAAAGGAGATTAAAGAATAAATTCAAGGAATTTATCTTTGATAAAATTAATGGGAATCTTTCCCTATGAATGTGAAATTTAGAAACTAACTGTCGGTTAGCTAAGTAGAATGGTTTTCTGGATATTGATCTGATGTTGGTTTCGGCCTTCGGGGTTAATATTTGGGGAATTATTCTCTTGTTAATTTACGGCTAGTGACTGATGAATTGGAATGAGGCGTATGTTGTGTTTGTGTAACACTTGTTTATTATATACGCGAGTTGCTCAGAAAGACCGGGTTTATCCCATTCTGAATAACTGAATCGACGATAAGAAATCGAAGATGAAGACGGTGGTCGAAGACCGGAGATCTTCACCTCGTTTGGATGGTAACCGAGGTCCTGATTGGGAGACATCCCGAAATATGGATAATGAGTGGTGATCGTCCAGACGTACGTGGTGATCGATGGGTTTGCGAGGTATTTAGTGCCTCCGGTTTCGTTCAGACCCAGAACGGACTTGCAAATGGAATGTGTGTCTGACATTGGAATTCATTCTGTGTGATTGATAGCCATCAGTTGCACGACGTGAATTGTCTATGTGGCATGCTAAGATGCAATGATCAGGGCTTCTGTTGAAAAGCAAAGTCTTGTGGTGATGATCAAAGCACCGCCTGTGTGGCATAGCTTTGTGTATAACGTGAAATCGCGAGCCTCACACCCCGGTATGAACCAGAAACGAGAGAAAGGACCTCAGGGAGGGCCTGCGTTTCCTCCTAGCTAGGGTGGTGTCAGTGACCTACCAGCCCTGACATTTATATACTTTTCTCCTGTGTGGTTGTTGCTGTTGCAAGGCGCCTCGGTTAGATCAGACGATCCGGGTCCGATGGAGTCATTCGTTGGCTCGCCTATGCCCCAAAGGGCGGGGAAACATGGTGTTCAGGCATTTTAATCCACATCGGTGGACCGGCCCTGACGATCCAAGGGTCGATGCGTTCTGATCCTGAGACTCGGGCTAGGCAGTCTCGAATTCGGTAAGGACTATCTTTTGCCTTGGTTCATGACGGAAATCCAATTTCCAAATACGTGATCTTGCGGTTTTAGTTGTAATCCTATATATGGCGACATAGTGGGATGGGGCGCTCATGCCGCCTATGATTGATACTTATGATTTGAAGTTGTTTTATACACTAGGCACTTATAATAGTATCAAATGATTTGTTCTAAACGTATCAAGCATTCTTGGCTATTATAAGGTAAAAACCCTATCCTCCGGCTTGCGTTGCATTGTTTGATGGGAACTGGGTCTTATAATAGCTTCATTTTTCTTTATTTAGCATTGCGTTGTTGTTATATGCACTGGTGTTCTTGGGAGGAAACCCGTTCCGCGTTAGCGGCGTGGTCCCTTGATTTACCTAACTTTAAAATAAAGATTAATAACTGTTTTATTTCTCACACCAGTCCCATGACTGACCTGGAGTTTATTGTTTTAACCTAAACTATGGGTGCCCCTATTTTGACACGGGCAGCTAGTAGTTTTGGTTTTGCAGATTTATATTCACAGGATCCTGGTTTACAGCTGGAAGGATATCCGGAAAGCTTTGTATCCGTATATCTCCTTCAGTTGTGTATTGTATTATTTTCTGCTGCTATGTAATGTATTGTGATCTCTGATATTTATCGAATGTATATTTATTTGTTTATACTCTGTATATTCTTGTATTCTGATGAATTGTTGTAATATACAATGAAATGTTCTTCTGTCTGCGTTCTGATTTGTCGTGTTCTCAAACGATAGGGCCTTTCGAACGGTCTGGGTCGGTTTAGCGATTGGTTCGGACCGAGCGAAATTCCTTTTCGTCACAAAAACGGAGAAACCACTCCTAGCTAGAAGAAATACATGTCCTCCCTGAAGTCCTCTCCGTTTCTGGTCCACACCGGGGTGTGAGGCTCGTGAATTAATGCTACATAAAGCTACGCTATATTGAAGGTGTGTTTTGATCATCAACCATGAGACTTTGCTTTTCAATAGAAGCCTTGATCATTTGCATCTCAGCATGCCACACAGGCAATTCATGCTATGCAACCGATGTCAATCAATCACACAGAATGAAATTCGACGTCAGACACACATCCATTTACAAGTTCGTTCTGGGACTGAATGAAACTGGAGGCACCTTATTCCTCCCCCATATGTCAAATACAGGGGAGAGGCCCTCGCATATCCGGTCGATCTCCAAGTATGTCTAGACGATCACCACTTATTACCTTGTCTGGGGTGTACAGCCCAATCAAGACATCGGTAATCATCCAAACGACGTGAAGACCTCTGGTCTTCAACCACCATCTTCATCCTCGACATATCGTCGAATCAGTTATTCAGAATGGGATAAACCCGGTCTTTATGAATAACTCGCGTATATAATAAACAAGTGCTATAAAAACACAACATATGCCTCATTCCACTCCAGAATATTCCTTTATTCAAAAATTCATATACTTTGGGAAAGGTTCCCATTAATTTTATCAAGATAAATTCTTCAATTTATTCTTTAATCTTCCTTTGGATATCCATTCAATCTAATTAAAGATGCATTAAAACTCCACTTGGTCTTAATATTCCCAAAAATCAATATTAACGATTGTATAACTTGGGAAATCATATCCTGCCTTTAACTGGGATAAAGAACCAATGTCATTTAAAACATGGTCCACGATAAACCCAAAATCACATTCCATTCCATCAGCCTTTAACCGTAAATTAGCAAGTGAACAATTCCCTAAGTATTAACCCTGAAGGCCGAAACCAATATCAGATCAATACCGAGGAAACCATTCAACTTAACTAATCTCCAATTAGTTTCTGATTTTCTTAACTCCATTGGGTCTAAGAACAGTATTATTATAGATACCATTCACGACAACCTAAAATCTTATTCCTGTCTTTAACTGGGTTAAAGAACTAATGTCCTTTAAAACACGGTTCACGATAAACCCAAAATCACATTCCATTCCATCAGCCTTTAACCATAAATTAGCAAGTGAACAATTCCCTAAGTATTAAGCCCGAAGACCGAAACCAACATCAGATCAATACCCAGGAAACCATTCAACTTAACTAATCTCCAGTTAGTTTCTGATTTTTCTTAAATCCATTGGGTCTAAAAACAGTATTATTAAAGATACCATTCACGACAACCCAAAATCTTATTCCATTGTTAATCGTGTTAAAGAACAAGTGTTATTTAAAACACCGTTCATGATCAACACAAAGACCAATTTCAATTCCATTCCAATTAAATATCAATTAATTGGTATCCTTCATTAAATCTAAATAAAAAGATTTAATCTTTTCTCAACTGGGTTCAAGAACAGTGTTAATGAAGACACCATTCACGACAAACCCAAAATCACATTTAATATTAAATACAAGGCTCTGAATAGAAAATATATCGGCTTATATTCAATATCAAATTCTGGAATCAACAAATACCATATTGGAATAACGATATATATCTTCCAAATTCCTTCACAATATCCATATAATCACAGAATCCAATATCGAAATATTTCAAAGATAATTTCGATTGAAATCCATTACAATTAAATATATTGGAAATTCTGGTTATTTTTAAAACCATTTCAAATCCAATTTTTTTATTTAAAAATATTGGATTATAATTCTAGTTAATAACTAGTTCATTCCGATAAAAAACTATTTTTATCTTTTCAAATATGGAATTTTTCATCCCGATTCTTTCCAAATCATTTATTATGATTTCACACAAATTATCGATATTTTTTAATAATTTCATCAAGGCCCGTAAAGTCGATTTCCATAAACGACCATCGAATTGCACTTACAGCGACCTTTTCCAAATTTGATTTGGGCATAATTCCAAATCAAACCGTTAAATTTCAAATCTTTAATATTCTTTAGAAAGCACTTTTTGATACGAACCCAACGGTTCCAATTTTAGGAGAATCAGACGGTCGGATCTCCCTTAATGTCCATTCGAAGTCATTGGTCGAAATTCGCGAACTGCCGCAGCGCAGCGCATTCTATTCAGGCCATTATATATTATATATATATAATATATATAATATTTATTTCGTTAATTTCCATTTAAAACGTATTTTATAAATCGTTTTAAATTCGTTTTCAAAACGATTTCTACTTCGTATTCAATTTCAAATCAAAATTGAATATTCCATATCATCGATATACATATATATATATATATATATATATATATATATATATAAACGATAATATTTTCAAAACATTAGATTTTGAAATCAATTCCTTTTCGATATTCATTATAAAAACAAATAAAATTGATATAAATATTGTTCCCGTCAAAATGGCGTTAATCTAATCAACACAGCTTTATATATTTAAATATATTCGTATCCATCCCAAATCGGACATCAAAATCATATTTTGATCCTTTACTGAATATTACTTTAAAATATTCGTTATTTTTAAAATAATTGTTATTTTAAAATATTCATTCTTTCTGAACTGGAATCAGACACAGTCAATTACCATATAATTTGATTTATATGGATATCATACACATATGTACACAACAACAACCAAACACAGTCAACCATCATCCAAGATGCATTCTACACTGCATAAGCATTAAATATAAATATTCAACGCTTACACAGCTTGTCAACCAGTTGATTGACATACAACTAAATAGTTGGGATTAGTGTGCATCAAATATCAACCCAACACCCGTGTGGGGTTTCAATCAACAAATAATGAATTTATTTGTGCAGTTTAGGCGATGTGTAAAATTTATCGTCCCAATCCATATCGGTCAAATAAGGGTACATAAACAAATCGTCCGATTTGTAAATGAATATTTATTTTATTCATACTCACGTTAAAAATTATATTTTTAACTATAAAATATTTTATTCCATTCCACATCACACAATCAATTTTTACAACATAATCAAACAAACAAGTCATCCATGGTTTGTGGACGATGGGTGTCGGGTGCTGCTAAGCACCGTCTACATCCTAGTATATATTTTAACTAGAAATAAAATTAAAGTGAGAAGTTCTCACTTTTGGGATCCACTCCATTAGTCTAATTTCTGAATTTATGTTATGTTCTGTTCATATTTGAATTTATCTGAAATTCTATTTTGCCCCGTTTCATCTCTGGTCAGTTCTGAATTGTAGAGTTCGCCGACACGAGTCCAACGCAACTGACCGCTCTTTTTTTGACCTCGTATGAGAGAGTTACGATTTTCTAAAGATTAGTGACTATTTGAAAATTAATTAGATAAGAAAATAATTAAAGAAAATCAACCTTCTTCCTTCTATTAACACAGGCCGCGCCAAACCCAACTTGGTTCGAAGCTAGGGTTAAGTTTTTCGCTCCTATCAAGGCAAGGTGTGACAATCAGGTGGTATCACATTGTAGCGCTTGGAGAGGGGTTTCCAGTGAGGGTGGTGATGTTCAACTCGCGGCGGCGGCGATGGTAGAAATGGGCGCAAAACGACGGTGCTTCTCGGGCTCAGATCTCGAGATATACGCCTCGATGGAGGGCGTGCCACGTATAGATTTGAAGCCCTCAGGAAGATCTTCAATTTCTTTAACTGGAGCAATGGCTAATTTTGTTTATGGAGGGAGAAATCGGAGGGAGTAGGATGGAGCAAGCTTCTGCCGTCGACGTCGGGGAGAGAGAAAGGGGTTTAGGGAAATTTTTTTATTTTTTTATTTATGAAAGGAATAATTCTATTGGTCGGTATATATTTAATTCGAAAATGGTGTTTCTCCTTACGAATTCCGATCCAAACCCAACGAATGTTGCCCCTAGCTAAATACCCCCATTCCGAACACAATGGAATATGTTTCGTAAGCCAATTCGACTGTTTTAGTCAGTTATTCTTCAAATTAAAATATAAAACATTCAAATATGGATTTGAACGTACATTTTAATTTGCCGGGGCCACATACTGACTCTAAAAATTCTAAAAAAATTTATTTCTAGCTTCATATGACGATATGGTCTTAACATAAATAATTTTGTCAAATTTGGAGACCGTTTGAAAAATGGTCATTTTCTGGTCGATCCAAATGGACTTAAACCATCAGAAGATGTTTAACTTCGCCACACTCACATATTAATCCCAAAAATTATGGAAATTGGAATCTATCAATAATTTGACATTCCGGATTCAACAAAAGTGGTTTCGTTGAAAATGGAGGTTGTTTGCAAAATGACTATTTTTACGGGCAATATTTTCCATAGCGGCTATTCTGAATCTTCAACTGGTCATAACTTTTGATTCCCGCTGTGAAATTCCAATTTTTCGGATTCGTTGGAAAGATATTTTCAAACGGATTCAAATATTTTTGATTTCGCTAAAATCCAGTTTATTTTGAATCATGTACATTCATTTGAAATTTGAAATTGAATTTTTAAACTACCGTGCCATTTCCAATTCCTTTTATAATTAAAATATATATTTATATTCTAACTTCGATTCAAATAAATATATACATTCTAATTCTATTCAAAATAAATTTCTCGTCGTTATTATTTAAAATAAATCATTTTAAATGTTCAAAATTCATTAAAATTGCCAAAATAAAAATTTTAAATTGGTTCTGATTTTCCGGGTTGTTACACTTCTTTTTTGGGAGCTACCTAAAATGCCCTCTTCAGGAAGTTTCCATATTGTTCATAGTCAATAATGATTCAATAAAAGTGTATGAAGCTTTTTTGTCCCCACTAACAATGCATTAACCTCTAATTGTAGCTTTAAGGAGAAGTGGGTTAGGTGGGGTCCTCCACAAAGTTGTGTGTGAATTAATTCCATCTTCATTGTTTTATCTCCTCTTTGTGCATGCGTATCCTTCATGTCTTCTTGTGCATTTCATGAGAGATTCTTCAATTTTTCTCTCCTTAATTCCTAACACAAAAACAATTAAATGCATAAGTAAATTTATCAAAACCTAGCAAATGCACAAATGAATGTTTTACCCCCAAAATGAGAGATTTTTTGAAAACATATAAATGTTGGTTTAATCATTTAAATTGCCCAAATAAGTTCATTTATTTAACTAAAACAAGCTTAATATGTGAATAAAAATGTGCACATTTACGTGCACATCAAATACCCCCACATTTTTTTTATTTGTCCTCGAATTAAGAGAGAAAAACTAAGTTAAATCCACTTTCATAGGAAGCACGATTGCATTGAGCGTATGCAACAAGCCGTTAAACCTCTGGGTGTCCCCAGCAGGACGAGTATTATCTCATGAGGGTATTCAGCGAATACTACCCACAAAATGCGAATATAATGCAAAAATTTCCTAAATGCAACTTTATTTACAAGATGAATGCAAGTTTTCGAAAGAATACTTACAAATGGGTAATTTATGGGTAATTTATTTTTAATTTTGACACGAGTGAGTTAGATACAAGTTTGGGTCGTCACTATGAAATTTCAGTCCATTACTAATCAAAGATTTAAACAAAAGTCAGGTTATCGTTATAATCGCCTTTAGCTTGGCTATTTGTTTCGATTGAAAACATAGTGCAATTATGAAATGGATTCTATAATCGATTATCAACGATTGCAAAATGACATATTTATTTCCTTTTGATTAACAAGTTAGGTCAAATAAGTGAAGATAGTGCTTCGATTTCAAGTGCTTACTCTCTCTTATTTTTATTTAAAAAAATGTTAATATAAACATTAAATATACAAGTCCAGTATTTTCTAAACATGCATAACCGTAAGGACTTTTAATTGAGGTTAAAAGAATACTTAGACTTTTATTCTTCACTTAAATGAGTCTCATCCATGCATAATCATAAGGACTTTTAAATGAGAATAAAAGAAAATATAAGAGAGGTAATGTAATTTACCCATGCATAACCGTAAGGACTTTAAAATAAGAGTGAACACATTATTTTTTGATTTTTTTTTTTTTTTTTTGCCTTTTTGGTTTTTTTTTAAAGAGAGATAGTTAAGAGAGAATATCTTAGCACAATTTAACTTAAAAGATTTGAAATTTTGTCTCAAATACTATAAATCAGCCACTCTTTTAATAGAAGATTAAACTTTAGGAAACAACTCATAATCATCACTTACGAATCTTCCTATATACTAGTTACACTAAAGCTACTCATAATTCAAACTTTTCTTTCGTTATCCTTAAGAGAAGTAATTTTCCAAAAGTAATAATTTAATGACCAAAATCGTATGTTTACTCTGTCATGCCTATTTAAAAGTAAATTAAAATGCCTTTGTTGGGTTGAAATTTTTTGTTGAGAAAATAAAATTTGAAAACTTAAACAATGCAAAAACATAATGAGACTCCCCCCAACACTTGATTTTGACTATGTCCCAACAACCAATGCATGATGTAATGAGTAAATGTGAAAAAATATTTACATATTTACGAAGGAGAGATTAAATTTCTTACTCGACATAGCAAGGCCCATGAAGAATCGTGAACTACAGTATTCGGTCAGAGCAAAATGTCCGAGTGTTTCACACTGTACGTAATTTAGGTGGGAATCTATCGGTCGAAGTCTCATCCAGTTTCGGGGCAGTATAAATAAATTACTGTTGTTTTTACCAATAAATAGTGACTTTGTATGTAGGCAGAGTTCAAATATTGAAATTTGGCCTGTTATTTTCTAAGTACAACTGGCAGTCCCCTTGGAGAACTATAGTGTACGGTCACAAAGTAAAACGTCTGAGTGTTTCACACTGTCCATAATTTAGGTGAAAATCTATCGATCGAAGTCTCATCCGGTTCCGGGGCTGCATGGAGAAATTACTATAGTTTTACAAACAAATAGTGACTCTGTATGTAGGCAGAGTTAAAATATGAGAATTTAGCCTGTTATTTTCTAAGTACAACAGGCATTCCCCTTGGAGAACTATAGTATTTGGTCATAGAGCAAAACTCCGAGTGTTCCACACTGTCCGTAATTTAGTTGGGAACCTATCGGTCGAGGTCTCATCTGGTTCCCGAGCAGTATGAAGAGATTACCGTAGTTTTTTACGAAAAAATAACGACTCTGTATGTAGGCAGAGTTCAAGCACAAGAATTTAGCCTGTTATTTTCTAAGTATAACCGATAGTCCCCTTGGAGAACTACAGTGTACGGTCATAGAGCAAAACATCCAAGTGTTTCACACTGTCCGTAATTTAGGTGGGAATCTATCGGTCGAAGTCTCATCCGGTTCCGGGGCAATATAAAGAAATTACTATGGTTTTTACAAAAAAAATAGCGACTTCATATGTAGGCAAAGTTAAGTGGGTAAGTGGGTTACCCATTTGTAACCCTTTTACAAACACTTTTATGACCATTTAATAAAAAATTATAAGTGGGTCAACACAACAGGGTTGTAATTAGGGTAAAATGGGTTGGGTAAATGGGCAGGGTCATATTTTGGCAGGTCTACATGAAACGGCTTCGACCCATTTCGAAACGTAGTCGACAGCAAGAAGAGTATACAAGTTTGCAAAAGATTTTGGGAACGGTCCCATAAAGTCAATATCCCAAACGTCAAAGATTTTGATTGTAACACCCCTAGGTCCCACATCGTGGAAGCCTGTGTGAAGTGGGCACTTATATAGTATAGCCCATCTCTTACTAACGCCGAGGCCTTTTGAGGAACAAAACCCCATACCTATACGGTGGCTAAGTTGGGGACAATATCTTGCATGAACGGAGGTGCGGGCTGTTACAGTGGTATCAGAGCCAATACCCAGCCGGAATTGTGGCTCCTATGTGGACCACAACGCCTGGGTGAGGTGTTTGTGAGCCAGCGGGGGCGTTGGGCTCTGTAGAAGGGGAGAATGTAACACCCCGAGGTCTCACATCGTGGAAGCCTGTGTGAAGTGGGCACTTATATAGTATAGCCCATCTCTTACTAACGCCGAGGCCTTTTGAGAAACAAAACCCCACACCTATATGGTGACCAAGTTAGGGACAATATCTTGCGTGAACAGAGGTGCGGGTTATTACATTGATCGTAAGGATGAGGTTCAAAAATCACATTGAAGCACTTTTTCAATGGTTTTTCTAGGACCAAAATGTCCACCACATGCATGATCATGACAGAAGAAGATAACGCTTCTAATTTCGCTATTAGGAACGCATCGACAAATGATTTGGTCTGAACAATACATAAACAAGTACGGATCGTCCCAGTAGAAGTATATTACTTGGAACAAGAATATGTATTTATCTTGTTTGGACCCGAAAGAAGGAGTTCCCTTAGTGACTAGATAGTTTACAATGTCGGCGAACTAAGGATCGACTAAAATAGAAAGGGGTTGTTCATCGAGAAAGTTTTCATTGATTGGTGCGTTCGGAGGACGAGACAAGTGATCGGATACGAGGTTATCAAATCCATTTTTGTCTTTGATTGTAAGACCAAATTCATGAAGTAAAAGGACCCATCGAATTAAGCATGACTTGGCATCATTCTTAGCAAAAAGGTGTCGAAGCGCAGAATGGTCAGTGTAGACCGTGATGTGGGAACCAATCAAGTAAGATAAAATCTTCTCGAGCGCAAAAACAATGGCTAAAAGTTCCTTTTCAGTGGTCATATAATTGAATTAAGCGTCGTTCAAGGTCATACTCACGTAGTAAATTACGTGAAGGAATTTGTTGACGTGTTCTCCTTTGGCAACACTAACTGCAAACTTCGATGCATCACACATAATTTTAAAAGGAAGTTCCCAATTGGGCAAGTAGATGATTGGAGAAGAAACGAGTTCGATTTTAAGACGTTCAAAAGAAGAAACACACTCAGAGTTAAAATCAAAAGGGACGTTTTTTTTTCAAAAAGAGTAGTCAATGGATGAGCGATTTCGCTAAAATCTTCAATAAAGATGGTAAAAGCCACTGTTGTAACACCCCACACTTTTTTGCACCCAAATTTTTGACAAAAATCAAAACTTGAGCACATCCAAGCATGGAGCGTGTATATATAGCACTTGTAATAAATGAGCACGAAATAATCAAAGTGTGTTAAAATAACTCACAGCGGAAAAAAATAGGATAAACTAGTACTAACTCAAGTAACTACCTTTTTCAAAGTAAGTCACTTTGCCGATACCGAGCATGAGAGAGAACGAGAACCGAAAGCCAAACTTAATCATCTGGGAGAACCCGACCTTCTCTAGGAGACCTGGGAGGTTGTAATGGGGAGGGGATCAGAACAACAAGTTTTGGTAACTAAGAAATGTACAGCACAGACTATAACACAGATATATTATGTTTGGTTCAACCCAAGCTGTATGCTTGACAAGGTTAGTAATTCTAACCCAACCTTGTTAATATTTACGCATGACTCTACTACTCTTCCCAAAGTAGTGTCCCTAAATTGCATTACCGAGATAGGACATTTACATACGTTTTTGTAAAGCCTTTATACCAGTGCTTACCTAGTTAATTCTATCGAGAGTGGGCCCCTAATTACGGGCTTCATATCTATATCCTCATTAACTATTCTTTATTATTTAACACCTCACTATCAATGATAGATAGGGTGGATTCTCCTTGATCACTTAAGACACTAGGCGGACCTATTGGTCACTTATCAACCCTCGATAATATATTCAACGTTAACATAAACTAGAGGGCCCTAGTTATTGGTCCTACTAGTTAAGGCTTCCGTAATTCACGCATATACCACTGCCCCGCATAAGGTGAGAGAAGGTATTTTATCGTGCGTGTTGTATCTTCTAGCAAACCTTATTAGATAACCTCCTTAATCGCTTATTACTTCCCTTAGGATAGACAACCATATCTGACCCTTTTAATTTCCAGGTTTGTGAAGGCCCAAACACATGCCATTTAAGGTCTCCTTTATAGCAATCAATTACACTACTTGCTACAGCGGTTACCATAAATATATTCATTAAGTATTGAATATAATTTACATGTATGGATCCATAAATGAATACCATTTAACATTTCAAACCTTCAAACATTTAATACAATGCATATTTTACCGTTTTACGCTGATTTGGATGAATAATATATATATATATATATGTATGTATATGTGTATATATATATATATATTATTTTTATGTTTTGTGCGGTTAACATGGTTATTAATAATTATTTATTATTTTGCAGTACTAATTTTTAAATTAATGATTTGGTCTAATCAATTAACCAAACATTCTTTTTTTTATATTCAATCTTGCCAAAAAGGTTTCAAGTCTCAGAAGGACCGTTAGCCGTAATCATTGTAAATAATGCCCATTTTGTGGAATTGACATATTTCCAAATCATCAGAAATATATGTAATATATATATATATATATATTGGAATAGTCGATGCAAATTACATACAAATATTTGTATTTATATTTATATGTACCTTTGCACCACTTTTCCCTAAAAAAATTTATCATACTTCTTTTGATTCCAAAATAATGCCCCTTTACTTAAGACTGAGGAAAACGGCATGTTTTACAATGCTTAAGCCAAAACCCAACAATATTGGATATAAACAAGGAATATTTCTTTTATTCTTACAATCACATAATATACAAATTCATCTTTTTACCACAAGTTTACATATTTCATATTTCAGCACTGAACTAAAGACCTGGAACATAACTACAACAAATTTATGTTTAATGTGACTGATTTCCAGATTCACAGCGGTATATAACATGTACAACATATTTCATGACATAACTGTAGGAATATGTGGGAGAAATATATAAAAATCCTATAATTCATGTTAAACATAATCACAACTTGTCATTTACGAATTTTAACCATATTCATAATCAGATCTGATAATTGCCAACAATTTACGATTATTTAAATAAACTGATCTAATAGGCATAAAACATATAAGTCATTATAATTGTATTAGTAAATTTCCCACTGTGAAAACCCGTAACTTCCCCGGTTGGGAAAGCGCGGATAATTCGAGAACAAGCCACAACAGAACGTAGACGAAAGAACATTTCATTGTTATTATACAACAATGCACCAAAATACAAGAATATACAGAGTATAAATGAATATTACACAGAAATATCAGAGATTTAAATTACATTTAAATACAACGCAGCGGAAAATAATACAATACACAACTGAAGGAGATATATGGATACAAAGCTTTCTGGATATCGTTCCAGCTGTAAACCAGGATCCTGTGAATATAAATATGCAAAACCAAAACTACTAGCTGCCCGTGTCGAAAATAGGGGCACCCAGAGTTTAGGTTAAAACAATAAACTCCAGGTCAGTCATGTGACTGGTGTGAGAACTAAAACAGTTATTAATCTTTATTTTTAAAGTTAGGTAAATCAAGGGACCACGTCGTATAACATGGAACGGGTTTCCACCCAAGAACACCAGTGCATATAAGTAAACAGCGCAATGCTTTTCTAAAAATGAAGCTATTATAAGACCCAGGTCCCATCACACAATGCAACGCAGCCGGAGGATAGGGTTTTCCCTTATAATAGCCAAACATGCTTAGTACGTTTAAAACAAATCATTTGATACTACTATAAGTTATAGTGTCAAAACAATTTCAATCATAAATATCAATCATAGACGGCATGGGAACCATATATCATGTCGCCATACTAGTTCTACAATTAAAACCGCAATACACGTATTGGAAATTGGATTTCCATCATGCGAACCAAGGCAAAGGGAATATCCTGTGCTTAATTCGAGACTCTCTAGCCCGAGCCTCGGGTTGCAGCCGCGACTGCACCCGGAACATCGGGGTCGTCCACCCGTCGATGGTTAGTAATGCCGTAAACGATATGCTAGCCGGTTCTATGGAACCTCATAGTGATCTGGGACCCGTAAGCCTCTGCAACCACCGTTAACCGAGACGCCCCACTGGGCAATAAGTAATGATAAGCAACATCTACATAAGTAATGCCAGCCAGTTTAAGCACTGACACCACTTCTAACTAGAAACCAGCATATGTCCATTTCCCGGAGGTCCTCCCCGTTTTTGGTTCACACCGTGGTGTGAGGCTCGCGAATCAACGCTATACACAAAGCCATGCTATATTAAAGCTGCGCTTTGATCATCATCCACCAAACTTTGCTTTTCAACAAAAGTCTGGATCACTGCATCTCAGCATGCCACACTATCAATCCATATTGTACCACTGATTTCTGCCAATATATAACCTCTGAGCTCGTATGTCTCAGAGAAGGGCGTTAAGCAAGAGAATAAATTCCCCGCCGCCAAACAGATATATATTCAGCAGAGATCAACGAATACAATATAAAGGAATACAATGTCAGACACACCATCCATTTACAAGTCCATTCTAGGTCTGAACGAAACCGGAGGCACTTTCCTCGCATATCCATCCATCTCCAAGTACGTCTGGACGACCACCAACTGATTCCCTCATCTTGGGTGTACAGCCCAATCAAGATCATCAGTAATCACCCAAACGATGTGAAGACTTCCGGTCTTCGACCACCGTCTTCATCTTCGACATATCGTCGAATCGGTTATTCAGAATGGGTATAAACCCGGCCTTTCCAAACAACCCGCGTATATTAAAAACTAATGTTACACAAACACAACATACGCCTCATTCCAATTCAGTAGCTACTAACCGTAAATCAACAAGAGAACAATTTCCCAAATATTAACCCCGAAGGCCGAAACCAACATCAGATCAATATCCAGGAAACCATTCTTCTTAGCTAACCTACAGTTAGTTTCTAAATTTCACGTTCTTAGGGAAAGGTTCCCATTAATTTTATCAAAGATAAATTCTTTAAAATTTATCCTTTAATCTTCCTTTGGATATCATTTCAAACCAAATTATGGTTTTCCAGACTAGTCGGGATTAGCGAACCACACCGAAGTAATTATTTATTTTATTTCCCAATCCCTGTCTATTCATCCCATGAAGCAAAACGGGTAATACTCCATATCTAACACCACAGTGTTATCGGTAAATTCAATTACCGTTTCACGTTCAAATCTAATCAAAGATTTAACTATCGCCTGGAGCAAAACTGGTGATACTCCATTCTCGATCTTTTCAATCTAATTAAAGATTCATTAAAACTCCACTTAGTTTTAATCTTTAACTGGGTTAAAGAATCAGTGTCATTTTAAAACACGGTTCACTATAAACCCAAAATCACATTATATTTCAATCAGACCCTAACCATAAATTAGCAAGTGAGCAATTCCCTAAGTATTAACCCCGAAGGCCGAAACCAACATCAGATCAATACCCCAGAAACCATTCAACTTAACTAATCTCCAGCTAGTTTCTGATTTTCTTAACTCCTTTGGATCTAAGAACAGTATTATTGAAGATACCGTTCACGACAACCCAAAATCACATTCTATTAATTATCGGGTTAAAGAACAAGTGTTATTTAAAACACTGTTCACGATAAACCCAAAAATCAATATCAATTCAATTCCAATTAAATATTATTTAATTGGTGCACTTCGTTAAATCTAAATAAAAAGATTTAATTTTTTCCTCAGCTGGGTTTAAGAACAGCGTTAATGAAGACGCCATTCACAACTAACCCAAATCACATTTGATATTAAATACAAGGCTCTGAATAGAAAATATATCGGCTTATATTCAATATCAAATTCTACGACCAACAAATATCGTATTGGAAATAACGATATATATATCTATATCTTTCAAATTTCCATAACAACATCTGTATAATCACAAAATCCAACATCGAAATATTCCGAAGACAATTTCGATTCAAATATTTCATTGATGCATTGGGCCAAAATCAGCCCAAGCCCAAAACACTTATAGATTCAGCCCATACAAACAACAACAACCAATGATTGAACGAAAACGCAATGATTGCGTGTACCAACCAGAAGTACTTGCCATAACGGCGTGAAACACAGTAGTACAGGCCTCAAACTTTTTCCTAATATAGCAAATAATAGGGCTTCAGTCATGGAGGCCGAAAGCTCCAATTCTCGACGATGCAATCTTCTTCCTGGGCATTTCTGGTATCCGCCTTCCTCTTAATGCGTCTGATAAGAATGTTTACATCTGATTGTATGAGTGAATTGACTAGTTTGCTGTTTCTTCTTTTCTGCTCAAACACACGGCGGTTTCGTTCTTTCCAAATGTGGTGTATTGAAGTGGTCAGTGCTATTTGAATCAATTGCAGGCGGAATGGCGAGAGGCTTTGCAGACTCAGGTAATGTAATTCATCTTCAAGGTTGCCATTAAAATAGATTTCGCACTTGTTCCGAGTCTCGTTAATTATGTCTTTGCTGTAACAGCACTCGTAAAAAAGATGTGAATGCGATTCCTGCGTGACATTGCATAAATTGCAGGTTAGATTGACATTGAGATTCCATTTGGCCAAGCGATCTGAGGTTGGTAATCTGCAATTTATTGCTTTGTAGGTCGTGAAGGCCATTCTAGGGCAGTTAGATTTATTCCAGACGAAGTTTTCCCAGTCCTTCACTTCATGTCTTGATCTTATACTATTCTAAGTCGAGAGGGTGGAGTAATGACCATCAGCCGAGTCAGTCCAAGCCCAGATGTCTGATGTTAGGTTAGGCTCAATTTGGATTGTCTGAATTGTAGGTTGTAGTGCCTGCATGCAGCTGAGATTGTTAGTACACCAGTTGCCATTAGTAATAAGTTTATCTACCTTGTGAGTGTAACCTCCTACTGCCGTGAGAGAGTCCCAGCCAAGCACCTTAATGAGTGTATTGCCATGGAACCAAGGGTCTTTCCATAAAAAAGTATTTTTTCCATCAGCAAATTTTCTATGAATCAACGTTTTCAGTGAGTCTCTATTGTCCATAATAGTTTTCCACACCGATGAGGCGTTGTTATCGCATTTCATAATCCAAAAATCGTCTTTCATGTATCTATTTCTCATCCACTTTGACCAAAGAGACTCGCCTTGAATGATTTTCCATGCTAGTTTAAGGCAGTATGTTTTCTTGAGCTCTTTGAGATTAATTAACCCCACACCCCCTTCGGCCTTGGGTCTGCACAGTATATCAAAACTAACTTTGTGAATTCCTCCTCGCCAAAGGAAATTAGCACAGATTGAGTTTATTTTTTCGATGGAGCAGTCTGGGATTTGGAATGTTTGCAACCAAAACCTAACCTTGGCTGTAATCACTGTGTGAATCAGTTCCATACGACCCGCGAAAGAGAGTAATTTTGAACTCCAGCCATTGATTTGGTCTTTGATTTTTGCAATCAAGTCACCACATTCATTGTCGGTGATGGTGTTAGACGAGAGAGGAACGCCTAAGTATTTGACCGGGAGTTGACTTTCATTAATATCCAAGCCACTCAGAATTGATGCTTTTTCTTTAGAGAATTTGTTGAAGTAGCATTTGGATTTTCCATTGTTGATTTTCAGACCTGCATAGGATTCCAGATTAGCAAAAATTTCTTTTATTGCCTTGGCAGCCTGAGCATTGGATTTAGTAACCACTATGAGGTCATCAGCATAAAGGAGGTGGTGCACACTAGGTTGGTGGTTATAAATCGGCTGGAACAAACCATTGTGACAAGCCAGCTCCATTTGCAGGGAGAAATACTCCATTGCAATGGCAAAAAGGTATGGCGAGAGCGGGTCGCCTTGCCTAATTCCTCTGTTAGAATAGATGAACCCCCTAGGAGCTCCATTGATCATGATAGAGAAAGTAGGCGAAGAGATACATTCCTTAACAAGCGCCGAGAATTGAGTGGGGAACCCCATACAATTTAACATATGTATAATGAATTCTCGATTTAATCTGTCGTATGCTTTATGTAGATCTATTTTTAAGCACATTTTATCAGCTCCTTTTTTGTTAAATTGCCGAACCAATTCATGAGCAAGAAGAGAGTTTTCTGAGATATGTCTACCTCTAATGAATGCAGACTGACATGCGGAGATTAGATCAGGTAGAAATTGAATGAGTCTGTTGCATATAACTTTGCTGAGTAGCTTGTAAATCAGGTTGCAGCATGCAATCGGTCTGTAATCCTCAATTTTGCTTGGTTTGTTTATTTTTGGTATGAGAGTGATGAATGTATGGTTGATTTCTTGTAGAAGCTTTCCTGTGATGAATGATTCTTGAATTGCCAGTAAAACAAAATGTTTCATCTTTTCCCAATGCAGTTTAAAGAACTTAGCGTTCCACCCGTCGGGACCGGGGCTGGAGTCGTCTTTGATGGAGTACAAGGCAGCCCTGACTTCCATTTCGGTTACCATACTCAGCAGCATAGTAGCCCCCTCTTTGTTTACCAGTCGCCTGCAGTTAACATGGGGTAACACACTAATATATGTACCATTATATATATCTTTGAAATATTCAATAGCAGACTTTTCAAAAGTATCCAAGTCAGAGACTGGTTCGCCATGTTCATCGAGAGCATTCAAGAAATTATTGTGATTCTTCCGTTAGGACATTTTCGTATAGAAAAATTTTGTGCAATCATCGCCTTGAGTCAGCCAGTTTACTTTAGCCTTCTGTTTCAACTCGATGGCATGTGATGCCATGGCCAATTTAAGTTGAGACTGAAGCCTAAAATAATTGGTGTTCAGAGTTGCATCAAGCGGATTTGAGTCAAGACAAAAAAGAGCTTTTTCACACTGAGATTCTAGATCATCTAATGTTATTTTTGGTCTGCAATTGTTCCATTCTTTGAGTCGAGATTTTACTGTTTTGAGAGTACACACAAGAGAGTACCAACCATGTCCCACAAAATGCGGGATGGAAGGGAAATCCACGATATCGTCATAATCTTCCGCTAAATGCCAAGAGTTCACATAGCGGAAAGGTCTACCTTTGGGTGGTGGTACGTTGTTGTTAAAGGTAACGTAGATTGGACAATGATCACTGGATGAACAAGGAAGAATTTGCACTTTAGTATTTGTGTTTTTGATTAGCATATCCGGGTTAACCAAAACTCTATCTAACCGGCAACTGATTTTCTTAGCTTCACCACTTCGCCATGTGAATTGCAGGCCCGTGTGGCACGCTTCGACCAATCCTGTAGCAGCAACACAGGCGTTAAACTCAGCTACTTGTGCTAATCTGATGGTACGTCCCCCTTTTTTCTCATTAGTTTGGAGTATTGCATTAAAATCTCCAAGAACCATCCATTCATTCGACATAGTGCTGGCTAAGTTTAAGAGTTTATTCCACAATTGAGTACGAATTGAGGCCCAGTTGTGCGCATAGACAAAAGTACATGTAAATCTGAGTCCACCAACATTAGATGCCATGACCGTAAGCTGTTGCTCATCTGCACTGATTTTTGATAATTGCCAGATAGACTTGTGCCAAAAAACCATTATACGACCAGTAGATAAGGATGAGTTGTTATTAAGTGTTCCCCAATCTAGGCCAAGAAGGCTTTCAAAAGTTGACAGCGCAGAGGTTGCCAATTTATTTTCTAGAACAGCGATAATAGTAGGATTGTATTTATTTCTTACTTTAAAGAGGTCAAGCTGACGGGTATCCCCGTTTAGACCTCTAACATTCCAGCATAGAACAGACATTAAATACCGCCCGATTTGCTCCTGGTACACGGAGCCGTGGCTGCGGTTGTGCTACCCATCTTTTGTTTACCCTTAGCAAACTGCTTGGTATACATTGGGTTCTGTTTAGTTAATGATTGCGTTTGTTCTTCGTTGTGATCATTATCTGAGTCCGAAGATGGAATCTCCAAGTTAACATCTAATGCATTTATCTCTTGAACATTTTCAGGGTCCAGTGGGCCAAGCCTTTCAGCAGACCGATGAGGAGGTTGAGTCGAATGGTCCGAAACTGGAGATGCCAACATGGGCATGGCAGGAACTGCCTGCAGATCTGTATCCACCTGTGCAGCCTCAGTAGTCAAGTTCGAAGCCGGAGTTTGTGAATTATTAGGTTTTTGTGGTAGGAGTTCGGTCTCTCTCTCCGATTCAAGGTTGGTGGATGTTTCTTTTTGCGGCTGACCTTCTGTAAAAAGAGAATCGGAGGAAGTAAGATTACTAGGGGGTTTGACTGGTTTCCAAACATGGGAGGGCGTAGTGTTCTTAGTGCTGTATTTTGGAATTGGACACTGAACTGTACTGTGACCGAAACATTTACACTCAGCACACACAGGTGGGATAGCTTCATAATCCACCTCTTGTAGATAGGTTCTTCCTTGGCTGTCTTTAGCTCTGATCGTTCTAGGAAGCGTAGTATTTGCTTTTATGTCTATGAGAACTCTGGCAAAGTTTAGACTATTAACATTTCTTGTGTTCTCATCCATGTCAATAGGAGTACCTATTATACTTGCTAATTTGCTGATGCCTCTGGCATTCCAGAGCGCAATATGTAATTTCTTAAGTTTAACCCAAACAGGGTATGAAGCAAGCATATCACGTTCAAACTGGAAGTTAGCTTCCCATTTTTTCATGATAATAAGTCTACTATCCATAAACCATGGCCCCCCATTGAGAACTTTCTCTAAATCTTCAGCCAAATTGAATTTAACTAGGTAAAAGCCGTTGTCTCTCGAGTAGATTTCCCATGTCCCTTTGGGCTTCCATTCCCTTTTGATATAGGCATTAAAGTAAACATAATAAGGGCGTCTACCTGCCATATAGATATATATCGAATTGCTCCAGATTTTGTTTGAATATGAATAGTCAATGTCATCAATTTCAGCAAAGTGGCCGTCTGCATCGGTGAGGGGAACATGAAAATGCATGTTTTCCTTGATCTGAACCCGATTACCAAGGGCTTCAGCCCAAGTACGCGCACCCAGAGAGGAGTTGATTTTGATTGCAGGTGGTTTAGAGCGTGGGGGCCCAGCTGAGGCGGTGGGGAGTTTGGCCGGGAGTGGTCGACGACGTCCATGCGCTGGTTGCCAACCCTCCTCCACATTTGAGGCGCTGGGAGATCCCCCTGAAGAGGACGCCATTAACAAAATTCCAACATATATATATATATATATATATATCTTTCAAATTTCCATAACAACATCTGTATAATCACGAAATCCAACATCGAAATATTCCGAAGACAATTTCGATTCAAATCCATTCCAATGAAATCATTGGAACTTCTGGTTGTTTTCGAAACCATTCCAAATCAAATTTATTTATTTAAAAATAAATAGAATTTTAATTCTAGTTCAAAACTAGTTCATTCTGATAAAAATCTATTTTTATCTTTTCAAATATGGAGTTTTTCATCCCAATTTTTCCCAAATCATTTCTTACGATTTCACACAAATTATTACTATTTTTAATAATTTTATCAAGGCCCGTACAGTCGATTTCCATCATCGGCCATCGAACTGCACTTACAACGACCTTTTTCAAATTTCATTTGGACGTATCTCCAAATCCAACCATTAGATTTCAAATTTCTAATATTCGTTAGAAAGCTCTTTTCGATACGAACCCAACGGTTCCGGTTTTAGGAGAATCCGACGGTCGGATCTCCCATAATGTCCGTTTGAAATAAATGGTCGAAATTCACGAACTGCCGCGGCGCGTTCTATTCAGGCCATTATATTATATATATATTATATATAATATATATTTCGTCGATTCCAATTTAAAACGAATTATATAGATAGTTTTGAATTTGTTTCAAAAACATTTTCAACTTCCATTTCAATTCAAATCAAAATTAAATTTTGCTTTATAAATTCGTTTTAAAATTCATTTCTATTCAATTCAAATTTCAATTCAATTTGAATTCATTTCAAATTGATTTTACTTCTATTTCACTTCGTTTTCAATTCAATTTAATTCGAATTCGTTTTCTATTCAATTCAATTCAAATTGGTTTTCTTTTCAATTCAATTCGAATTCGTTTTCTATTCGATTCAATTCAAATTCGTTTTCTTTTCAATTCAATTCGAATTCGTTTTCTATTCGATTCAATTCAAATTCGTTTTCTTTTCAATTCAATTCGAATTCGTTTTCTATTCGATTCAATTCAAATTCGTTTTCTTTTCAATTCAATTCGAATTCGTTTTCTGTTCGATTCAATTCAAATTCGTTTTCTTTTCAATTCAATTCGAATTCGTTTTCTATTCGATTCAATTCAAATTGGTTTTCGATTCAATTCGATTCAAATTTCATTTCAAAATATTCGATTTCGAAATCACTTTTCAATATTCATTTTAAAATGAATAAAATCGATATAAATATCGTTCACGTCAAAATGGCGTCAATCTAATCAACACGGCTTCATATATTTCTATTTTCAAATATTTCTATTTCAAAATATTTCTATTTCAAATATTTCTATTATCAAAATGTTTCGTTCAACACATGACTAATCTCAACGGATGAGTACTGTCAACACGTGAACCTTTATTTTATATTGATAAAGATGTAAATTTTATTATTAAAATATTTCGTTCAACACATGACTAATCTCAACGGATGAGTACGGTCAACACATGAGCCTTTATTTTATAATATTCTTTATTTTTCCGATTGGAATGAGGCCCAATCAATTACCATATAAAGTTAATTATATGGATTCCATACAAAAAATGTATATAATAGCAACGATAAATAATCAACCATCATCCAAAGTGCACTACACTGTATAAGCATCAAATATAGATATCTAACGCTTATAACAGCCTGTCAATCAATCGATCGACATACAACTAATCATTGGGATTAGTGTATACCATATTTTATCCCAATACCCGTGTGGGGTTTCAAACAATCAAACACAGATTTTTATTTGTGCAGTTGGGCGATGTGTAAAATTTATCGTCCCAATCAATGTCAGTCAAATCAGTGTACATAAACAAACCGTCCGGTTTGTAAATGAATATTTATTTATTCACATTCACTATATTCATATTCACGTTAAAAATTATATTTTTAATGATAAAACATTTTATTTTAACATATGAATTTCTATTCAGTTCATTCTTTAAATAAAATGATATTTTTATTTTTCTAACTTATTTTAGAAAATTTCGGCGGCATAACGACACGATACTAGAAACGGGACGAGGCCTAGCCTTATCCCCGGTCTAGTGAAGGCCCACGCCATTCACACATCAATCAAATCCATTCATTTCACCAAACAATTCAATTCAAACCAAATAAACTAACTGACTGCACATCCAAACAATTTAACAAACAAGACATCCATGGTCTGTGGATGACGGGTGTCGGGTGCTACTAAGCACCGTCTGCATCCTAATATATATATATATATATATATATATATATATATATATATAAATAGAAAAAGGAAATTTGAGTGAGAAGTTCTCACCGATAGCTATCCAACCATCTCGACTCTTCTTTTGCAGAAGTCTTCGTCGTTCTCGCCCTTTTGTCACCTTCGTTGACCGTAGCCACTACATACATAAAAATCGAATTTTTACTTCGTTGTTCAATATATAAAAATCGAATTTTTACTTTGTTGTTCAATATTTAAAAATCGAATTTTTACTTCGCTATTCAATATATAAAAATCAAATTTTTACTTTGTTGTTCAATATATAAAAATCGAATTTTTACTTTGCTATTCAATATATAAAAATCGAATTTTTACTTTGTTGTTCAATATATAAAAATCGAATTTTTTACTTTGCTGTTCAATATATAAAAATCGAATTTTTTCTTTGTTGTTCAATATATAAAAATCGAATTTTTTACTTTGCTATTCAATATATAAAAATCGGATTTTTACATCGCTCTACTTCTAATAAAGATTATATTTTTATATCAAAGATATTTATATTCAAATTAATGAGGTTTATATTTTTCAATTCAAAGATATTTTTAAATCAACCAGATTTATATATTTTCAAAGAGGTGTTATTTTTATTTTCAGAAAGGTATTATTTTTCAACACAATGCTATTCATTTATTTATTTTCATTTCAAAACAATGATATTTATTTTCATTTCAAAACAATGATATTTATTTTCATTTCAAAACAATGATATTTATTTTTAAAACCAATGCTTTTTAGATTTTCAAAAACAATGATCTATATATAAAAATCCCAATTTTTTTATTCTATGCTTTTTTTTTCTATGTATATATATAAATTCCCTTTTGATTTCTATGTTATTTATTTTAAAACATATTTTAAAAACAATATTTATTTCAGTTTTAAAACAATTGATTTACATATATAAAAAAAACTAAGAGAGGCTTACAGTGTTCGGTTCCAGGTTGCTCCACCATTAGGGTTGGAGTTTGCCATCGCCTCCGACGTCGTGGAGGAGATCGGAGCCCGCCACTTTGGAGCCGCCAGCGTCGCCTACCTCCACCCTGAGTCGCGTCGCCTTTGGTGGTCCCGCAAGCCCTAGAAACGGGTGCGAATTGAATGAGTTCGAGCCCCTAAAACTCCTCAATTCCAATACGATACAGGATGAGATTGGTATGGATCTAAAGCTGACTGAAATCTCTTTGATTTCCATGTTTCAATTTTTAATTTTGCTGAATGGATTAAAGGAAAATTGAGGGAGAAGGATTCAGCAATTTTCGCCGTCGAATTTGATGAAGGGCGGCTCTTGAACGGGGTGATAGAAATTAGGGTTTGTGATTGGTCAAAGTTATATATATATATATTATTTTTATATTATTTAATTTGAAAATTAGGGTTTTATTGCATTTGGATTCCAAATCAAATCCAACGACCGTCGCTCCTAGCTAATTACCCCTATTCCGAACACAATGGTATATGTTTCGCAAGATGATTCGGCTGTTTCGATCAGTTTTCGCTAAATTTAAAATATAAATCTATATATTCAATTTTAAATGTACATTTTAAATTACCAAGGCCACATACTGATTCATAAAATTCCAGAAAAATTATTTCTAGCTTCGTATTTACGATACGGTCCAAACGAAACCAATTTCGTCAAATTCTGAGGCCATTTGAAAAATGGTCATTTTCCAGTCGATCAAAATCAACTAAAACTGGTCAAACGAGTTTTCCTTTGCCACGCTCCCATATTGATTCGAAAAATTATGAAATTTGGAATCTAGCAATAACTTGACACTGCGGATCCAACAAAAGTGGTTTCGGCGAAATCCGAGGTCGTTTGCAAAATGTCAATTTTTCAGGGCCTGAATTCCATAGGGACTATTCAGAATTTTCAACTGGACATATCTTTTGATTCCCGCTATGAAATTTCGATTTTTCGGATTCGTTGGAAAGATATCATCGATTAGATCCTATGATTTTTGGTTTCACTAAAATCCGGATTGTTTTGCACCCGGTACATTCAATTGAAGTTTGAAATCGAATTATCGAACTACCGCGCCATTTTCAATTCTATTTATAATCATATATAATTATTTATATTCTAACAACGATCTATATAATATATACGTTTGAATTCCATTCAAAATAAATTTCTCGTTGATATTATTTAAAATAATTCATTTTAAATAATCAAAATTCGCTAAAATTGCCAAAATAAAAATTTTAAACTGGCCTAGATTTTCGGGTTGTTACAATCTCCCCCACTTAAAACTTTTCGTCGCCGAAAAGGAACAAAGTCGAAAGTGGTTTGATTAATCAACTCTACGTTCGATCTGGCTTCCATTCTCCAACTTTTCAGTTTCTGAGAATTTTCAAATTTTTTCAAAAATTTGAATAACACCCGGAATTTTCGAAAAATTTCGCCATAACCTCCCCTGCACCGGGAGTCACGGGAAATTCCCGAAATTGCCATATAGGCCTTCTGATCTCAAAAAGAAAAAGAAAAAGCCAAGCGGCTAGCCAATAGGCTCATAAAATCATCATCACCCAAACAAAACAGTAAATTATAGTAAACATGTACCTATTTGTCAGGCAAACAAATTTTATTCTCTGCTTTAGCCTCCTTGCTATGACTTGTTCAATGTAAGCACTTGTATGCCAGCAAATGTGACCAAATTTTCAATACAACTCATTATTTGATCAAATTGGCTATATGGTTAAAATTTCAATTAATCAAAACAGTAATCAAACAATACAACCATCAATCAATTAGTGAATTATCATTTCAAATGCATAACTTTGATATATAGTCACAAAATCAGATTTTTGATGCAAAATCACAACAATAAGCCCTATCTAATTTTGGTTCTCACACCAATCAATAGGAAATATATAGAAATCTCACTTTCGTCACTCGAATATAAACACTGATAATGTGATTACAATTATCAGTATCATCCCCGGGCGACTAGAGTGTGATTCTATATCTATCAAGTATATTAAAACTTCGAATACACGTGGATCAGACGTATACGCAAAATCTTTATATACTGCATTGTCCAAATCAATATAAATAAATAATCAAATACGAATAATTGATTTAAATTTTCAAAACAAAATTTGTTTTCACTTAAAAAAAATATACTCTTCACACTCGTTCTAGGATACTACTGATCCCATCTCTAACGAGTCATTCCCATTGGATATTACTAATCCAATTCTGATGAATTTTTCCGTATGGTTCTAAAGTGTCTTGTTCTCTGAGCTTTGTAAAGCAAAGCTCTGATACCAACTGTGAAAACCCGCAACTTCCCCGGTTGGGAAAGCGCGGATAATTCGAGAACAAGCCACAACAGAACGTAGACGAAAGAACATTTCATTGTTATTATACAACAATGCACCAGAATACAAGAATATACAGAGTATAAATGAATATTACACAGAAATATCAGAGATTTAATTTACATTTAAATACATCGCAGTGGAAAATAATACAATACACAACCGAAGGAGATATACGGATACAAAGCTTTTTGGATATCGTTCCAGCTGTAAACCAGGATCCTGTGAATATAAATCTGCAAAACCAAAACTACTAGCTGCCCGTGTCGAAAATAGGGGCACCCAGAGTTTAGGTTAAAACAATAAACTCCAGGTCAGTCATGTGACTGGTGTGAGAACTAAAACAGTTATTAATCTTTATTTTTAAAGTTAGGTAAATCAAGGGACCACGCCGTATAACACGGAACGAGTTTCCTCCCAAGAACACCAGTGCATATAAGTAAACAGCACAATGCTTTCCTAAAAATGAAGCTATTATAAGACCCACGTCCCATCACACAATGCAACGCAGCCGGAGGATAGGGTTTTCCCTTATAATAGCCAAACATGCTTAGTACGTTTAAAACAAATCATTTGATACTACTATAAGTGTATAGTGTCAAAACAATTTCAATCATAAATATCAATCATAGACGGCATGGGTACCATATATCATGTCGCCCTACTAGTTCTACAATTAAAACTGCAATACACGTATTGGAAATTGGATTTCCATCATGTGAACCAAGGCAAAGGGAATATCTTGTGCTTAATTCGAGACTCTCTAGCCTAAGCCTCGGGTTGCAGCCGCGACTGATCCCGGAACATCGGGGCCGACCACCCGTCGATGGTTAGTAATGCCGTAAACGATATGCTAGCCGGTTCTATGGAACCTCATAGTGATATAGGACCCATAAGCCTCTGTAACCATCGTTAACTGAGACGCCCCACTGGGCAATAAGTAATGATAAGCAACATCCACATAAGTAATGCCAGCCAGTTTAAGCACTGACACCACTTCTAACTAGAAACTAGCATATGTCCATTTCCCGGAGGTCCTCCCCGTTTTTGGTTCACACCGAGGTGTGAGGCTCGCGAATCAACGCTATACACAAAGCCATGCTATATTAAAGCTACGCTTTGATCATCATCCACCAAACTTTGCTTTTCAACAAAAGTCTGGATCACTGCATCTCAGCATGCCACACTATCAATCCATATTGTACCACTGATTTCTGCCAATATATAACCTCTGAGCTCGTATGTCTCAGAGAAGGGCGTTAAGCAAGAGAATAAATTCCCCGCCGCCAAACAGATATATATTCAGCAGAGATCAACGAATACAATATAAAGGAATACAATGTCAGACACACCATCCATTTACAAGTCCGTTCTAGGTCTGAACGAAACCGGAGGCACTTTCCTCGCATATCCATCCATCTCCAAGTACGTCTGGACGACCACCAACTGATTCCCTCATCTTGGGTGTACAGCCCAATCAAGATCATCAGTAATCACCCAAACGATGTGAAGACTTCCGGTCTTCGACCACCGTCTTCATCTTCGACATATCGTCGAATCGGTTATTCAGAATGGGTATAAACCCGGCCTTTCCGAACAACCCGCGTATATTAAAAACGAATGTTACACAAACACAACATACGCCTCATTCCAATTCAGTAGCTACTAACCGTAAATCAACAAGAGAACAATTTCCCAAATATTAACCCCAAAGGCTGAAACCAACATCAGATCAATACCCAGGAAACCATTCTTCTTAGCTAACCTACATTTAGTTTCTAAATTTCACGTTCTTAGGGAAAGGTTCCCATTAATTTTATCAAAGATAAATTCTTTAAAATTTATCCTTTAATCTTCCTTTGGATATCATTTCAAACCAAATTATGGTTTTCCAGACTAGTCGGGATTAGCGAACCACACCGAAGTAATTATTTATTTTATTTCCCAATCCCTGCCTATTCATCCCATGAAGCAAAACTGGTAACACTCCATATCTAACACCATGGTGTTATCGGTAAATTCAATTACCATTTCACGTTCAAATCTAATCAAAGATTTAACTATCGCCTGGAGAAAAACTGGTGGTACTCCATTCTCGATCTTTTCAATCTAATTAAAGATTCGTTAAAACTCCACTTAGTTTTAATCTTTAACTGGGTTAAAGAATCAGTGTCATTTTAAAACACGGTTCACTATAAACCCAAAATCACATTATATTTCAATCAAACCCTAACCATAAATTAGCAAGTGAGCAATTCCCTAAGTATTAACCCCGAAGGCTGAAACCAACATCAGATCAATACCCCAGAAACCATTCAACTTAACTAATCTCCAGTTAGTTTCTGATTTTCTTAACTCCTTTGGATCTAAGAACAGTATTATTGAAGATACCATTCACGACAACCCAAAATCACATTCTATTAATTATCGGGTTAAAGAACAAGTGTTATTTAAAACACTGTTAAAGATAAACCCAAAAATCAATATCAATTCAATTCCAATTAAATATTATTTAATTGGCGCACTTCGTTAAATCTAAATAAAAAGATTTAATTTTGTCCTCAGCTGGGTTTAAGAACAGCGTTAATGAAGACGCCATTCACAACAAACCCAAATCACATTTGATATTAAATACAAGGCCCTGAATAGAAAATATATCGGCTTATATTCAATATCAAATTCTACGACCAACAAATATCGTATTGGAAATAACGATATATATATCTATATCTTTCAAATTTCCATAACAACATCTGTATAATCACGAAATCCAACATCGAAATATTCCGAAGACAATTTCGATTCAAATCCATTCCAATGAAATCATTGGAACTTTTGGTTGTTTTCGAAACCATTCCAAATCAAATTTATTTATTTAAAAATAAATAGAATTTTAATTCTAGTTCAAAACTTGTTCATTCTGATAAAAATCTATTTTTATCTTTTCAAATATGGAGTTTTTCATCCCAATTTTTCCCAAATCATTTCCTATGATTTCACACAAATTATTACTATTTTTAATAATTTTATCAAGGCCCGTACAGTCGATTTCCTTCAACGGCCATCGAACTGCACTTACAGCGACCTTTTTCAAATTTCATTTGGATGTGTCTCCAAATCCAACCGTTAGATTTCAAATTTCTAATATTCGTTAGAAAGCTCTTTTCGATACGAACCCAACGGTTCCGGTTTTAGGAGAATCCGACGGTCGGATCTCCCGCAACATCAATTCGAAATCAATGGTCGAAATTCACGAACTGCCGCGACGCGGCGCGTTCTATTCAGGCCATTATATTATATATATTATATATAATATATATTTCGTCGATTCCTATTTAAAACGAATTATATAGATAGTTTTGAATTCGTTTCAAAAACATTTTCAACTTCCATTTCAATTCAAATCAAAATTAAATTTTGCTTTATAAATTCGTTTTAAAATTTATTTCTATTCAATTCAAATTTCAATTCAATTTGAATTCATTTCAAATTGATTTTACTTCTATTTTACTTCGTTTTCAATTCAATTTAATTCGAATTCGTTTTCTATTCAATTCAATTCAAATTGGTTTTCTTTTCAATTCAATTCGAATTCGTTTTCTATTCGATTCAATTCAAATTCGTTTTCTTTTCAATTCAATTCGAATTCGTTTTCTATTCGATTCAATTCAAATTCATTTTCTTTTCAATTCAATTCGAATTCGTTTTCTATTCGATTCAATTCAAATTCGTTTTCTTTTCAATTCAATTCGAATTCGTTTTCTATTCAATTCAAATTCGTTTTCTTTTCAATTCAATTCGAATTCGTTTTCTATTCGATTCAATTCAAATTGGTTTTCGATTCAATTCGATTCAAATTTCATTTCAAAATATTCGATTTCGAAATCACTTTTCAATATTCAATTTAAAATGAATAAAATCGATATAAATATCGTTCACGTCAAAATGGCGTCAATCTAATCAACACGGCTTCATATATTTCTATTTTCAAATATTTCTATTTCAAAATATTTCTATTTCAAATATTTCTATTATCAAAATGTTTCGTTCAACACATGACTAATCTCAACGGATGAGTACTGTCAACACGTGAACCTTTATTTTATATTGATAAAGATGTAAATTTTATTATTAAAATATTTCGTTCAACACATGACTAATCTCAACGGATGAGTACGGTCAACACATGAACCTTTATTTTATAATATTCTTTATTTTTCCGATTGGAATGAGGCCCAATCAATTACCATATAAAGTTAATTATATGGATTCCATACAAAAAATGTATATAATAGCAACGATAAATAATCAACCATCATCCAAAGTGCACTACACTGTATAAGCATCAAATATAGATATCTAACGCTTATAACAGCCTGTCAATCAATCGATCGACATACAACTAATCATTGGGATTAGTGTATACTGTATTTTATCCCAATACCCGTGTGGGGTTTCAAACAATCAAACACAGATTTTTATTTGTGCAGTTGGGCGATGTGTAAAATTTATCGTCCCAATCAATGTCAGTCAAATCAGTGTACATAAACAAACTGTCCGGTTTGTAAATGAATATTTATTTATTCACATTCACTATATTCATATTCACGTTAAAAATTATATTTTTAATGATAAAACATTTTATTTTAACATATGAATTTCTATTCAGTTCATTCTTTAAATAAAATGATATTTTTATTTTTCTAACTTATTTTAGAAAATTTCGGCGGCATAACGACACAATACTAGAAACAGGACGAGGCCTAGCCTTATCCCCGGTCTAGTGAAGGCCCACGCCATTCACACATCAATCAAATCCATTCATTTCACCAAACAATTCAATTCAAACCAAATAAACTAACCGACTACACATCCAAACAATTTAACAAACAAGCCATCCATGGTCTGTGGATGACGGGTGTCGGGTGCTACTAAGCACCGTCTGCATTCTAATATATATATATAACTAGAAAAAGGAAATTTGAGTGAGAAGTTCTCACCGATAGTTATCCAACCATCTCGACTCTTCTTTTGCAGAAGTCTTCGTCGTTCTCGCCTTTTTGTCACCTTCGTTGACCGTAGCCACTACATACATAAAAATCGAATTTTTACTTCGTTGTTCAATATATAAAAATCGAATTTTTACTTTGTTGTTCAATATATAAAAATCGAATTTTTACTTCGCTGTTCAATATATAAAAATCGAATTTTTACTTTGTTGTTCAATATATAAAAATCGAATTTTTACTTTGCTATTCAATATATAAAAATTGAATTTTTACTTTGTTGTTCAATATATAAAAATCGAGTTTTTTACTTTGCTATTCAATATATAAAAATCGAATTTTTTTCTTTGTTGTTCAATATATAAAAATCGAATTTTTTACTTTGCTATTCAATATATAAAAATCGAATTTTTACATCGCTCTACTTCTAATAAAGTTTATATTTTTATATCAAAGATATTTATATTCAAATCAATGAGGTTTATATTTTTCAATTCAAAGATATTTTTAAATCAAACAGATTTATATATTTTCAAAGAGGTGTTATTTTTATTTTCAAAAAGGTATTATTTTTCAACACAATGCTATTCATTTATTTATTTTCATTTCAAAACAATGATATTTATTTTCATTTCAAAACAATGATATTTATTTTCATTTCAAAACAATGATATTTATTTTTAAAACCAATGCTTTTTAGATTTTCAAAAACAATGATCTATATATAAAAATCCCAAATTTTTTGTTCTATGCTTTTTTTTCTATATATATATATATATTCCCTTTTGATTTCTATGTTATTTATTTTAAAACATATTTTAAAAACAATATTTATTTCAGTTTTAAAACAATTGATTTACATATATAAAAAAAATAAAAAATAAAAACTAAGAGAGGCTTACTGTGTTCGGTTCCAAGTTGCTCCACCATTAGGGTTGGAGTTTGCCATCGCCACCGACGTCGTGGAGGAGATCGGAGCCCGCCACTTTGGAGCCGCCAGCATCGCCTACCTCCACCCTGAGTCGCGTCGCCTTCGGTGGTCCCGCAAGCCCTAGAAACGGGTGCGAATTGAACGAGTTCGAGCCCCTGAAACTCCTCAATTCCAATACGATACAGGATGAGATTGGTATGGATCTAAAGCTGACTGAAATCTCTTTGATTTCCATGTTTCAATTTTTAATTTTGCTGAATGGATTAAAGGAAAATTGAGGGAGAAGGATTCAGCAATTTTCGCCGTCGAATTTGATGAAGGGCGGCTCCTGAACGGGGTGATAGAAATTAGGGTTTGTGATTGGTCAGAATTATATATATATATATATTATTTTTATATTATTTAATTTGAAAATTAGGGTTTTATTGCATTTGGATTCCAAATCAAACCCAACGACCGTCGCCCCTAGCTAATTACCCCTATTCCAAACACAATGGTGTATGTTTCGCAAGATGATTCGGCTGTTTCGATCAGTTTTCGCTAAATTTAAAATATAAATCTATATATTCAATTTTAAATGTACATTTTAAATTACCAAGGCCACATAATGAATCAGAAAATTCCAGAAAAATTATTTCTAGCTTCGTATTTACGATACGGTCCTAACGAAACCAATTTCGTCAAATTCTGAGGTCGTTTGAAAAATGGTCATTTTCCAGTCGATTAAAATCAACTGAAACTGGTCAAACGAGTTTTCCTTTGCCACGCTCCCATATTGATTCGAAAAATTATGAAATTTGGAATCTAGCAATAACTTGACACTGCGGATCCAACAAAAGTGGTTTTATCGAAATCCGAGGTCGTTTGCAAAATGTAAATTTTTCAGGGCCTGAATTCCATAGCGACTATTCAGAATTTTCAACTGGACATATCTTTTGATTCCCACTATGAAATTTTGATTTTCCGGATTCGTTGGAAAGATAACATCGATTAGATCCTATGATTTTTGGTTTCACTAAAATCCGGATTGTTTTGCACCCGGTACATTCAATTGAAGTTTGAAATCGAATTATCGAACTACCGCGCCATTTTCAATTCTATTTATAATCATATATAATTATTTATATTCTAACGACGATCTATATAATATATACGTTTGAATTCCATTCAAAATAAATTTCTCATCGATATTATTTAAAATAATTCATTTTAAATAATCAAAATTCGCTAAAATTGCCAAAATAAAAATTTTAAACTGGCCCAGATTTTCGGGTTGTTACACCCACTCACCTTATATCCTCCAATTTCTTAATTTTGAACCCTTTTAAGCTTATAATCCCCAAAATCTTATAAATCTGCAACTTAGAAAGGGGATAATTGTAGATCTATAGAAATGCAAGAAAAAAGGAAAAGAGTGAAGAATCTATCGTTGAGCATCAATTTGCATTCCTTTCCATTAGACTTGCTTGCCCACTTAATTTCATATGAATTGGATCTGATATATATGAATATATTTTTATTTTAGAATTTAGGTTTGGAAAGGGAGAAAAATGGCAGAGCTCCGCTGCCTCGGTAGCTTTATGGGGAAAAAGAATGAGGCTCTACCACTTTATTTATAGGGGTGGAAATGGCCTTGGACCGTCAGATCAGTTTTAAGTTATATCTGTCCATTCATATAAAATTTTATATGACAAAACCCTAGTCGTCACTGCCTGGCTCGACCAAGCGGCCACAGCCAACGGTGGACCGCCCCAATCGACCTAGCAGTGAGGTGGCTAGGCAATTATATAATACTATATATAATATTCCATTTTATTTATTCTCCGTTTTTTTCGTATTTCATTCGTAATTTCTTCATACGGACTCCGTTCGCGAAACTCAAAACCTGAAAGTTGACTAGAATTACGAGACGAACACAACTATTAAAGTTTCGTGGTCAAATTCCATTATTTGCAGAAATTCCTATTTTTTGTGCTTCTAATTAAATAACTATTTATTTTCAAAATTCCGGGTTGTTACATTCTTCCCCCTTTAAAAGGAATTTCGTCCCAAAATTCTGACAACTGTTATCCTATCCTACACAACCATGTGTATATGTGCATGATGTACTTAATGCATTTCAACCATAAAATATGCATGCAAGATGATTCTAAATTGGGCCCTCTATATGTATGCATTGAGATTTCAAAACACTTTCAAAAAGATGATGCAAAACATTCTAAATATACTGGTAGTTCTATATGAATGCAAAATTTGAAAATCCTTTTTTTTTTCATCCATAACCTTCACACAATTACGAATAAAAATGTAAAGAAACCAATTTTGCATCCAAACCCTACCATTCAAAACGTCATGCAATCTAATTGTTTCTTATTTAATTTCTCTTAAACCGAAAAAAGGAAATTGGAGCTAAGATTTTTACCATTTTCCCGGCTCACAACTTATCCAATTCCCGCCTTACAGTGGAATTTTCACCTCGTTTTCCCAAAATACTCCAAAAACTTTTACCTATAGACTATAAAGGAGGCTTAAAACAAGCTCTAAAACGTAAAGCGAGTTAATTAATAGCTCACACTCATCGTTGACAAGGTATGGAAACAGCGTTTCCAAGGCTAAAACAGCCTTTTCCTTGTTACCGTTAACGTTTTTATTGTAACAACCCAAATTTTAATAACGTGATAAGACAAGAATCAAGGCAGAATTAAATCATAAAATCTGAATCAGGAGAAAAGGGTTGCGCCATTGTGTTCGCCTCGAAAAAATACGCGAAATAGAATCCGAAATTTCGTAAATCGGAGTCCGTATGGCTGAGATATGGCCTTCGGAAGTTTCACGAAAAATCAGAATTCAAAACAGATTTCAAATTTCAGAAAATCGGGGGAGGCGGGAAAAATCCCGCCCAGACCAGGTCGACCAGGGGGTCGACCTGGGTGTCACCTGGGTGGGACCAGGTCGACTGGGGAGTCGACCCCAGGGTCGACCTGGGGGTCGACCTGCCTGGTCGGACCCAGGCAACCCGGTGCACCTGTTTTGCTGTTTGGCTCGGTTTTGGAGGCTTGTGACGATTTTTGAGGGCTTGGATCTATCCTAGGGTTAATCTAATGGCCTAAACTACTCCTAATCTCTATAAAAAGACCCTAAGCCTACCCTAAACCTCTCATAATTCACTCATGCCACGAAGTGCTACCCAAATGTCGAGTGATCATGGCCTCCATCTCCAACTCCAAGAGACTATGCATGCAAATCGGATCCGAATTGAAAGGTGCAATCTTGCTACACCAAATCGAGGCCAAATCAACGTTGCTATGGCGATTTCATGATGATTCTTTGACAAAGGAGCCACCTTTCTTCGTCAAAATGATGCATGATCCTTTCCTAAGCCTCGCTATGTAAGTTCTAGCTACTTCGAGATGTTAACGGTAGTTTAATCATGGCATGGAATAAAATGTGGTTAAACATGAATGCTATAACCTATGCGAGCCTAGTTTGCTCCTTTATCATGAACATATGACTTTGGGTTATGTTTTAGCGACTAAAGCATGCTATTCATGTTGCATTGGACTTAGTTTGCCATGCAAGATTGGACCTTTACTTGTAGTATGATAGCATGAACACTTAATGCCACTTTGACTTGTGAAATAGTTGCATAAATTGGACTTTGGGGGCTTATGCATGTAAATGAAACCAACTTATGATATCATGTTTATGTAAGGTCAAATCCCGTTATGATAATATGCAAGTTTGTGGCCAAATTTCCTATGATAATATGCAAGTTTGTGGCTAAATCCTTTATGACATTATGCATGCTTGTGGCCAATCCCCTTTTTTGTTATGCATGTTTGGAGCCAATCCCTTTTGTGGCATCGTGCATGTTTTGGGGTCTACATGTAGCCATAGTATACCTACTATGTTGACTTGCTTTTACTCAAGTGAAAAAATGATTTGGGGTACGATAGATAAACATGAGAATGACGCGAAAAACTTGACTTGAGGTTACATGTGAACACGACATGTAAGTTGAACCAAAATGGGGACATGACGCGTAGGGTAAACATGGGACTTGAAGCTAGACACGTATGGGTTGTAAGTGTAAAAAGACACTAGACCAAACATGAAAGTGGCCAACTCGAGGCTGGGTTGAGTTTGTAGCATAAATCTACCCGGACCCACCCGGCTTAACTAGTGGCTACAAACAATAGGATCCAATGTGAGAAGTTGGTCATGTCGCGCTTAAGACCCGAGGTTAGACTAGGTTGTGGTGTAAAACTATCCGGACCCGCCCGGCTTAACTAGTAACCACAACAAAGTCTAATGTGAGAGGTTGAGAGTGCATTAATTAAATTAATGCCACATGATAAGGTTAAGTAAATTTGACTAATGGCACTTAACCGATATGACATGAATGGGTAGGTTAAGTGGGACCGGGCTTGATTTCTTAATGACACTTAACCATACAAGACAATTAGGGGATGAGGTTAAGTAATTTACGCTTAACTAATCCGACTGGGTAATTAAATGGGGTTAAGTAATCCACACTTAACTAATCTAAACACGGTAAATTCGATGAGGTTAAGTAATCCATACTTAACTAACCTAACACGGTAATTAGATGGGCTTAAGTAACTTAGACTTAACTAATCTAAAACACGGTAATTAGATGGGGTTAAGTAATCTTCACGTAACTAATCTAAACACGGTAATTTGATGGGGTTAAGTTAAACACTTAACCAATCTAAACTTGGTAATTCAACGAGGTTAAGTAACCAATACTTAACCAACTTTACACGGTAATTTAATGGGGTTAAGTAACTTATACTTAACCAATTATACACGATGATTTGATGAGGTTAAGTAACCTATACTTAACCAATCTAATAGGTGGACCTGATAGGGTTAAGTCACAAGACTTTTAAAATTAGGCTTAACCATTGTAATACGATTAGTGGATGGGGTTAAGCTAACCCATACTTAACCAATCCGACTCGATAATCTGATGGGATTAAGATAATCTATGCTTAATCAATCTAACATGATAACCTGATAGGGTTAAGACAAATAAATACTTAACCAATTTGACTTGATAAGGTTAAGTCATGAGCTTCTTGGTACACTTAACCAACCTGTAGGGCTAAGCCTTGAACTTGAGTACTTAGCCAATCTTGACATGATTCGTAGGCGGGTTAAGTCATGAACTTGGATAACAACACTTAACCCATTTGACAAAACCCTAGCTCAGGGGACTAGGTTGGAAATCGTAGTTAACAAGGATACCGGAAAGAGGAGCTAAGTGGTAAACCTTAGTTAAGGGAAAGTAAGTAATAATTCTTAGCCAAGGACATGGGACTAGTTCATGAATAGATGAGTAACCCGGTACGGTAAGTCATCGCTTAAAACACGAGGGGGAGCAAATTATCTGACTTAGATAAGGGCTCCAACGAACTGGGTGACGAAGCGGTAGCTTCGGGGGACGTGAGGATACTCTTGGTATCCCTCTGTGAGGTGGCAGATGATCCATGAAACCCGGCCTCACAGGGGTTAAGGTCTGCGGTAGAAGAGCCAAGAGTATGCCTTGGTTGCTATTCGAGCGACCTAAAGACTGGGATAGAATAGCGTGGAGTCGACGATACTTGATTTTGCCCTGGATAGCATGTCGCCGACTACCTACCATCTTTAGTCAATCGTGTACGTACGGAAAGGCAGGGAACTCCCAACAGACCATATACTGGCTATCGAGTTATGGGTGAGGTTGGCTATCTGGAAGTGGGCATCGATGGGCCATAGTGTGGTTCTCATACATGATTTTTCTTGGATTTCCTTTCAGTAGTTGAGGGAGGGGTCACGTGGGACCATAGCCACGGGTACAAAAACAGACCTTGATATCTGCATCAGCAGACGACTTAAAGCTCCCGACCGAGTTCCGTATTTCTTGGTTTGCCCTGGCACGGAACTCAGATGGCACATTGAGGAACATGTGCGCCTAGACATGGAAAACGATTCACGATACATACGTGGGATAAAGGGCGCGGTTGACGGGTGGCATAATCCCTAGTGGCCCTAGGTGGCTGAACCCGAACCGAGACACGGAAACGTTCGTTAGGTAGCATAATCCCTAGTGGTCCTAGGTGGCATAAATCCTAAGTGAACGCGCGATAGTTCATGGTAGGGAAACATAACTAGATCAAGGGTAGCAGCCCAAAATAACCTCAAGGATAAAACGTTTACATGGGAAAGCCCGTATGGCCTACGGCAAAGGACTGAACTTATACATGGAAAGAAACATACGAGTTGGGAAAACCTACATATGCTATATATTAGGTTGACATGGACCATTACATGACATTGGGCAAGGGACATTCATAGTTAACACATGACGCGGGTTGGGATGCTAGTACGAGAGGTGCAGAGCAAATATACATGTTAGGACCATGAGAAATATGCATGATAAATACCGTGGGACGTTATACAGGATAGATACCTTGGGATATTGTACTTGATAGAAACCGGACGATGTGATACCTTGACTATCATGACACCGTAGTTTATCATGATATCTTAGTTTACCTTGCTACAGTAGTTCAGCATATTTTAGTTTATCTATCTTGTAGTCATCTTTATGTTTACTTTCACTTTATGCATGGCATGTTACCTTTACCTGTTTTTATACTGGAAGTAGATAGGACTTACCAGTCTTTATGACTGACCCCGTTTTATTTCGCCTCTTTGTCTTCCGTTTCCCCCCCCCCCAGGTTTCAGGGAGGAAACAATGTTATCTAGTTCGGATTTCTTCGGCTTGAAGGTCATCATGCATGGCTTGGACTTTTCTTGGCTATGGCTACCTTACTGTTTTATTTGGGGGAATAATTTATGAAAAGGTTTTATGCTTCTTTACTATTGCAAGACAGGTTTTGATGTATTCTGATGTAAAAGGCTTTAGACCTTATTTTATAAGGTAATAGAATTTGTTTTACTTCCACTGTTTTATATATATGTTCTGTCTTGTAATATTTCTGTGCATGTTTACCTCGATAATGCTTCACCAAACCTAGTGCATTCCCTTTGTGAGTGACCCTAGCGGAGGTGGGGTGTTACATTTGGTATCAGAGCAGAAGGTTACCAGACTGGGCAAAAGTTTTTAAAACCTTCTGAAAACTATTTGAAAAACCGTTTACAAAGAAGCATTTTTCAAGAAAAGTTTGTTTTAAAAAGGCTATTCCCCAAATGCCATTAGCATTATCCTTTAATTCCTTGATTGAATCTCCTTTCCTTTCTTTCCTCCATCTGTGGTCACAGTAGTTCTAACTGTGACTAATCTTTGTCTAGCCACGTAGGTGTTTCCCGTACGATGGAGGTGGTCCTCGAGAGACCTGTTGCCGTGGTACAAGGAAGGATAACAAGAGTAAGGATAAAGGACGCGAGCTTAAGGATAAGCAACTGTTGCTATGGCTTAGTCCATCAAGGAGGACAAGGACAAGATCATCGGAGAGGGCAATTGTACGCCCCCATTTCTAGGGTACCTAAAAGAAATGGTACCGTTTCTGGTAAAGGTTTAGTCGTTCTTTTCTATCATCCCGTCCAGACTTTGTCTTGAGCATCGTATCATTTAAGTCTGCTTGGATAGTTGAGTCTCTGCACCTTAGTACTAGCATGGTAAAGGATCCCAGTTTTGTCCCAAAATCTGGTTGGAGAGTCGGTCCATTTATTCATGACTTGTTGGATTTGAGAACGTCTATGCCAAGTGTTGAGATTAGAAGTAATACTTCTATTGTTGAGCCATGGATGGATTCTAGGGGTAAAGTGGTTATCCAGTAAGGGATACCATTCTCGGTTCTGAAAAGAGGGTAGTCAGACTCTTGGCTTGCTTTGGTAATACCTTCGAAGTCTCGTGTAACCTTTTGGGTTCTGTCATTGTTAGTTACCTAGAATCTCTTATCGGAAATCTCTGATCCAATCAAGTAACGTCCGCCAATAAGACGGATGTTTCATTCCGCTTGAGCATGGGTTATAGGAATCACCCTAGTAAGTGCACGTGGTAACATGGATTGGCATCGGTAAACGTGATCCAGAATTCACTAGCGAATTTTGGAGAGCTTGCATGAGTACGCAGATATGTTTGAACCGAGCATACTAGGGAAAGAATAAGTGAAAGTGAAACGAGAAGCGACAGTGAAATGAGTTCCAACTCATACCTTGGAAATAGGAATCAAGGAACTACGAAATCATGAAGTCAAAGGCAGTCAAGGCACACTGGAATTAAGCTCAAGGAAATGCGGGTTAGATGCGCGCATCGTGTCTCTTTGTAAGAGTATATCGTTGGTCCCTGGTTTTCCTGTAGAGCTTGCTTGCACGCTATCGCTGGTGGATATCCTCTCGGTCCTGTTTCTGTTACAAACCCAGTAAGGAGTTTGTCTTGTTTATCTTCTAGATCTTATCTTGGGAACCTTAGATAGAACTCTATGGATGTAAACATGTATCTGAAACATGTTACGATTGATATGGTTGCAAATAGTTGCAAATGGTTGCTCGTGGATGCGCGAATACACATTAGATACTAGATTGACGCGGTCACATTTCACGTTGCATATGCACGAGTATTTATACTTGTTTATGGATGAAATTGAATGTGTTATCATGCGGATGTTGCATATGAATGAATGTTTGTGCACGCATATAGTACTTATATGACTAGGACTATTTGCATACATGTTGGACTCATTGCACTAAACATATTTTGCATTAGAAAGATCATTCAGGCCTGATCATTAGCATTAGCTAAGGAGCATATACACACACGTTTTGCATATGTTCATATGGCATTAGAAACCGTTTAAGGACAATGGTTGCCTGTGGATGATGTTTTCAGTAGATGGATGATGGATGGTAGGAAACGTTCTTCCTAACTTGGAGATTTCGGGGACGAAATCCTTAAAGGAGGGTAGAATGTAACAACCCAAATTTTAATAACGTGATAAGACAAGAATCAAGGTAGAATTAAATCATAAAATCTGAATCAGGAGAAACGGGTTGCGCCATTGTGTTCGTCTCGAAAAAATACGCGAAATAGAGTCCGAAATTTCGTAAATTTGAGTCCGTATGGCTGAGATATGGCCCTCGGAAGTTTCACGAAAAATCAGAATTCAAAATAGATTTCAAATTTCAGAAAATCGGGGTAGGCGGGAAAAATCCCGCCCAGACCAGGTCGACCAGGGGGTCGACCTGGGTGTCGACCTGGGTGGGACCAGGTCGACTGGGGAGTCGACCCCAGGGTCGACCTGGGGGTCGACCTGCCTGGTCGGACCAAGGCAACCTGGTGCACCTGTTTTGCTGTTTGGCTCGGTTTTGGAGGCTTGTGACGATTTTTGAGGGCTTGGATCTATCCTAGGGTTAATCTAACGGCCTAAACTACTCCTAATCTCTATAAAAAGACCCTAAGCCTACCCTAAACCTCTCATAATTCACTCATGCCACGAAGTGCTGCCCAAATGTCGAGTGATCATGGCCTCCATCTCCAACTCCAAGAGACTATGCATGCAAATCGGATCCGAATTGAAAGGTGCAAGCTTGCTACACCAAATCGAGGCCAAATCAACATTGCTATGGCGATTTCATGACGATTCTTCGACAAAGCAGCCACCTTTCTTCGTCAAAATGATGAATGATCCTTTCCTAAGCCTCGCTATGTAAGTTCTAGCTACTTCGAGATGTTAACGGTAGTTTAATCATGGCATGGAATAAAATGTGGTTAAACATGAATGCTATAACCTATGCGAGCCTAGTTTGCTCCTTTATCCTGAACATATGACTTTGGGTTATGTTTTAGCGACTAAACCATGCTATTCATGTTGCATTGGACTTAGTTTGCCATGCAAGATTGGACATTTACTTGTAGTATGATAGCATGAACACTTAGAGCCACTTTGACTTGTGAAATAGTTGCATAAATTGGACTTTGGGGGCTTATGCATGTAAATAAAACCAACTTATGATATCATGTTTATGTAAGGTCAAATCCCATTATGATAATATGCAAGTTTGTGGCCAAATTTCCTATGATAATATGCAAGTTTGTGGCTAAATCCTCTATGACATTATGCATGCTTGTGGCCAATCCCCTTTTTTGTTATGCATGTTTGGAGCCAATCCCTTTTGTGGCATCGTGTATGTTTTGGGGTCTACATGTAGCCATAGTATACCTACTATGTTGACTCGCTTTTACTCAAGTGAAAACACGATTTTGGGTAGGATAGACAAACATGAGAATGACGCGAAAAACTTGACTTGAGGTTACATGTGAACACGACATGTAAGTTGAACCAAAATGGGGACATGACGCGTAGGGTAAACATGGGACTTGAAGCTAGACACGTATGGGTTGTACGTGTAAAAAGACACTAGACCAAACATGAAAGTGGCTAACTCGAGGTTGGGTTGAGTTTGTAGCATAAATCTACCCGGACCCACCCGGCTTAACTAGTGGCTACAAACAATAGGATCCAATGTGAGAAGTTGGTCATGTCGCGCTTAAGACCCGAGGTTAGACTAGGTTGTGGTGTAAAACTACCCATACCCGCCCGGCTTAATTAGTAACAACAACAAAGTCTAATGTGAGAGGTTGAGAGTGCATTAATTAAATTAATGCCACATGATAAGGTTAAGTAAATTTGACTAATGGCACTTAACCGATATGACATGAATGGGTAGGTTAAGTGGGACCGGGCTTGATTTCTTAATGACACTTAACCATAAAAGACAATTAGGGGATGAGGTTAAGTAATTTACGCTTAACTAATCCGACTGGGTAATTAGATGGGGTTAAGTAATCCACGCTTAACTAATCTAAACACGGTAAATTCGATGAGGTTAAGTAATCCATACTTAACTAACCTAACACGGTAATTAGATGGTCTTAAGTAACTTAGACTTAACTAATCTAAAACACGGTAATTAGATGGGGTTAAGTAATCTTCACGTAACTAATCTAAACACGGTAATTTGATGGGGTTAAGTTAAACACTTAACCAATCTAAACTTGGTAATTCAATGAGGTTAAGTAACCAATACTTAACCAACTTAACACGGTAATTTAATGGGGTTAAGTAACTTATACTTAACCAATTATACACGATGATTTGATGAGGTTAAGTAACCTATACTTAACCAATCTAATAGGTGGACCTGATAGGGTTAAGTCACAAGACTTTTAAAATTAGGCTTAACCATTGTAATACGATTAGTGGATGGGGTTAAGCTAACCCATACTTAGCCAATCCGACTCGATAATCTGATGGGATTAAGATAATCTATGCTTAATCAATCTAACATGATAACCTGATAGGGTTAAGACAAATAAATACTTAACCAATTTGACATGATAAGGTTAAGTCATGAGCTTCTTGGTACACTTAACCAACCTGTAGGGCTAAGCCTTGAACTTGAGTACTTAGCCAATCTTGACATGATTCGTAGGCGGGTTAAGTCATGAACTTGGATAACAACACTTAACCCATTTGACAAAACCCTAGCTCAGGGGACTAGGATGGAAATCGTAGTTAACAAGGATAGCGGAAAGAGGAGCTAAGTGGTAAACCTTAGTTAAGGGTAACTAAGTAATAATTCTTAGCCAAGGACATGGGACTAGTTCATGAATAGATGAGTAACCCGGTACAGTAGGTCATCGCTTAAAACACGAGGGGGAGCAAATTATCTGACTTAGATAAGGGCTCCAACGAACTGGGTGACGAAGCGGTAGCTTCGGGGGACGTGAGGGTACTCTTGGTATCCCTCTGTGAGGTGGCAGATGGTCCATGAAACCTGGCCTCACAGGGGTTAAGGTCTGCGGTAGAAGAGCCAAGAGTATGCCTTGGTTGCTATTCGAGCGACCTAAAGACTGTGATGGATTAGCGTGGAGTCGACGATACTTGATTTTGCCCTGGATAGCATGTCGCCGACTACCTACCATATTTAGTCAATCGTGTACGTACGGAAAGGCAGGGAACTCCCAACAGACCATATACTGGCTATCGAGTTATGGGTGAGGTTGGCTATTTGGAAGTGGGCATCGATGGGCCATAGTGTAGTTCTCATACATGATTTTTCTTGGATTTCCTTTCAGTAGTTGAGGGAGGGGTCACGTGGGACCATAGCCACGGGTACAAAAACAGACCTTGATATCTGCATCAGTAGACGACTTAAAGCTCCCGACCGAGTTCCGTATTTCTTGGTTTGCCCTGGCACGGAACTCGGATGGAACATTGAGGAACATGTGCGCCAAGACATGGAAAACGATTCACGATACATACGTGGGATAAAGGGCGCGGTTGACGGGTGGCATAATCCCTAGTGGCCCTAGGTGGCTGAACCCAAACCGAGACACGGAAATGTTCGTTAGGTAGCATAATCCCTAGTGGTCCTAGGTGGCATAAATCCTAAGTGAACGCGCGATAGTTCATGGTAGGGAAACATAACTAGATCAAGGGTAGCAGTCCAAAATAACCTCAAGGATAAAATGTTTACATGGGAAAGCCCGTATGGCCTACGGCAAAGGACTGAACTTATACATGGAAAGAAACATACGAGTTGGGAAAACCTACATATGCTATATATTAGGTTGACATGGACCATTACATGACATTGGGCAAGGGACATTCATAGTTAACACATGATGCGGGTTGGGATACTAGTACGAGAGGTGCAGAGCAAATATACATGTTAGGACCATGAGAAATATGCATGATAGATACTGTGGGACGTTATACAGGATAGATACCTTTGGATATTGTACTTGATAGAAACCGGACGATGTGATACCCTGACTTATCATGACACCGTAGTTTATCATGATATCTTAGTTTACCTTGCTACAGTAGTTCAGCCTGTTTTAGTTTATCTATCTTGTAGTCATCCTTATGTTTACTTTCACTTTATGCATGTCATGTTACCTTTACCTCTTTTTATACTGGAAGCAGATAGGACTTACCGGTCTTTATGACTGACCCCGTTTTATTTCGCCTCTTTGTCTTCCGTTTCCCCCCCAGGTTTCAGGGAGGAAACAATGTTATCTAGTTCGGATTTCTTCTGCTTGAAGGTCATCATGCATGGCTTGGACTTTTCTTGGCTATGGCTACCTTACTGTTTTATTTGGGGGAATAATTTATGAAAATGTTTTATGCTTCTTTACTATTGCAAGACAGGTTTTGATGTATTCTGATGTAAAAGGCTTTAGACCTTATTTTATAAGGTAATGAAATTTGTTTTACTTCCACTGTTTTATATATATGTTCTATCTTGTAATATTTCTGTGCATGTTTACCTCGATAATGCTTCACCAAACCTAGTGCATTCCCTTTGTGAGTGACCCTAGCGGAGGTGGGGTGTTACATTTGGTATCAGAGCAGAAGGTTACCAGACTGGGCAAAAGTTTTTAAAACCTTCTGAAAACTATTTGAAAAACCGTTTACAAAGAAGAATTTTTCAAGAAAAGTTTGTTTTAAAAAGGCTATTCCCCAAATGCCATTAGCATTATCCTTTGATTCCTTGATTGAATCTCCTTTCCTTTCTTTCCTCCATCTGTGGTCACAGTAGTTCTAACTATGACTAATCTTTGTCTAGCCACGTAGGTGTTTCCCATACGATGGAGGTGGTCCTCGAGAGACTTGTTGTCGTGGTACAAGGAAGGATAACAAGAGTAAGGATAAAGGACGCGAGCTTAAGGATAAGCAACTATTGCTATGGCTTAGTCCATCAAGGAGGACAAGGACAAGATCATCGGAGAGGGCAATTGTACGCCCCCATTTCTAGGGTACCTAAAAGAAATGGTACCGTTTCTGGTAAAGGTTTAGTCGTTCTTTTCTATCATCCCGTCCAGACTTTGTCTTGATCATCGTATCATTTAAGTCTGCTTGGATAGTTGAGTCTCTGCACCTTTGTACTAGCATGGTAGAGGATCCCAGTTTTGTCCCAAAATCTGGTTGGAGAGTCGGTCCATTTATTCATGATTTGTTGGATTTGAGAACATCTATGCCAAGTGTTGAGATTAGAAGTAATACTTCTATTGTTGAGCCATGGATGGATTCTAGGGGTAAAGTGGTTATCCAGTAAGGGATACCATTCTCGGTTCTGAAAAGAGGGTAGTCAGACTCTTGGCTTGCTTTGGTAATACCTTCGAAGTCTCGTGTAACCTTTTGGGTTCTGTCATTGTTAGTTACCTAGAATCTCTTATCGGAAATCTCTGATCCAATCGAGTAACGTCCGCCAATAAGACGGATGGTTCATTCCGCTTGAGCATGGGTTATAGGAATCACCCTAGTAAGTGCACGTGGTAACATAGATTGGCATCGGTAAACCTTATCCAGAATTCACAAGGGAATTTTGGAGAGCTTGCATGAGTATGCAGATATGTTTGAACCGAGCATACTAGGGAAAGAATAAGTGAAAGTGAAACGAGAAGCGACAGTGAAATGAGTTCCAACTCATACCTTAGAAATAGGAATCAAGCAACTACGAAATCATGAAGTCAAAGGCAGTCAAGGCACACTGGAATTAAGCTCAAGGAAATGCGGCTTAGACGCGCGCATCGTGTCTCTTTGTAAAAGTATATCGTTGGTCCCTGGTTTTCCTGTAGAGCTTGCTTGCACGCTATCGCTGGTGGATATCCTCTCGGTCCTGTTTCTGTTACAAACCCAGTAAGGAGTTCGTCTTGTTTATCTCCTAGATCTTATCTTGGGAACCTTAGATAGAACTCTATGGATGTAAACATGTATTTGAAACATGTTATGATTGATATGGTTGCAAATGGTTGCAAGTGGTTGCTCGTGGATGCGCGAATACACATTAGATACTAGATTGACGCGGTCACATTTCACGTTGCATATGCACGAGTATTTATACTTGTTTATGGATGAAATTGAATGTGTTATCATGCGGATGTTGCATATGAATGAATGTTTGTGCATGCATATAGTACTTATATGACTAGGACTATTTGCATACATGTTGGACTCATGGCACTAAACATATTTTGCATTAGAAAGATCATTCAGGCCTGATCATTAGCATTAGCTAAGGAGCATATACACACACGTTTTTCATATGTTCATATGGCATTAGAAATCGTCTAAGGACAGTGGTTGCCTATGGATGATGTTTTGAGTAGATGGATGATGGATGGTAGGATACGTTCTTCCTAACTTGGAGATTTCGGGGACGAAATCCTTAAAGGAGGGGAGAATGTAACAACCCAAATTTTAATAACGTGATAAGACAAGAATCAAGGCAGAATTAAATCATAAAATCTGAATCAGGAGAAACGGGTTACGCCATTGCGTTCGTCTCGAAAAAATACGCGAAATAGAGTCCGAAATTTCGTAAACCAGAGTCCGTATGGCTGAGATATGGCCTTCGGAAGTTTCACGAAAAATCAGAATTCAAAACAGATTTCAAATTTCAGAAAATCGGGGTAGGCGGGAAAAATCCCGCCCAGACCAGGTCGACCAGGGGGTCGACCTGGGTGTCGACCTGGGTGGGACCAGGTCGACTAGGGAGTCGACCCCAGGGTCGACCTGGGGGTCGACGTGCCTGGTCGGACCCAGGCAACCTGGTGCACCAGTTTTGCTGTTTGGCTCGGTTTTGGAGGCTTGTGACGATTTTTGAGGGCTTGGATCTATCCTAGGGTTAATCTAATGGCCTAAACTACTCCTAACCTCTATAAAAAGACCCTAAGCCTACCCTAAACCTCTCATAATTCACTCATGCCACGAAGTGCTGCCCAAATGTCGAGTGATCATGGCCTCCATCTCCAACTCCAAGAGACTATGCATGCAAATCGGATCCGAATTGAAAGGTGCAAGCTTGCTACACCAAATCGAGGCCAAATCAACATTGCTATGGCGATTTCATGGCGATTCTTCGACAAAGGAGCCACCTTTCTTCGTCAAAATGATGCATGATCCTTTCCTAAGCCTCGCTATGTAAGTTCTAGCTACTTCGAGATGTTAACGGTAGTTTAATCATGGCATGGAATAAAATGTGGTTAAACATGAATGTTATAACCTATGCGAGCCTAGTTTGCTCCTTTATCATCAACATATGACTTTGGGTTATGTTTTAGCGACTAAACCAGGCTATTAATGTTGCATTGGACTTAGTTTGCCATGCAAGATTGGACCTTTACTTGTAGTATGATAGCATGAACACTTAGAGCCACTTTGACTTGTGAAATAGTTGCATAAATTGGACTTTGGGGGCTTATGCATGTAAATGAAACCAACTTATGATATCATGTTTATGTAAGGTCAAATCCCATTATGATAATATGCAAGTTTGTGGCCAAATTTCCTATGATAATATGCAAGTTTGTGGCTAAATCCTTTATGACATTATGCATGCTTGTGGCCAATCCCCTTTTTTGTTATGCATGTTTGGAGCCAATCCCTTTTGTGGCATCGTGCATGTTTTGGGGTCTACATGTAGCCATAGTATACCTACTATGTTGACTCGCTTTTACTCAAGTGAAAACACGATTTGGGGTAGGATAGACAAACATGAGAATGACGCGAAAAACTTGACTTGAGGTTACATGTGAACACGACATGTAAGTTGAACCAAAATGGGGACATGACGCGTAGGGTAAACATGGGACTTGAAGCTAGACACGTATGGGTTGTAAGTGTAAAAAGACACTAGACCAAACATGAAAGTGGCCAACTCGAGGTTGGGTTGAGTATGTAGCATAAATCTACCCGGACCCACCCGGCTTAACTAGTGGCTACAAACAATAGGATCCAATGTGAGAAGTTGGTCATGTCGCGCTTAAGACCCGAGGTTAGACTAGGTTGTGGTGTAAAACTACCCGGACCCGCCCGGCTTAACTAGTAACCACAACAAAGTCTAATTTGAGAGGTTGAGAGTGCATTAATTAAATTAATGCCACATGATAAGGTTAAGTAAATTTGACTAATGGCACTTAACCGATATGACATGAATGGGTAGGTTAAGTGGGACCGGGCTTGATTTCTTAATGACACTTAACCATAAAAGACAATTAGGGGATGAGGTTAAGTAATTTACGCTTAACTAATCCGACTGGGTAATTAGATGGGGTTAAGTAATCCACGCTTAACTAATCTAAACACGGTAAATTCGATGAGGTTAAGTAATCCATACTTAACTAACCTAACACGGTAATTAGATGGGGTTAAGTAACTTAGACTTAACTAATCTAAAACATGGTAATTAGATGGGGTTAAGTAATCTTCACTTAACTAATCTAAACACGGTAATTTGATGGGGTTAAGTTAAACACTTAACCAATCTAAACTTGGTAATTCAATGAGGTTAAGTAACCAATACTTAACCAACTTAACACGGTAATTTAATGGGGTTAAGTAACTTATACTTAACCAATTATACACGATGATTTGATGAGGTTAAGTAACCTATACTTAACCAATCTAATAGGTGGACCTGATAGGGTTAAGTCACAAGACTTTTAAAATTAGGCTTAACCATTGTAATACGATTAGTGGATGGGGTTAAGCTAACCCATACTTAACCAATCCGACTCGATAATCTGATGGGATTGAGATAATCTATGCTTAATCAATCTAACATGATAACCTGATAGGGTTAAGACAAATAAATACTTAACCAATTTGACTAGATAAGGTTAAGTCATGAGCTTCTTGGTACACTTAACCAACCTGTAGGGCTAAGCCTTTAACTTGAGTACTTAGCCAATCTTGACATGATTCGTAGGCGGGTTAAGTCATGAACTTGGATAACAACACTTAACCCATTTGACAAAACCCTAGCTCAGGGGACTAGGTTGGAAATCGTAGTTAACAAGGATAGCGGAAAGAGGAGCTAAGTGGTAAACCTTAGTTAAGGGTAACTAAGTAATAACTCTTAGCCAAGGACATGGGACTAGTTCATGAATAGATGAGTAACCCGGTACGGTAGGTCATCGCTTAAAACACGAGGGGAAGCAAATTATCTGACTTAGATAAGGGCTCCAACGAACTGGGTGACGAAGCGGTAGCTTCGGGGGACGTGAGGGTACTCTTGGTATCCCTCTGTGAGGTGGCAGATGGTCCATGAAACCCGGCCTCACACGGGTTAAGGTCTGCGGTAGAAGAGCCAAGAGTATGCCTTGGTTGCTATTCGAGCGACCTAAAGACTGGGATGGATTAGCGTGGAGTCGACGATACTTGATTTTGCCCTGGATAGCATGTCGCCGACTACCTACCATCTTTAGTCAATCATGTACGTACGGAAAGGCAGCGAACTCCCAACAGACCATATACTGGCTATCGAGTTATGGGTGAGGTTGGCTATCTGGAAGTGGGCATCGATGGGCCATAGTGTAGTTCTCATACATGATTTTTCTTGGATTTCCTTTCAGTGGTTGAGGGAGGGGTCACGTGGGACCATAGCCACGGGTACAAAAACAGATCTTGATATCTGCATCAGCAGACGACTTAAAGCTCCCGACCGAGTTCCGTATTTCTTGGTTTGCCCTGGCACGGAACTCGGATGGCACGTTGAGGAACATGTGCGCCTAGATATGGAAAACGATTCACGATACATACGTAGGATAAAGGGCGCGGTTGACGGGTGGCATAATCCCTAGTGGCCCTAGGTGGCTGAACCCAAACCGAGACACGGAAACATTCGTTAGGTAGCATAATCCCTAGTGGTCCTAGGTGGCATAAATCCTAAGTGAACGCGCGATAGTTAATGGTTGGGAAACATAACTAGATCAAGGGTAGCAGTCCAAAATAACCTCAAGGATAAAACGTTTACATTGGAAAGGCCGTATGGCCTACGGCAAAGGACTGAACTTATACATGGAAAGAAACATACGAGTTGGGAAAACCTACATATGATATATATTAGGTTGACATGGACCATTACATGACATTGGGCAAGGGACATTCATAGTTAACACATGACGCGGGTTGGGATACTAGTACGAGAGGTGCAGAGCAAATATACATGTTAGGACCATGAGAAATATGCATGATAGATACCGTGGGACGTTATACAGGATAGATACCTTGGGATATTGTACTTGATAGAAACTGGACGATGTGATACCTTGACTTATCATGACACCGTAGTTTATCATGATATCTTAGTTTACCTTGCTACAGTAGTTCAGCCTGTTTTAGTTTATCTATCTTGTAGTCATCCTTATGTTTACTTTCAGTTTATGCATGTCATGTTACCTTTACCTGTTTTTATACTGGAAGTAGATAGGACTTACCAGTCTTTATGACTGACCCCATTTTATTTCGCCTCTTTGTCTTCCGTTTCCCCCCCCAGGTTTCAGGGAGGAAACAATGTTATCTAGTTCGGATTTCTTCTGCTTGAAGGTCATCATGCATGGCTTGGACTTTTCTTGGCTATGGCTACCTTACTGTTTTATTTGGGGGAATAATTTATGAAAAGGTTTTATGCTTCTTTACTATTGCAAGACAGGTTTTGATGTATTCTGATGTAAAAGGCTTTAGACCTTATTTTATAAGGTAATGAAATTTGTTTTACTTCCACTGTTTTATATATATGTTTTGTCTTGTAATATTTCTGTGCATGTTTACCTCGATAATGCTTCACCAAACCTAGTGCATTCCCTTTGTGAGTGACCCTAGCGGAGGTGGGGTGTTACATTTATCGTATCGTCAATCCTATTAGACTGCTAAAATGCGCGCACAAAGCATCCAAAAATCTTCCTTACACCGTTCATGTGACCAAAAATCGAAATTTTTCATAAACATAAATTTTCACTTAAAGACTTGTCATGTTTATTTTGAAAATTTCCTTCCAAAACCGTTTCACTTTCCTATAAAATAAGAAAATGATAGAAAAATGTTTTCCTTTTCAAACAGCGTTTTCCAAAAACTTTTAAATATGTATTTTGCGGAAAATTAAACGATTCAAGTCATAGGTTAGCGAAAAAGGAAGTCAGTCACGCCAAAATGCGAAAACTGATATCATACACAAAAAGATCAAAAATAAATTTTAGCTTCTAACAAGGAACGTGGTTTATATATTTATATACCCATGACGAAAACAATGCTAAACCGGTCCTTTGCTAAAATTTATCCAACATAGAATTCTATTTTTTCCAGCCCTTGGACAATTGTTAGTTCAGATATGAAAAATGAGATTTCATTCAAACAGACATGCATGAATGACATAAACATTTCCAAACATAGAAATCTCATTAACATAAGTCGTGTGATTTAAACAACACTAACAGTTACAAGCACAAATCATTACAAAGTTAGAATTCGATGTTGGAAAGGGATAACAACAAAACAACACCAAAACTCCCAAAACAATAGTTATAAACAACGGGATGCCTTGCTCCCCGGCTAGAGCTCATACCAATTTTTATGATCTTTGATTAACCATATCACGGTAGCAAAATGCTCAACCTCTTATTACCAACACTGCTGGTGTTGTTGGAGGTTCCCACATCACCATCTCTTATAAGAGAGAATTTATGATGAGAAAAGAGACCTACCACAAAACTGCTTCTCATGGAAACCCACTATAATGACCCGCATTGGCAGAGGTATTATGATTAATTTATTTAATTATATAAGTGGTGGGATAGTGAATTAAATGGTCGGGGAATTTAATAATGATGAATATTTAATTTAAAATAATAAATTAAATAATACATTAAATTCTGAAATAATCAGAATTGGATGAAATGGCGATATGGTGTGAACCGGATCATCTGTGATATTTAATTCAGCTTGGAATTTAATTTGAATAACGAATATATTATTTGAACGACAGTTTGAACGTATAATTATATTATAATTAAAATCGAGCTTGAAATGGCGCTGCAGTTCGTAAATTGGCGATTCGAACTTCAACCGAATGTACAGGATTCGTTTTAAACCGGATTTCTGTGAAACAAGAAACGTGTGGAGCTGGTGGAGTATATCTTTCTAGTGGAAGAGGAAAATCGGGATTTCGTTGTGTAGATTTTGATTTATGTCCAAATCAAATATTCAGAAAAACAGCGGTATATTCGTTCGTGGCCATAACGATTATTCAAATATATTTGAATATCGGGTGTGAATTTAGACAGGGTTCTTTTGGGAAGTAATGATAATTTAATTTTTAGAATTTTACTGTAATTTTTAATTAATTAAATATGCGACCTTTTTATTGGGAGTATTTTGCACCCTGTAATTAACATTTTTGAAGTTTCACAATATGAGTTAACCTACCGATATTTTTATATTTTTGGGATCACGGCACATTACTCGATTAGTTGATATTTTCATATCAGTCCGTGAACAAATAGAGTTTCGCATAATGGGGTACTCTCAAATGTTAATAAATATCCTAACTATTGTGTGAACCGAAACAATGCCACCGCCTCAAAACAATTGAATGGCTAAAAATGTAGCCACCATCTTCACGGTTAAGTTTTAAAAATAAAATATATATAAAAACCTCCCTATAAAATATTTAATCCTTCCTAACCTAAAACCATTCTACACAGTCAAAACTAAAAACCAGCCGCTGTTTTCATTTCCTCTCCTTCAAACGCGAGATCCAGCTCGTGAAAAATCAAATAGAAAACCAAAACAATGCAAGAGAAAAATTAATAAATTGACAGACCAATCTGTTTGGATTCTCCGAGCTCCTCTACATTCTCGTGTGCATTTTTTGGAGATCGACATTTTTTTTCTTATCGCGGGTTCGAGATCGAGGTAGGGAGGACTGCCTGACTTAGACGAGCAGTTCATCAGTGTCCGATCGTCGGTCAGGAGACTGGAATGGCGAGACAGATTTATGAAGTCAGAAATGATCATGAGGCTACTGCGGTCTGTGGGTTTCACTTGGAAGGATGAGATGGGCGTCAACGGGAAGAGGAGGTCAGGGCGCAGGTGTGGTGATAGCGGGTGGTACTCCGGTGGCCTGAGTTTGGAGGCAGCAGTGGATGTTCACAGCGGAGGAGGTATCGATTGTGTCTGATGGAGTGCGGACCTACAACAAAGCGTGGTGTATTGAGGGATGTGATGTGAGGAACTGCGAAGAGGAGCACCTGAAGTTTGTGTTGGAGAAGCAGAAGGCGTATTGTGGAGTAGGTGAAAGCGAGCGGTTTGGATGTGAGCAAGAAGATCGTGTGAGAAGATGAGCAGGAGAATTAGAAAAGGGATATTTGTGATAAATAAAAGTGAAGAATGGTGGCCTTCTTTTGGGACAGGTAGGATGAGGTGATTATAATTTGATTTATTTATTTATAATGGTAATTTGGGTTGTTGGAGGAAGTGGATACCAAAATGATGTGTGAAATTGTTTCGATGTATAGGAGAAGATGTGGTTCACTGTGTAGTTAGTCCGAGGAGAAGAAATTGTTACGGGGTGGGATTTGATTTGTGGGCCGACGGTTTGGGTGAGCCCATTTGAGAATATTGGAATTTAATTTCGAAGTTTTGTTTAAATAAAATTTATTAACTTGTGAATCTCGTAACGTATTCATACGAAGTCGGAATTCAACAAAATAAGATCCGTCGGGATCGTAAGGACGGTGGCTGCACGCTGGAACTGACTGGGAGTGAATCCGAGCTCGTTACGATTTATGGCGAAATAAATTGTCCGTCGAAATCAATGAACGCAAACCGTTATTTAACGGCTAACGCGCAAATGTGAGTAAATCTCACTAACTCTGAACAGTTTATAATTTCATGTTGTATTTTTAGAACTGTTAGATATTGGCTGATTTACTGTATGTTGACTGTTTGATTGAACTGCTAGTCAGTTGATTTAATTTCTATATTGATTCTGTTTAACAGAATATATCATATAGAACTGAAAAGTGGTGTTATCTATATTGTTTAACATCTGTGATGCAGGGAGACAGGTTGGAGGAATCCAACTGGATTCCTCAACATTTATTTTACTGTTTTCATATATTGTGATATATGATGTGTTATATAATCTGTTATGGATTATGGGTGTTGGAATGATATTGATCATTGTTATTCGATATTTTAAATATCATAAAAGACCCTGGGATGTAAAAAGAAGTATTTCAATGTATATTGAAATAAAGGAATTTTATAAAATCACAGGATTTTATAAAAGGAATTATTTATAAAACGAACACGGTTTTATAAAAGGGATATTTATTTAGAAAATAAATAGAAGTTATAAATAGGATATATTTGTAACAGTAAATAGAAGTTATAAATAGGATATATTTGTAACAGTAAATAGAAGTTATAAATAGGAAATATTTGTAACAGTAAATGGAAGTTATAAATAGGATATATTTGTAACAGTAAATAGAAGTTATAAATAGGAAATATTTGTAACGGTAAATGGAAGTTATAAATAGGATATATTTGTAACGGTAAGTGAACGTTATAAAAAGGAAATAGTTGTAACGGAAAACGTAGTTTAGTTAAAAAGAAGTTAATCGATGTTAGTTAATCGATTAGTGTTTAGTTAAAAAGAAGTTAATCGATGTTAGTTAATCGATTAGTGTTAAAGTTAAAAAGAAGTTAATCGATGTTAGTTAATCGATTAGTGTTAAAGTAAAAGAAGTTAATCGATGTTAGTTAATCGATTAGAGAATAAAGTTGAAAGGAGATAATCGATGTTAGTTTAATCGATTAGAGTTAAAGCAAATGAGTAAATCGAATATAGTTATTCGAATAGAAAGTAAAAGGAATTATCGAATATAGTTTATTCGGAAGGAGTTAAGTGAAATGAGTAAATCAATAGCGTTAGTCAAATAGAGTTAATTGATAAGGGTTAATCGAATAGAGTTAAGTGAAAAGAGTCAATTGAATATAGCTATTCGAACGAGAGTTAAGTAAGGAAGTTAGTAAAAGGGATAAAGTGAACTTTGCCTATTTCACAGTTAGAAATGTTGTTCAGTTAAGGTCTGAGAGGTAGTCCTACCCCAACTTGATTGGCTTCGTTTTAACTAAGGAATAGTAAGGCTCGACAGTAAAGGAAATGGTTTGAATTGGCATCGCGATGGTTTGTTTAAACATCTGTCTAAGTCCAATGAAGGAGCTTTGGAAAGGTTTTCCAAATAAGAAACCAGAAATGTTTTCTAATAAAGAAAACAAGAAATGGAAATGTTTTCCATTGTTAATAACGTATATTTTCCAAATCTAGAAAATAAGAAATGTTGAATATAGGGAAACAGGAGATAAGTAAATTTATGAAATAAAGAGATAAATGTTGAATGATGTTTGATCGATATAATTTCCATTTGGAAATAATATCGTTGTTTGCACACTTGTTTTTATTCGATAGTTAAATCACAGACTATCGAAGTTTTGACCATTTTAACGTTGTTAATATGGAGAGACCGGTTGGATTATTATCCAAAGAACCACTCTGTATTGGCATAAGCATTGCGAATCATATATGCCAAAGGAAATTGAAGACGGAGTTATGCAAGGGCTATCCTATTTACAGAATAGTGCCTTCGGTTCATCCTGTTCCTGGATGACTTGTATGGACGGATGTCTGACAGAGTATTTCCAGACGATCACGTATATTGATTTCTCCAACTGTACCAAGAGTGGAAGCGGAGAAGGAAACTTCTTTTAGCTAACACATAATGTATGGTTGAGGACGTCAATCGGTGATTTGATGGATTTGATGATATGGCATTCAAAGTGAATCTGATATGATGATAAAGCGTAGCTTCTAGCCTCATCATCCGGTAAATGACAGAAATCGGGCAGGCAGCATGGCTAAGTCGGTCGCACCGAAGTAGGGTGTATAATCACCTGATCTAGAGTTTCATTTACTTCTAAAAATCTATTGTTGATGCTGTCCCATTCGGGAAACGGTTGCTGATCCCAACTGTTGGTGATATACATTCGATACACTCAAGCGAAATGAGTGGTCGGTCATGTGTGGCCGGGTTGCAAGATGTTCTTGTTGAACCCAGTGTATTCCTCTCTAGAGATACACGAGCGAAAGGTGGATCCATACCTTGTCATAGTTGGAAATCCATTACCCAATACGTGCTTGCGGTTTTGATTGTGTACTATATATGTAGAACGTGAGATGAAAGCGTTTCTGCTAGATGATTATATATATACTGTGGTTGATAGACATTATTATAATATCAAAAGGTTTTTGATATAAAGATAATTTGGATTCTCATAAGGGAAAAACCCGTTCCGTTATGCGGCGTGGTCTTATGAGATATCGTTTACTTGTTCAACTGTTTTTAACTGTTTTACTCACACCAGTCCCATGACTGACCCGGAGTTTATTTTGTTGTTTTCCCTAAACTCTTGGGTGCCTAAATTTGTATGGGCAGTCAAGTAGTCGGGATTTTACAGATACACTTGAAGAGCTGGAGTAGGAGGCTTCAGGATCATATAGCTATAGTTATTTCCGCTGTGTTGTAAGTACTGTACTTTGATAATGATGTATATGCAAGTACAGATTTGTATTTCAAAGTTATGTTATGAAATATATTTATTCGTTCCGTTGTGAGATTCGTGTTACTCTGATGTTGTGTTCTTCTTCTTCTATTCTAAATTTCTATCTTATCTATCTTCACCCTCTAATTTCTTTCCTTAATTACCAGGATTTTTCGATGTTTTGGTTATCGACATCGTGCTTATGCCGATAACCAAAGTCGCTCAAAATCCGGGTCGTTACAGTTGGTATCAGAGCTTAAGTTAAGAATTACTTGGCTCTGTGGCGTGACTCGATAGAGATAGGGATAGTAATACCCTAGATTGAGATTGAGTGTATATATACGAGTGAACGTATTTGTATTTGATATAAAATTGTTTTATATTGTGGAGATTCATTGGTTGAGTCGTTTATGAGTTCTGGTCGATCAGTTTGATCCACTGTATCGGTAAGAATTGGTAAACACTTGAATACGATGAACCATCATGGTATGTTTTAAAGGAGGGTAAATTAAAATAGTTTACCCAACGTATATTTAGATATATATTGGATATATTGATTGTTATTATAATCGAGTAAGATTATAAATTGAATGGTTATGTAAATAATCAATCCGAATTCATATAAGTGAAATACGTGAATCAGATGAGTTAAGTCTGAAATTTAAACCAGAAATTGAATTTAAAACTCTGGAGAATTGGATAAGTGTTGTAAATGGATTGGGATTAAAGATAAGGAAAATTTAAAATTCTGGGAGATTTGAAATTGTTTTAAAAGCAGTGTGAATTATATTTTGAAATGAATTTCAAAGTGGAAAAGGTTAAAATTGGTTTTATAGTATTGAACTCACTTCGATCGCTGGAAAATAGATTCTGATGATGACAGCTGCATCATCAGTATTCATTTTCGAGTTGTAAGTGACGAATTACTACCAAGGATACTGTTTTGAATTTGTTTGGGAAAAACAAGTTGTGTTGAATTTCAAAATGGGATTTAAATATAGAATTGGAATTTTTAAATAGATTTGAAATATTAACTTGTTTTAAAAGAAATAAAACGAGAAGTTCCTTTATAAACGAAGTTTATAAATAGTTCTTTTATAAACGAAGTTTATAAATGAAGCGAATAGAATTATCATGGGATAATTCAGAAATATAAAAATACAAGTGCGAAATTGAAAGGGAAATCTACTTTCCAAAGGTAGAAATATCGATTTCAAAAGGAATTGAAACTGAGACTTATTTAAAGGAATTTGAATAAAGGAAGTTCAAACATAGGATTTGAATATAGAAATTCAAAGGGAGTTTGAATATATGAAATTCAGTGGAAGTGATATAGAATTTGAATATAGAAATTCAAATGGCGTTTGGATATAGAAAATATAAGAGATTTCAAATATAGGATTTGAATATCGAAGGTGAAATGAAATTTGAATGTAGAAGATTCAAATAGAATTGGAAAGGGAATTTGAATAAAGAAGATTCAAATAGAATTGAATGTGAAATTTGAATATAGAAGATTCAAAGGGAATTGAAATGAAATAAAGAGAATTCAAGTGAATTGAAATGAAATTCAAATATAGAATTTGAATAAGAGAATTGAAATGAAATTCAATTAGTTGATAAACAAGTTAAACCTATATTTGAACATGGATATTCAAATATGAAGGTGAAATGGGCAAACCAGTTATTTGAAAATCACTTAACGAAGTAAGTTAAAACGATTGGATTAAGTTGAAATGAATTAGAAATGTATGGATATACATGAGATAGGTATGGATAAGGTATAAAGGTTTATAAATAGAATGCGCGATGGAAAGGTATGTATTTAATTCATATATGAGATTTTATGCGCCGTATCGGCTAGCTGCTTGGCTTTTCTTTTTCTTTTTGATTGGAGAAAGCCTGTGTGGCAGTTTGGGGATTTTCCCGAAGCTCCCGGTACAAAGGAGGTTATGGCGAATTTTTTCGGGAATTTAAGGAGATAGAATATTTTTAAGATAATTTGATAGTTAGAATCAACGTATCGATATATATATATACATAGAAGTCGATAAGGAGACGAACTTAGAAATAGAATAGCAAAATCAAAAAGGAAGACTAAGAATAAAATCTAGTAAGAATAGAAAGAGAAAGTGTAGACGTGTTTAAAAGTGAATAAGTAGTTGTATGGTATTGATTTTTCGAGTAAGTAGTCATATCTGTTTTGACGTTATAAATGTTATTCAGTCAAGGTCTGAGAGGTAGTTATACCCCAACTTGATTGATTTTATTATTAACAAATGAACAGTAAGATTTCAGGCTCGAAGATCAATGTTGAATAAGAGTTAGTTGAATATAGTATTTGGGTTGTCGTAACAATGTTTTACACAACATCCGTTTTAACCCAAATAAGTGTAAGCTTGGAGATATAATAAAGAATATTTCCTAAGTATAGAAATAAACGAGATCGGAAAAGAGATAAGTAATTGGAATATTTTCCAATTATAAATAGTATATATTTTCTAAGTTAGAAAATAAAGGAAGGCGATATTCGGAAATGTTTTCCAAATAACATAAAAGGGCCAATATGGTTATTGCAAATATTGGGTTAACAAATATTGATAAAGAAATAGAGAAGTGATTTAACTAATGGAATATTGATTACGGGCTCAGTTGAATTTCAACAAAGGAAAATTTGATTTTTGAAAAGAGTAAACTGTTTGAAAACTCCCTGGGAAATACTGTTTAAATTAAAAACAAATTTAACAGAAATTTGTGAAAGAAGATTCGAATTAAAGTAAAGCCAATAAAGTGGTAACTGAGATTGAATTAGAGTGATATCAAGACAAATTGGATCGTGAAATTCAAATTGGAAGTGTAATGTGATAATCAAGTTAAGAGTGGGGAATCGAGAAGAAACTCGAGTTGAAATGATATTTGGCTGGGATATAAGTGAATGGTTGTGTCGTGGATAAAAGCAGATTGGATTTGATTGGGGTAACTCTTGTATATGCTGAGTTGATAGCATATGGAAGTGACAGAGTTGATATGCCCGACGAAAAGGTACAAGTTTATAATTCATATGGTATGAGATGTTGATGAGCCGAATTGGCAAGCCGCTTGGCTGTTTGATTTTCTTTTGGGATGGAGATGGCCCAGAAAGGCGAGTTGGAGTTTGACCAATTGACCAGTACAAAGGAGGTGCTGGCGAATTTTTTTCGAAGAGTTATGGAGTTAGAAAATTTTCAAGATTTTTGAAAATTTTCGTTGATAAGAATTAATTAATAATTTAATTGAAATTAAATTGGTTCAGTTGAAATTGAAGTTAAGAAGTGAACAAATATGTTCTAACCAGTCGATAGGGTCGTCCTCTACCTTTTAGCAATTTCGAGGACGAAATTATTTTAAGTGGGGAAGAATGTAATGACCCGCATTGGCAGAGGTATTATGATTAATTTATTTAATTATATAAGTGGTGGGATAGTGAATTAAATGGTCGGGGAATTTAATAATGATGAATATTTAATTTAAAATAATAAATTAAATAATATATTAAATTCTGAAATAATCAGAATTGGATGAAATGGCGATATGGTGTGAACCGGATCATCTGTGATATTTAATTCAGGTTGGAATTTAATTTGAATAACGAATATATTATTTGAACGACAGTTTGAACGTATAATTATATTATAATTAAAATCGAGCTTGAAATGGCGCTGCAGTTCGTAAATTGGCGATTCGAACTTCAACCGAATGTACAGGATTCGTTTTAAACCGGATTTCTGTGAAACAAGAAACGTGTGGAGCTGGTGGAGTATATCTTTCTAGTGGAAGAGGAAAATCGGGATTTCGTTGTGTAGATTTTGATTTATGTCCAAATCAAATATTCAGAAAAACAGCGGTATATTCGTTCGTGGCCATAACGATTATTCAAATATATTTGAATATCGGGTGTGAATTTAGACAGGGTTCTTTTAGGAAGTAATGATAATTTAATTTTTAGAATTTTACTGTAATTTTTAATTAATTAAATATGCGACCTTTTTATTGGGAGTATTTTGCACCCTGTAATTAACATTTTTGAAGTTTCACAATATGAGTTAACCTACCGATATTTTTATATTTTTGGGATCACGGCACATTACTCGATTAGTTGATATTTTCATATCAGTCCGTGAACAAATAGAGTTTCGCATAATGGGGTACTCTCAAATGTCAATAAATATCCTAACTATTGTGTGAACCGAAACAATGCCACCGCCTCAAAACAATTGAATGGCTAAAAATGTAGCCACCATCTTCACGGTTAAGTTTTAAAAATAAAATATATATAAAAACCTCCCTATAAAATATTTAATCCTTCCTAACCTAAAACCATTCTACACAGTCAAAACTAAAAACCAGCCGCTGTTTTCATTTCCTCTCCTTCAAACGCGAGAACCAGCTCGTGAAAAATCAAATAGAAAACCAAAACAATGCAAGAGAAAAATTAATAAATCAACAGACCAATCTGTTTGGATTCTCCGAGCTCCTCTACATTCTCGTGTGCATTTTTTGGAGATCGACATTTTTTTTCTTATCGCGGTTTCGAGATCGAGGTAGGGAGGACTGCCTGACTTAGACGAGCAGTTCATCAGTGTCCGATCGTCGGTCAGGAGACTGGAATGGCGAGACAGATTTATGAAGTCAGAAATGATCATGAGGCTACTGCGGTCTGTGGGTTTCACTTGGAAGGATGAGATGGGCATCAACGGGAAGAGGAGGTCAGGGCGCAGGTGTGGTGATAGCGGGTGGTACTCCGGTGGCCTGAGTTTGGAGGCAGCAGTGGATGTTCACAACGGAGGAGGTATCGAGTGTGTCTGATGGAGTGCGGACCTACAACAAAGCGTGGTGTATGGAGGGATGTGATGTGAGGAACTGCGAAGAGGAGCACCTGAAGTTTGTGTTGGAGAAGCAGAAGGCGTATTGTGGAGTAGGTGAAAGCGAGCGGTTTGGATGTGAGCAAGAAGATCGTGTGAGAAGATGAGCAGGAGAATTAGAAAAGGGGTATTTGTGATAAATAAAAGTGAAGAATGGTGGCCTTCTTTTGGGACAGGTAGGATGAGGTGATTATAATTTGATTTATTTATTTATAATGGTAATTTGGGTTGTTGGAGGAAGTGGATACCAAAATGATGTGTGAAATTGTTTCGATGTATAGGAGAAGATGTGGTTCACTGTGTAGTTAGTCCAAGGAGAAGAAATTGTTACGGGGTGGGATTTGATTTGTGGGCCGACGGTTTGGGTGAGCCCATTTAAGAATATTGGAATTTAATTTCGAAGTTTTGTTTAAATAAAATTTATTAACTTGTGAATCTCGTAACGTATTCATACGAAGTCGGAATTCAACAAAATAAGATCCGTCGGGATCGTAAGGACGGTGGCTGCACGCTGGAACTGACTGGGAGTGAATCCGAGCTCGTTACGATTTATGGCGAAATAAATTGTCCGTCGAAATCAATGAACGCAAACCGTTATTTAACGGCTAACGCGCAAATGTGAGTAAATCTCACTAACTCTGAACAGTTTATAATTTCATGTTGTATTTTTAGAACTGTTAGATATTGGCTGATTTACTGTATGTTGACTGTTTGATTGAACTGCTAGTCAGTTGATTTAATTTCTATATTGATTCTGTTTAACAGAATATATCATATAGAACTGAAAAGTGGTGTTATCTATATTGTTTAACATCTGTGATGCAGGGAGACAGGTTGGAGGAATCCAACTGGATTCCTCAACATTTATTTTACTGTTTTCATATATTGTGATATATGATGTGTTATATAATCTGTTATGGATTATGGGTGTTGGAATGATATTGATCATTGTTATTCGATATTTTAAATATCATAAAAGACCCTGGGATGTAAAAAGAAGTATTTCAATGTATATTGAAATAAAGGAATTTTATAAAATCACAGGATTTTATAAAAGGAATTATTTATAAAACGAACACGGTTTTATAAAAGGGATATTTATTTAGAAAATAAATAGAAGTTATAAATAGGATATATTTGTAACAGTAAATAGAAGTTATAAATAGGATATATTTGTAACAGTAAATAGAAGTTATAAATAGGAAATATTTGTAACAGTAAATGGAAGTTATAAATAGGATATATTTGTAACAGTAAATAGAAGTTATAAATAGGAAATATTTGTAACGGTAAATGGAAGTTATAAATAGGATATATTTGTAACGGTAAGTGAACGTTATAAAAAGGAAATAGTTGTAACGGAAAACGTAGTTTAGTTAAAAAGAAGTTAATCGATGTTAGTTAATCGATTAGTGTTTAGTTAAAAAGAAGTTAATCGATGTTAGTTAATCGATTAGTGTTAAAGTTAAAAAGAAGTTAATCGATGTTAGTTAATCGATTAGTGTTAAAGTAAAAGAAGTTAATCGATGTTAGTTAATCGATTAGAGAATAAAGTTGAAAGGAGATAATCGATGTTAGTTTAATCGATTAGAGTTAAAGCAAATGAGTAAATCGAATATAGTTATTCGAATAGAAAGTAAAAGGAATTATCGAATATAGTTTATTCGGAAGGAGTTAAGTGAAATGAGTAAATCAATAGCGTTAGTCAAATAGAGTTAATTGATAAGGGTTAATCGAATAGAGTTAAGTGAAAAGAGTCAATTGAATATAGCTATTCGAACGAGAGTTAAGTAAAGAAGTTAGTAAAAGGGATAAAGTGAACTTTGCCTATTTCACAGTTAGAAATGTTGTTCAGTTAAGGTCTGAGAGGTAGTCCTACCCCAACTTGATTGGCTTCGTTTTAACTAAGGAATAGTAAGGCTCGACAGTAAAGGAAATGGTTTGAATTGGCATCGCGATGGTTTGTTTAAACATCTGTCTAAGTCCAATGAAGGAGCTTTGGAAAGGTTTTCCAAATAAGAAACCAGAAATGTTTTCTAATAAAGAAAACAAGAAATGGAAATGTTTTCCATTGTTAATAACGTATATTTTCCAAATCTAGAAAATAAGAAATGTTGAATATAGGGAAACAGGAGATAAGTAAATTTATGAAATAAAGAGATAAATGTTGAATGATGTTTGATCGATATAATTTCCATTTGGAAATAATATCGTTGTTTGCACACTTGTTTTTATTCGATAGTTAAATCACAGACTATCGAAGTTTTGACCATTTTAACGTTGTTAATATGGAGAGACCGGTTGGATTATTATCCAAAGAACCACTCTGTATTGGCATAAGCATTGCGAATCATATATGCCAAAGGAAATTGAAGACGGAGTTATGCAAGGGCTATCCTGTTTACAGAATAGTGCCTTCGGTTCATCCTGTTCCTGGATGACTTGTATGGACGGATGTCTGACAGAGTATTTCCAGACGATCACGTATATTGATTTCTCCAACTGTACCAAGAGTGGAAGCGGAGAAGGAAACTTCTTTTAGCTAACACATAATGTATGGTTGAGGACGTCAATCGGTGATTTGATGGATTTGATGATGTGGCATTCAAAGTGAATCTGATATGATGATAAAGCGTAGCTTCTAGCCTCATCATCCGGTAAATGACAGAAATCGGGCAGGCAGCATGGCTAAGTCGGTCGCACCGAAGTAGGGTGTATAATCACCTGATCTAGAGTTTCATTTACTTCTAAAAATCTATTGTTGATGCTGTCCCATTCGGGAAACGGTTGCTGATCCCAACTGTTGGTGATATACATTTGATACACTCAAGCGAAATGAGTGGTCGGTCATGTGTGGCCGGGTTGCAAGATGTTCTTGTTGAACCCAGTGTATTCCTCTCTAGAGGTACACGAGCGAAAGGTGGATCCATACCTTGTCATAGTTGGAAATCCATTCCCAAATACGTGCTTGCGGTTTTGATTGTATACTATATATGTAGAACGTGAGATGAAAGCGTTTCTGCTAGATGATTATATATATACTGTGGTTGATAGACATTATTATAATATCAAAAGGTTTTTGATATAAAGATAATTTGGATTCTCATAAGGGAAAAACCCGTTCCGTTATGCGGCGTGGTCTTATGAGATATCGTTTACTTGTTCAACTGTTTTTAACTGTTTTACTCACACCAGTCCCATGACTGACCCGGAGTTTATTTTGTTGTTTTCCCTAAACTCTTGGGTGCCTAAATTTGTATGGGCAGTCAAGTAGTCGGGATTTTACAGATACACTTGAAGAGCTGGAGCAGGAGGCTTCAGGATCACATAGCTATAGTTATTTCCGCTGTGTTGTAAGTACTGTACTTTGATAATGATGTATATGCAAGTACAGATTTGTATTTCAAAGTTATGTTATGAAATATATTTATTCGTTTCGCTGTGAGATTCGTGTTACTCTGATGTTGTGTTCTTCTTCTTCTATTCTAAATTTCTATCTTATCTATCTTCACCCTCTAATTTCTTTCCTTAATTACCAGGATTTTTCGATGTTTTGGTTATCGACATCGTGCTTATGCCGATAACCAAAGTCGCTCAAAATCCGGGTCGTTACACCCACCTATTATTGTTTAAAGACAATGTGGATAGGTGAATTTACAGAAAGTAATTCCATGAGACAACACGCAAGCACAACAAGCTGAATCGAATATTATGCGCTACTAAATGATGGTTACGCCACCGATCAAACAAAGGACTAATTTTCGCACCATTAGATAAATCTAGTCATAACTTCCCATTCATAGAACGATGTGCTAAATGGGTCACACGTCTTCATGGATCGTTCGAACATAGATTACCAAACACAAAAACCGACATCAAGAAAAAGAGATTTGTTGCAAAGTCTCCAAATACAGTCAAACAAAATACCATACTATTCCACGTATAACACAGATTCCTCTAAAATCTCTTCAAGACTCTCCTCGGAAAAACCATCCGAAGATAGCTTATCTTCATCTCCAAAACGATGATCGCCTACAAAAGAACCTATTCTAACAAGGTATAGCAAAGGCGAATGCAGCACAAACACAACCTTATTCTAAGATCTCGAGCAATGGACCGGTGCAAATCCAACTGCCACGACAAGTTTTCTTAGCCCTATAGCGGTCAGACCTGTTTGCTCATTCCAACCCAACCAAATGAACTCTCCCTAAGGGTGAGATTTAAATGGTATGATAAGAGAAAAAAAATTAGATCTTGGAGTATTAGTGAGGCAAGTTCTAATACGCAAACAAGCACGAAAAAGAGGAGACGAGGCGACAACAAAGAAAGAGAAGAAGGACAGAGATATGTTTTGATAAGATGAGGAAGGAAGGATGAAAGAAGGACATTAAGGGGTAATTTGGACGCAACTTTTATGGTTGTGTCCTAGGTCCATGTTGTACCAAACCTCATTAAATAATAGATTGTCCTTGTATAGCATTAAACGGTCAACTACCAAATGGGCTATGGACAGAGGATGGACCTCAACCTTATTAGGCCAAATTAAAATATTAATTGTCCCGCGTAATATTTTAAGATTTGACGCGATCCGAAATAATTATCCTCCAAGGTATTTAAAGATCGTAGTTAAACTCCGAACCAACTCCAAGGATTTATAGTCTTAAAACCGGTGATGCGATTACGCAACCAATGAACTAATTCCAAAAATAATTCAGCTAGAAATCCATAATATAATTTGAAACGGATTTCCCCCTTACCTAGCTGATAACAAACAGACGATTCACAAAATAAAATACCCCAAAATCCGAACGAAGGATTTTCCTTAGCCTTTTCAAAGAAAAAATTAAAACTTTTCCAAAAATGGGATTTATTTATAAACTAACAGTTTCGTATTTATAAATCCATTTTATTATTACTATATATATATTCCAATTTTATATTTCAAACCGAAAAAACCTTTTCATGTCCAGAAATGTTAGAGCTTTAGAATCTTAAGGGTTAATTTTGGTAATTTATAAATTACTCAATATATATATATAATGAAAATGGATACTAAAAATCACAAGGAGTAGATACTTATTGTTTACATGTTCAGTGGCATATCCCTTGTCCTTCCTAATTCCATTTTCCTACCAATCAGACTATATTTATTAAAATTACACCATAGCTCTAAAATTTTGAATCACAAATAAATTAAAATTTAAAATCATATCTTCACAAACCGCTTTCCGAAACCATATTTCAAAACCGTTGAAATCCATTTTTATTTTTCAAATAATTTTAAGAATAAGTTTCCTCGAATACAAGGCCAAGAACTTAATTGAATATCTCAACAAAGGTGGATTCGGAATTTTAATGAAGTAAAAAATGAATACACCTCGTAATTATATTTTCGAAATGGATACGACATATTAATGCGGGCTCTTTCCCTGTTTTTGGATCGAGTAATGGTCTCAACTGGAACTACCAATGAAACCAAACCAGCAATTTATGACTATCTCGATTGTAGCTAAATTTTTTGTCCAGTCTCCAACTCGAACCAACGGACTCCACCATATGTCGTCCTCATGCCCTTCACGTTGAGATCGCCAACGAACTGTGGGGGTAAGATAGAATTGGCTAGAAACCCGAACTAAACATATTTGAACACTTAGTCGATTAAAGCCCATTTAAATTATTAGACTCATGACTAATTCATTGTTGAAATAAATTAAATTCGAGTAAGAAAGACGAAGAAAAATAAAAAAGAAAATCGAATTACATTCTCTCAAGATTCCTAATTTAATTAATTCCTCTAATCGTTTAACCTAAGCTCTGATACCAAACGTAACACCCCACACTTTTCTCACCAAATTTTTGATAAAAATCAAAACTTTCGCACATCCAAGCATGGAGCGTGTATATCTAGAGCTTGCAATAAATGGGTATGAGCATAATCAGAGTACAATAAAATAACTCTGAGCGGAAATAAAATAGGATTAACTAGTATTAACACAAGTAACTACCTTTTGCAAAGTAAGCCATTTTGCCAATACCGAGCATGAGAGAGAACAAGAACGGAAAGCCAAACTTAATCATTTGTGAGAACCCAACCTTCTCTAGGGGAGCTGGGAGGTTATAATGAGGCTGGGGGGGGGGTCAGAACAGCAAGTTCTGGTGACTAAGAAATGTACAACTTAGACTATAACACAGATATTTTCCATTTGGTTCAACCCTAGCTGTATGCCTGACAAGGTTAGTGATTCTAACCCAACCTTGTTAATGTTTACGCATGACTCTACTACTCTTCCCAAAGTAGTATTCCTAATTACATTACCGAGATATGACATTTACATACATTTTTGTGAAGCCTTTATACTAGAGCTTACCTGGTTAATTCTATCGAGGGTAGGCCCCTAATTACGGTGTTTCTATCTATATCCTCATTAACAGTTATTAATTATTTAACGCCTCACTATCAATGATAGATAGGGTGGATTCTCCCTGATCACTTAAGACCGTAAGAGGACCTATTGGTCACTTATCAACCCTCGATAATATATTTAACATTAACGTAAACTAGAGGGCACTAGCTACGGGCCCTACTAGTTAAGGCTTCGGTCATTCAGGCATATACCCTAGCCTCGCATAAGGTGAGAGAAGGTATTTTATTGTGCGTTATACCTTCTAGCTGACCTTATTAGATAACCCCCTTAGTCGCTTATTACTTCCCGTAGGATAGACGGCCATATCTGACCCATTTGATTTCCAGGTTTGGGTAGGCCCACACTCACATGCCATATAAGACCCCTATACTGAAAAATCTATTCCAAGGTGGACTCTTCAACCCCTGTCTCTTAGCCTTTTAGGACCCAGGAAGCGAACTATACGCGAAGGTTATTAGTTCGTACCCCATTTTCCTTTAACACCCTTCCCTTTTTGGGATAAAGTAGGCTACATTATTAAGTCATTCCCCTTAAGTTCCTTTATACAGAAATACCGTTCGTACACCATTTATTTGTGTCACGGGTTTATATGGTTAATAATATCCTACATTATTAACCTACTAAGCCCAACTATTTATTTTCTATTTCCATTACTATTAATAAGAAAGGTTATATCCCTTTTTCCCTAGGATGTTTTATTTAATACCTTCCCTAATTTGGACTTAGTGTTTAAACGACAATCATAAATTCCTTTATGACACCCATTTCCTTTTCATTGCCTTTTATGACTCTAACAGTCATATTTTCGTAAGGCAACTATTTACCAGTCCCAAGTTATCTATTTTTTGTACCAAATAGGCAATTACTATTCTTATTCTTTTATTTCTGTTTATTGGTTGTTATGTATATATATGCATATATATATATATATATATATATATATATATATATATATATATGTATGTATGTATATATCCACTAGGCCTCCCACATCAAGTTGACTACCTGTGGGTGCTGGATTTGCCCGTCAATTCCGGGCAGGCTTCTACCATAAGTGAACTTAACCTCGTGACATAGTACATTTATATTTTTATGCACTAGACCCCTCACATTAAACTGACTACCTATGGTTGCTGGATTTGCCGGTTGGTTCCGGGCAAGCTTACACCACAAGTTGAATTTAACCTCATGTCTAAATGCGGTTACAATTTAAATTTCCTAATTGGGGTCCACAACAATTATCCTTGATTTTAGAAATTGTAACCATTTTCTTGTCACATTTATTTTCCCCTGATCAATATCGATTACAATGGTTATTTATTGTTTTGTAGTCTTATTTAAGGCAAATAATTTTATTGATTGTTACAACTGGTCACCACAAATATATTAATTCAAAATGGATTATATTTACACATAATTCCATAATTAAATCTTATCCAAACATTCAACATTGATCATAATTGTTAATTATTTATTTATGGCCTCCTTTATAGCAATCAATTACACTAATTGCTACAACGATCACCATTAATATATTCATTAAGTATGGAATATGATTTACATGAATGACTCCATAAATGAATACCAATCAACATTTCAAACCTTCAAACATTTAATACAATGCATATTTTACCGTTTTACGCTGATTTGGACGGATAATATATATGCATATATATACACTATTTTTATGTTCTGTGCGGTCAACGTGGTTATTAATATTTATTTATTATTTTGAAATACAAACTTTTAAATTAATGATTTGGCCTAATCAATTAACCAAACATTCTTTTTTTTATTCAATCTTGCTAAAAAAGTTTCAAGTCTCACAAGGACCATTAATTGTAATCATTGTAAATAATGCCAATTTTCTGGAATTGACATATTTCCAAATCACAAGAAATATATGTAATTTGTATATATATTGGAATAGTCGATGCAAATTACATACAAATATATGTATACCTTTGCACCACTTTTCCCTTTTTAATTCTTTTTATCATACTTCTTGTGATTCCAAAATAATGCCTCTTTATTTAAGAATGAGGAAAACGACATGTTTTACAATGCTTAAGCCAAAACCCAACAATATTGGACATAAACAAGGAACATTTTTTTTATTCTTACAATCACATAATATACAAATTCATGTTTTTACTCTAAGTTTACATATTTCATATTTCAGCACTGAACTAAAGATCTGGAACATAACTACAACAAATTTATGTTTAATGAGACTGATTTCCAAATCCACGGCGCTATATAACATGTACAACATATTTCATGACATAATTGTAGGAATGTTATACCTAATCACAACTTATCATTTACGAATTTTAACCATATTCATAATCAGATCTGATGATTGCCAACAATTCACAGTTATTTTAATAAATAGATATGATAGGCATAAAACATAGATTGGATTCAAACGAAATAGATAAGTCATTATAATTGTATTAATAAATTTCCCACCCACCTTGTAGCTTCCAATTTCTCAATTTTGAACCCTTTTAGGCTTAGAATCCCCAAATTCTTATAAATCTATAGTTTATCTAGAAAGGTGATAATTCTAGTTTGTGGAAATGTAAGAAAAAGGGAAAAGAGCGAAGAATTTATCGTTGAGCGTCAATTTGTATTCATTTCCATTAAACCTGCTCGCCCTCTCAATTTCATATGAATTGGATCTAATTTGATATGTATGAATATATTTTTATTTTAGAATTTAGGTTTGGAGAGGGAGAAAAATGGCAGAGCTCCGCTGCCTCTATAGAATTATGTGGAAAAAGAATGAGCCTCTACCCCTTTATTTATAAGGGCGGAAATGGCCTTGGACCGTCAGATCAGTTTTAAGTTATATCCGTCCATTCATATAAAAGTTTATATGACAAAACCCTAGCCGTCAGTGCCTGGCTCGACCAAACATGAAAGTTGACCAGAATTCCGAAACAAACGCAACGGTTAAAGTTTCGTGGTCAAATTCCATAATTTGCATAAATTCCTATTTTTTGAGCTTCTAATTAAATAGCTATTTATTGTCAAAATTATGGGTTGTTACAAATGTGCTCCAAAAATGAAGAATGCCCTTAACGCATTTAGGAATCGATAGATTTGAAATAACGTCAACTTCCGCTTTGTCTACTTTAATTCTATTATTTGAAATTACATGACTAAGGACATCTTTAACCATGCTTTACCACTATTATATGCCAAACAAAATGTTAAAACCACAACAACACTAATCAAAATTTATAATCACACTTTTTAAACTATTTTGAACCTTTTTTTTACATTTAAATTTTACATTTACAACAAATTTCACAATTTTATACAAAATACAATAACTTTGACACAAATATTACAAAAGTTTGAAATAGAACATTTCAGTAACTTTATTGTAACAACCCGAAAATCTGGACCAGTTTAAAATTTTTATTTTGGCAATTTTAGCGAATTTTGATTATTTAAAATGAATTATTTTAAATAAAATCGACGAGAAATTTATTTTGAATATAATTTGAACGTATATATTTATACGCGTCGTCGTTAGAATGTAAATATTTATATATAATTATAAATAGAATTGAAAATGGCGCGGTAGTTCGATAATTCGATTTCAAACTTCAATTGAATGTGCCGGGTGCAAAACAATCCTGATTTTAGTGAAACCAAAAATGATAGGATCTAATTGATAATATCTTTCCAACGAATCCGAATAATCGAGGTTTCATAGCGGGAATCAAAAGATATGTCCAGTTGAAAATTCTGAATAGTCGCTATGGAATTCAGGCCCTTAAAAATGGACATTTTGCAAATGACCTCGGATTTCGACGAAACCAGTTTTGTTGGGTCTGTGATGTCAAGTTATTGCTAGGTTTCAAATTTCATAATTTTTCGAATCAATATGTGAGCGTGGCAAAGGAAAATGCGTTTGACCATTTTCAGTGGATTTTAATCGACTGGAAATTGGCCATTTTTCAAACGGTCTCAGAATTTGACGAAACTAGTTTTGTTAGGACCGTATCGTCAATACGAAGCTAGAAAACATTTTTCTGCAATTTATAGAGTTCGTATGCGACCCCGGTAATTTGAAATGTACGTTTAAAATTCAATATACTGATTTATATTTTAAATTCAACGGAAACTGATTCAAACAGTCGAATTGGCTTGCGATACATATCCCATTGTGTTCGGAATGGGGGTAATACGCTAGGGACGATAGTCGGCGGGTTCGATTTAGAGTTCGAATGGAAAGGGTATTTTATGGAATTCGAAAATTAAAAATAAATTAATAAATAATTATATAACTCCCTCACGCCCTCTACCTTCTCTCTCCCTCCCCTTTTCACTCCAGATCGGAAAAAAAAAGAAAAAGAAAAAAAAAACCGACGACGTCGGTGATCCACTATCGTCCTCCGACAGAACGCGCCACCACCGGAGGCTTTCCCCCTCCTCAACGCGCCGCGGTGACCTCTTCCGCATCTCCTCCTTTCCCTCCGACGTGAGCAAACCTCAAACCCCTCGAATCCCTAAAAACCCGACGTCGCCAGCTCATGTGGGCCCCGACATCGCCTGCTCCACCTTCTGCACCACCACCTCCGCCTCCCCGTCCCCTCTCTCCACGTCCATCGAAGAAAACCGCGCCCTAGCACTCAATGGAACCCCTAATCGAAGATCGACGCCACCACAGCCAACACTCCGACCACCGCACCACCCGACAACCTTCCAGCACCCCCTGCGCCGCCCTACCCGCCACCAACAGCCCCGGTTCGGACTGAACCCCTCCTCCGTCAAAGAAAAGTGAGTTTTAATTTTAATTTTTAATTTTAATTATTCATGTAATTGAAATAGGGATGTATAGGTAATTAAAGTTGCGATTTTTACTTATGGAAAGTTACGATCTTTATGCTAAGGTAAAGTTCATGTCTTTATAACAATAAAAGTTGTGATTTTTAAGTGTTTAAGAATATGATTTTTAGGTGTATAGGAATAAAATTTTCCTTGTATGAAGTAGCGAATAAAAACGGGATTTTTATCTTATAGGTAGCAAATTAAAAATATGATTTTTATATTTTTTAAAGTATTAAAAATATAATCTTTATTAAGTAGAAGATGTAAAAATATGATTTTTGGTTAGGTAGAGAATTAAAAATATAATTTTTACATGATAGGAATACTAAAAATATCATCTTTATATGTGTAGAAAAATAAAAATGAGATTTTTTAAAAAGGTGAAATCTTTATTTTAGAAAAGGCGAAATTTTTATATGGAAAATAGCGTGATAAAAATATAATTTTTATCTATATAACATAGTAGTAAAAATTCGATTTTTATATATTGAATAACGGAATAAAAATTCGATTTTTAAATGTAGGAAGCGATTATAAAAATATGATTTTTACATATGTAGTGGCCGCGGGCAACGAAGATGACAAAAAGGCGAGAAAGACGAAGATTTCTATCAATGAAGTGCCGTGGAGCTAGGATAGCTGTCTGTGAGAATTTCTCACCTTTCAATTTCTTTTCTAATTACATATATATACTAGGATGCAGACGGTGCTTAGTAGCACCCGACACAATCGTCCACAGACCATGGACTTGTTTGTTTGGTTGCATAGATTAGTTTGATGATTTGATTTGAATTTGGTTGTTTGGTGAATATGATTGATGTGTGAACGGCATGGGCCTTCACTAGACCGGGGATAAGGCTAGGCCTCGTCCCGTTTCTAGTATCGTGTCGTTATGCCGCCGAAATTTTCTAAAATAAGTTAGAAAATTAAAAATATCATTTTATTTAAAGAATAAACTGAATAGAAATTCATATGTTGGAATAAAATGTTTTGTCGTTAAAAATATAATTTTTAACGTGAATGTGAATAAATAAATATTCATTTACAAACTAGACGGTTTGTTTATGTACACCTATTTGAAGGACATTGATTGGGTCGATAAATTTTACACATCGCCCAACTGCACAAATAAAATCTGTGTTTGATTGTTTGAAACCCCACACGGGTGTTGGGATGAAATTTGAAGTTCACTCATCCTGATTGATTAAATATGTCGATCGATTGATTGACAGGCTGTTATAAGCGTTAGATATCTATATTTGATGCTTATACAGTGTAGTGCACTTTGGTTGATGGTTGATTATTTTTCAATGCTATTATATGTGTGTAATGTATGAAAATCCATATAATTAACTTTATATGGTAATTGATTGGGCCTCATTCCAATTTGAAAAATAAAGAATATTATAAAATAAAAGTTCATGTGTTTACAGTACTCATCCATTGAGATTGGTCATGTGTTGAACGAAATATTTTAGTAATAAAATTTACATCTTAATCGATATAAAATAGAAGTTCATGTGTTGACAGTACTCATCCATTGAGATTGGTCATGTGTTGAACGAAATATTTTAGTAATAAAATTTACATCTTTATCAATATAAAATAAAGGTTCATGTGTTGGCAGTACTCATCCATTGAGATTGGTCATGTGTTGAACGAAATATTTTGATAATAACAACTATTTTGAAAAAGAAATATTTGAAATAGAATATTTGAAAATAGAAATTTATGAAGCCGTGTTGATTAGATTGACGCCATTTTGACGTAATCGATATTTATATCGATTTTATTCATTTCGAAATGAATTGAATTGAAAACGATTTCGAAATGAATTGAATTGAAAACGATTTCGAAATGAATTGAATATATAACGATTTCGAAATGAATTGAATTGAAAACGATTTCGAAATGAATTGAATATAAAACGATTTCGAAATGAATTGAATATATAACGATTTCGAAATGAATTGAATTGAAAACGATTTCGAAATGAATTGAATTGAAAACGATTTCGAAATGAATTGAATATATAATGATTTCGAAATGAATTGAATTGAAAACGATTTCGAAATGAATTAAATTGAAAACGATTTCGAAATAAATTGAATTGAAAACGAATTCAAATTGAATTGAAAACGATTTCGAAATGAATTGAATTGAAAACGAATTCAAATTAAATTGAAAACGATTTTGAAATGAATTGAATTGAAAACGAATTCAAATTGAATTGAAAACGAATTGAAATGAATTCAAATTGAATTGAAATTTGAATTGAATAGAAATGAATTTTAAAACGAATTTATAAAGGAGAATTCAATTTTGAATTGAATTGAAAAGAAAGTTGAAATTGCTTTTGAAACGATTTTAAAACTATTTATATAATTCGTTTTAAATAGAAATCGACGAAGTATATATTATATATATTATATATATAATATAATGGCCTGAATAGAACGCGCCGCGCCGCGGCAGTTCGTGAATTTCGACCATTTATTTCAAACGGACATTACGGGAGATCCGACCGTCGGATTCTCCTAAAATCGGAACCGTTGGGTTCGTATCGAAAAGAGCTTTCTAACGAATATTAGAAATTCAAAATCTAACGGTTGGATTTGGAGATACGTCCAAATCAAATTCGAAAAAGGTCGCTGTAAGTGCAGTTCGATGGCCATTGTTGGAAATCGACTGTACGGGCCTTGATAAAATTATTAAAAATAGTAATAATTTGTGTAAAATCATAAGAAATGATTTGAGAAGAATTGGGATGAAAAACTCCATATTTGAAAAGATAAAAATAGATTTTTATCGAAATGAACTAGTTTTGAACTAGAATTATAATTCTATTTATTTTTAAATAAATAAATTGGATTTGAAATGGTTTTGAAAATAACAAGAATTTCCAATGACTGCATTGGAATGGATTTGAATCGAAATTGTCTTCGGAATATTTCGATGTTGGAATTCGTGATTATACAGATGTTATGGAAATTTGAAAGATATATATTTATCGTTATTTCCAATACGACATTTGTTAATCGTAGAATTTGATATTGAATATAAGCCGATATATTTTCTATTCAGAGCCTTATATTGGATATCAAATGTGATTTGGGTTTGTCGTGAATGGTGTCTTCACTAACACTGTTCTTGAACCCAGTTGAGAAAACATTAAATATTTTTATTTAGATTTAATGAAGTGTACCAATTAAATAATATTTAATTGAAATTGAATTGATATTGATTTTTGGGTTTATCGTGAACAGTGTTTTAAATAACACTTGTTCTTTAACCCGATAATTAATGGAATGTGATTTTGGGTTTATCGTGAACCGTGTTTTAAATGACACTGATTCTTTAACCCAGTCGAAGATTAAAACTAAGTGGAGTTTTAATGAATCTTTAATTAGATTGAAATGATCGAAAATGGAGTATCACCAGTTTTGCTCCAGGCGATAGTTAAATCTTTAATTAGATTTGAACGTGAAATGGTAATTGAATTTACCGATAACACTGTGGTGTTAGATATGAAGTATTACCAGTTTTACTTCATGGGATGAATAGGTTGGGATTGGGAAATTAAAACAAATGATTACTTCGGTAAGGTTCGTTAATCCCGACTAGTTTGAATTGAGATTCAAAAATAGAATAAAGAATAAATTCAAGGAATTTATCTTGGATTAAATTAATGGGAACCTTTCCCTATGAATGTGAAATTTAGAAACTAACTGTCGGTTAGCCAAGCAGAATGGTTTTCTGAATATTGATCTGATGTTGGTTTCGGCCTTCGGGGTTAATATTTGGGGAATTATTCTCTTGATTAATTTACGGTTAGTGACTAATGAATTGGAATGAGGCGTATGTTGTGTTTGTGTAACACTTATTTAAAGTATACGCGAGTTATTCGGAAAGACCGGGTTTATCCCATTCTGAATAACTGATACGACGATAAGTCGAAGATGAAGACGATGGTCGAAGACCGGAAGTCTTCACGTCGTTTGGGTGATTACTGATGATCTTGATTGGGCTGTACACCCAAGAAGATGGAAACAGTTGGTGATCGTCCAGACGTACTTGGAGATCGATGGATATGCGGGGTACTAGGTGCCCCCGGTTTCGTTCAGACCCAGAACGGACTTGTAAATGGACTGTGTGTGTCTGACATTGGATTTTAGTCCGTTCGATTGATCTCAATTAAATATATATCTGTTTGGCGGCGGAGAATTTATTCTCTTGCTTAACGCCCTTCTCTGAGACGTACAAGCTCAGGGGTTATATATTGATGGATATCAATCGCATGGAGTGAATTGCCTGTGTGGCATGCCTAAGTGGCAAATGATCAAGGCTTCTGTTGAAAAGCAAAGTCTTGTGGTTGATGATCGAAGCACGGCCTTTGTGGCGTAGCTTTGTGTAACGTTGATTCGCGAGTATCACACCCGGTATGAATCAAAAACGGGAGACGGACCTCAGGGAGGATATGCGTTTCTTTCTAGTTAGGAGTGGCGTCAGTGCTTGAACTGGCTGACGAGTTTGACTCCTGTGGATGTTACTTATTATTACTTGCTGAAAAGCGAGGCGCCTCGTGATATCGGTTTCGGCCGATGCTTCTGGTCGGCTGACGGGCCAGATTTACGCCCCAAAGGGCGGGGAAACGTAGTGTTCAGGCATAATAATCCACATCGGTGGACCGGCCCTGACGATCTAAAGGGTCGATGCGCTCTGACCCTGTGGCTCGGGCTAGAGAGTCACAAATCGGTAGAGGATCTTGCCCCTAGCCTCGGTTCATACCATAAATGATAACCCAACTTCCAATACGACGTCTTGCGGTTTTGATTGTACACTTATATATGGCGACATAGTGTTATGGGGCATTCATGCCGCCTATGATTGATACTTATGATTTGAAGTTGTTTTATACACTATGCACTTATAATAGTATCAAACGATTTGTTTTGAACGTATCAAGCATTCTTTGGCTGTTATAAGGGAAAACCCTATCCTCGGCTGCGTTGCATTGTGTGATGGGACCTGGGTCTTATAACAGCTTCATTTTTCTTTATTTAGCATTGCGCTGTTTGTTTTATGCACTGGTATTCTTGGGAGGAAACCCGTTCCGTGTTATACGGCGTGGTCCCTTGATTTACCTAACTTTAAAATAAAGATTAACTGTTTTAGTTCTCACACCAGTCACATGACTGACCTGGAGTTTATTGTTTTAACCTAAACTACGGGTGCCCTTATTTCGACACGGGCAGCTAGTAGTTTTGGTTTTGCAGATTTATATTCACAGGATCCTGGTTTACAGCTGGAACGATATCCAGAAAGCTTTGTATCCGTATATCTACTTCTAGTTGTGTATTGTATTATTTTCCGCTGCTATGTATTTAAATGTAATTTAAATCTCTGATATTTCTGTGTAATATTCATTTATACTCTGTATATCCTTGTAATCTGATGCATTGTTGTAATATACAATGAAATGTTCTTCTGTATGAGTTCTGTTGTGGCTTGTTCTCGAACTATCCGACACTTTCCTTTACGGGGAAGTTACGGGTGTTCACATTTATAATTATACACAATTTATCAAAAGACACAAAAACTATGTTTTCTACCTTTTAATAATATTTTGCAATAATATAAATAAATTTTTCAAATTAAATATTATATACTTATTTAAATTCTCAAAATTCCTTAACACACAAGCTTGATATAATTTGCAAAACCATAAGTGTTTTAAGTACAAAATTTCCAAATGCAAAATATCAACATGATTTTACACAACATTATGATTTATGCCTTATTTTAAAATTTACAAAACATTAAATTATTTATTAAACTAAATTGTAAAATAATTTTTTTATCCCTAATGCATCGCATTAGAAATAAATCATGAAATCACTTAAAATGGTTTATTTTCAATTCTGGACACTCAAGTTTCCCCCCAAAAATCACCTTTTGTCATCAAGATTCCCAAAACCATATTTCGTCAAATTTTAATAACCTCCAACCTTGAAATAATCATTCAAAAATGATTAATCTCTTATTTTCTGCAATAACCCTAACATACATATATAAACCACCAACTTAATAATCTATGCTAAATTTACCATTTAATTTGATAAATTCCACTTAATTACCTCACTAACATTCATATGTGTGTTATTAATACTTATAATAGGTAATCCCAAAACTCGGGCTGTTATAGACTCCCCCCTCTATACAAAAATGTGTCCCCACAATTACCTCAAGGTTAAGTTTATGCCCAACCTAATCCATCAAACAATAACATAGAACGACCGATGTAATAAATAAGCTTGAGTTAAATATCTCACCTCCATTACTAGAAGAAAGGAAACCAGGATAAGATCGCTCGATGAACTCTCGAGTTTCCTGAGTACAACCCTTGGGATTGGCAGACCACTGAATTTTGACGAGCGGAACTTTCTTGCTACGAAGGCGCCTCACCTCAAAATCAAGAACACGAGCAAGATGCTGCAAAAAGTTAAATTGAAGGAGATCTCGAGCACAAATTGCTCAGAAGGGTTAATCATAGAATAAGAATCTCGAAGACATTTACGGAGCTGCGATACATGGAAAACATCATGGATCCCTGGCAATTGAGTTGGAAGGGATACTCGATAAGAACCAAATCATATGCGCTCGGTAATAGGGAACGGTCGTATAAAACGAGGAGCCAACTTACACGTTGTACTGAATCACACAACTCTCTTCAGCGGAGAAACACGAATAAAAACAAGGTCGTCTACAAGGAACTCAAGAGGCTTCCTACGGCTATCCGCATAGGATTTCTATTAGCTTTGTACCTCCCTCATTCTCTGTGTGACGGCCCGCCCCGCACCAACCGACATTTACTCCAAAAGTGTACTGTACACATGTCCAGTTAGCACGGAACGAGTCGTCAAAAGGAAAAGGGAAGAAGGAAATGAACTAACAAAGAACCTGTAGAATGTCTCACAGCGTATGGAACAAAATATAATAACAACGTACTTGACATAAAACAAGTAAGACAGTGCATAAGCTGAAAATAAACTAACATAGCAGCGGAAAATCCAAGTACAGCTTATGATCCAAAGCCAACATTATTACAACTTTTCAAACTGTCTCAAAAAGCAAAAGCAAGATAAAGGAGGTACACTACTAATGCCCAAGTAGCGACCACCAACGACACAGGGAGAATATCTATATATCATACGTGGAAGCCTCCTGCTCGCCTCCGAATCAGCTACTCGCGCATCACCAGCTAACCTGTCTCTAGTCTGCTCGTGTGAGCACCCAGAGTAATAAGAGGAGACATAAAACTATGGGTCAGACATAAAGCCTGGTATGAGCGATAAGCATCTAAACAGAACAATAACAGGTAGACTAAAACATACCTGAACCTGGACCTGCAACCAAAGAGTTAGCACTACATACTGTACAACACTCTAAGGTGCCATTTCAAATGGTGTAAAGATAACGGGGGTGGGGGTGTGCATGTCATAGTGATGTCAAACAATCAAGCATAGCAATCGTCCTCACATCCCTCACTCAGTGCGTAAAGCATACGATATCCACTACTTTGGTCACCTAATACTTTGGGCCATGACGGAATCCAATCCCGTGTAACTATCACTACAAGCCCACTATCTATCTCTCAATGGTGAACCAAAGTTATGAATACCGACAACCCCTTTGCACACGTCCCGCAGCAAAGCCCAACCATGAAGTGAACTCATTGGTTCCCAACTGGATCCTGAGCTCTAACTTCCATTTGGACTACCTTTGCATCTCGGGTTTTAGTCATCATCTTCATCCGGGTCGGTCTTCACTTCACCTTGCTTCGGATCATGGTCATCACCCTCGCTCGGGTCGGATCGTGGTCTTCACTTCAAGTCCAAGCATCTCGGATCGGGTCGGTCGTGCTCCCTCCATCGGATCGAGTCGTTCCATACGGATCGTGTCGCACCATCGGTTCATGGTTTCTGAAGTGGATCGGGTCGGTCGGTCAAGAACCTTTCATTCTGGTCGATTTTCATCATCTCTACCCTGGTCGGTCAGTATTGCCTCCTGGTCGGTCGAACACTTCATCATTCCTGGTCGGTCGTACTTCACCATCCTTGGTCAGTCTGTATTGCCCCCTGGTCGGTCGAACACTTCACCATTCCTGGTCGGTCGTACGATGTCAGGGTCGGTCGGTCCTCCTTCACCATTTCTGGTCGGTCCAGGAACTCGGGTCAGTCAAAACACCCCCTGGTCGATTATCTCGACCCCAAACCTGCATCATTTCAACAAGCTATTTTCGCCTCTCGACGGCGTTTTCGACCAATCTAACACTTCTAATCAATCACAAAGCATACCATACAGTCATAGAAACATAGAGAATCAATCACAAACATCAAAACATCAATATGATAGGTTAATATGTATCAAACATACCCAAAACCCCATATTTCCCCTTAAGCATGTTTAGGTGAATCTAATGATGTGATCAGCAAAACTTAACTAAATTAACCCAAATTCATATCAGAGGTCTAAAACAATATTTAGCAGTTTATAAATATTTTTCCATATTTTTAACATGCATAAATTCGCTAATTTCCACTAATCACCCCTTAATCCCCCAAATTCCTGGATTTGCAAAATTAGTCGAAATTAACCCAAATTCATATCAGAGGCATAAAATGATGTTTTATAATTTTAGGTATTTTTCTAGATTTTTCTGAGCCATAATTTCGCTAATCTTCGCTAATTACCATAATTAGCCGTAATTAGTGAAAAACAATGCAAATCACTCACCTTAGCCACAAACAAAACTTAGATCTGAAATAAATCTCTGATTTGGTGAAGATCCCAATGCAAAACAGCAGCTCTAATCTTGATTTGGTGAAGATCTCCCTTGATTTGATGTTGCTAAACCCAATCTTCAAGTTGCTAATGATTTGGAGGTGATTTAGAGGTTGGAGGCCATTTTTAGGGTTTCTTGGAGATAAGTGGAGGCTAGAAAACTGAAATGGAATAATTCTCTAACTCATTTCAGCCTCCCCATAACCCTAATCCCGAAATGGGTTATGGGCCCATCCACTAATCACCCTATTTGGCCCGGTTAAGCAGTTTTTCACCTTCCAAACCTTATTTCAGCCATATCTCCCAAATGGTAAGTCCGTTTTTCACATGTGACCACTCTACGGAAAGGTAAACCATCAAACGAATCTATTGGAAGTGGTTTCAGGTCAAAATTCCTTTCCAGTCAAAAGTTATGGCCAAAACAAGATCAGCAAGGGGCAAAATGGTCATTTAAAAATCGGCAAAAATCATGAACATGGAAAATGACTCTATTGGTTGTTTCCCAAAGTTACATGACCATACGACTTCATATGGGAAAGAAATAAATATTCTACGATCCTCCGATGCGTAGAATGCGGGTTGTTACATTCTCCCCCCCTCCCTTTAAGAAATTTCGCCCCCGAAATTCCCTAACCAAAACACACAAAGGGTCCCGCATGCCTATCAACCATATGACAACAATCAACATGCAAAACAAGTCTATCCTAGCATGCGGTTTACTAACAAGGGAAGAAACTATCACTATCAAAACCTTACCAGGCAAAGAGTTCTGGATACTTCTTCCTTATATCCTCCTCTGTTTCCCAAGTACAGTCTTTTTCATTCTCACCCCACTGGACTTTGACTAGTTTCACCGCCTTCCTTCGAAGCTGCTTCGTATCGTCCCCAACAATACGCATAGGTTTGCGGTTCTCAACCGCCTCGGGTTCAACCTCAATATCGTCCAACTGATCTGGTGAAATAGCCACATTAGGGTCTTGCACAAACTTCCTTAACTGGGAAACATAAAATACGTTGTGAACTCCCGCCATCTTGTCAGGTAGCTCTATTTCATACGCCAAATTCCCAACTTGCTCGAGGACTGGGAATGGACCAACAAATCTTGGTGCTAACTTACCTCTCCAACCAATCCGAATCACATTCTCAATGGAGAGATCTTGACGAACACCAAGTCGTTAACGAAGAATTCCAAATCTCTTCGTCTCTTATCGAGATAAGTCTTCTGCCTATCTTGGGTAGCCTTCATTCTCTAATATACAATTCACTCAAATACCATCATGACCTGACCTAGTCCTTGGTAAACTATCAATATAATCCATTTGAGACTTGTTCTCATTTTCATTTAGGAATTTCTAATGGTTGTAACAAACCACTAGGCTTCTTTCGCTCAGCTTTTACTAACTGGCAATTTATGCATTTGGACATAAACTTCCCAACGTCTTTCTTTATCCTTTCCCAGTAGTAGATCTGCTTACATCTTGTCACCACTGGGATGTATAGTCAATTTCGAGTGATGATATGCTCTAAGCACTTCATCTCTCAGTCCATCTACGTTGGGTACAACTAGTCCCTTATTCTTTCGAAGCCACCCTTCTCGATCAAATCCTTACTTGATCATTCCCTTTCCATCGATACCCATCTCTACCCTAGAGATGGTTTCCAATAGATTAGGATCGTCCTTCTAACTGGAACCAATCCACTCAATCAAAATCGATCTAATCGTCAAGCTTACTAGCGTTTCTGAATCCAATTCACTCTTGGGTCTGAAATCATATCATGTGATATACTCTAGTTGCTTCTATCCTAGAAACATAACCCCTAAACTGGCATGTCTCCTACTCAACGCAACTATTACCGTACCCAAACCCTTTACTATGATCACTCTGCCCCATGGAGTCATGGTGACTCCACTGCACTGATCCATAGCCACTAGTCCTTTGCTATGTCCACTCTGCCCCATGAAGTCATAACAACTCCACTGCACTGGCTCATAGCCTTACTAATCCTTTACTATGTCCACTTTGCCCCTCGAGTCATGACGAATCTACTGCACTGGCTCATAGTCCTACTACAATCACTTTGTTCCCCATCGCTGGAACCCTACAGGTGATAGTCTACTCAAGAGAAGAAAAATAGGAACAACATAGCAACCATAACATCCATCAAACAAGTTCTACCTATCACCTGCTAAATTCATAAACACATCGACACCTACATGACTGGTCTAACCAATCCCAATATGTCGATCCTAGTATGTCTGGTCCAACCAACATCAATAACTAATGGAAGCCCAGCCTCTATACATACACCGATGCCTCCTTGACTGGTCCAACCAATCCCAGGCCAATGGAAGCCCCGCCTCCCTACGGACTACCGTACGTCCAACGTACGTTTATCCTCCAAGGATAACTAGATCACGTCCAACGGATCCAAGGTAACGGGCGTCCCCAGATACCCCTGCTTTTAGTCCGCCTAAAATACTTGAGTCCAACCCAAGTCTATACATTGTCTTGCTGCCCTCTCGAGTCCAACTCAAGCCGAATCCAATTCCTTGCAGCCTTCTCGAGTCCAACTCGAGTCAATCTATAACTCAGACCCAGTCTTGAGTATCCATTAGTGACAAACTCTAGTCCAACATGAGTCGTCTCCCTATTCGTTGCATCTCCAAGATCAACGAACACCCATTTTCTTTTATAAGTTCAAGTCCAACTTGAATCGCCCTAATCTTCGTTGTATCTTCCATGATCAACGAACACATCCTATTCCTTCAAAGTTCTACTATCCAATAGATAACATCAACATAGGGTCCTAAACAATCCATTACTTTGCATCTTTCTCGAGTCCCACTCGAGCAATCTCATAACCCTATCGAGTCTAACTCTGGGCAGTCTATACCATTGAACAGTCTTATCATGTTTCGTCTGCCCATCACTCCTCGAGTAAACCAAGATATCATCCAATGAAAAATCACAACAACTATTTACCCCTCACGCAAACCATCCTAGTTGAAATTGACATTCCCCAAGCACAAGCCCCAAAGGCCTAAACCAATATCAGACAAGCACCCAAGGAACATCTCCTCCGAGTTCGGACAACCCACGTGAGGTGATACTAGCAAAACAATCTAGCACTGGAGCACTCATTTGCCTCCCAGAGACAACTAGAACTTATTACAACGATAACCTCTTAGCTTCCTTAACTCCAGTTACTATCGCCATCACTAGGTAGGTACCTAATACCACCCTATTCTTTTGGAGTAGATCGACTCCCCAAAATAATGCTAAACCCAGTAAAGCCCAAAACAAAGCAATCACAACAAACATACATCCATGACTCGATAAGACCACATTACAACAAATCATGCCAAAACTAGTCGAACCACCAAACGGTTTGTCACAACTAGAGGTCTATCGACTATCTCGGGTTTGTCAAACAATACCCGAACAGAAACATCTTAAATAGAAAGCATACCTTTTATAACGACACCCTTTCCCTTCTGCGCCGCACATGGAGCATTCGACGAAGAAGAAACAGCGTTGATAGCATACGCTTTCACAATCTGCTTCTCCCTAGGAGGTTGTGGGCAATCATCCTTGTGATGTCCCCCCTGGCCGCAATTAAAGCACTTCCTTTCCCCAGGCTTTTCTTGACAATCTCTGGCATAGTGGCCCTTCTTGCCACAACTAAAGCATTCACCATCTTTCTTATTTTTCTTATTCTGACCATCCTTGGTCGGGTTCTGCTTCCTCTTGCTCTAAGAATTCTTCTTGCCTTCACCGCCTGCTTGCGGCTTTGGCTCCTCTGTAGATGCAATAACAACTTCAGTCTTCGACTTAGGGAAAAGGCTCTCTGACCTTAATGCCTTTCCTACAATAGACTCGAACGTCTCATCGATATGGTTTATAAGTCTTTCCCCCAAGTACCCATCCAAGCCAGTTATAAACTTCTCGTTCTTCTTTTCGACTGTATCGATAAGGGACCATCCATATTTCGATCAAGTATCGAATTCTGCGATGTACTCCGAGACTGCCCTACCATTCTGCTTAAGCTCCAAGAACTTCCTGAACAATTCTGATTTATGAGCAGCTGGAATAAACTTATCACAAAAGCGAGTCTTAAACTGATTCCAAGTAACTTGATCCTCTGGAGTAGCTGTCTTAATGGCATTCCACCAATTCATCGCTCGCCCTTGCAACTGACGAGATGCTAGCCTTTTCTTCATCGCATCCTCAATACCCAAGTCGTCGAAGATACGATCACAGCTATCCAACCAATCCTGAACATCTGTGTCCGACTCTGTTCCGTGGAACGACTTCCCACCAAGGTTAGTGTAATCCTTGCACAACTTGGCGAAATCGACCCTAAACGCCTGCACTACTGGACCACCACCATTTCTGGGATTGGGAGCTGCCCCTTGAACATCCCTAAGCATCTCCCTCATGAAGTTGGTGAACATTGTCCTCATGTCAGGAGCATTCCCATGGTTGGTCCCTCTACCAGCACCCCTGGTGTCTCTACTCATCGTTCAATCTGTAAAGAGAAAACGATTAACGACCCCATAGTGGTGCTAGTGCAGTACGACTTCATTCTTATACTACCAATAGTATATATATATAGCTTTTGAAAACCAAATTAATCACAAATACGCGCTCTCATATACGTACTATCTCTCCCTAGTGTCTTTCCCTAGGTTAACTATGCAACTTAGAACTCTGATACCAAATGTGACGGCCCGCCCCGCACCAACCGACATTTACTCCAAAGGTGCGCTGTACACATGTCCAGTTAGCACGGAATGAGTCGTCAAAAGGAAAAGGGAAGAAGGAAATGAACTAACAAAGAACCTTTAGAATGTCTCACAGCGCATGGAACAAAATATAATAACAACGTACTTGACATAAAACAGGTGAGACAGTGCATAAGCTGAAAATAAACTAACATAACAGCGGAAAATCCAAGTACAGCTTATGATCCAAAGCCAACATTATTACAACTTTTCAAACTGTCTCAAAAAGCAAAAGCAAGATAAAGGAGGTACACTACTAATGCCCAAGTAGAGACCACCAATGACACAGGGAGAATATCTATATATCATACGTGGAAGCCTCCTGCTCGCCTCCGAATCAGCTACTTGCGCATCACCAGCTAACCTGTCTCTAGTCTGCTCGTGTGAGCACCCAGAGTAATAAGAGGAGACATAAAACTCTTGGTCAGACATAAAGCCTGGTATGAGCGATAAGCATCTAAATAGAACAATAACAGGTAGACTAAAACATACCTGAACCTGGACCTGCAACCAAAGAGTTAGCACTACATACTGTACAACACTCTAAGGTGCCATTTCAAATGGTGTAAAGATAACGGGGGTGGGGGTGTGCATGTCATAGTGATGTCAAACAATCAAGCATAGCAATCATCCTCACATCCCTCACTCAGTGCGTAAAGCATACGATATCCACTACTTTGGTCACCTAATACTTTGGGCCATGACGGAATCCAATCCCATGTAACTATCACTACAAGCCCACTATCCATCTCTCAGTGGTGAACCAAAGTTATGAATACCGACAACCCCTTTGCACACGTCCCGCAGCAAAGCCCAACTATGAAGTGAACTCATTGGTTCCCAACTGGATCCTGAGCTCTAACTTCCATTTGGACTACCTTTGCATCTCGGGTTTTGGTCATCATCTTCATCCGGGTCGGTCTTCACTTCACCTTGCTTCGGATCGTGGTCATCACCCTCGCTCGGGTCGGATCGTGGTCTTCACTTCAAGTCCAAGCATCTCGGATCGGGTCGGTCGTGCTCCCTCCATCGGATCGAGTCGTTCCATACGGATTGGGTCGCACCATCGGTTCATGGTTTCTGAAGTGGATCGGGTCGGTCGGTCAAGAACCTTTCATTCTGGTCGATTTTCATCATCTCTACCCTGGTCGGTCAGTATTGCCCCCTGGTCGGTCGAACACTTCACTATTCCTGGTCGGTCGTACTTCACCATCCCTGGTCAGTCGGTATTGCCCACTGGTCGGTCGAACACTTCACCATTCCTGGTCGGTCGTACGATGTCAGGGTCGGTCCTCCTTCACCATTTCTGGTCGGTCTAGGAACTCGGATCGGTCAAAACCCCCCTGGACGATTATCTCGACCCCAAACCTGCATCATTTCAACTAGCTATTTTCGCCTCTCGACGGCGTTTTCAACCAATCTAACACTTCTAATCAATCACAAAGCATACCATACAGTCATAGAAACATAGAGAATCAACTACAAACATCAAAACATCAATATGATAGGTTAATATGGATCAAACATACCCAAAACCCCATATTTCCCCTTAAGCATGTTTAGGTGAAACTAATGATGTGATCAGCAAAACTTAACTAAATTAACCCAAATTCATATCAGAGGTCTAAAACAATATTTAGCAATTTATAAATATTTTTCCAGATTTTTAACATGCATAAATTCGCTAATTTCCACTAATCACCCCTTAATCCCCCAAATTCCTGGATTTGCAAAATTAGTCGAAATTAACCCAAATTCATATCAGAGGCATAAAATGTTGTTTTATAATTTTAGGATTTTTTCTAGATTTTTCTGAGCCATAATTTCGCTAATCTTCGCTAATTACCATAATTAGCCGTAATTAGTGAAAAACAATGCAAATCACTCACCTTAGCCACAAACAAAACTTAGATCTGAAATAAATCTCTGATTTGGTGAAGATCCCAATGCAAAACAGAAGCTCTAATCTTGATTTGGTGAAGATCTCCCTTGATTTGATGTTGCTAATCCTAATCTTCAAGTTGCTAATGATTTGGAGATGATTTAGAGGTTGGAGGCCATTTTTAGGGTTTCTTGGAGATAAGTGGAGGCTAGAAAACTGAAATGGAATGATTCTCTAACTCATTTCAGCCTCCCCATAACCCTAATCCCGAAATGGGTTATGGGCCCATTCACTAATCACCCTATTTGGCCCGGTTAAGCAGTTTTCCACCTTCCAAACCTTATTTCAGCCATATCTCCCAAACGGTAAGTCTGTTTTTACCATGTGACCAGTCTACGGAAAGGTAAACCATCAAACGAATCTAATGGAAGTGGTTTCAGGTCAAAATTCCTTTCCAGTCAAAAGTTATGGCCAAAACAAGATCAGCAAGGGGCAAAATGGTCATTTAAAAATCGGCAAAAATCATGAACATGGGAAATGACTCTAATGGTTGTTTCCCAAAGTTACATGACCATACGACTTCATATAGGAAAGAATTAAATATTCTACGATCCTCCGATGCGTAGAATGCGGGTTGTTACACTCTGTCTAATCAGAATAATCTTTTCCATAGAATCACGAACTGAATCTTGACTAAGAATAAGTTTCTCTCCAGATTCGAGCAAACACGAAGGCGAACTAAAAGGCCTATTATAGAGAGCCTCAAAAGGCACCATGCCAATACTCGACTAAAAATTGTTATCATATGAGAATACCACAAGAGAAAGATGATCCTCCCAAGAGCCACCAAAATCAAGAATACACGCACGAAGGAGATCCTCAAGAATATGATTAACACGTCCAGTCTTCCCATCAGATTGAGGATGGTAAGCTTTAGAGAAATTAAGCCTTGTTCCCAAAGATTGCTGCAAGCTACTCCAGAAATGGCTCGTGAATAATGCATCAAATCACAAACAATTGAAGATGGAAGACTATGAAGTCAAACGACTTCCTTAGCATACAACTTGGCAAAAAGCGCGTAATCCTATTAGCTTTTAGAAGGAATAAGATGATTTGATTTAGTGAGCCGATAAACAATGACCCAAATGCTCGAATCACCCAACCTCAAACGAAATAGGCCGTCAATGAAGTCCAAAGAAATATGATCCCATTTCCATAGTGGAATCTCAGGAGCCTGAAAAAGACCAGATGGTTCTGATGCTCGGCTTTAATAAGCTGAAAAGTCATGCAATTATCTACAAAACTTGCAGTGTCGCACTTCATGCCCTTCCAATAATAAAAGCAATGCATATCAGCATACATCTTGCTACTGCGGGGAGGAATAGAATACTTGGAGCGATGCCAATCATCAATAATGTCTTGCCTAAGCACTGGATCAGAAGGTACCATAATACGGTTCCTCCAACGTAAGAAACTGAGAGAATCAATATAATTGCCCTATAACTCCTCATCCCAAGACTCAGCCTCACAAAACTGAATTAGACGCATCACATAAGGATCATGTCGCTGAGCGTCGGAAATGCGATCAATTAGAGAAGGTTGAGCTTCCAAGCTATATAAAAGAACAAGCAAATCAAAGGGTAAAGCTTGATCACAAATATCACAAAGAGATAGAATCACAGAAAAATCTAACTCGGCTTACATCATGGCAACCACAACCAAGTGTTTGCGACTAAGCGCATCAGCCACACGATTACCCTTTCCGGGGGTATATTGGATCTCGGAATCATATGATGCGAGGAATCCAAGCCAACATTGTTGCCTCATATTCAGCTCCTTCTGGGTAAAAATATTTTTTAGAGATTTTTTATCGGTAAATAGAGTAAAGCGCTATGCCAGTAGATAATGATGCCATATCTTCAAAGCGAAGACAATGGTCGCAATCTCCAAGTCGTGGATGGCGTATCGAACCTCGTTCAGATGCAATTGCCTAGAAGCATAGGCAACTACCCGATCCCTGTACATTAGAACCGCACCGAGGCCACTGCGACTACATCGGTATACACGACAAGATTTCGGTTCCCATCTGGAACGACCAAAACAAGGGCATTTGTGAGAAGTACCTTCAATCTATTAAAGGAAACCTCACACTTCTCTAGCCAAATAAAGCAAACTCCCTTCTTTGTGAGACTAGTCAAAGGAAGAACAATACGAGAGAAGTCTCGAATAAAACGACGATAATATTCGGCTAGACCCGAGAAGCTGCGAACCTCGTAAACATTTTCGAGCCTTTTCCAATTATGGATGGCCTTGATCTTAGAAGGATCGACATAAATACCCTCAGTTGAAATAACATGGCTTAGAAAATGACACTTTGACAATTTTCCTTAAGTTGATGATAAAGAAGCGTACTTAAGACAATGCGTAAGTGATTTAATGAGCTACTTCAGATTTGGAATACACAAGAATATCATCAATAAATACCAAAACGAACTTTTCGAGATATTCACGGAATACCTGATTCATAAGATCAACAAAGTACGCTGAAATGTTCGTCAAACTGAATGGCATGATGAGCTACTCGTAGGACCCATAACGAGTGCGGAATGATGTAATGGTATACTGTCCTCTACTACTCGAAGCTGATGAAATCCTGTAGCGAGATCAAGTTGGGAAAAAAATCTTAGCCACCCAATTGATCAAATATATCGTTGTTCCTCAACAATGGATATCGGTTCTTGATGGTAAACTCATTAAGCTTGCAATAATCTACACATATCCTTAGAGTCTCATCAAATTTCTTTACAAAGACCACTGCGGTACCCCACGGTGAAGAACTTGATCAAATGAAATGTTTAGACTCGAGCTCGAGAATTTACTTCTCAAGCTCCTTGTTTTCTTTAGTCGACATTCGAGTAGGAGGCAGACTGACTGGCTGGGCTTCAAGGATTAAATCAATACAAAACTCGATGGCTCGTTTGGGTGGAAAACTCGAAACTAGCTCAACAAATCTGGGAAGTCACATGCAACAGGAATCTAAGATACATCATGGTCACTAGACCAAAGTAATATAAGGAGGCCACAAAACTAGGAGCAACATCGTTAAATACGAAAGATAGTAAATCGGGAGAATCAGGATGTCATAAATATAAAATCCACTCAATACAAAAAATTCTCGCATCAAATTGCAAGAGCCAGTTCATACCAAGGATCATATGAAAGCCCAAGGAATATATAACATGCAGACAGATTCGCATGGAAAGAACATTACTACACATCAAACTGAGCATTATGGATCCCCCGATGGATTCGCAATCTGAAGAGAAGTCAACTGGCAAACAACATCCATAGACAAAGAATCTACTAGTTCCTTCGATAAGAATGAATGTGACTCACCCGTATCGAATAGAACTCGAATTAAATGATCTCTAAATAATAAAGTACTATCGAGAATAGAAGGCGTACCTCCAGACTGAAAAGGGCCTCCAGAAGCACTAGCCACATTAAGACAACCCGAATTAGGCTTCTTAGGACATAAAGAAATTTCATGATCTTCCTTCTGGCAATATTTTCACATGTGCGGATTAGGACAAGCACGAGCGAAATGATCAAGAGAATAGCAATCGTAACGTCCCTTCTTTGAAGCCTTAGGAGGTGTCACATGAGACTGAGAGCTGGAATCACCCTGCTTCTTCTTATTATTAGAAAAAGATAATGGCTTATGGAATGAAAACTTTTTCTTGCCTAGATTCTGTTGAATCTCACCACCATCATCACTATCCTTCTCCTTCTCGATTGCCTTGAAATAGAGAGCTACATCAACAAGCTTCTCAAAGGTCCGATCAAGCTGCAACAAAAGAGGACTCTTAAGATACTTCTTAAGTCAATTAAGAAAATTAATATTCTTCAGGACGGGGATATATGCTCTAGGACATACTTTGACAAGACCTCGAAAGAAGCAGCATACTCTAAAATGGTCGATTTCCCTTGTTTAAACTCGAGAAAATGACCGACAAGAATTTCTTTCTTTGATTTTAGAAAAAAACTTTAACTCAAATCTCTGTCTAAATTGTTTCCACTCTAAGATGGACTAATCCAACTCAGCTACAAGATGCTCATACCAATCAAAGGCACGATCTTGTAGCATACTCGATGCTACAAGAACATGATCCTGTTCAGAAATGCCCATCCCATGAAAAATTCTCACAAGTACACAACCAAGTCTGAATTTTAAGAACCGTCTCAGCGCCCTGCAAGGGCTTACCACTGAAGTGAGAGAAATCACTACACATCCGTGCAAAGGCAGATTTACGAGGAGAGGAAGATCGAATACACCTTAGAAACTCCAATAACTGATCAGAAGATATAGTGATAGCCTCAGGACGTGAATCACTTATTAGTCTAACATTCTCAGTGGGCTACGGGCCACTGGACAACCCGATCTCTGCTTTGGGACCTGGACTACTACTCGGTCCAGACTCCATCCAATGCCTCTTTCGAGGAACAGCCATAAGCTATAAGAGTAGATCTGATAGGATTACACGCTTGAATAAGATATTATGCACGAATTATAACCACGAAAGGAATACTACAAAATTAAACTTCATATTGCTAGACGTATTCCATAAAATAATTCCATTGAAATCGAGGCGAGTAAGGATAACAAAATAATCACTCTTGTTGGGTTATGATGTTTGTATGAGTATTATACAGTTATGGTTCGTAAAGCGCATACTGTTCTATATTTATATCGCATTTTTTCTGAACACCGCTCTGATACCAAGATGTGATGCCCCGCCCGAAGACTTGTATTAGCATAGATTGTTAACTAGTAATACTGTTTGATAATACGAAGAATAAGGCATAATAGGAGCGACCATCCGTAATATTGTATTGAATAAGTATTAAACATGTCGAGTTTATTTTTCAGTCGACACATCTAGTCCTTATCTAATACACTACTACGATGGCATCAGGGTCTATTTAGAACAACATAATACAATATCAAATATAAAATATAGAATAGTAGACATAGGTCTACATATATACATATGCATCCCGAACAATACATCATACAACTAGAAGTTTGATGGTCACTTTTAAATATACATTTGTGTACATCAAAACCACCACAAAATATACGTCATCATGATGTCCATAAGTCTATATAAGATCGAAGCTAAAAACTGTGTGATCCCAAAAAGGTGAAGCATGATATCCAAGAGAACAGTAAAACATAAAGCAGATAAACGTAACCTGTAACTCGGTCTGACCCGAGGGACACACGCGGGCCAGTCTAACTTGAAATGGTATAAATTATATAAGTACAACAAGTAAATAAATCACTAAGGAGGGTATTCCATTAGGCCAAAAAGAAATGAAGTAGTCCAATACACTACAAGGTTAAATTCCTATAAAGTGTTTGTAAAAATAATTTGGATGTTCACAAGATATGGTTACAAAAATACGAACTCACTAAAATTACTAAACCATGGATTCATAGAACTCTGATAAGAGTTTAAAATCACAAATTAAATCTGCAAGAAACACAAAACCCAGATTATGGATCCATCACAGAGTGGCAAGCTGAAGCTATTCTTGCACGTGCTATCACACATAATGGCTTAAAGCCAGGCCAGTACTATGTCACACAAAAGGGGTACCTGAATGACCCGAAGGTCCACAGAGCCATACATGATTGACCTGAAGCCCACATAGAGCCCATACAGAGTAGACTCGAAGGTGTAGTAATGGCAGTACATAGAAATGTGTCATAAACTCTCAGATAGTAACTCGAAAATTGGAAATCGTGTGTATTGTACCACAAATTCTCACTTAACGGTTCACACACTGTAAGTCAGCTTCACACTAGAAAACACAGAAAATTCCAAGAAATATCAACAATCACTGAAACACTGAGAAGAACTGAGATTCATTACTTCAATCGGACGGATCTAGGATGAATAAATATCATATAACGTCATGTCTCATACCGTGGGTTTACTACATCATTCACTCACCAACACGTTTTCTTGAAGGGTGCAAATATGTGAGATTCTTATAGTAAAACGTACTTAAGAAAACAGTTAGAAAAGTAATATAGTTTCATGAAAATATCTTTGAAACCGTAAAATTTGGAAATACTTGTTAAAATAAGATTTCTAATATATTTATAAATCCTTTTCAAAACAATACTTTGTTTCAAAACTATATTTTCATACTTAAAATGTTTGTAAAATGATTTATAAAAATAGGTGCATGTGTCTATTTGCGCTCAGGACAGCGGTACAAAAGCACAATTTTGAACAAATTAACTTCAAATCATAGAATACTCAAAAGATAATACTTATGATGCATATTATAAGCTTTCAAGAACTTCAAAAAATTTTGAATTTCGATCAATGACGTGAAAGTTATTGCCGAAATGGTTTCACCCTAAATTTGTGCCTCTTGTCTATTAATGACAGGGCAGGGAGGAAAAACACATTTTTCACCTAATAAACAATGAAATCACATAAAACTCAAAACACCAAAATGGTAGCTTAAATTATAGGATTTCTATAACTTCAAAATTTTCTAGATTCAGATCAATAACGTGAAAGTTATGAACGAAATGGTTTCAGCCTAAATATGTGCCTTATGTCTATCAATGACAGGGCAGTGAGGAAAAACACATTTTTCACGAGTTAAACGTCGAAATCACACAAAACTTTAAACACCAAAGTTGTAGCTGAAATTATAGGGATTCCAGAACTTCAAAATTTTATGGATTCGAATCAATAACGTGAAAGTTATGATCAAAATGGTTTCATCCTAAATATGTTCTTCTTGTCTACCAACGACAGGGTAGCGAAGAAAAACTCATTTTTCACCAAGTAAACATTGAAATCATACAAAACTCAAAACATCAAATTATAGCTTAAATTATAAGGATTTCAGAACTTTAAAAGTTTATGGATTCCAAGTAATAACGTGGAAGTAATGCTCAAATTGGTTTCAAGTAGATTTGCACTTCAGAAATATCAAAAAAAAAAAAAACTTACGTAAATTATAGTTTTTTGCAACCAAATTCACATAGAAGACTACTGATCAAGTTAGAAAGGTGTGAAGGAACCCTCAACTTGGATTTGCAACAAGGTTAGTAACAAATTTGGAGCAATTTAATGATCTTAGAGGATCAAGTGCTAAGAAGAAAGGCTTTTCTTCCTAGGAAAATAAATTGTTGTGACATGCAAGAAATTTACAATGAATTACTCAAATGAAATATAAAATTAGATATATTAGTTTGAGTTTAAAGATAAATATCTACTGTAAATAAATTTAGCAACCTCAACATAGCAATTTGAGAAAATTGGGGGCAAAATTTGAAGTTGTAGTAAAAGTATTCTAGGTTTTCCCTATTTCTCACTAAGGAAGACGAAGAGGAAAATGTTTTTGCTTTGTAAAACTACAAACAATTTGTTGTAATACATACATATATATATATATATATATATTATTGAGGGTGAATACGCTTAATGCAAGGGACATTATTGTAAATATTTGGACATGTGAAGTCTATAAATAGAGAACTCATCTGTGTATTCTATATATTCGAATGAATAAAAATGTCATCTCTCCCTTATTTCTTTTGTTTTTATTTTATTTTGTAACACGTTATCAACACGAGTCTCTGCATTATAATAATATAAGTGTAGATCTGTTTTATTTGTATAATAGATATCATTGACTTGCTGGTGCATGCATAAGTCACATGCAAGATAATTTTATTTTATTATTATAACCTAACAAATATCCTTTGTTTTTACGTATTCCTTCGCTAGTTCAATATCAAGTTTTTCATTCCTTCACGGAAGCCTCATTCTTATTTGTGTGTGTGTGTGTATACAGTTTACTCGTGTCTTTGTAAAACATGAAAAAATAAAAAGGAGGAAAAGAAAAGCCACTCACTTATTATATCTCTCTGTTTATATCTATTCCAGAGAACAAGGTAGAAAGAAGCATCTTTCCTTCCATTTTTTCCCTTTTAGCTTATGCTTTCTGCATGGTGTAGCTTACTTGTATTAGCACAAATATTATTATCTTAGATGCCATATGATTTGATCACGATTTTTTAAATCCTTCCAAAAGTTTTCTTCCAGGTCGCCGTGAATTATTTCATGGCCTACATGGTGCATGTCATTTACGAATTTATGTGCTTGCATGAATTCCGAGCATGAAACTATAGGCCATGCAGCCATGATTTACTTTTATTTATTAAGATTTTTTTTTTCAGTTTAAGCTGGGTAGTTATCATTATCATACAATTTATTTCGTACAATTTGTTTTTATGTAGTTCGCAACATGTCAAATATTGCTAAACTTTAATTCAAGGCTTTTGACATATCTGGAGATAACTATTTATCGTGGATACTGGACGCCGAGATCCATTTGCAATCTCAATGCTTAGAAAACGCCATTAAAATGGTAATAATATGTTCTAGTTGGACAAAGAATAAGCTCTAATATTTTTAAGACGTCACATCCACGTTGATCTCAAAACAATATTTAAATGAAAAAGATTCTCTCTGCTTATGGAACTCCTTGAAGGAGCGTTATGACCACCAAAAGACGGTCATACTTCCAAATACGAGGCAATAGTAGTTGAACCTGAGGTTTCAAGGCTTTAAAACTGTAAGGGAATACAATTTCACTAAGTTTAGAGTTACTTCTAAACTAAAATTATGTTGAGAAAAGGTAGATGATGCACCAATGTTGGAAAAGACCTTCTCAACATTTCATGCCTCGAATATACTGCTGCAACAGCAATATCGAGAGCATCATTTTACAAAATATTATGAACTCGTTGAATGTTTGCTAATTGCTGAGAAAGAAAATGAATTGCTTATTAAAAACCACTCCTCAAGACCAACTGGTTCATTTGCATTACCAAAACTTAATGCTAATTTTGCCCACTTCGGAAGAGGTCGTGGTAGATGTAGAAGACGTAGACGTGGATACAACCCCAACAGAGGTAGTTATAGTGGTTTTGGAGGCAACAAAACTACTAAATTTTAAAACCAACAAAAGTGAAATGAGCGTGAAAATAACAATAATTCAACTGTAAAAAAAAGCATTATGAGGAAGTTTGCTGCAGATGTGGGCTTTCTAGTCATTGGTCACACACTTGTAGATCATCAAAGAAAATAGTGGAAAAATATCAAAAGTCAAAGAATATTGAGACAAATAAGACTGAGTGATTTTCCGATAATACTGACTTGAAGTTAGACGAATTCTTCAAAGATTACGATGGAAATTTATTTAGCGATGAAAATTTAAATGTAATTTTCGAAGATATGACCGAACCAACCAATTAGTAGCATGAATCTTATTGTGTGGTTTTCATTTTGTTTCATTTTCTTTTACCATGTATTAGTTTGAAATTTTCATTTGTCTAGTTTTTAGTGCACTTGCAGAAATTATATGTGATGTTAGACTTTGATAAGTAGTTTATTCTTAAGGTCATTTATTTATATTCATAAGTTATTTCAGCTACTGACAAATTGTATTGTCTTTAATTCTTAAGGTATGGACCATCATTGTTTAAGTGATGATATATGCCTGCTTGATAGAGCAACTAATCATACGATTTTGAAAAACCCAAAGTTTTTGTGACGACCGCCCACAACCCCTGTACTAAACAAGAGGAATGATGCGCTGAAAGGCGTGCCAAGCAGTTGTGGACGATCATCAAGGGAAGTAAACCCCGAATGAAACCTTCTATATTACTCACAGCGCAAGGATGAAATATAATAGAACATATACAACAAGTAAGAATAGTGAAGCATATATGAGCAAAAAACTCCAAATTTTCGTAATAACTAGAAAATATATCCAAATGCCAGGGTTACAACATAAGTATGAACAAATTTGCCTCACTATAGCACTCAGAGAAGAATAACAAACAACGGAAACAGATATACTAGATAGTAATAAAACTGGTACGTAAGTCTCCATCTCGCCACCGAACTGCAACATCATCCTTACCAAGATACACTTGCCACCTAGTCTGCCCATCTGTGACGGCCCGCCCTGCACCAACCGACATTTACTCCAAAAGTGCGCTGTACACATGTCCAGTTAGCACGGGACGGTCATCAGAAGAAAAGGAAGAAGACGAAGAATCGATAAAGAACCTGTAATATGTCTCACAGCGCATGGAATAAAATATAATCATAACATATACTTGACACGAAATAGGTGAAATAGTGCATAAGCTGAAAAAAACTATCATAGCAACGGAAAATCCAAATACAGCTTATGTTCCACAACATCATTATTACAACTTTTATAACTGTCTCTAAAAGCAAGATAAGGAAGGTACACTACTAATTCCCAAGTAGTGACCACTAACGCCACAGGGAGAATATCTATATATATCATACGTGGAAGCCTCCTGCTCGCCTTCGGATCAGCTACTCGTACATCACCAGCTAACCTGTCTCTAGTCTGCTCGTTTAGGAGCACCCAGAGTAATAAGAAGAGACATAAAACTCTGGGTCAGACAAAAGTCTGGTATGAGCGATAACCAGCTAAATAGAACAATAACAGGTATACTAAACCATACCTGAACCTGGACCTGCAACCAAAGAATTAGCACTACATACCGTACAATACTCTAAGGTGCCACTAACATATGGTATAAAGAATACGGGGGTGGGGGTGTGCATGTCACAATGATGGCAAACAAGTCAAGCATAACAACTATCCTCACATCTCTCATTCAGTGCGTAAAGCATACGATATCCACCACTTCGATCACCCAATACTTTGCTATGATCACTCTGCCCCATGAAGTCACAACGGTTTCACTGCACTGATCCATAGCCACTAATCCTTCGCTATGTCCACTTTGCCCCATGGAGTCGTACACACCCCACTGCACTGGCTCATAGCCTTACTAATCCTTTACTATGTCCACTCTGCCCCATGGAGCCACAACGGCTCCACTGCACTGGCTCATAGTCTTACTACGATCACTTTTCCCCTCGAGTCACGGTGACTCTACTGCACTGATACGTAGTCCATCATTCCTTTTCAGTGGTGAATCGAAGTTATGAACGTCGACAACTCCTTAGCACACGTCCCGCAGCAAAGCCCAATCATGAAGTGAACTCATTGGTTCCCAACTGGATCCTAAGCTCTAACTTTCATTTGGACTACCTTTGCATCTCGGTTTTTTGTCATCACCGGATCGGTTCGGATCCCTCTCTTAAGCATCGGTTTGTTCGGCCTTCAGGTCTCCATCGTCAACACGGTTTAGCTCGTGGCATCCACCTGGTGGCGGTTCGGATCGTCATAACCCCCAGCGGGTCGGGTCGGGGTCTCCAAGTCCATCTCCATCTATGGGTTCGGATCGGGGTCCTTCTGGCGGTTCGGGTCGGAGAAAGCGCTCCTCCAGGCCAAGTACAAACAGTTCGTGCTCACCATCCATGAGCGGATCGGGTCGGAGCACCTTCTCTCGAGTGGTTCGGATCGGGTATGAGAGGCAGTTCACATTTGATGCTCGTGGACCTCACACAGACGGTTCGGTTCGGAGGAGATGGCTTGGTTCGTGATGTGGTTCCACGACCCCATAGGGCGAACCGATCCGGCCCTCAATCCCTCATCCGATCCGAATTCCTGCACTTTGTCCAGCGAGCTATTTTACGCCATTCGACGACGTTTTCGACAATTCTATCTATTATAATCAATCACAAAGCATACCATACAGTCATAGCAACATGTATAGTCAACCACAAACATCAAAACAACAATATGATATGTTAAAATGGATCAAACATAGCCAAAAACCCATATTTTCCCTTAAGCTTGCTTAAACAAAAATAATGGTATGATTAGTAAAACTTAACCAAATCAAACCCAATTTCTAATAGAGGTCTAAAACATTATTTAAGAATTTATAAATATTTTTCCAGAATTTATTAATGCATAAATTCGCTAATCTTCACTAATTACCCTTAATTGGCCATAATTAGTGAGGAACTATGCGAATCACTCACCTTAGCCACAAATAAACCTTAGATCTGAAATAAATCTCTAATGTGGCGCGAATACCAATGCTAAACAGCATCTCTAATCTTGATTTGGTGAAGATCTCCCTTGATTTGATGTTGCTAAGCTTAATCCTTGATTAGAAAGTGATTTGGAGGTGATTTAGAGGTTGGAGGCCATTTTTAGGGTTTCTAAGAGGTAAGTGGAGGCTAGAAAACTAAAACGGAATGAAACCCTAACTCTTTTCAGTCTCCCCATAACCCTAATCCCGAATTGGGTTATGGGCCCATTCACTAATCACCCTATTTGTCCCAGTTAAGCAGTTTTTCACCTTCTAAACCTTATTTCAGCCATTTCTCCCAAACGGTAAGTCCGTTTTCCACATGTGACCACTCTACGGAAAGGTAAACCATTATCCGAAGCCAACGGAAGTCGTTTCAGGTCAAAACTCCCTTCCAATCAAAAGTTATGGCCGAAACAAGATCAACTAGGGGCAAAACGGTCATTTAAAAATCGGCAAAAATCATGAACATGGGAAATGACCCCAATGGTCGTTTCCCAAAGCCACATAACCATACGACTTATATAAGAAAGAAATAAATATCCTATGATCCTCCGATGCATAGAATGCGGGTTGTTATATTCTCCCCTCCTTAAGAAATTTCACCCCCGAAATTCCCTAACCAAAATACACAAAGGGTCCCGCATGCCTATCAGCCATAAAACAACAATCAAACATGCAAAACAAGTCTATCCTAGCATGCGGAATAACTAAATTGCAAAGTAAATCTTACCAGGCAAAGAGTTCTGGATACGCCTTCCTAATGCTCTCCTCTGTCTCCCAAGTTCAGTCATTCTCGTTCTCGCCCCACTGAACCTTGACTAGATTCACCGCCTTCCTTCGAAGTTGCTTCGTATCGTGCTTGACAATACGAATCGACTTGCGGTTCCCAACCGCCTCGGGTTCCACTTCGAAGTCCTCTAACTGATCAGGTGAAATAGTCATATCTGGGTCGTGCACGAACTTCCTTAGCTGGGAAACATGAAATACGTTGTGAATTCCCACCATCTTCTCGGGTAAGTCAACTCTATACGCCAAATTCCCAACTTGTTCGAGAACTGGGAATGGGCCAACAAATCTTGGTGCCAACTTGCCTCTCCTGCCAAATCGTATCACGCTCTTCAACGAAGAAATCTTGACAAACACCAAGTCACCAACGGAGAATTTTAAGTCTCTTCTCCTCTTATCAGCATAACTCTTCTGCCTAACCTGGGCAGCCTTCATCCGTTGTTGAATGATCTTAATCTTATCTGAAGTTTCCCTTACCACATCTGGTCCAAGCACAAACTTTTCACCGGTCTCTATCCAACATGATGGTGAGTTGCACGGTCTTCCGTACAAAGCTTCATATGGAGCCATACCGATACTGGATTGGTAGCTATTATTATATGCGAACTCTACTAGATGCAAATGGTCATCCCATGATCCATCAAAATCCAATATACAAAAAGTGAGATTTCTATATATTTCCTATTGACTGGTGTGAGAACCGAAATTAGATAGGGCTTATTGTTGTGGTTTGGCATCAAAAATCTGATTTTTGATTATATATCAAAATTATGAATTTGAAAAGCTAATCGACTAATTGATTGATGGTTGTGTTGTTTGATTATTGTTTGATTAATTAAAAATGTTGAACCTTTAACCAAATTGGTCAAATATTGAATTGTATTGAAATTTGGTCGCATTTTCTTGCATATACTTGCACTTACATTGAACAGGTCATAGCAAGGAGGCTAGAGCAGAAGAATAAAATTGTTTGCCTGACAAATAGGTACATGTTTACTACATAATTTACTGTTTTGTTTGGGTGATGATGATTTTATGAGCCGCTTGGCCTTTTCTTTTTCTTTTTGAGATCAGAAGGCCTATATGGCAATTTCGGGATTTTCCCGTGGCTCCCGGTGTAGGGGAGGTTATGGCGAAATTTTTCGAAAATTTAGGGTGTTAGCCAAATTTTTGAAGAATTTGAAAATTCTCAGAAACTGAAAAGTTGGAGAATGGAAGCCAGATCGAACGTAGAGTTGATTAATCAAACCACTTTCGACTTTGTTCCTTTTCGGGGACGAAAAGTTTTAAGTGGGGGAGATTGTAACAACCCGAAAATCTAGGCCAGTTTAAAATTTTTATTTTGGCAATTTTAGCGAATTTTGAACATTTAAAATGAATTATTTTAAATAATATCGACGGGAAATTTATTTTGAATAGAATTCGACGTATATATTATATACGTCGTCGTTAGAATATAAATAATTATATATAATTATAAAAGGAATTGAAAATGGCGCGGTAGTTCGATAATTCGATTTCAAACTTCAATTGACTATACTGGGTGCAAAACAATCCGGATTTTAGCGAAACCACAAACAATAGGATCTAATTGATAATATCTTTCCAACGAATCCGAAAAATCGAAATTTCATAGCAGGAATCAAAAGATATGTCCAGTTAAAAATTCTGAATAGTCGCTATGGAATTCAAGCCCTTAAAAACGGAAATTTTGCAAACGACCTCGGATTTCGACGAAACCACTTTTGTTGGATCCGTGATGTAAAATTACTACTAGATTTCAATTTTCGTAATTTTTCGAATCAATATGTGAGCGTGACAAAGGAAAACGCGTTTGACCAGTTTTAGTTGATTTTAATCGACTGGAAAATGGCCATTTTTCCAACGGTCTCAGAATTCGGCGAAATTAGTTTTGTTAGGACCGTATCGTCAATACGAAGTTAGAAAATATTTTTCTGGGATTTTTAGAGTTAGTATGTGACCCCGATAAATTGAAATGCGCGTTCAAATTCAATATATAGAGTTATACGTTGATTTTGACGAAAAATGATCGAAACTATCAAATCAGCTTGCGATACATATCCCATTGTGTTCGGAATGGGGGTAAATAGCTAGGGGCGACAGTCGTTGGGTCTCGTTTGGTGTTCGGATTGAAAGTCAACTTTTGGAATTAAAATATAATATTAAAATAAAACTCCCTTCCCCCTCTTACCTTCTTATCCACATCAGCCCCCCCTTACGTTTACTTTTCAAAATCGAATAAAAAAAAAACCGCTCGTGCCTGAGACCTAGCCCGCCGCCCTCCTCCGCTCCAACCGCCACCGCGACGTGCGCCACCCACCTCCTCATCTCCGCCAATCCCCTCTCTCCTCCTCACGAACTCGCGTGAAACCCCTCCCTTCCCAGCCTAATCCAACGCCCACAAACCCGCGACCCCCTTGAAGCCGCCTCCGACCAAACCCTCCACGGCGTTTACCATCACAGGAACCCCCCCCTCCTTTCAACACCCCGAGCGCATAGCAGCTCCATCCCCCTTCTTCGCTGAAAAACAGTAAGCCTCCTTTCATTTTAATTTGGTTTATTTACTTCTTTTCTATAGGATTAGCTTAAAGAAAATAGAATTCTTATAGAAGGCAAAATAGAATTATTATAGAAAGGGAAAATAGAATTTTGCTAGAAAGTAGGAAGATTGTATTTTTAATAAGAAGAAGATTTGATTTTTAATCCAGCAAAGAAGTAATTTTTAGTTAAGTAAAAATTCGATTTTTATATATTGAATAGCAAAGTAAAAATTCGATTTTTATATATTGAATAGCAAAGTAAAAATTCGATTTTTATATATTGAATAGCAAAGTAAAAATTCGATTTTTATATATTGAATAGCAAAGTAAAAATTCGATTTTTATATATTGAATAGTGAAGTAAAAATTCGATTTTTATATATTGAATAGCGAAGTAAAAATTCGATTTTAAATATGTAGTGGCTACGGGCAACGATGATGACAAAAAGGCGAGAACGACGAAGATTTCTATAAATGAAGTGTCGTGGAGTTGGGATAGCTATCGGTGAGTGTGACGGCATGGAATTTCGCTCGGTCCGAACCAGTCGCTAAACCGATCCAGGCCGTTCGAAACGCCCTATCGTTTGAGAACACGACAAAACAGAACACAAACAGAAGAACATTTCACTGTTATTACAACAATGCATCAGATTACAAGAATATACAGAGTATAAATGAATATTACACAGAAATATCAGAGATTTAAATTACATTTAAATACCTAGCAGCGGAAAATAATACAATACACAACTAGAAGAGATATACGGATACAAAGCTTTCCGGATATCATTCCAGCTGTAAACCAGGATCCTGTGAATATAAATCTGCAAAACCAAAACTACTAGCTGCCCGTGTCGAAAATAAGGGCACCCAGAGTTTAGGTTAAAACAATAAACTCCAGGTCAGTCATGTGACTGGTGTGAGAACTAAAACAGTTATAATTCTTTATTTTAAAGTTCGGTAAATCAAGGGACCACGCCGTAACACGGAACGGGTTTCCTCCCAAGAGTACCAGTGCATAAAACAAACAGCGCAATGATAAATAAAGAAAAATGAAGCTGTTATAAGACCCAGGTGCCATCACACAATGCAACGCAAGCCGGAGGATAGGGTTTTACCTTATAACAGCCAAACATGCTTGATACGTTTAAAACAAATCATTTGATACTATAATAAGTGCATAGTGTATAAAACAACTTCAAATCATAAGTATCAATCATAGGCGGCATGAGCGTCCCATGCCACTATGTCGCCATATATAGGTTTACAAATAAAACCGCAAATGTCACGTATTTGGAAATTGGATTTCCGTCTATGAACCGAGGCAAAAGATAGTCCTCAACCGATTCGTGACTCTCTAGCCCGAGCCACAGGATCAGAACGCATCAACCCTTTAGATCGTCAGGGCCGGTCCACCAATGTGGATTATTATGCTGAACACTACGTTTCCCCGCCCTTTGGGGCGTAAGCGAGCCAACAAATGACTCCATCGGACCCGGATCGTCCGATCAAACCGAGGCGCCTCGCAACAGCAACAACCACATAAGTCAAACTCGTCAGGGCGTGTAAAACCACTGATGCCACTTCTAGCTAGAAAGAAACGCAAGTCCTCCCTGATGTCCTCTCCCGTTTTTGGTTCATACCGGGTGTGAAACTCGCGAAGTAAACGTTACACAAAGCTATGCCACACAGGCCGTGCTTTGATCATCACCACAAGGCTTTGCTTTTCAACAGAAGCCTCGATCAATTGCCACTTAGGCATGCCACACAGGCAATTCACTCCATGCGTTTGATATCCATCAATATATAACCCCTGAGCTCGTACGTCTCAGAGAAGGGCGTTAAGCAAGAGAATAAATTCTCCGCCGCCAAACAGATATATATTTAATAGAGATCAATCAAATGGACTAAAATCCAATGTCAGACACACAGTCCATTTACAAGTCCGTTCTGGGTCTGAACGAAACCGGAGGCACCTAGTACCCCGCATATCCATCGATCTCCAAGTACGTCTGGACGACCACCAACTGTTTCCATCTTCTTGGGTGTACAGCCCAATCAAGATCATCAGTAATCACCCAAACGACGTGAAGACTTCCGGTCTTCGACCATCGTCTTCATCTTCGACACCACGTCGAATCAGTTATTCAGAATGGGATAAACCCGGTCTTTCTGAATAACTCGCGTATATATTATAAAAGTGTTACACAAACACAACATACGCCTCATTCCAATTCAGAATATTCTTTTATTCAAATATTCCTATACTTTGGGAAAAGTTCCCATTAATTTTATCCAAGATAAATTCTTTAAATTTATTCTTTAATCTCCTTTGAATATCAATTCAAACTAGTTGGGATTAGCGAACCACACCGAAGAAATCATTTATTTTATTTCCCAATCCCAACCTATTCATCCCATGAAGTAAAACTGGTTATACTTCATATCTAACACCACGGTGTTATCGGTAAATTCAATTACCATTTCACGTTCAAATCTAATTAAAGATTTAACTATCGCCTGGAGTAAAACTGGTGATACTCCATTCTCGATCTTTTCAATCTAATTAAAGATTCATTAAAACTCCACTTAGTTTTAATATTTCTCTGGGTTAAAGAATCAGTGTCATTTAAAAACACAGTTCACGATAAACCCAAAATTACATTCATTAATTATCGGGTTAAAGAACGAGTGTTATTTAAAACACTGTTCACGATAAACCCAAAAATCAATATCAATTCAATTCCAATGAAATCTCATTTAATTGGTACACTTCATTAAATCCAAATAAAAAGATTTAATCTTTTCACAACTGGGTTCAAGAACAGTGTTAGTGAAGACACCATTCACGACAAACCCAAATCACATTTGATATTCAATACAAGGCTCTGAATAGAAAATATATCGGCTTATATTCAATATCAAATTCTATGATTAACAAATGTCGTATTGAAATAACGATATAAATGTATATCTTTCAAATTCCCATAACAACATCTGTATAATCACGAATTCCAACATCGAAATATTCCGAAGACAATTTCGATTCAAATCCACTCCAATGCAATCATTGGAAATTCTGGTTATTTTTAAAACCCTTTTCAAATTCAATTTATTTATTTAAAAATAAATAGAATTATATTTCTAGTTCAAAACTATTTCATTTCGATAGAAATCTATTTTTACCTATTCAAATGTGGAGTTTTTCATCCCAAATCTTCACAAATCATTTCTTATGATTTTACGCAAATTATTACTATTTTTAATAATTTTATCAAGGCCCGTACAGTCGATTTCCACCAATGGCCATCGAACTGCACTTACAGCGACCTTTTTCAAATTTGATTTGGACATAACTCCAAATCCAACCGTTAGATTTCTAATTTCTCACATTCGTTAGAAAGCTCTCTTCGATACGAACCCAACGGTTCCGGTTTTAGGAGAATCCGACGGTCGGATCTCCAGTAATGTCCGTTTGAAATCAATGGTCGAAATTCGCGAACTGCCGCGGCGCGGCGCGTTCTATTCAGGCCATTATATTATATATATAATATATATATAATATATTTCGTCGATTTCTATTTAAAACGAATTATATAAATAGTTTTAAATTCGTTTCAAAAGCAATTTCAACTTCCGTTTCAATTCAAATCAAAATTGAATTCTTCTCTATAAATTCGTTTTAAAATTCATTTCTATTCAATTCAAATTTCAATTCAATTTGAATTCATATTCAATTCAATTCATTTCGAAATCGTTTTCAATTCAATTCATTTCGAAATCGTTTTCAATTCAATTCATTTCGAAGTCGTTTTCAATTCACTTCATTTCGAAGTCGTTTTCAATTCACTTCATTTCGAAATCGTTTTCAATTCAATTCATTTCGAAATCGTTTTCAATTCAATTCATTTCGAAATCGTTTTCAATTCAATTCATTTCGAAATCGTTTTCAATTCAATTCATTTCGAAATCGTTTTCAATTCAATTCATTTCGAAATCGTTTTCAATTCAATTCATTTCGAAATCGTTTTCAATTCAATTCATTTCGAAATCGTTTTCAATTCAATTCATTTCGAAATCGTTTTCAATTCAATTCATTTCGAAATCGTTTTCAATTCAATTCATTTCGAAATCGTTTTCAATTCAATTCATTTCGAAATCGTTTTCAATTCAATTCATTTCGAAATCGTTTTCAATTCAATTCATTTCGAAATCGTTTTCAATTCAATTCATTTCGAAATCGTTTTCAATTCATTTCGAAATCGCCGATTTCGAAATCACTTTTCAATATTCATTTCAAAATGAATAAAGTCGATATAAATATCGTTCACGTCAAAATGGCGTCAATCTAATCAACACGGCTTCATAAATTTCTATTTTCAAATTTTCTTTATTTTTCAAATTGGAATGAGGCCCAATCAATTACCATATAAAATTAATTATATGGATTTCCATACAACACATGTATATAATAGCATTGAACAATAATCCACCATCAACCAAAGTGCACTACACTGTATAAGCATCAAATATAGATATTCAACGCTTATAACAGCCTGTCAATCAATCGATCGGCATATTTAATCAATCAGGATGAGTGAAATTCATATTTCATCCCAACACCCGTGTGGGGTTTCAAACAATCAAACACAGATTTTAGTTGTGCAGTTGGGCGATGTGTAAAATTTATCGACCCAATTAATATCAGTCAAATCAGTGTACATAAACAAACCGTCTGGTTTGTAAATGAATATTTTATTTTATTCACTTCACGTTAAAAATTATATTTTTAACGATAAAATATCTTATTTCAACACTTGAATTTCTATTCAGTTCATTCTTTAACTAAAATGATATTTTTATTTTTCTAACTTATTTTAGAAAAATTTCGGCGGCATAACGGCACGATACTAGAAACGGGACAAGGCCTAGCCTTATCCCCGGTCTAGTGAAGGCCCACGCCATTCACACATCAATCAAAATCACCAAACAACTCAATTCAAAACAAATAATCTAACCAACTACACAACCAAACAATTTAACAAACAAGCCATCCATGGTCTGTGGATGACGGGTGTCGGGTGCTACTAAGCACCGTCTGCATCCTAGTATATAAATATATCTAGAAAAGAAATTGAAAGGTGAGAAATTCTCACAGAAAGCTATCCAACTTCACGGCACTTCCAATGCAGAAAATCTTTACTGTTCTCGTCTCTTATTACTTTCTTCGCCCGTATTCTCTACATATGTAAAAATCGAATTTTTACTTTGCTACTCAATATTTAAAAATCGAATTTTTACTTTGCTATTCAATATTTAAAAATCGAATTTTTACTCCGGTGTTCAATACATAAAAATCATATTTTTATTTCGAAGTTCAACATATAAAAATCACCTTTTTAATTCGAAGTTCAATATATAAAAATCACCTTTTTAATTCGAAGTTCAATATATAAAAATCACCTTTTTAATTCTAAAACAAATGCAAAATTCCTTTTAAAAACAAAGCTAATTTCATTTTAAAAATCTGTTCTATTTATATTTCAAAAATCATTTTTCTATACTGTTCTTTCTATTTTTAAACAAAGTAAATTCCTATCTTCTATTTCAAAACATTGCTAATTTTATTTCAAAATTCAATGCTAATTTTATTTCAAAAACCGAACTATTTTGATTTTAAACACTTATGTTTATTTCTGTTTTTAGAACCCATGTTTTTAAAACAAAGCGCTTTCATAAAAAAAAACAATATTAATTTCAGTTTAAAATGAAAATAAGTTTTCAGTTTTTAAAAATAAAATAAAATCAGTTTTAAACCTTTTTTAAAAATCAGTTTTCAAGTAAAATAAAAAAAACAGTTTTCAAGTAAAATAAAAAAAACAGTTTAAAGTAAAATAAAAAAACAGTTTAAAGTAAAATAAAATAAAATAAAACAGTAGGGAACTTACAGGGGGGCTCGTCGGCGGCTCGGAGGGGGTCTGGGAAGTGGCGCGTCGAGGATCGGAGGGCTTCGAAATGGGGAGGAGAGAGGGGCGGCGGGTCGGGGTTTTTTTTGGGTTCGTCGGGCTTCAGGGGGGTATCGCGTTTGAACTGAAGAGGAGGGAGGAGCTGGAGGATGGGGGGGTCCTCGCGATGGTCGGCACCGCCACCTGCGGTGGCGCGCGTTGGGGAGCGGCCTCCTCCGACCCCGATTTGGGATCTCGTTTTTTTTTTATTATTATTTAATTTTTTTTCTGATATAATGAACGGGGAGGGGGGGTATAAAGGAGAGATTTAAATTTTTTTTTAATTATTTTATTATTTTATTTTGCAAAATGTTGACTTTCACATACGACCTCGAAACGAGGCCCACCGCCTGTCGTCCATAGCGTTTTACCCCTATTCCGAACACAATGGGATATGTATCGTAAGCTGATTTGATCATTTGAATCAGTTTCCGTTAAATTTACATTTAAATCACTATATTGAATTTTAAACGTACATTTCAAATTGCCGGGATCGCATACTAACTAGAAAAATTCCAGAAAAATATTCTCTAGCTTCGTATTGACGATACGGTCCTAACAAAACTAGTTTCGTCGAATTCTGAGATCGTTTGAAAAATGGCCAATTTCCAGTCGATTAAAATCAACTAAAACTGGTCAAACGCGTTTTCCTTTGCCACGCTCACATATTGATTCGAAAAGTTATGAAATTTGAAACCTAGCAATAACTCAACATCACGGACCCAACAAAAGTGGTTTCGTTGAAATCCGAGGTCGTTTGCAAAATTTCCATTTTTAAGGGCCTGAATTCCATAGCGACTATTCAGAAATTTCAACTGGGCATATCTTTTGATTTCCGCTACGAACTTTTGATTTTTCGGATTCGTTGGAAAGATATTATCAATTAGATCCTAATGTTTTTGGTTTCACTAAAATCCGGATTGTTTTGCACCCGGTACATTCAATTGAAGTTTGAAATCGAATTATCGAACTACCGCGCCATTTTCAATTCTATTTATAATTATATATAAATATTTATATTCTAACGACGACGCGTATAATATATACGTTCGATTTATATTCAAAATAAATTTTCTCGTCGATTTTATTTAAAATAATTCATTTTAAATAATCAAAATTCGCTATAATTGCCAAAATAAAAAATTTAAACTGGCCCAGATTTTCCGGGTTATTACAATCTCCCCCACTTAAAACTTTTCGTCCCCGAAAAGGAACAAAGTCGAAAGTGGTTTGATTAATCAACTCTACGATCGATATGGCTTCCATTCTCCAACTTTTCAGTTTCTGAGAATTTCCAAAATTTCAAAAATTTGGCTAACACCCTAAATTTTCGAAAAATTTTGCCATAACCTCCCCTGCAATGGGAGCATCGGGGAATTTCAAATAGCTTCCCCGGTCCTTCAGATCTCAAAAAGAAAAAGAAAAAGCCAAGCGGCTAGCCAATAGGCTCACAAAATCATCATCACCCAAACAAAACAGTAAATTATGTAGTAAACATGTACTTATTTGTCGGGCAAACAAATTTTATTCTCTGCTCTAGCCTCCTTGCTATGACCTGTTCAATGATATACACGTATATGCAAGCAAATGCAACCAAATTTCAATATAATTCAATATTTGATGCTATTAGGCATAATGGTTCAAAATTATCAAACAACTAAACAAACAACACAAACATCAATCAATTAGTGAATTAGAGTTTCAAATTCATAACTTAGTTATATAGTCAAAAATCAGATTTTTGATGCCAAATCACAACAATAAGCCCTATCTAATTTTGGTTCTCACACCAATCAATAGGAAATATATAGAAAGTCCACTTTCGTCACTCGAACATAAATTCGGATGATGATCGATCAATCATCAGAATCACCCCCGGGCGACTAGAGTGTAATTCTATATCTATCCAGTATATTAAAAATTCGAATACACGCGGATCAGACGTATACGCAAAATCTGTATATACTGGATTGTCCACATCAATATAAATAGATAATCAAATACGAATAATTGATTTAAATTTTCAAAACAAAATTTGTTTTCATTTTACAAATATACTCTTCACACTCGTTCTAGGATACTACTGATCCTATCTCTAACGAGTCATTCTAATTGGACATTACTAATCCAATATCTGATGAATTCTTTCATAGGGTTCTAATGTGTCTTGTTCTCTGAGCTTTGTAAACCAAAGCTCTGATACCAACTGTGACGGCATGGAATTTCGCTCGGTCCGAACCAGTCGCTAAACCGATCCAGGCCGTTCGAAACGCCCTATCGTTTGAGAACACGACAAAACAGAACACAAACAGAAGAACATTTCACTGTTATTACAACAATGCATCAGATTACAAGAATATACAGAGTATAAATGAATATTACACAGAAATATCAGAGATTTAAATTACATTTAAATACCTAGCAGCGGAAAATAATACAATACACAACTAGAAGAGATATACGGATACAAAGCTTTCCGGATATCATTCCAGCTGTAAACCAGGATCCTGTGAATATAAATCTGCAAAACCAAAACTACTAGCTGCCCGTGTCGAAAATAAGGGCACCCAGAGTTTAGGTTAAAACAATAAACTCCAGGTCAGTCCTGTGACTGGTGTGAGAACTAAAACAGTTATAATTCTTTATTTTAAAGTTCGGTAAATCAAGGGACCACGCCGTAACACGGAACGGGTTTCCTCCCAAGAGTACCAGTGCATAAAACAAACAGCGCAATGCTAAATAAAGAAAAATGAAGCTGTTATAAGACCCAGGTCCCATCACACAATGCAACGCAAGCCGGAGGATAGGGTTTTACCTTATAACAGCCAAACATGCTTGATACGTTTAAAACAAATCATTTGATACTATAATAAGTGCATAGTGTATAAAACAACTTCAAATCATAAGTATCAATCATAGGCGGCATGAGCGTCCCATGCCACTATGTCGCCATATATAGGTTTACAAATAAAACCGCAAATGTCACGTATTTGGAAATTGGATTTCCGTCTATGAACCGAGGCAAAAGACAGTCCTCAACCGATTCGTGACTCTCTAGCCCGAGCCACAGGATCAGAACGCATCAACCCTTTAGATCGTCAGGGCCGGTCCACCGATGTGGATTATTATGCCTGAACACTACGTTTCCCCGCCCTTTGGGGCGTAAGCGAGCCAACAAATGACTCCATCGGACCCGGATCGTCCGATCAAACCGAGGCGCCTCGCAACAGCAACAACCACATAAGTCAAACTCGTCAGGGCGTGTAAAACCACTGATGCCACTTCTAGCTAGAAAGAAACGCAAGTCCTCCCTGATGTCCTCTCCCGTTTTTGGTTCATACCGGGTGTGAAACTCGCGAAGTAAACGTTACACAAAGCTATGCCACACAGGCCGTGCTTTGATCATCACCACAAGGCTTTGCTTTTCAACAGAAGCCTCGATCAATTGCCACTTAGGCATGCCACACAGGCAATTCACTCCATGCGTTTGATATCCATCAATATATAACCCCTGAGCTCGTACGTCTCAGAGAAGGGCGTTAAGCAAGAGAATAAATTCTCCGCCGCCAAACAGATATATATTTAATAGAGATCAATCACACGGACTAAAATCCAATGTCAGACACACAGTCCATTTACAAGTCCGTTCTGGGTCTGAACGAAACCGGAGGCACCTAGTACCCCGCATATCCATCGATCTCCAAGTACGTCTGGACGATCACCAACTGTTTCCATCTTCTTGGGTGTACAGCCCAATCAAGATCATTAGTAATCACCCAAACGACGTGAAGACTTCCGGTCTTCGACCATCGTCTTCATCTTCGACACCACGTCGAATCAGTTATTCAGAATGGGATAAACCCGGTCTTTCTGAATAACTCGCGTATATATTATAAAAGTGTTACACAAACACAACATACGCCTCATTCCAATTCAGAATATTATTTTATTCAAATATTCCTATACTTTGGGAAAATTTCCCATTAATTTTATCCAAGATAAATTCTTTAAATTTATTCTTTAATCTCCTTTGAATATCAATTCAAACTAGTCGGGATTAGCGAACCACACCGAAGAAATCATTTATTTTATTTCCCAATCCCAACCTATTCATCCCATGAAGTAAAACTGGTTATACTTCATATCTAACACCACGGTGTTATCGGTAAATTCAATTACCATTTCACGTTCAAATCTAATTAAAGATTTAACTATCGCCTGGAGTAAAACTGGTGATACTCCATTCTCGATCTTTTCAATCTAATTAAAGATTCATTAAAACTCCACTTAGTTTTAATATTTCTCTGGGTTAAAGAATCAGTGTCATTTAAAAACACAGTTCACGATAAACCCAAAATTACATTCATTAATTATCGGGTTAAAAAACGAGTGTTATTTAAAACACTGTTCACGATAAACCCAAAAATCAATATCAATTCAATTCCAATGAAATCTCATTTAATTGGTACACTTCATTAAATCCAAATAAAAAGATTTAATCTTTTCACAACTGGGTTCAAGAACAGTGTTAGTGAAGACACCATTCACGACAAACCCAAATCACATTTGATATTCAATACAAGGCTCTGAATAGAAAATATATCGGCTTATATTCAATATCAAATTCTACGATTAACAAATGTCGTATTGAAATAACGATATAAATGTATATCTTTCAAATTCCCATAACAACATCTGTATAATCACGAATTCCAACATCGAAATATTCCGAAGACAATTTCGATTCAAATCCACTCCAATGCAATCATTGGAAATTCTGGTTATTTTTAAAACCCTTTTCAAATTCAATTTATTTATTTAAAAATAAATAGAATTATATTTCTAGTTCAAAACTAGTTCATTTCGATAGAAATCTATTTTTACCTATTCAAATGTGGAGTTTTTCATCCCAAATCTTCACAAATCATTTCTTATGATTTTACGCAAATTATTACTATTTTTAATAATTTTATCAAGGCCCGTACAGTCGATTTCCACCAATGGCCATCGAACTGCACTTACAGCGACCTTTTTCAAATTTGATTTGGACATAATTCCAAATCCAACCGTTAGATTTCTAATTTCTCACATTCGTTAGAAAGCTCTCTTCGATACGAACCCAACGGTTCCGGTTTTAGGAGAATCCGACGGTCGGATCTCCCGTAATGTCCGTTTGAAATCAATGGTCGAAATTCGCGAACTGCCGCGGCGCGGCGCGTTCTATTCAGGCCATTATATTATATATATAATATATATATATAATATATTTTGTCGATTTCTATTTAAAACGAATTATATAAATAGTTTTAAATTCGTTTCAAAAGCAATTTCAACTTCCGTTTCAATTCAAATCAAAATTGAATTCTTCTCTATAAATTCGTTTTAAAATTCATTTCTATTCAATTCAATTTAAATTCATATTCAATTCAATTCATTTCGAAATCGTTTTCAATTCAATTCATTTCGAAATCATTTTCAATTCAATTCATTTCGAAATCGTTTTCAATTCAATTCATTTCGAAATCGTTTTCAATTCACTTCATTTCGAAATCGTTTTCAATTCAATTCATTTCGAAATCGTTTTCAATTCAATTCATTTCGAAATCGTTTTCAATTCAATTCATTTCGAAATCGTTTTCAATTCAATTCATTTCGAAATCGTTTTCAATTCAATTCATTTCGAAATCGTTTTCAATTCAATTCATTTCGAAATCGTTTTCAATTCAATTCATTTCGAAATCGTTTTCAATTCAATTCATTTCGAAATCGTTTTCAATTCAATTCATTTCGAAATCGTTTTCAATTCAATTCATTTCGAAATCGTTTTCAATTCAATTCATTTCGAAATCGTTTTCAATTCAATTCATTTCGAAATCATTTTCAATTCATTTCGAAATCGCCGATTTCGAAATCACTTTTCAATTTTCATTTCAAAATGAATAAAGTCGATATAAATATCGTTCACGTCAAAATGGCGTCAATCTAATCAACACGGCTTCATAAATTTCTATTTTCAAATTTTCTTTATTTTTCAAATTGGAATGAGGCCCAATCAATTACCATATAAAATTAATTATATGGATTTCCATACAACACATGTATATAATAGCATTGAACAATAATCCACCATCAACCAAAGTGCACTACACTGTATAAGCATCAAATATAGATATTCAACGCTTATAACAGCCTGTCAATCAATCGATCGGCATAATTAATCAATCAGGATGAGTGAAATTCATTTTCATCCCAACACCCATGTGGGGTTTCAAACAATCAAACACAGATTTTAGTTGTGCAGTTGGGCGATGTGTAAAATTTATCGACCCAATTAATATCAGTCAAATCAGTGTACATAAACAAACCGTCTGGTTTGTAAATGAATATTTTATTTTATTCACTTCACGTTAAAAATTATATTTTTAACGATAAAATATCTTATTTCAACACTTGAATTTCTATTCAGTTCATTCTTTAACTAAAATGATATTTTTATTTTTCTAACTTATTTTAGAAAAATTTCGGCGGCATAACGGCACGATACTAGAAACGGGACAAGGCCTAGCCTTATCCCCGGTCTAGTGAAGGCCCACGCCATTCACACATCAATCAAAATCACCAAACAACTCAATTCAAAACAAATAATCTAACCAACTACACAACCAAACAATTTAACAAACAAGCCATCCATGGTCTGTGGATGACGGGTGTCGGGTGCTACTAAGCACCGTCTGCATCCTAGTATATAAATATATCTAGAAAAGAAATTGAAAGGTAAGAAATTCTCACAGAAAGCTATCCAATTTCACGGCACTTCCAATGCAGAAAATCTTCACTGTTCTCGTCTCTTATTACTTTCTTCGCCCGTATTCTCTACATATGTAAAAATCGAATTTTTACTTTGCTACTCAATATTTAAAAATCGAATTTTTACTTTGCTATTCAATATTTAAAAATCGAATTTTTACTCCGGTGTTCAATACATAAAAATCATATTTTTATTTCGAAGTTCAATATATAAAAATCACCTTTTTAATTCGAAGTTCAATATATAAAAATCACCTTTTTAATTCGAAGTTCAATATATAAAAATCACCTTTTTAATTCTAAAACAAATGCAAAATTCCTTTTAAAAACAAAGCTAATTTCATTTTAAAAATCTGTTCTATTTATATTTCAAAAATCATTTTTCTATACTGTTCTTTCTATTTTTAAACAAAGTAAATTCCTATCTTCTATTTCAAAACATTGCTAATTTTATTTCAAAATTCAATGCTAATTTTATTTCAAAAACCGAACTATTTTGATTTTAAACACTTATGTTTATTTCTGTTTTTAGAACCCATGTTTTTAAAACAAAGCGATTTCATAAAAAAAACAATATTAATTTCAGTTTAAAATGAAAATAAGTTTTCAGTTTTTAAAAATAAAAAAAAATCAGTTTTAAACCTATTTTAAAAATCAGTTTTCAAGTAAAATAAAAAAACAGTTTTCAAGTAAAATAAAAAAAACAGTTTAAAGTAAAATAAAAAAACAGTTTAAAGTAAAATAAAATAAAATAAAACAGTAGGGAACTTACAGGGGGGGCTCGTTGGCGGCTCGGAGGGGGTCTGGGAAGTGGCGCGTCGAGGATCGGAGGGCTTCGAAATGGGGAGGAGAGAGGGGCGGCGGGTCGGGGTTTTTTTTGGGTTCGTCGGGCTTCAGGGGGGTATCGCGTTTGAACTGAAGAGGAGGGAGGAGCTGGAGGATGGGGGGGTCCTCGCGATGGTCGGCGCCGCCACCTGCGGTGGCGCGCGTTGGGGAGCGGCCTCCTCCGACCCCGATTTGGGATCTCGTTTCTTTTTTTTTTATTTAATTTTTTTTCTGATATAATGAACGGGGAGGGGGGGTATAAAGGAGAGATTTAAAATTTTTTTTTAATTATTTTATTATTTTATTTTGCAAAATGTTGACTTTCACATACGACCTCGAAACGAGGCCCACCGCCTGTCGTCCATAGCGTTTTACCCCTATTCCGAACACAATGGGATATGTATCGTAAGCTGATTTGATCATTTGAATCAGTTTCCGTTAAATTTACATTTAAATCACTATATTGAATTTTAAACGTACATTTCAAATTGCCGGGATCGCATACTAACTAGAAAAATTCCAGAAAAATATTCTCTAGCTTCGTATTGACGATACGGTCCTAACAAAACTAGTTTCGTCGAATTCTGAGATCGTTTGAAAAATGGCCAATTTCCCTTCGATTAAAATCAACTGAAACTGGTCAAACGCGTTTTCCTTTGCCACGCTCACATATTGATTCGAAAAGTTATGAAATTTGAAACCTAGCAATAACTCAACATCACGGACCCAACAAAAGTGGTTTCGTTGAAATCCGAGGTCGTTTGCAAAATTTCCATTTTTAAGGGCCTGAATTCCATAGCGACTATTCAGAAATTTCAACTGGGCATATCTTTTGATTCCCGCTACGAACTTTTGATTTTTCGGATTCGTTGGAAAGATATTATCAATTAGATCCTAATGTTTTTGGTTTCACTAAAATCCGGATTGTTTTGCACCCGGTACATTCAATTGAAGTTTGAAATCGAATTATCGAACTACCGCGCCATTTTCAATTCCATTTATAATTATATATAAATATTTATATTCTAACGACGACGCGTATAATATATACGTTCGATTTATATTCAAAATAAATTTTCTCGTCGATTTTATTTAAAATAATTCATTTTAAATAATCAAAATTCGCTATAATTGCCAAAATAAAAATTTTAAACTGGCCCTGATTTTCCGGGTTATTACAGTGAGAATCTCTCACTCTTTAATTTAATTTTCTAGTTGAAATATATACTAGGATGCAGACGGTGTTTAGTAGCACCTGACACCCGTCATCCACAGACCATGGATGACTTATTTGTTTAATTGTTTAATTGTTTGGTTGTGTAGTTGGTTAGATTATTTGGTTTGGAATTGAATTGTTTGGTGAAATGAAATTGATTTGATTGATGTGTGAATGGCGTGGGCCTTCACTAGACCGGGGATAAGGCTAGGCTTTGTCCCGTTTCTAGTATCGTGTCGTTATGCCGCCGAAATTTCCTAAAAATAAGTCAGAAAAATAAAGATAACATTTTATTTAATAAATGAACCGAATAAAATATTCATAGGTTGAATAAAATAGTTTGATCGTTAAAAATAAAAATTTTAACGTGAATGTGAATAAATAAATATTCATTTACAAACCGGACGGTTTGTTTATGTACACCTGTTTGAAGGACATTGATTGGGATGATAAATTTTACACATCGCCCAACTGCACAAATAAAAATCTGTGTTTGATTGCTTGAAACCCCACACGGGTATTGGGATGATATTTGATGTACACTAATCCCGATTGTTTAGTTGTATGTCAATCGATTGATTGACAGGCTGTTATAAGCGTTGAATATTTATATTTGATGCTTATACAGTGTAGAATGCACTTTGGATGATGGTTGATTATTCATCGTTGTTGATATATACATGTGTTGTAGAAAATCCATATAATTAACATTATATGGTAATTGATTGGGCCTCATTCCAGTTTTAAAATAGAAATATTTGAAATAATATTTGAAAATAGGAATATATGAAGTCGTATTGATTAGATTGACGCCATTTTGACGTGAACGATATTTATATCGATTTTATTCATTTTGTAATGAATATCGAAAGTGATTTCAAAATCTGATATTTTGAAAAGAATTGAATATAAACGAATTCGAATTTAAATTGAATATAAACGAATTCGAATTGAAATTGAATATAAATGAATTCGAATTGAAATGGAGTAGAAATGAATTCGAATTGAAATTGAATTGAATTGAAAACGAACTAAAATTGAATTAGAAATCAATTTGAATTGAAATCAATTTGAAATGAATTTAAATTGGAATATTCAATTTTGATTTGAAATTGAATATGAAGTTGAAACCGTTTTGAAAATGAATTTAAAACGATTTATAAAGCACGTTTTGAATTGAAATCGATGAAGTATATAATATATATATTATATATATATATAATATAATGGCCTGAATAGAAAGCGCCACGCCGCGGCAGTTCGCGAATTTCGACCATTGACTTCGAACGGATATAACAGGAGATCCGACCGTCGGATTCTCCTAAAACCAGAACCGTTGGGTTCGTATCGAAAAGAGCTTTCTAACGAATATTAGAAATTTGAAATCTAACGGTTGGATTTGGAATTATTTCCAAATCAAATTTGAAAAAGGTCGCTGTAAGTGCAGTTCGATGGCCGTTGATTGAAATCGACTGTACGGGCCTTGATAAAATTATTAAAAATAGCAATAATTTGTGCAAAATCATAAGAAATGATTTAGAAAGAATTGGGATGAAAAACTCCATATTTGAAAAGATAAAAATAGATTTTTATCGAAATGAACTAGTTTTGAACTAGAATTATAATTCTATTTATTTTTAAAATAAATAAACTGGATTAGAAATGGTTTTGAAAATAACCAGAATTTCCAATAATTATATTGGAATGGATTTTAATCGAAATTGTCTTTGGATTATTTCGATGTTGGATTTCGTGATGATACAGATATTGTTATGGGAATTTGAAAGATATATATATATATATATCGTTATTTCCAATACGATATTTGTTAGTCGTAGAATTTGATATTGAATATAAGCCGGTATATTTTCTATTCAGAGCCTTGTGTTTAATATCAAATGTGATTTGGGTTTGTTGTGAATGGTGTCTTCATTAACACTGTTCTTGAACCCAGTTGAGAAAAGATTAAATCTTTTTATTTAGATTTAATGAAGTGTACCAATTAAATAATATTTAATTGGAATTGAATTGATATTGATTTTTGGGTTTATCGTGAACAGTGTTTTTAAATAACACTTGTTCTTTAACTCGATAATTAATGGAATGGGATTTTGGGTTTATCGTGAACCGTGTTTCAAATAACACTGATTCTTTAACCCAGTCACAGATTAAAACTAAGTGGAGTTTTAATGAATCTTTAATTAGATTGAAAAGATCGAGAATGGAGTATCACCAGTTTTGCTCCAGGCGATAGTTAAATCTTTAATTAGATTTGAACGTGAAATGGTAATTGAATTTACCGATAACACCGTGGTGTTAGATATGAGGTATTACCAGTTTTACTTCATGGGATGAATAAGTTGGGATTGGGAAATTAAAACCAATGATTACTTCGGTAAGGTTCGCTAATTCCGACTAGTTGAATCGAAATTCAAAAGAATATTAAAGAATAGATTCAAGGAATTTATCTTGGTTAAAATTAATGGGAACCTTTCCCTATGAATGTGAAATTTAGAAACTAACTGTCGGTTAGCCAAGCAGAATGGTTTTCTAGATATTGATCTGATGTTGGTTTCGGCCTTCGGGGTTAATATTTGGGAAATTATTCTCTTGATTAATTTACGGTTAGTGACTGATGAATTGGAATGAGGCGTATGTTGTGTTTGTGTAACACTTATTTAAAATATACGCGAGTTATTCGGAAAGACCGGTTTTATCCCATTCTGAATAACTGATACGACGATAAGTCGAAAATGAAGACGGTGGTTGAAGACCAGAAGTCTTCACATCGTTTGGGTGATTACTGATGATCTTGATTGGGCTGTACACCCAAGATGAGGGAATCAATCGGTGGTCGTCCAGATGTGCTTGGAGAACGATGGATATGCGAGGAAAGTGCCTCCGGTTTCGTTCAGACCCAAAACGGACTTGTAAATGGACTGTGTGTCTGACACTGGATTTTAGTCTGTGTGATTGATCTCTATTAAATATATATCTGTTTGGCGGTGGAGAATTTATTCTCTTGCTTAACGCCCTTCTCTGAGACGTACGAGCTCAGGGGTTATATACTGATGGATATCAAACGCATGAAGTGAATTGCCTGTGTGGCATGCTAAGATGCAAATGATCAAGGCTTCTGTTGAAAAGAAAAGTCTTGTGGTTGATGATCGAAGCACGGCCTTTGTGGCGTTGCTTTGTGTAACGTTTACTTCGCGAGTTTCGCACCCCGGTTGTGAACCAAAAATGGGAGAGGACCTCAGGGAGGGCAAGCGTTTCTTTCTAGCTAGGGTGGTGTCAGTGACCTACCAGCCCTGACATTTATATACTTTTCACCTGTGTGGTTGTTGCTGTTGCGAGGCGCCTCGGTTTGATCGGACGATCCGGGTCCGACGGAGTCATTCGTTGGCTCATTTACGCCCCAAAGGGCGGGGAAACGTATTGTTTAGGCATAATAATCCACATTGGTGGACCGGCCCTGACGATCCAAGGGGCAGTTGCGGCTGTTCCTGAGGGGCGGGCTAGAGCGTCTCGAATCGGTTGAGGACTATCTTTTGCCTCGGTTCATAGATGGAAATCCAATTTTCAAATACGTGACATTTGCGGTTTTATTTGTAGAGCCTAGTATGGCGACATGATATATGGTACTCATGCCGTCTATGATTGATACTTATGATTTGAAGTTGTTTTATACACTATGCACTTATAGTAGTATCAAATAATCTGTTTTTAAACGTATCAAGCATGCTTTGGCTATTATAAGGGAAAACCCTATCCCCCGGCTTGCGTTGCATTGTGTGATAGGACCTGGGTCTTATAATAGCTTCATTTTTCTTTATTTAGCATTGCGCTGTTCGTTTTATGCACTGGTATTCTTGGGAGGAAACCCGTTCCATGTTATACGGCGTGGTCCCTTGATTTACCTAACTTTAAAATAAAGATAAATAACTGTTTTAGTTCTCACACCAGTCCCATGACTGACCTGGAGTTTATTGTTTTAACCTAAACTCTGGGTGCCCTTATTTTGACACGGGCAGCTAGTAGTTTTGGTTTTGCAGATTTATATTCACAGGATCCTGGTTTACAGCTGGAATGATATCCGGAAAGCTTTGTATCCGTATATTTCTTCTAGTTGTGTATTGTATTATTTTCCGCTGCTATGTATTTAAATGTAATTTAAATCTCTGATATTTCTGTGTAATGTATATTCATTTATACTCTGTATATTCTTGTAATCTGATGCATTGTTGTAATATACAATGAAATGTTCTTTTGTATGCATTCTGTTGTGGCTTGTTCTCGAACTATCCGCACTTTCCCTTCTCTTCGGGGACCGGGGAAGTTACGGGTTTTTACATGGACCTCACATAGACGGTTCGGTTCAGAGGAGATGGCTTGCTTCGTGATGTGGTTCCACGACCCCATAGGGCGATCCGATCCGGCCCTCAATCCCTCATCCGATCCGAATTCCTGCACTTTATCCAACGAGCTGTTTTACGCCATTCGAGAATATTTTCGACCATTCTATCTATTCTAATCAATCACAAAGCATACCATACAGTCATAGAAACATGTATAGTCAACCACAAACATCAAAACAACAATATGATAGGTTAAAATGGATCAAACATAGCCAAAAACCCATATTTTCACTTAAGCGTGCTTAAACAAAACAATGATATGATTAGCAAAACTTAACCAAATCAAACCCAATTTCTAACAGAGGTTAAAACATTATTTAAGAATTTATAAATATTTTTCCAGAATTTATTAATGCATAAATTCGCTAATCTTCACTAATTACTCTTAATTGACCATAATTAGTGAGGAACTATGCGAATCACTCACCTTAGCTACAAATAAACCTTAGATCTGAAATAAATCTCTGATGTGGCGCGAATACCAATGCTAAACAGCATCTCTAATCTTGATTTGGTGAAGATCTCCCTTGATTTGATGTTGCTAAGTTTAATCCTTGATTAGAAAGTGATTTGTAGGTGATTTAGATGTTGGAGGCCATTTTTAGGGTTTCTAAGAGGTAAGTGGAGGCTAGAAAACTGAAATGGAATGAAACCCTAACTCTTTTCAGCCTCCCCATAACCCTAATCCCGAAATGGGTTATGGGCCCATTCACTAATCACCCTATTTGGCCCGGTTAAGCAGTTTTTCACCTTCCAAACCTTATTTCAGTCATTTCTCCCAAACAGTAAGTCCGTTTTCCACATGTGACCACTCTACGGAAAGGTAAACGATCATCCGAAGCCAATGGAAGTGGTTTCAGGTCAAAACTCTCTTCCAATCAAAAGTTATGGCCGAAACAAGATCAGCTAGGGGCAAAACGGTCATTTAAAAATCGGCAAAAATCATGAACATGGGAAATGACCCCAATGGTCATTTCCCAAAGCCACATGACCATACGACTTCATATAAGAAATAAATAAATAAATAAATATCCTACGATCCTCCGATGCATAGAATGCGGGTTGTTACACCATCCACAATCAGATGAACAACCAAAGGTAATAATAGGGAAACATAAAACCTTGAGTCAGACAACAGTCTTAGTGAGCGATAAAACAACTAACAAACATCATCAATAAAGTATATGAGAATAGGTGTACTAACCATCAATCTCGCCAATCACATTACTAGAGAAGAACTCCAAGCCTAACTTCCTACATTAGACAGTGATAACCTTTATAACAAACATTTCAACCATACATCCGAATAAACCAGAATGACCATTCATTCCTGTCAATCGGAAGCAACCAACAATAGAACTCACAACATCCAGATAATAAATCTCACGTGAACCATCCTAATCGAATTTAACATCCCTCAAACGCATTCACCACAGGCCTAAACCAATATCAAACAAGCACCCAAAAAACATCTCCATCGACATTGGACAATCTATATGAGACAGTACAAACAAAACAAACAATGTACATGACTGACTCTAGCTATCACCGCCAATCCTGCTTTGAAACCATCAATAATCGTATGATTGGCCATGTCACCATGCCATCCATCAAGGGCTAATGGTAACCCCAGTTCTAAGCAGACTACTGCATGTCCAACGTACATTTGCCTCCCAGAGACAACAAGGCCCATCCAATGGGTCCAGGATATTCGACTAGTCCAACTAGCCTTTTAGGTGCCCCTATTATACCCTTGCTTTGAGCCCATTAAAACTTACGACAATGATAATCCCTTTATAACTTTAGTCGGCATCACCAGCGACTATCCACAAATTCAAACCCAGTCTCGAGTATCCATTATCCGCAAACTCAAGTCCAATTTGAGTCGTTTACCTATTCATTACATCTCCACGATCAACGAACACATCACATCACTTCGAGCATTCCTACTTGAATTCACTTCAAAGTCAAAATCATTGCTAAACCGAATATCATCAATATAAGCTTCAATACAAACCATAGCGTTCTATCCATTTGCCACGAAAACAAGCCACAACGTTTCTACCATGGATTACGGCATTTGAAGGCGATGCTATAACCTAACACGGTCGAGCATCATTTTGGTTAAACACTATAGAGGTCGAACATCACGTTGCTCGAACACACACACTCTGGTCAAGCGCACACACTTTTGGTCAAGCGCACACGCTTCTGGTCAAGCGCATACACTTCTGGTCAAGCACCCCCTGGTCGAGCATACCCTGGTTGAGCACCCTCTAGTCGAGCACACACACTCTGGTCAAGCGAACACACTTATGGTCAAGCCAACACACTTCTGGTCAAAATGGCACACTTCTGGTCAAGCGGATAGCTATCAGACAGTTGGCACAATGGTATTTTCATAATTATGACAGGTCTGATTCGAACCTTCTCTAAATTAACTTGACTAAAATTTCGTCAACCGATTCTAATGACGAAATCAACTCATCCAATCCATCCAATATGATTATAATCATGTTATGAAATTGCTAACATCATGGAAATAATAACTATCATGTAAAATTCACCAAAATCATGTTAAATGCTCATATGAACTAAAATCAATGATCTAACTTGCATATACATATGGAATGACATGGAAATTACCGGTTTCAAGTTGCTAAATTAGATCCTATGGTGATTCATATGAAAATAAACTTTCCATGATGTAGATCTAAAGAAAACAACTTGAAAATATGAGATTAAGATCATAGAACTCGTATACTTGATTGAATACGTGTGAGAGATGCATATCACCCACCAATTTCCCAAAACAATCTAAAAACACTTAGATCTAAATCCAAGTAGCGAAGGATTTGCTCTAAACTCTTCGATTTGATGAACTCTCTCTTGAAATGGCACAGATCTAGCCTCAAACAAGGTTGATCTTCGATTCTCTAAGCTTTAATGGTGGAAAGGTGAGACAATGGAGAAATGGAGGAACTTTAGTTCTTCAAAATGAGAGAATGGAGAAAGTAAACTATTCTCCATGCCTCCTACCCCCTATTTATAGCCTCCACTGGCCCACTAATGGGCCTCTCTAAATCAGCCCATTATGGCTTACTAAACCTGAACAACCAACTATAAAACCTTAAAACAGCGATCCTCCCAAATAGCTGAGCCAAATCTTTAATGTGACCACTTTACGGAAAGGGAATCATCATTTCTTTTCCAATGGCATAGGTCTCAACATTTGATTCAATCCGAGTCAAAAGTTATACCCTGTACAAGGCTAACAAGGGAAAAATGGTCACAAACAAATTTGATAAAAATTATGGATATGTCTCATATTCCCATAAGTAATATATTAAAATATGAGAATGATCCAACCCTCAGGGAATAAAATAAAAATATTTTACGATCTCTGATGCGTAAAATGCGGGTTGTTACATTCCCCCCCCCCCCCCCCCCCTGGAATTTCGTCCCCGAAATTTCAACAAACACAAACAACTAAAACAATTCCCAAAATTCATCAGTCTTGGTTGCAAACACAATTAGTACACTCCATTTGGATACACTTCTCCGAATGAATCCTTTTCCCAAAAGGTCACGTACTCGCACCTCTAACTCTTGATGTTCCTTAGGCGTCCTCCACCTAAGATGTATAACAATGGGTCTAACACCTTCGACTCAATCGATTCCATAATCATTCTTGCGATGTGGCTATGACCTTCTGACCTCGTCAAAGATAACCTCAAACTCATTAGTGATCGGTATTGATGACAAGTCTCCTTGTGGAATCCCAAGCGATCATATATAGCTTGCGAAGACGCAATCCTCTCGCTTACCTCTAACCATAACCATTCGCCCTTCCGCATCTTTGACTGTCACCCTTAGCTTCCTGTCATCCACTTTTGCCACATACCTCTCGAGCCAATCCATACACAGTATGATTTCAAACTCAGCGAAGTTCAAAACAAAGCAATCACATACAAAGGAGCAGCCATGACTCAACAACACTAGACCCTGACAAAGCATACACAATTTTGACGAACCACCAAATGGACTAGTTATGATCAATGGTCTATCCCTACCTCGGGTTCCAAACCCAAGTGACAACTCAACCCATTATAGTGAATGAATGTGATGCCCCATTGTCAAACAACATATGTACCGAAACATCTCTAATCGGGGAGATTACCTTGAATGACAATACCCTTCCCTTTCTCCTCCGCCGTAGGAGCCCTCGTAGAAGATGGCACAGCTTCAACAGCATACGCCTTCTCAACCTGCTTACCCTTAGTTGGTTCCAGACAATCCTTCTTATTATTCCCAGGCTTCCCACAATTGAAGCACTTCTTCACACCTTCGGAATCCTTACGGTCCCTGGAATAGTTGCCCTTCTTCTCGCAGTTGAAGCATATCACCTCGCTCTTCTACTTTTTCTGACCATCTTTTCCTTCCTGTTGTTGTTGCTTCCTCTTTTTGTCATCACCACCCTGGTGTGGTTTTTGTTCTTCCTTAGCTGTAACAACAATCTTTAGGAAACAAGCTCTCATGTCTCATAGCTTTTTCCACAAGCTTCTCAAATGTATCATCAAGATATTCCACCAACAGCCTTCCTATATATGCATCCAGACCCATAAAAACTTCCCGTTCTTCTGATAGGGTGTATCAATATAGGTTCGGGAATATTTGGACAATGCCTCAAAATCAGAAACATAATCAAGCACCGACCTACCACTCTGCTTCAACTCCACAAATTTCATAAACTTGGCCGACTTCTGAGCAGTGGAGATAAACTTCATCTCAAACTTAGCTTGGAATTTCTCCCATGAAATCTCCTCTTTCGGAATTTCAAGTGTAACCGAATTCCACCACTCCATGGCCCTTCCTTGCAACTTCCTTCATGCAAGCTTTCTCTTAGTTTCATTATCCAACCCCAAGTCTCCAAAAATATGGACACAAGAATCCATCCACCTTTGAACTTCTTCAGCTGGCTCCGTTCCTTTGAATGTTTTCCTCCTAGAGATGTAAAGTCCTTGCATAGCTTTGCAAAATCAACTACTCTAAGAACTTGCACACCTACATCTATTGTGGATGCCACTGTACTGGATACCCTTTGCATGTATGCTTCCATCATGGCCTCAAATATGGATGGGTAATCTGGTGCACCGCCATTACCCCCTCCAGGCACAACCCCCTCCCTAATAGTATGTCTTGAAGCACATCGACTCATTCTAAATCTGCAAATTAGAATGATTAGCCACTTGCGAGAAAAAGCTGCTAAAGAAGTACAAATGCAACTATACTATATAGTATCATATAGTATACATCCAACTAAAATCTACGAATACGTCTCTCATACGTAATTGTGTCTTCGAACTTTAGCTAAAATTGATAACCAGAGCTCAGATACCAAATGTGATGACCTCCCACAACCCTTGCACTAAACAAGAGGAATGATGCGCTGAAAGGCGTGCCAGGCAGCTGTGGATGATCATCAAGGGAAGTAAACTCCAAATGAAACCCGTTGTATTACTCATGGCGCAAGGATGAAATATAATAGAACATATACAACAGGTAAGAATAGTGAAGCATATATGAGCAGAAAACTCCAAACTTTCACAACAACTATAGAAAGTATATCCAAATGCCAGGGTTACAACATAAGTCTGTACAAATTTTCCTCACTACAGCACTCAGAGAAGAATAACAAACGGCGGAAACAGATATACTAGATAGTAATAAAACTGGTATACAACCTCCAGCTCGCCACCGAACTACAACATCATCTTTACCAAGATACACCTGTCACCTGCCACCTAGTCTGCCCATCCACAATCAGATGAACAACCCAAGGTAATAAGAGGGAAACATAAAATCTTGAGTCAGATAATAATCTTAGTGAGCGATAAAGTAGCTAACAAACATCATCAATAAAGTATATGAGAATGGGCAGATTTACCATCATTCTTGCCAATCACATTACCAAAGAAGAACTCCAAGTCCAACTTGCCACATTAGACAGTGGTAGCCTTTATAACAAACATTTCAACCATACATCCATAGAAACTGGAATGACCATTCATTCCTTTCAATTGGAAGCATCCAAACAATAGATCTCACAACATCCAGATTATACATCTCACGTGAACCATCCTAATCGAGTTCAACATCCCTCAAGCCCAAGCCCAAAGGCCTACTAAGCCAATATCAAACAAGCACCCAAGAAACATCTCCTTCAACGTTGGAGAATCTATGTGAGGCGGTACAAACAAAACAAACAACGTACATGACTGACTCTGGCTATCACCGCCATTCCTTCTTTGAAACCATCGTTAATCGTATGACTGGCCATGTCACCATGCCACCCATCAAGGGCTAATGGTAACCTCAGTTCTAAGCAGACTACTGCACGTCCAATGTACATTTGCCTTCCAGAGGCAACTAGGCCCATCCAATGGGTCCAGGGTATTCGACTAGTCCAACTAGCCTTTTAGGTGCCCCTATTATACCCTTGCTTTGAGCCCGTTAGAACTTACGACAAGGATAATACCTTCATAACTCTAGTCAGCATTGCCGAAGACTATCCACAAACTCAGACCCGGTCTCGATTATCCATTATCGACAAACTCAAATCCAACTTGAGTCGTCTTCCTATTCGTGAAATCTCCACGATCAACGAACACACCACAACACTTTGAGCATTCCTACTTGAATTCACTTCGAAGTCAAAATCATCGCTAAACCGAATATCATCAATATAAAGTTCAATACAAACCATAGCGTTTTATCCATTTGCCATGATAACAAGCCACGACGTTTCTACCTTGGATCATGGCGTTTGAAGGCGTTGCTATAGCCTAACATGGTTGATCATCATTCTGGTCAAATACTATAGAGGTCGAACATCACCCTGCTCGAGAACACAAACTTCTAGTCAAGCGCACACACTTCTGGTCAAGCGCACACACTTCTGGCCAAGCGCACACTTCTGGTCAAGCGCCCCCCGGATGAGTATACCCTGGTCGAGCATACCTGGTCGAGCTTACCCCGGTCGAGCACACACACTCTGGTCAAGTTCAAGCAGACACACTTTAGGTCAAGTGGGCAACTGTCACAATGGCATTTTCGTAATTATGACAGGCCCGATCTGAACCTTCTCCAAACTTGACCAAAACCTCGTCAACCGATTCTAATGACAAAAACAACTCATCCAATCCATCCAATATGATTATAATCATGTCAAGAAATTGCTAACATAATAACTATCATGTAAAATTCACCAAAATCATGTTAAATGATCATATGAACTAAAATCATGGATCTAACTTGCAAATATATATGGAATGACATAGAAATTACTGGTTTTAAGTTGCTAAATTAGATCCTATGGCGATTTATATGAAAATAAACTTACCATGATGTAGATCTATGGAAAATGACTTGAAAATGATGAAATCAAGATCATAGAACTCATATACTTGATTGAATCCGTGTGAGAGATGCATATCACCCCAATTTTCCAAAACAATCCAAAAACACTTAGATCTAGATCCGAACAGCGAAGGATTTGCTCTAAACTCTTCGATTCGATGAATTCTCTCTTGAAATGGCGTAGATCTTGCTTCAAACAAGGTAGATCTTCGATTCTCTAAGCATTAATGGTGAAAAGGTGAAGAGAATGGAGAGATGAAGGACTCTAGCTCTTCAAAATAAGAAAAAGGAGAAAGTAAACTATTCTCCATGCCTCCTACCCACCATTTATAGCCTCCACCATCCCACTAATGGGCCTCTCCAAATCAGCCCATTATGGCTTACCAAACCTGAACAGCCAACTGTAAAACCTTAAAACAGCGATTCCTCCCAAATTGCTGAGCCAAATCTGTAATGTGATCACTCTACGGAAAGGGAATCATCATTTTCTTTCCAATGGCACAGGTCTCAACACTTGATTCGATTCGAGTCAAAAGTTATGCCCTGTACAAGTCTGACATGGGCAAAATGGTAATAAACAAAATTGATAAAAATTATGGACATGTCTCACATCCCCATAACCAACATATTAAAATACGAGAATGATCCAACCCTCAGGAAATAAAATAAAAATATTTTACGATCCTCCGATGCGTAAAATGCAGGTTGTTACTATTTTTATCTGAATTATCTGAATATATTTCAGCTGAAGTTTCAACAAAGTTGGTTTAGCAAATACAACTGAAGGGTTTGGAAGAGCACATATAGTGTTACCAAATGGTACACATATATTCATTCAAAATGCACTATATTTAAGCAGTTCTAAAAGAAATCTACTTAGCTTTAAAATTATAAGACCGAATGGTTATCATATTGTAAATATAAAGGAGAAAAACAAAGAATATCTTTGTGTTATTTCTAAAATTGAAAGCCAGAAGTATATTTTAGAAAAATTTGGTACAATTTCAACTGGATTATATTTTACAAATATTGGCATAGTTGAATCTCCTTTTATAAACACGAGTCAGAAGCTCACAAGTATAAAGAAATTGATTCTTTGGCATGATCGTTTAGGTCATCCTGGATCAACTATGATGCGTAAAATTGCTAAAAACTCAAATGGGTATGATTTATCAAATTATTTGAATTTACCAAGTGATTACATGTGTACCGCATGTGCATAAGGAAAATTAATTACTCAACTTTCATACAGTAAAATCACTTTTAAATCTTCATCATTTTTGCAAAGAATTCAAGGTGATATATATGGTCCAATTCATCCCGCTTGTGGATCATTTAGATATTTTATGTCATTAATTGATGCATCCACTCGTTGGTCACATGTATGTTTGCTCTCTACTAGGAACATGACATTTGCCAAATTAATTGCTCAAATAATTAAATTGCGAGCACATTTCCCAGATCATCAAATTAAATAAATTCGATTAGATAATGCAGGAGAATCTACTTCTCAAGTATTTTTTGATTATTGTTTATCACTGGGAATTGAAGTTGAACATCTAGCAACTCATATTCACACTCAAAATGGTCTGGCAGAATCATTAATTAAGCGTTTACAACTTATTGTAAGACCATTGCTTATGCAACCAAAGTTGCATGTTTCAGCTTAGGGACATGCAATTTTGCATGCATCCAAATTGTTTAAAATTAGACCAACGACTTATTATCAATTTTCACCATCACAGCTTTTAACTGGAACCTCAACCAAATATTTCACATTTACGGAAATTTGGTTGCGTTATGCATGTACCCATTAGTCCCTCACTTCGTACTAAAATGGATCCTCAACAAATGTTGAGAAATTATTTGGGATTTGACTCATCTTCGACAATTCGTTATCTTGAATCTCTTACAGGTGATATCTTTACTACAAGATTTGCAAATTGTAAATTTGACGAGTCAATTTTTTCCACCGTTAGGGGGAGAAAAGACCGTTCTAGTAGAACAGCGTGAAATTTCATGGAATAATTCATCTATGCTTCATTTGGATCCACGTACCAAACAATGTCAATGCGAGGTACAAAGAATTTTGCATATTCAGAATATTGCAAATGAAATGCCGAATGCATTTAACGCTGCAAAAATAACTTAATCCCACATTCCAATAGCAAATGCACCAGCTAGAATTGAAATCCCCGAAGAACCAATAGCAGCAAATGAATCTAAAGCTAGACAAGAAACATGGAAGACCGATAGGTACAAAAGACTTGGCACTTAGAAAAAGAAAGTCTAACGAAAAATATCAATTAACAAACCTCCTGAAGAGGTAATAAATGATCCGAAGGATAACTCAAAACTAAATTTCAATTCTCCTATAATTGTTTAAGGAAAAATTATCTCAAAAGAAATAATAGAAGCTTCCAAAAATAAAACAGTACCTCATAATGAGATCTCAATATTCTATATGAATTATGAAGAAATATGGGATCGAAGTAAAATAATAATTGATGATGTATTTTTATTCACAGTAGCCGCTGAAATAACTGATAGTCGTGATTATAATGAGGATAATGACAATAAACCAACTAGTATAAATGAATGTTGAAATATACATATTCGGCTAAAGTGGAAATATGCTATTCAGGTTGAGCTAGATTCACTTACAAAACATGATGTATTTGGACTAATAAAGAAAACACCGAAAGATGTTGAACCAGACGGTTATAAGTGGGTATTCATTAGAAAACAAAACGATAAAAATGAAGTTATGAGATACAAGGCACAACTTGTTGCACAAGGTTTTCTGCAGAGATCGGCCTTTGACTTTAAAGAAACATACTCTCATGTTATGGATGTAATAACATTCCGATATTTGATAAGCCTTGTAGTTTCTGAAAAGCTTGATACAAGATTGATTGATTGATGTTGTGACAACTAATCTTTACGAAGAATTAGATACCGACATTTACATGAAAATCCCAAATGGATATAAGTTGCCTGAAGCAAAATCAAAGTCGATGTACTTGTTAAAACTTAGACGATCACTATTTGGTTTAAAACTATCTGGAAGAGTGTGGTATAACTGTCTTAATGAATATTTGATAAAAATGGGTACGAAAATAATCTCATTGATTCATGTGTCTTTATAAAGAAATTGGTAAAGGGATTTGTTATTTTAGCATTATATGTTGATGATATAAATTTGATTGGAACTCTAAAAGAAATTGATGGAACAATGATTACCTGAAACAGGAATTTGAAATGAAAGATCTTGGCAAAACTAAATAATGTCTTGGTCTACAGATTGAACACGGTACAAATGACATACTAATCCATCAATCAAATTACATTAAGAAAATCCTAAAGCGTTTTCAAATGGATAAAACATATCTACTTAGTACGCCTATGCTTGTCTAATCACTAGATAATAAAAATGACCCTTACCGACCAAAAGAAAATAATGAAAATGTATTTGGTCCAGAAGTACCATATTTCAGTGCAATTGATGCATTGTTATATTTAGCTCAATGCACGAGACCAGATATTGCATTTTCAGTCAACCTTCTACCAAGATACATTCTGCACCAACTAAAAGACATTGGAACGACATAAAACATGTCATGAGATATATGCGTAATATCACAGATTTAGGTTTTTTTTATTCTAACATAGACAGTATCTGATTCTAGTTGATTATGCTGATGTAGGTTACCTTTCTGATCCAAATAAAGTAAGATCACAAACTGGATATGTGTTTACTAACAACAGTGCAACTATTTCATGGTGATCTACTAAGCAAACATTGGTAGTAACATCATCTAATCATTCTCAAATATTGGCACTACATGAAGCAAGTCGAGAATTCATTTGGTTAAGATCATTGATTGAACATATTCGAAGTACTTGTCAACTTCCCTCAACTACAGAAGGATCAACTATTATTTGTCAAGACAATGCAGCATGCGTAGCTCAGATTCAAGCAGGTTATATCAAAGGCAATAGGATGAAGCACATTTCTCCTAAATTCTTCTTCACACATGAACTACAAAAAGAAAATAAGATAGAAGTGAAGAAAATCCCGTCTCAAGGAAGTCCACAGGTCTATTCACGAAGGCACTTCTAAAATCAAAATTTCAGAAGATGATTTATAAAATTAGTATGCATCGCTTGCATCACCAAACTATTTGAATAATGCGTTATGAATCGGGGGAAGCATATAAAATTATGTTATAATGTACTATTTTCCTTCATTAATATTTTTCCCACTGAATTTTTTGTTAGTGAGGTTTTTAATGAGGCATTAACTTAATTCAGAAGTATCAACCCTCATAGTAACATTGTAAATATGTTACCTAAAGATAAAATAAAATTGTACTTTTTTCCTTAAGGAAATTTTATTTTCATTCACGTTATTTGTTAAGTTAATTCACCCAAATTTATAGGGATATTACCTATTTGTATGGATTTTTATTTTTTTTTAAATTTGCTTAGTTAATCTACAACGCCTAATTTATCGCTTTCTCAAATTTCGTTCTGCATTCTCAAATTTCGTTCTTTTCTTCCGATTCCTAAATCTAAACTACGTCTGAAACAGAAATGCAAATCAAATATTGCCAACTAATTTTTTTTTCTCATTTTAATGTATTGTGAAGAAGAGGACTGAATGCAAAACACAGATTTTGTACGCCATTTCTATTGAAGCCTTTGTTAGAAGTGGAGTTTGAATAGGGTCATTAGTCTATTTTCTTCCTCTTCTTTTTCCAGAGTGGGCTTGACTAGTGGTGCTTGCACTGCTAAAACTTTAATGCATAAAATAAGACAAAACATTGGCCACCAACCAAGCCATCCATTCATTAGGAATGCAAACTGTTTAAGAAATCAGTAATCAGTGTTTACCAAATATTCTTAAGCAATGGTGCAGAGGCATGCATGCCTTATGAAGTGCAAACTATTTATGATGTCTTTTTGAAAGTAAATAATGTATAACATTGTTATAATTAACCAAAACAACTAAGTACTCCAAAATACAAGTGATGAAAAGCAGTAAATTTGTTTGGTAGAAGAATTTTGAGGGAGGTTCATAACGACAGTTAATTTAGACCAAATAAAAATATTATTCTATGTTTTATTTGGAGACAAAACGTAGTGCAAGTAATTAGAAGCAGACTGTAATGTGGTACATATACATGTTTTGTTATATATGAAATTCCTTTTCATTTCATAATTGTAGCTTATTGTGCATTAATTTTTACAATGATTAGGCTTTGAATGAAAAAGAAAAATCAATAAGTACAATATTACATTGGTCCATAAACAACAATCCAATGATCATTGGAGTTTTGAATCGAAAATTAGTTCAGAATTACATAGTCAGTGTGCATTGAAATATACAGTGCATAGGATGACACTGACACAACAATAACAATCGATTACAATTAAATAGTGCTTAGAATGGAATAAACATGTGACATAACACATATTTTTACACGATTAGATTGATATATTATATGATTGTTGAATAAAACATGAAAACACAGCAAATTATAAAAGAGTAGCTTAGCATAACATCTATTTTATCTTTACAGGCAGAAGATTTACAACCATAAGATATGTTGTTTCCATTGAAGGAGCTAGGAAGAAGCTGAATTAATGGAAATTTTCAGTTGTAGAAAAGTGAAAATACGTGGTTTTTTAGTCATTTCTACTCTTAGCTTAGTTGTACCAGCACAAACCATTACGCTTATCAAATGATCATGCACAGAAAAAATTATATACGTGCTGAATGAAAGTTATAGATAATGACAAAAGGAGACATATACTGAGTATAAAAACAACATAACCAGGCTTGATGAAATTCATCATGATAGATTATTATTTGAGTTATGATGGAGAATATGACTCACACAAAATTGATGACTGAAAGGGTAAATAGAATCATAGTACATAAACCACAGCTGAAAGTACATTGATGGTATGAGCGATCTTATATGTTTGGATGCATATCTATGATAGTACTTACAGCAGAGTTTTTGTTATTTTGGAGAGGCAGGAGCTTTTTTTTGGAGAGGAAGGAGCTTTTTTTTTTTTTTTTTTTTTTTTTTTGGAGAGGAAGGAGCAAAATATTGTTTATTTGTTAGTTAATCCACCATTTATTAATTAATCCACCGTGGATTAACTTACAAATAGATTGGTGGATAAACTTATTAAAGTCAACTTATGTGGATGATCTAACAAATTTGGTGGATACAAATAAAAATTCCTTTTTCCTTATTTATGATTTTTTCCACTTTTTCATATAAAATGTTTTAATGAGGCAATTAATCTGATCGTCTTGCATAAGCGTATTCAAGGAGTGTTGTAAATATTTATACATGTGAAGTATACAAATAGAGAGCTCATTGGTGTATTATATTTATATTTATATATATCCGAATGAATAAAAACATCATCTTTCCCTTATTTCTTTCATTCGTCTTTTATTTTGTAACATAATTTTAGTTGTCTAGAGAATTCTTAGGCTGACTAAGTCATTAGGGCCTAAGTAACCTAATTAAGCCCTTAAACTAGGCAATTTGGCTTTAAAACACTATTTTGGGCCATAATGATACTCTTCAACCATGCTTTATGATTACTTATATAGACTCAAACACTATGTTAAAACTACAACAACATTAATCAAAATTTATAATCACACTTTTTAAACTATTTTGAGCCTTTTTTAACACTTAATTTTTACATTTACAACAAATTTCACAAATTTATACAAAATACAATAATTTTGACATAAATTTTACAAAAGTTTGAAACTGAACATTTCGGTAACTTTATAATTATACACAATTTATCAAAAGGACACAAAAATATAATTATGTTTTCTACCTTCTAATGATATTTTGCAATAATATCAATTAATTTTTCAAATTAAATATTTTATACTTATTCAAATTCTAAAAATTTCTTTGCACGCAAGCTTGACATAATTTGCAAAACCATAAGTGTTTTAAGCAAAAAAACACATAATTTCAATATGATTTTCCACAACATTATGATTTATGCTTTATTTTAAAATTTACAAAACATTAAATCATTTATTAAACTAAATTGTAGAATCAAAATTTTATCCCTAACGCATCGCATTAGATTTAAATCTTGAATTCCCTTTAAATGGTTTATTTTCAATTCCCGACACTTTAGTTTTCCCCCAAAGATACCTTTTGTCATCAAGATTCCCAAAACCATATTCCCTCAAAAATTTAATAACCTCTGAATTAATCATCCAAAAATGACTAATCTCTTATTTTTCCCCAATAACCCTAAAATACATTTATAAACCACAAACTAAATGATTTATTCTAAATTTACCAACCTCATTAACATACATTTGTAGGTTATTAATACTTATAGCAGGTAATCACTAAAACTCAGGTGGTTACAGTCCACGTCGGTTGTCTCCTAATATTTTATGTTTAAATCCATATATCTAATTGAGTACGAAATCCAAATTTTAAACTGTTTTGATCATCTCAGTAAATAGTTATTCTATTTCTCACTCCTAAAGATATGTATATGTTTACATGCTTATTGACGAAAACTACAAAAATATTTACATTCAACTACATGATGTATAGAAAACATATGTATAGTTATGTACATAAACAATAATGATAAGCCTAATTTGTAAACCAGTTAAAATCGTGTGTCTCATACATTATATTATAAAATTCTATTTTAACTTCAAATAACTTCGCGTTACAATTTCTACAACTTTTTTTTATAACAAAATCCCTCTCAATTTAATTATATTATTCATTCTTTGGTCAATATATTTTAGATTCGGTTAAATAATATTTGTTAATTCATCTAAAATCATTCAAATATGTCAATATATATGTATATGTATGTGTGTGTGTATATATATAGACACACACATATATATATCATGTGTCTCAGAAATTAGGATACATTATATTATAAAATTCTATTTTACCTTTAAATAACTTCGCGTTACAATTTCTACAACTTTTTTTTAACAAAATCCTTCCCAGTTTAATTATATTATTTATTCTTAGGTCAATATATTTTAGATTCGATTAAATAATATTTATTAATTCATCTAAAATCATTCAAATATGTGTTTATATATATATATATATATATATATATATATATATATATATATATATATATATATATAGGATAGGATCAGGACCACCCCAAACAGTGCAACACCCCTTTAGCCTCCTGATTTCCACCACATATTTCCGTTTCTCTCTATATCCACTAACTCTCTCCCTCGACTAACTTATTTAAATATAAATGAATGGTCTAGGATGAGGGACACTTGGGGTGCTATAAATTTGGGGTGTCATAGAAAGAAACCAATATATATATGTATATATATATATATATATGTACATGTATATGTATATATATATGTATATATGTATATATATATAAGGACAGACTTGAAACACAGAAAGAAACCAAGAAAATCTGGAACTTCAGTGATATACCAAAAAAAGGGAGGAAAAAATTGCACAAAACGATTTGATGCCAGATGTTAATCTTTGCAACACGATTCAAAGAATCGGTTCATGACAGCCTGATTGTTCAATTGGAGTCACAGCAAGCAAAAGTACTATCAAACTTTTTCAAGAAAGCATATTTAGACCTCATGTTTAAAAACTGTAAGTGACATAAGCCTGAAATCACATTATGATCAGCACGTAACAAATTCAGTCAGGCATAACTTGTATTTACTATTTAGAAGCATTTAAGCTACAGGCTAAAGAACATAGTTAGCTAGCAGAATCATACGGATTGTCGTCAAAATAGCTTTGTAAATGCACTTTAAAAGTTTGAATAATTCTCTACTTGCACAAATTAATGCATGCTCAACAAGTCAACATAACTGTTCCATCAGCAACTGCAGAAGTTTGAAAATTAACATTGAACGTAAGCAACTGCAGAAGTTGTTCATATGGATAATTTTGTCTACCTTTTACAAAGTAACGTTAAATCTTTTCCTTACCAGCTTATGCTCTTTGGGCCATGGTTTTGAAGTTTTGGATACAACGCGCTATGCTTATTTATTTTTCTTATACACAAAATATATTGAATTAGAATAACCGGGGTCTTTCAAAATTGAGGACATTCTAGAGAACCGTATGGATGACCTTTTCTAGAGAACTCTATAGATGACCTTTTATTACTTGGTTCATGAACCTACAATAAATAAATATGAAAGTCTTTTGATTACTTGATTCATGAATCTATAATAAATAAATATAAAAGTGCATTAATTTCAACATGGTAGGCGCTGTGTATGAATAGAACCATCGTAACAGGGTGGTCCTAGAATGTTTAGCTTGCATGTTAAGAACAAGATGATATTCATTTCTCCATTATTGTGCTCTATACATAACTTTTGTTTCACTTTGGACAAGCATTTCGGTCCTACACCTTGAGCTAATAGACTATATGTCGATATAAACATGCAAGGTAGAGACAATATGGGTCCAATATTCATTAATGTTGGATTAACTCTATCTTTCTCGTAGTATAAGTTTGTGTTACAATTCCTAGAAGCTCGACCAAAAAAAGTATCCATGCATGTAGTAAAATAGTGTTACATTGTTAATGTTTAAACAAAACTTCTATTTGCAGCAGAAATTATCAAGAAATTAAAACAACAGATAAAATAAGAGAATGGTATGATCCTTGAGGCTTATCACAGTTTGATGTTCTAATTTTGGATTCTTGAATAAGAGGACATTAATACATACATAAGAGCATCTGCAATAGCTTGCATACTAAAAACTGAAGGAGTAGTGAAAGAAAAGAACGCTAGGAATCATTACATCTCCAACAGTAAGTAGTGATTGTTTTATTTTCTCAATGAACCTGTAAACGGGAGTCAGCCCGTTTTTAGATTATTAGCGATTTTTTTTCTTAATGTAGAGAATTTCCCAACTACCTGCTATTGCTTTATTAAAAAATAAGGAAAAAGCATCGTTTAACCTTCTTCTCTACCTTCTTCTCCATGCTCGAATAGCAATTGTTGTAGCATGAGTAAAAATTTGAAGTCTGGATTTTCACCATTGTTTGGTTTTTTTTTTTTTCACACCGCTAAAGATGCTCTGATAGTAGTAACAGCTCACATTATAGTCAGCAATATTGTTCGAATTGCTTGCCATGAAAATGGAATCTATGTACATTTGGAAAAGGTACATACATATATTAGTGTAAAAGAGTATATAATGAAAGTACAAAGTAGGATATGTCTGCTATATATATATTCCATGATCAGATGAAACAGGATAAAAGATCCTGAAATAAAGCAGCTATCATGATACGGGAATGTCACATGGGAGTTTACTTTGCATATTCAAACTGTTTTATTTGAATTAATCCGTCAATAAAACACTGTAGCAGACAGTGCATGGTAGCCCCATGCACAATCGATTTGTTTATGCTTTTGTTTTAAGAAGTTTGATCAGTATTAGTAGGCATTCAGAGCAAGATGATCAGAGTCTACCAAATAGATGGATAGCTCAAAGGAGATAATTATCCCTTAAAAAACTAGTGGAATCCCTGCTTCTCACGGGATTGTATGAAATTATATGAAATTGTCAACATATAAAACAATGTTATATGATAAATATGGAATCGTACATGCTATATATTTCCTTAAATTGGAATCTACATGATATTAATAATTTAGTTAGAAAAATAACAAAAAATATACCTGAATCTTAGTTATTTGCACTTATGTAAATGTTGTCTATTTATCCAAATTAAGCATTGTTAAAAATCAGTATGCCAATTGTACAGTTGTTTCTTCCCTTCCTCACCATTTATGTAAATATAATTGCTGCCAAATTAGAAACTTGCCTATTAGTCAAACTTACCATTTATACAAACTGTCATGTACTCCCCCTTTCCTTGCACTCTTCCTTATCCTATATTCCATCTCAAGCAATGCTGTGTATACACCTTCTGACCTTCAATCCTTAAATATTCTCCAAGGAGTCAAAAGAGAGTTTCTACGTAAGTCAGAAAAAATTGGAAAGCCAGGTATTTTAAATATAGTAAGCGGGTATACATGTAAAACTGACAAATACCTATAAAAAAAAAAGGTAAAAACACATTTTTTTTTGCAAGACCGACCGGTTTTTATAGCGATCCGTAACACTCTTTTATTTATTACAAAATAAAAAGTACAAAGTATTCTAGGTGATATGCAATCCACATATCAGCTTTTGGTTCTTCCACACACAGAAGAAACCACAACCAAGCACTACACACTCCTGATAATGACATTCAGATACATACATGATTACAACAACTTAAAAATATGACATAAAGATCTGATAACATGGAGAAAAAGGCTCCAAACTCTACAGCCCTTGTCGTCGTCTAGACCTTCGAGAAGCTCTATTTTCTTGCTTCTAGTAGTAGGAGCACTACCCAACGTAGTACCAGAAGAAGAAACAGCTAACGGCGAATTGATGATTGGATCTGGAGGCGCTTTGTAACCTGGAGGAGGTTTAATGTGGTCATAAGGTCCAGGTTTCGTCCTGATATTTTTGCTTTCCTTGATACCATACAGAGGGATGGTAATGCTGAGATTACAATCAGTGTGAGTGGAACTAGTTTCAGGTGGGTTTACAATTAGCCTGGAAACCTTGGAAACATTACTCCTACTAGCATTGAGAAATCCTGGCTTGAACACCTGCGCAGGCTTGGTCACGCTCAATTCATTTTGAATAAGCCCAAACCTTTCTCGCTCAACAGCATACAACTCCATAGAGTTGTAGTTATATATCATAGTGTCCATAAGCTTTAGTTTCTCAGCACAAACAAAATGACCAAACATACCATTTTTTATTTCAGCACGCATGGTCTCAATGGTCTCACGAACTCCTTTTTCTTCTACTCTGTATTTAGCTTTTTCCTTAGCTTTAGTTTTCTTCTTATCCACTTTGCCGTTGACATCCGCACAGTTAAAATTCTTTAGCAGGAAGGAGTCAAAATTAGTAACTTCCTTATTAACGTGCATATCCAAACTATCACCTTGAACATCATTCTTTGTCATCTCGTCGGATGTTTTATGATCTACGGCCTTTCCTAGTTGATGACGATCATTCTCTGTCATCTCATCGCACGGACTGGGTTTCTTTCTACCAATTTCGGCATTCTTCTCAAGGCCCATGCCATTATTCTCATTTATTGTATCAGCTAAATTACCAGAACAAGCAATTTGCAGAGCAGTAGCATTTTCCGACTGATTGACAAAAGGAGGAAAAACACGGGATAACAGCTCGCTGACTTGCCTTATTTCCCCCTCTTCACTGACATTCTCTTCAGCATTACCTATATCCTCATCGTGCAAATTAGACAATTGTAACAACCCGGATTTTTACAACATGCTAAGACGAGAATCAAGGCGGAATTAAATTATAAAATCTGAATCAGGAGAAACGGGCCATGCCATTGCGTTCGTCTCGGAAAAATACGCCAAATAGAGTCCGAAATTTCGTAAATCGGAGTCCGTATGACCAAGATATGGCCTCGCGAAGTTTCACGAAAAATTCGAAAACGAAAACAGATTCAAATTTCAGAATTCAGAAGAGGCGGGAAAATTTCCCGCCAGACCAGGGGAGGTCGACTGGGGAGTCGACCCCCTGCCAACCAGGTCGACTGGGGAGTCGACCCCAGGGTCGACCTGGGGGTCGACCTGCCTGGTCGGCCAGGTCGGCCTGGTGCACCTGTTTGGCTCCTGGGTCCAGTTTTGGAGGTTTGTGAAGATTTTTGAGGGCTTGGATCTATCCTAGGGTTAATCTAACGGCCTAAACTACTCCTAATCTCTATAAAAAGACCCTAAGCACACCCTAAACCCCTCATAATTCACTCATGCCATGAAGTGCTGCCCAAATCTCCATTGATCATGGCCTCCATCTCCAACTTCAAGAGCCTATGCATTCAAATCGGGTTCAAATCAAAAGGTGCAAGCTTGCTACACCAAATCGAGGCCAAATCAACGTTGCTATGGCGATTTCTTGACGGTTCTTCATCAAAGGAGCCACCTTTCTTCGTCAAAATGATGAATGATCCTTTCCTAAGCCTCGCTATGTAAGTTCTAGCTACTTCGAGATGTTAACGGTAGTTTAATGATGGCATGGAATAAAATGCGGTTAAACATAAGTGCTATAACCTATGTGAACCTAGTTTTGCCTCTTACCTTGAATATATGACTTGGAACTATGTTTTAGCGACTATATCATGTCACTCATGTTATGATTAGCCTAGTCTACCATGAAAGATTGAACCTTTAACTTGTGAATGTGGTCATAAGACCTTAGAACCACTTTGGGCTTGTGAAATATGTGCACGAACTTAACTTGGGGCATATGCAAGTATATGAACCCAAAACCCCTTATGATGCTATGCAAGTTTGTGGCCAATCACCTTTTTATGTTATGCATGCTTGTGGCCAAATTCCCTTATGAAATTATGCATGCTTGTGGCCAAATTCCCTTATGATACTATGCATGTTTGAGGCCAAACCCCCTTATGATACCATGCATGTTTGGAGCCAATCCCTTTTGTGGCATCGTGCATGTTTTGGGGTCTACATGTAGCCATAGTATACCTACTATTAAAAACTTGACTTGAGGTTACATGTGAACACGACATGTAAGTTGAACCAAAATGGGGGCATGGCACGTGGGGGTAAACATTGGACTTGAAATTAGACACGTATGGGTTGTAAGTGTAATATAACACTAGACCAAACATGAAAGTGGCCAACTCGAGGTTGGGTTGAGTTTGTAGCATAAATCTACCCGGACCCGCCCGGCTTAACTAGTGGCTACAAACAATATGATCCAATGTGAGAAGTTGGTCATGTCGCGCTTAAGACCCGAGGTTAGACTAGGTTGTGGTGTAAATCTACACGGACCCGTCCGGCTTAACTAGTAACCACAACAAGGTCTAATGTGAGAGGTTGAGAGTGCATTAATTAAATTAATGCCACATGATAAGGTTAAGTAAAATTTGACTAATGACACTTAACCGATATGACACGAATGGGTAGGTTAAGTGGGACCGGGCTTGATTTCTTAATGACACTTAACCATACAAGACAATTAGGGGATGGGGTTAAGTAATTTACGCTTAACTAATCCGACTTGGTATTTAGATGGGGTTAAGTAATTAAGACTTAACTAATCTAAACACGGTAATTAGATGGGGTTAGGTAACCTATACTTAACTAATCTAAACACGGGAATTCGATGGGGTTAAGTTAAACACTTAACCAATCTAAACTTGGTAATTCAATGGGGTTAAGTAACCAATACTTAACCAATTTAACATGATAATTTAATGGGGTTAAGCAACTTATACTTAACCAATTATACGTGATGATTTGATGAGGTTAAGTAACCTATACTTAACCAATCTAATAGGTGGACCTGATAGGGTTAAGTCACAAGACCTTTTAAAAGTAGGCTTAACCATTGTAATACGATTAGTGGATGGGGTTAAGCTAACCCATACTTAACCAATCTGACTCAATAATCTGATGGGATTAAGATAATCTATGCTTAATCAATCTAACATGATAATCTGATAGGGTTAATACAAATAAATACTTAACCAGTTTGACTTGATAAGGTTAAGTCATGAGCTTCTTGGTACATTTAACCAACCTGTAGGGCTAAGCCTTGAACTTGAGTACTTAGCCAATCTTGACATGATTCGTAGGCGGGTTAAGTCATGAACTTGGATAACAACACTTAACCCATTTGACTAAACCCTAGCTCAGGGGACTAGGTTGGAAATCGTAGTTAACAAAGATAGCGGAAAGAGGGGCTAAGTGGTAAACCTTAGTTAAGGGTAACTAAGTAATAATTCTTAGCTAAGGACATGGGACTAGTTCATAAAGAGATGAGTAACCTGGTACGGTAGGTCATCGCTTAGTATACGAGGAGGAGCAAGTTATCTGACTTGGATAAAAGCTCCAGCGAACTGGGTGACGAAGCGGAAGCTTCGGGGAACGTGAGGGTACTCTTGGTATCCCTCTGTGAGGTGGCAAGTGGTCCATGAAACCCGGCCTCACAGAGGTTAAGGTCTGCGGTAGAAGAGCCAAGAGTATGCCTTGGTTGCTATGCGAGCGACCTAAAGACTGGGATGGATTAGCGTGGAGTCGACGATACTTGATTTTGCCCTGGATAGCATGTCGCCGACTACCTACCATCTTTAGTCAATCGTGTACGTACGGAAAGGCAGGGAACTCCCAAAAGACCATATACTAGCTATCAAGTTATGGGTGAGGTTGGCTATCTGGAAGTGGGCATCGATGGGCCTTAGTGTAGTTCTCATACATGATTTTTTTTGGATTGCCTTTCAGTAGTTGAGGGAGGGGTCACGTAGGACCATAGCCACGGGTACAAAAACAGACCTTGATATCTGCATCAACAGACGACTTAAAGCTCCCGACCGAGTTCCATATTTCTTGATTTGCCCTGGCACGGAACTCGGATGGCACATTGAGGAACATGTGCGTCTAGACATGGAAAACGATTCACGATACATACGCGGGATAAAGGGCGCGGTTGACGGGTGGCATAATCCCTAGTGGCCCTAGGTGGCCTGAACCCAAACCGAGACACGGGAACGTTCATTAGGTAGCATAATCCCTAGTGGTCCTAGGTGGCATAAATCCTAAGGGAACGCGCGATAGTTCATGGTAAGGAAACATAACAAGATCAAGGGTAGCAGTCCAAAATAACCTCAAGGATAAAACGTTTACAGGGGAAAGCCCGTACGGCCTACGGCAAAGGACTGAACTTATACATGGAAAGAAACATACGAGTTGGGAAAATCTACATATGCTATATATTAGGTTGACATGGACCATTACCTGACATTGGGCAAGGGACATTCATAGTTAACACATGACGCGGGTTGGGATACTAGTACGAGAGGTGCAGAGCAAATATACATGTTAGGACTATGAGAAATATACATGATAGATACCGTGGGACGTTATACAGGATAGATACCTCGGGATATTATACTTGATAGAAACCGGACGATGTGATACCTTGACTTATCATGACAACGTAGTTTATCATGATATCTTAGTTTACCTTGCTACAGTAGTTCAGCCTGTTTTAGTTTATCTATCTTGTAGTCATCCTTATGTTTACTTTCAGTTTATGCATGTCATGTTACCTTTACCTGTTTTTATACTGGAAGTAGATAGGAATTACCAGTCTTTATGACTGACCCCGTTTTCTTTCGCCTCTTGTCTTCCGTTCCCCCCTCCCCCCAGGTTTTCAGGGAGGAAACACTGTTATCTAGTTCGGACTTCTTCTACTTGAAGGTCATTACGCATGGCTTGGACTTTTCTTGGCTATGGCTACTTTACTGTTTTACTTGGGGAATAATTTATGAAATGGTTTATGCTTCTTTACTATTGCAAGACAGGTTTTGATGTATTCTGATGTAAAAGGCTTTAGACCTTATTTTATGAGGTAATGAAATTTGTTTTTACTTCCGCTGTTTTATATATATATGTTCTGTCTTGTAATATTTCTGTGCATGTTTACCTCGATAATGCTTCACCAAACCTAGTGCATTCCCTTGTGAGTGACCCTAGCGGAGGTGGGGTGTTACATTTGGTATCAGAGCAGAAGGTTACCAGACTGGGCAAAAGTTTTTTTAAAACCTTCTGAAAAGTATTTGAAAAACCGTTTACAAAGAAGCATTTTTCAAGAAAAGTTTTGTTTTAAAAGGCTATTCCCCAAAGGCCATTAGCACTATCCTTTGATTCCTTGGTTGAATCTCTTTTCCTCTCTTTCCTCCATCTGTAGTCACAGTAGTTCTAACTGTGACTAATCTTTGTCTAGCCACGTAGGTGTTTTCCGTACGATGGAGGTGGTTCTAGAGAGACCTGTTGCCGTGGTACAAGGAAGGATAATAAGAGTAAGGATGCGAGCTTAAGGATAAGCAACTGTTGCTATGGCTTAGTCCATCAAGGAGGACAAGGTCAAGATCATCGTAGAGGGAAATTGGACGCTCCCATTTCTAGGGTACCTAAAAGAAATGGTACCATTTCTGGTAAAGGTTTAGTCGTTCTATCATCCCGTCCAGACTTTGTCTTGATCATCGAATCATTTAAGTCTGCTTGGATAGTCGAGTCTCTGCACCTTAGTAATAGCATGGTAAAGGATCCCAGTTTTGTCCCGAAATCAGGTTGGAGAGTCGGTCCATTTATTCATGACTTGTTGGGTTTGAGAACGTCTAGGCCAATTGTTAAGATTAGAAGCAATACTTCTATTGTTGGGCCATGGATGGATTCTAGTGGTTATCCAGTAAGGGATACCGTTCTCGGTTTTGGAAAAGAGGGTAGTCAGACTCTTGGCTTGCTTTGGTAATACCTTCGGAGTCTCGTGTAACCTTTTTGGGTTCTGTCATGGTTAGTTACCTAGAATCTCTTGATGCATTTATCGGAAATATCTGATCCAATCATGTAACGCCCGCCAATAAGACGGATGGTTCATTCCTCTTGAGCATGGGTTATAGGAACCACCCTAGTAAGTGCACGTAGTAACATGGATTGGCATTGGTAAACGAGATCCAGAATTCACTAGTGAATTTTGGAGAGCTTGCATGAGTACGTAGATATGGTTGAGCCAAGTATACTAGGGAAAGAATAAATGAAAGCGGAACGAGAGGCGACAATGAAAAGAGTTCCGACTCATACCTTGGAAATAGGAATCAAGGAAACTACGAAATCATGAAGTCAAAGGCAGTCAAGGCACACTAGAATTAAGCTCAAGGAAATGCGGCTTAGACGCGTGCATCATGTCTCTTTGTAAGAGTATATCGTTGATCCCTGGTTCTCTTGTAGAACTTACTTACATGCTATCACTTGGTGGATATCCTCTCGGTCCTGTTTCTGTTACAAACCCCGTAAGGAGTTTGTCTTGTTTATCTCTTCGATCTTATCTTGGGAACCTTAGATAGAACTCTATGGATGTAAACATGTATTTGAAACATGTTATGATTGATATGGTTGCAAATGGTTGCAAGTGGTTGCTCGTGGATGCGCGAATACACATTAGATACTAGATTGACGCGGTCACGATTCATGTTGCATATGCACGAGTATTTATACTTGTTTATGGATGAAATTGAATGTGTTATCATGCGGATGTTGCATATGGATGAATGTTTGTGCACGCATATAGTACTTATATGACTAGGACTATTCGCATACATGTTGGACTCATGGCACTAAACATATTTTGCATTAGAAAGATCATTCAGGCCTGATCATTAGCAGTAGCTAAGGAGCATATACACACACGTTTTGCATATGTTCATATGACATTAGAAATCATCTAAGGACAATGGTTGCCTGTGGATGATGTTTTGAGTAGATGGATGATGGATGGTAGGATATGTTCTTCCTAACTTGGAGATTTCGGGGACGTAATCCTTGAAGTTGGGGAGAATGTAACAATCCTGATTTTTACAACATGCTAAGACGAGAATCAAGGCGGAATTAAATTATAAAATCTGAATCAGGAGAAACAGGTCATGCCATTGCGTTCATCTCGGAAAAATACGCGAAATAGAGTCCGAAATTTCGTAAATCGGAGTCCGTATGACCAAGATATGGCCTCGCGAAGTTTCACGAAAAATTCGAAAACGAAAACAGATTCAAATTTCAGAATTCAGAAGAGGCGGGAAAATTTCCCGCCAGACCGGGGGAGGTCGACTGGGGAGTCGACCCCCTTCCAACCAGGTCGACTGGGGAGTCGACCCCAGGGTCGACCTGGGGGTCGACCTGCCTGGTCGGCCAGGTCGGCCTGGTGCACCTGTTTGGCTCCTGGGTCCTGTTTTGGAGGCTTGTGACAATTTTTGAGGGCTTGGATCTATCCTAGGGTTAATCTAACGGCCTAAACTACTCCTAATCTCTATAAAAAGACCCTAAGCCTACCCTAAACCCCTCATAATTCACTCATGCCACGAAGTGCTGCCCAAATCTCCATTGATCATGGCCTCCATCTCCAACTTCAAGAGCCTATGCATTGAAATCGGGTTCAAATCAAAAGGTGCAAGCTTGCTACACCAAATCGAGGCCAAATCAACGTTGCTATGGCGATTTCATGACAGTTCTTCATCAAAGGAGCCACCTTTCTTCGTCAAAATGATGCATGATCCTTTCCTAAGCCTCGCTATGTAAGTTCTAGCTACTTCGAGATGTTAACGGTAGTTTAATGATGGCATGGAATAAAATGCGGTTAAACATAAGTGCTATAACCTATGTGAACCTAGTTTTGCCTCTTACCTTGAATATATGACTTGGAACTATGTTTTAGCGACCATATCATGTCACTCATGTTATGTTTAGCCTAGTCTATCATGAAAGATTGAACCTTTAACTTGTGAATGTGGGCATAAGACCTTAGAACCACTTTGGGCTTGTGAAATATGTGCATGAACTTAACTTGGGGCTTATGCAAGTATATGAACCCAAAACCCCTTATGATGCTATGCAAGTTTGTGGCCAATCACCTTTTTATGTTATGCATGCTTGTGGCCAAATTCCCTTATGAAACTATGCATGCTTGTAGCCAAATTCCCTTATGATACTATGCATGTTTGAGGCCAAACCCCCTTATGATACCATGAATGTTTGGAGCCAATCCCTTTTGTGGCATCGTGCATGTTTTGGGGTCTACATGTAGCCATAGTATACCTACTATTGAAAACTTGACTTGAGGTTACATGTGAACACGACATGTAAGTTGAACCAAAATAGGGGCATGGCACGTGGGGTAAACATGGGACTTGAAATTAGACACGTATGGGTTGTAAGTGTAATATAACACTAGACCAAACATGAAAGTGGCCAACTCGAGGTTGGGTTGAGTTTGTAGAATAAATCTACCCAAACCCGCCCGGCTTAACTAGTGGCTACAAACAATAGGATCCAATGTGAGAAGTTGGTCATGTCGCGCTTAAGACCCGAGGTTAGACTAGGTTGTGGTGTAAATCTACCCGGACCCGCCCGGCTTAACTAGTAACCACAACAAGGTCTAATGTGAGAGGTTGAGAGTGCATTAATTAAATTAATGCCACATGATAAGGTTAAGTAAAATTTGACTAATGACACTTAACCGATATGACACGAATGGGTAGGTTAAGTGGGACCGGGCTTGATTTCTTAATGACACTTAACCATACAAGGCAATTAGGGGATGGGGTTAAGTAATTTACGCTTAACTCATCCGACTTGGTAATTAGATGGGGTTAAGTAATTAAGACTTAACTAATCTAAACACGGTAATTAGACGGGGTTGGGTAACCTATACTTAACTAATCTAAACACGGGAATTCGATGGGGTTAAGTTAAACACTTAACCAATCTAAACTTGGTAATTCAATGGGGTTAAATAACCAATACTTAACCAATTTAACATGATAATTTAATGGGGTTAAGCAACTTATACTTAACCAATTATACGTGATGATTTGATGAGGTTAAGTAACTTATACTTAACCAATCTAATAGGTGGACCTGATAGGGTTAAGTCACAAGACCTTTTAAAAGTAGGCTTAACCATTGTAATACGATTAGTGGATGGGGTTAAGCTAACCCATACTTAACCAATCCGACTCGATAATCTGATGGGATTAAGATAATCTATGCTTAATCAATCTAACATGATAATCTGATAGGGTTAAGATAAATAAATACTTAACCAGTTTGACTTGATAAGGTTAAGTCATGAGCTTCTTGGTACACTTAACCAACCTGTAGGGCTAAGCCTTGAACTTGAGTACTTAGCCAATCTTGACATGATTTGTAGGCGGGTTAAGTCATGAACTTGGATAACAACACTTAACCCATTTGACTAAACCCTAGCTCAGGGGACTAGGTTGGAAATCGTAGTTAACAAAGATAGCGGAAAGAGGGGCTAAGTGGTAAACCTTAGTTAAGGGTAACTAAGTAATAATTCTTAGCTAAGGACATGGGACTAGTTCATAAAGAGATGAGTAACCTGGTACGGTAGGTCATCGCTTAGTATACGAGGAGGAGCAAGTTATCTGACTTGGATAAAAGCTCCAGCGAACTGGGTGACGAAGCGGAAGCTTCGGGGAACGTGAGGGTACTCCTGGTATCCCTCTGTGAGGTGGCAAGTGGTCCATGAAACCCGGCCTCACAGAGGTTAAGGTCTGCGGTAGAAGAGCCAAAAGTATGCCTTGGTTGCTATGCGAGCGACCTAAAGACTGGGATGGATTAGCGTAGAGTCGACGATACTTGATTTTGCCCTGGATAGCATGTCGCCGACTACCTACCATCTTTAGTCAATCGTGTACGTACGGAAAGGCAGGGAACTCCCAAAAGACCATATACTAGCTATCAAGTTATGGGTGAGGTTGGCTATCTGGAAGTGGGCATCGATGGGCCTTAGTGTAGTTCTCATACATGATTTTTCTTGGATTGCCTTTTAGTAGTTGAGGGAGGGGTCACGTGGGACCATAGCCACGGGTACAAAAACAGACATTGATATCTGCATCAGCAGACGACTTAAAGCTCCCGACCGAGTTCCGTATTTCTTGTTTTGCCCTGGCACGGAACTCGGATGGCACATTGAGGAACATGTGCGTCTAGACATGGAAAACGATTCACGATACATACGCGGGATAAAGGGCGCGGTTGACGGGTGGCATAATCCCTAGTGGCCCTAGGTGGCCTGAACCCAAACCGAGACACGGGAACGTTCGTTAGGTAGCATAATCCCTAGTGGTCCTAGGTGGCATAAATCCTAAGGGAACGCGCGATAGTTCATGGTAAGGAAACATAACAAGATCAAGGGTAGCAGTCCAAAATAACCTCAAGGATAAAACGTTTACAGGGGAAAGCCCATACGGCCTACGGCAAAGGACTGAACTTATACATGGAAAGAAACATACGAGTTGGGAAAATCAACATATGCTAAATATTAGGTTGACATGGACCATTACCTGACATTGGGCAAGGGACATTCATAGTTAACACATGACGCGGGTTGGGATACTAGTACGAGAGGTGCAGAGCAAATATACATGTTAGGACCATGAGAAATATACATGATAGATAACGTGGGACGTTATACAGGATAGATACCTCGGGATATTATACTTGATAGAAACCGGACGATGTGATACCTTGACTTATCATGACAACGTAGTTTATCATGATATCTTAGTTTACCTTGCTACAGTAGTTCAGCCTGTTTTAGTTTATCTATCTTGTAGTCATCCTTATGTTTACTTTCAGTTTATGCGTGTCATGTTACCTTTACCTGTTTTTATACTGGAAGTAGATAGGACTTACCAGTCTTTATGACTGACCCCGTTTTCTTTCGCCTCTTGTCTTCCGTCCCCCCCCCCCTCTAGGTTTTCAGGGAGGAAACACTGTTATCTAGTTCGGACTTCTTCTACTTGAAGGTCATTACGCATGGCTTGGACTTTTCTTGGCTATGGCTACTTTACTGTTTTACTTGGGGAATAATTTATGAAATGGTTTATGCTTCTTTACTATTGCAAGACAGGTTTTGATGTATTCTAATGTAAAATGCTTTAGACCTTATTTTATGAGGTAATGAAATTTGTTTTTACTTCCGCTGTTATATATATATATATATGTTCTATCATGTAATATTTCTGTGCATGTTTACCTCGATAATGCTTCACCAAACCTAGTGCATTCCCTTGTGAGTGACCCTAGCGGAGGTGGGGTGTTACATTTGGTATCAGAGCAGAAGGTTACCAGACTGGGCAAAAGTTTTTTTAAAACCTTCTGAAAAGTATTTGAAAAACCGTTTACAAAGAAGCATTTTTCAAGAAAAGTTTTGTTTTAAAAGGCTATTCCCCAAAGGCCATTAGCACTATCCTTTGATTCCTTGATTGAATCTCTTTTCCTCTCTTTCCTCCATCTGTAGTCACAGTAGTTCTAACTGTGACTAATCTTTGTCTAGCCACGTAGGTGTTTTCCGTACAATGGAGGTGGTTCTCGAGAGACATGTTGTCGTGGTACAAGGAAGGATAATAAGAGTAAGGATAAAGGACGCGAGCTTAAGGATAAGCAACTGTTGCTATGGCTTAGTCCATCAAGGAGGACAAGGACAAGATCATCGTAGAGGGAAATTGGACGCTCCCATTTCTAGGGTACCTAAAAGAAATGGTACCGTTTCTGGTAAAGGTTTAGTCGTTCTATCATCCCGTCCAGACTTTGTCTTGATCATCGAATCATTTAAGTCTGCTTGGATAGTTGAGTCTCTGCACCTTAGTACTAGCACGGTAAAGGATCCCAGTTTTGTCCCGAAATCTGGTTGGAGAGTTGGTCCATTTATTCATGACTTGTTGGGTTTGAGAACGTCTAGGCCAATTGTTAAGATTAGAAGCAATACTTCTATTGTTGGGCCATGGATGGATTCTAGTGGTTATCCAGTAAGGGATACCGTTCTCGGTTTTGGAAAAGAGGGTAGTCAGACTCTTGGCTTGCTTTGGTAATACCTTCGGAGTCTCGTGTAACCTTTTTGGGTTCTGTCATGGTTAGTTACCTAGAATCTCTTGATGCATTTATCGGAAATCTCTGATCCAATCAAGTAACGCCCGCCAATAAGACGGATGGTTCATTCCGCTTGAGCATGGGTTATAGGAACCACCCTAGTAAGTGCACGTGGTAACATGGATTGGCATTGGTAAACGAGATCCAGAATTCACTAGTGAATTTTGGAGAGCTTGCATGAGTACGTAGATATGGTTGAGCCAAGTATACTAGGGAAAGAATAAATGAAAGTGGAACGAGAGGCGACAGTGAAAAGAGTTCCGACTCATACCTTGGAAATAGGAATCAAGGAAACTACGAAATCATGAAGTCAAAGGCAGTCAAGGCACACTGGAATTAAGCTCAAGGAAATGCGGCTTAGACGCGCGCATCATGTCTCTTTGTAAGAGTATATCGTTGATCCCTGGTTCTCCTATAGAACTTACTTACATGCTATCGCTTGGTGGATATCCTCTCGGTCCTGTTTCTGTTACAAACCCCGTAAGGAGTTTGTCTTGTTTATCTCTTCGATCTTATCTTGGGAACCTTAGATAGAACTCTATGGATGTAAACATGTATTTGAAACATGTTATGATTGATATGGTTGCAAATGGTTGTAAGTGGTTGCTCGTGGATGCGCGAATACACATTAGATACTAGATTGACGCGGTCACGATTCATGTTGCATATGCTCGAGTATTTATACTTGTTTATGGATGAAATTGAATGTGTTATCACGCGGATGTTGCATATGGATGAATGTTTGTGCACGCATATAATACTTATATGACTAGGACTATTCGCATACATGTTGGACTCATGGCACTAAACATATTTTGCATTAGAAAGACCATTCAGGCCTGATCATTAGCAGTAGCTAAGGAGCATATACACACACATTTTGCATATGTTCATATGACATTAGAAATCGTCTAAGGATAATGGTTGCCTGTGGATGATGTTTTGAGTAGATGAATGATGGATGGGAGCATATGTTCTTCCTAACTTGGAGATTTCGGGGACGAAATCCTTGAAGTTGGGGAGAATGTAACAACTCGGATTTTTACAACATGCTAAGACGAAAATCAAGGCGGAATTAAATTATAAAATCTGAATCAGGAGAAACGGGCAATGCCATTGCGTTCGTCTCGGAAAAATACGCGAAATAGAGTCTGAAATTTCGTAAATTGGAGTCCGTATGACCAAGATATGGCCTCGCGAAGTTTCACGAAAAATTCGAAAACGAAAACAGATTCAAATTTCAGAATTCAGAAGAGGCGGGAAAATTTCCCGCCAGACCAGGGGAGGTCGACTGGGGAGTCGACCCCCTGCCAACCAGGTCGACTGGGGAGTCGACCCCAGGGTCGACCTGCCTGGTCGGCCAGGTCGGCCTGGTGCACCTGTTTGGCTCCTGGGTCCTGTTTTGGAGGCTTGTGACGATTTTTGAGGGCTTGGATCTATCCTAGGGTTACTCTAACGGCCTAAACTACTCCTAATCTCTATAAAAAGACCCTAAGCCTACCCTAAACCCCTCATAATTCACTCATGCCACGAAGTGCTGCCCAAATCTCCATTGATCATGGCCACAATCTCTAACTTCAAGAGCCTATGAATTCAAATCGGGTTCAAATCAAAAGGTGCAAGCTTGCTACACCAAATCGAGGCCAAATCAACGTTGCTATGGTGATTTCATGACGGTTCTTCATCAAAGGAGCCACCTTTCTTCGTCAAAATGATGCATGATCCTTTCCTAAGCCTCGCTATGTAAGTTCTAGCTACTTCGAGATGTTAACGGTAGTTTAACGATGGCATGGAATAAAATGCGGTTAAACATAAGTGTTATAACCTATGTGAACCTAGTTTTGCCTCTTACCTTGAATATATGACTTGGAACTATGTTTTAGCGACTATATCATGTCACTCATGTTATGTTTAGCCTAGTCTATCATGAAAGATTGAACCTTTAACTTGTGAATGTGGGCATAAGACCTTAGAACCACTTTGGGCTTGTGAAATATGTGCATGAACTTAACTTGGGGCTTATGCAAGTATATGAACCCAAAACCCCTTATGATGCTATGAAAGTTTGTGGCCAATCACCTTTTTATGTTATGCATGCTTGTGGCCAAATTCCCTTATGAAACTATGCATGCTTGTGGCCAAATTCCCTTATGATACTATGCATGTTTGAGGCCAAACCCCCTTATGATACCATGCATGTTTGGAGCCAATCCCTTTTGTGGCATCGTGCATGTTTTGGGGTCTACATGTAGCCATAGTATACCTACTATTGAAAACTTGACTTGAGGTTACATGTGAACACGACATGTAAGTTGAACCAAAATGGGGGCATGGCACGTGGGGTAAACATGGGACTTGAAATTAGACACGTATGGGTTGTAAGTGTAATATAACACTAGACCAAACAAGAAAGTGGCCAACTCGAGGTTGGGTTGAGTTTGTAGCATAAATCTACCCGGACCCGCCCGGCTTAACTAGTGGCTACAAACAATAGGATCCAATGTGAGAAGTTGGTCATGTCGCGCTTAAGACCCGAGGTTAGACTAGGTTGTGGTGTAAATCTACCCGGACCCGCCCGGCTTAACTAGTAACCACAACAAGGTCTAATGTGAGAGGTTGAGAGTGCATTAATTAAATTAATGCCACATGATAAGGTTAAGTAAAATTTGACTAATGACACTTAACCGATATGACACGAATGGGTAGGTTAAGTGGGACCGGGCTTGATTTCTTAATGACACTTAACCATACAAGACAATTAGGGGATGGGGTTAAGTAATTTACGCTTAACTAATCTGACGTGGTAATTATATGGGGTTAAGTAATTAAGACTTAACTAATCTAAACACGGTAATTAGATGGGGTTAGGTAACCTATACTTAACTAATCTAAACACGGGAATTCGATGGGGTTAAGTTAAACACTTAACCAATCTAAACTTGGTAATTCAATGGGGTTAAGTAACTAATACTTAACCAATTTAACATGATAATTTAATGGGGTTAAGCAACTTATACTTAACCAATTATACGTGATGATTTGATGAGGTTAAGTAACCTATACTTAACCAATCTAATAGGTGGAGCTGATAGGGTTAAGTCACAAGACCTTTTAAAAGTAGGCTTAACCATTGTAATACGATTAATGGATGGGGTTAAGCTAACCCATACTTAACCAATCCAACTCGATAATCTGATGGGATTAAGATAATCTATGCTTAATCAATCTAACATGATAATCTGATAGGGTTAAGACAAATAAATACTAAACCAGTTTGACTTGATAAGGTTAAGTCATGAGCTTCTTGGTACACTTAACCAACCTATAGGGCTAAGCCTTGAACTTGAGTACTTAGCCAATCTTGACATGATTCGTAGGCGGGTTAAGTCATGAACTTGGATAACAACACTTAACCCATTTGACTAAACCCTAGCTCAGGGGACTAGGTTGGAAATCGTAGTTAACAAAGATATCGGAAAGAGGGGCTAAGTGGTAAACCTTAGTTAAGGGTAACTAAGTAATAATTCTTAGCTAAGGACATGGGACTAGTTCATAAAGAGATGAGTAACCTGGTACGGTAGGTCATCGCTTAGTATACGAGGAGGAGCAAGTTATCTGACTTGGATAAAAGCTCCAGCGAACTGGGTGACGAAGCGGAAGCTTCGGGGAACGTGAGGGTATTCTTGGTATCCCTCTGTGAGGTGGCAAGTGGTCCATGAAACCCGGCCTCACAGAGGTTAAGGTCTGCGGTAGAAGAGCCAAGAGTATTCCTTGGTTGCTATGTGAGCGACCTAAAGACTGGGATGGATTAGCGTGGAGTCGACGATACTTGATTTTGCCCTGGATAGCATGTCGCCGACTACCTACCATCTTTAGTCAATCGTGTACGTACGGAAAGGCAGGGAACTCCCAAAAGACCATATAATAGCTATCAAGTTGTGGGTGAGGTTGGCTATCTGGAAGTGGGCATCGATGGGCCTTAGTGTAGTTCTCATACATGATTTTTCTTGGATTGCCTTTCAGTAGTTGAGGGAGGGGTCACGTGGGACCATAGCCACGGGTACAAAAACAGACCTTGATATCTGCATCAGCAGACGACTTAAAGCTCCCGACCGAGTTCCATATTTCTTGATTTGCCCTGGCACGGAACTCGGATGGCACATTGAGGAACATGTGCGTCTAGACATGGAAAACGATTCACGATACATACGCGGGATAAAGGGCGCGGTTGACGGGTGGCATAATCCCTAGTGGCCCTAGGTGGCCTGAACCCAAACCGAGACACGGGAACGTTCATTAGGTAGCATAATCCCTAGTGGTCCTAGGTTTCATAAATCCTAAGGGAACGCGCGATAGTTCATGGTAAGGAAACATAACAAGATCAAGGGTAGCAGTCCAAAATAACCTCAAGGATAAAATGTTTACAGGGGAAAGCCCGTACGGCCTACGGCAAAGGACTGAACTTATACATGGAAAGAAACATACTAGTTGGGAAAATCTACATATGCTATATATTAGGTTGACATGGACCATTACCTGACATTGGGCAAGGGACATTCATAGTTAACACATGACGCGGGTTGGGATACTAGTACGAGAGGTGCAGAGAAAATATACATGTTAGGACCATGAGAAATATACATGATAGATACCGTGGGACGTTATACAGGATAGATACCTCGGGATATTATACTTGATAGAAACCGGACGATGTGATACCTTGACTTATCATGACAACGTAGTTTATCATGATATCTTAGTTTACCTTGCTTCAGTAGTTCAGCCTGTTTTAGTTTATCTATCTTGTAGTCATCCTTATGTTTACTTTCAGTTTATGCATGTCATGTTACCTTTACCTGTTTTTATACTGGAAGTAGATAGGACTTACCAGTCTTTATGACTGACCCCGTTTTCTTTCGCCTCTTGTCTTCCGTTTCCCCCCCCCCCCAGGTTTTCAGGGAGGAAACACTGTTATCTAGTTCGGACTTCTTCTACTTGAAGGTCATTACGCATGGCTTGGACTTTTCTTGGCTATGGCTACTTTACTGTTTTACTTGGGGAATAATTTATGAAATGGTTTATGCTTCTTTACTATTGCAAGACTGGTTTTGATGTATTCTGATGTAAAAGGCTTTAGACCTTATTTTATGAGGTAATGAAATTTGTTTTTACTTCCGCTGTTTTATATATATATATGTTCTGTCTTGTAATATTTCTATGCATGTTTACCTTGATAATGCTTCACCAAACCTAGTGCATTCCCTTGTGAGTGACCCTAGCGGAGGTGGCGTGTTACAACAACACAGCAAACCTGCTACTACTTGCTTCCCCGACACCTGACAGATCTTTCGCTTTATCCATCCTCGAAATAGGATCCTTTCTTGGAACATCATTTCTTTTCCCAGTCACTGTCGTCCACATCGAGCTAGGACGCATCGTGTTAGTTCCAGTACTCACTTTAGAATTTGACAGCACTCTCTTTGCATTGGAGTTTGTATCAAGTTTACCCTTATCAGATTTTGAGATTCCTTTAGGAAATTTTTCCTTGAACTTAATACAATTTGTCGTTGCATGGCCAAAACTTTCACAATGTATGCAAATAGCAGGACGCCACAAGTATGTTACCTGCACAGTTTGCTCATTACCGTCTGGTAGTAACACAGGGAAATCATAAGGTAGTTCATCGCGGGGAGAAACTTCAACCATACATTTTGCGTACTCAAGGCGTTCAAGCCTCTCCGTTGAGAGTTCCATGCAAAGGAATTTCCCAATATGCATCGCTAAATAGCTGATACCGACTTTTGTCAGACATACAAGCGGCAAGTTATAGAGTTTTACCTAGGGCTGTCAATGGGTCATGTCGGGTTCGGGTCGGGTCAACTCGGGTTCGGGTTGATTTATAAACAGGTCGGGTCAACCCGTTTAATAAACGGGTCATATTTTCCCAACCCTAACCCGACCCGTTTATAAACGGGTTGACCCGACCCGACCCGCGTAACCCGTTTAACTAAATGGGTCGTGTCGGGTCATGTTGGGTCGGGTTTACCCGTTTGACCCATTGATAGATATTTCCTACTAATATAAGCAACAAAAGAGCCAAATCACCAACATATACACCGTTATATAATCACCAACATGCAACAAGTTGCAAAGTCACCAACAGACAATACATACATAAAGCATGAAATCATCATATCCAAAAATCTTTTTCTATACATAAGTATATATTCTCATACTACATAAATTAAAGACTACCAATATGGAAGAGATACAGGTGTTATAAGTAAAATATAACTATTAACATACAAGATTAAATTAGTAAAATATAATAGCTTACATATACAAGCATACTGATTACTGCATACATAAAAGATTAACATTAACAGTATACATAAAAGACTAACAATATGAAAGAGATACAACATATAATCGGGTTTGGCGGGTCAAAATCGGGTTAGCGGGTCAACCCTAAACCCACCCGTTTATAAACGGGTCAAATTCGGGTTGACCCGAAAATGACCCACTAACTAAACGGGTCGGGTTAACCTGCTAATTTCCGTGCGGGTTTCGGGTCGGGTCACGGGACGTGTAGGAACTTGATAGCCCTAGTTTTACCCAAACAGGAACCGAATCAATAGATCTATTAAGGTCACCCAAATTAGACATCCAAGGACGTACAATGAATAATTTGTCTTGGATAATCACCGGATCCACTTGCAATATCCTTTCACGATCCTCGACTCTTTCAAAAAAGAAGAAGAACACCTTACCCGTAGATTTTATCTTTATTCCCCCTGTAGGTTTCCAGAGCTTCTTCAAACGATAAGAGACTACTGAGAAGGGTAAAGGTCGATCCAAGAAGTGTCCTATGAGGTATTCACCCCATTGTTCCTCTGCGGCTTCAGAGATTTGGTCTGGAAGCTGCAGAGCTTTGCCTTTGAAAAGAAGCTTCATGGGCGGAGGAGAGAAAGATCCAGCATTTCTAGGCTTCGATTCAAATAGCGACGTCCATTTCTTTACTGGAGGGCCTTCGACTAAATTAGGGTTTCTGGATGGCAGATTAGGGGGCGGAACAGGTAACGGTGGAGGTTCTAGTGGCGGAGGAAAAGGAGGTGGAGGACTGGTTTGGATGTGAGGACCAAGGTGGAGATGGATCTGCGAAGAAGAAGGCCTAGATGAGAGGTTCATCTGGCGGAGAAGGACGATGGAAAGGACGCCATTCTTTTTATTGGCAGTTCACTTGATTGTACACAATTTTTATTAGGGGTGGGCATAAGACTACCACACAACAATATAGTAATCGCCTAGACCGAATCGTAAACCGTACGGAAAATCAAATTGAATTCTCTTTGTAAAACTAATTTCTTAAACCGAACCGACCCGCGATGATACGGTTCAGTTGTGGCTTGCATTGTTGGTCAAACCATTTTAAACTGAACCAAACCGAATACATGCATTAGCAATCTTATGATAATCTATTTTTTTTAATGATGTTTATTCTATTTTCAGCGTACATTGTTGTTATATTAATATCAATTGTTATCACAATTTTTTATAGCTTTAGTGTAGTAGTTTTAATAATTTTCTTGTTTTTTTGGATAATGCTATTATAATCTTATTTTAATTATCTTACTTAACGTTTATGCATTAATTAGCGTTGATGTCTGATTAATGTACTAAAATGGTTTCACTTTTCATTAAATATAAAATTGAAGTATTCCTATAGTTAGAAACTAATCTTTTAGCTACAAGGACAACACTGTGTGTTTTAACCTTTAAGTGACACAACGTCACACAATCATAAATTAATTATTGATGGAAATAATTCTCTTATTTCATATACGGGTTCAAATCGAATCAAATCAAAACTAGACCGTACTACAACAAAGATCGAACCGAAACCGAATAATTTAAACGACTAGTATAATAGTTTGTATTTTTGATTAGCCGTTTAACGTGATGCGGAAGCGGTTTGAAATTCAAACCACACCAGACTGAACCACGTCCATCCCTAATTTTTATAGTAGTTTGACTTAAAACTTAAGCCTACGTGCAGTATCAACTTTTTCTGATGGTTTTGGCAATTACAACAACTATAGCTGTAGAGACTAGTTGATAACGTAAAATTGTTGTTGTATGATTTTTTGACCATGAAGATTTTCGCTTGAATTAGAACGTGAAGGAAGACTAAATGATTCACGGACTTGAAAACATGTTCAGACAAGAAGATCACACTCAACAATTTATTAAGTAAAAGAAACAAAGTACTGATTTTACTTAAAATAATTAATCCAGTATTAGTTTGTTTATATTTGACGGGAATATTATCATACTTTGATCAAATATTTGTCGAGATTTTCCTGATGTAGAATAATAATCAAACAAAATGATGTGTATTGATAATTATGGCCATTAAGCAAGCCATCTGGTTAAAACTTATTTTAATTTGACACAGACCACCGGGTTGAAACTAAAACTTAATCACACAATCAACATGAATAAACTTACAACGTTGGAATCAAGAGACAAACAATAGAAGTGATTTTATTAAGGTTCAATTATATATGGACTTGCATTTTGTTAGGATTGTCTCGCATGTTGTTAAGGAGGAATGATGATTTGGAATTAATAATCCCACATCATGTAATATATTGAAGGAATTATGTACAAATATGAGCAGGTAGGCACGTAACAACAGGGATTCCTTTTGTTATATGTGAGTTGTGTGCCAGCTCATATGCGTGCAAGGAAGGGGGCTTTGTTCCGACCGTCGTTACATAACAGTGGTATCAAAGCCAAAGGTTCAGACTGGGCAATGCAGGCAAGACAGTTCTCTCAAAAGATACTCGTAGGAAGCGAGTCAAGGGGGAGATCGTTAGGATTGCCTCGCATGTTGTTAAGGAGGAATGATGGTTTGGAATTAATAGTCCCACATCACGGAATATATTGAAGGAATTGTGTACAAATATGAGCTGGTAGACACGTAACAACAGGGATTCCTTTTGTTATATGGGAGTTGTGTGCCAGTTCATATGCGTGCAAGGAAGGGAGCTTTGTTCCGACCGTCGTTACATAACACATTTTATATCAAAGACATCAAATATATCAAAATGAATATATCTTTTAAGATTGACAAATCTAAAGACTAAAGAAGTATGAACTGTTATGAATGTACATGAGATTAGACACGTACTTAGTGTTTCAAAATTTGTAATCATCCTAAAGGTTACTGGATGTACCAAGCCTTGTAGTTGTTATGAAAATGAACTATAAAAATAAAATGAAACTGGTGTCTTTTGCCCCTTCCATAGTCCCCCATTACATATTGTTGTTGCACCCTAATTAAATTTATGTAAGTGCTTTTGTTATATTTAAATTTAAATACATATTTAAGTTGTAAACATTTTGCATGTGCACATTTGAATGACATGGTAACTATTAATTCTATATTTAGTAAAAATTCCATCTAGTTGTCACAGTTAATTAAGTTTTAAATTGCACATGCAATCTTTACGAACACAGCTTCTTCTATATGGACTTATGTACTGAACACCTTATGCTCTAACACATTAAGACACAATAGCATACGGAATGAGTAATATCCATACACACTAACCAAAACATATTTCATGACATTAACCCATTTAAATAAAATAGCCATTATTAAAAACAGACAAATCTACCGAAGAGATTGTTGAGGGGATTCTAAAAATGTGGTGAAATGACACGTTGGTGACAAACTCAAATTTGTAGTGATTGCTACAAAGCACGTCAATGACATTTTTCTTAAGACATTATTTTATATCAACACTCGTTTCATCAAACAAATGTGTGTTGTGAGTTAAGGCAAATTGTATCTCAAGATACAACAGAGCCGATATGATCAATCTCGTTGATTGACAACGATAACACTGTCAAAATCGATCCAAACAATCTTCTGAATTGACTACAGTGAGAAAATTATCAAATTTGTGATTTGTAGCATCACAAACCGATATAAACTAGAAGGAAATTAAAAAGGAGAAGATAATGAGTAGATCTTGATTTTAATACTTTTTAGGCTTAATAAAAGAGGATAGGAGAATTAGTAAATCTTAATTTGCAACACCTTTTAAGTTTTTTTTTTTAATTCAGCAGTTTGCAACACTTCAAGCCATTACTGAATTCAACAATTTGCAATGGTTTCAAGCGCTGCAAATTTGTAAGGAAGATGGTGATTGAACTAAATCTGAAACAGATGGTGTGGTTATTTATCGATGTGAGGAGATGCATCTATTCGTTAACAATCTTATCTCCTACCTTTTCTCATCGTTTTAAAATATCATGGCTGTACGTTTTCAAATATTCTAATTCGAAATTCAATTCCCATCATTACTATCTATTCATGTTTGAATTTTAGGCTTGTTAACATATTCAAAACTTTAACCAGGACAACTCTGTCTAAAAATACAGCTCGGACCATGTTACCCAGCCTTTTGGTCCAGCTACCAGAGGCAGTCCAAGCCCACATAACTCGGTCCATCGCATGGTCAGACGAACTAGAAGTGTTGCCAAAACACTCAGAAACAAATCCAGGTGGAGTCGGTCAAGTATAGTCATCAAGGATCATAGAAACTACATAAAAACAACTAAGTACTTCGAGATCGGTAGGCCCCTCCACCAAATTTCATATCTCGGCCTCCCCATTTCGTATCCTGAAGTTCCTAACTCATTTTCTTATCCCGACCTCATCACCAAATTTTGTATCCTCCACAACACAACTCCCGAGATCGGTATAAACATCCTTCAAAAATTTGTATCCCGAGCCTCCTTCTACATTTTTTATTCCAAGGCTCACTCCAGAATTCATATCCTCAATGCCACGTCTAGGGTTGGTACAAATGACCTCGTATCGTGGAATACGAAAAATAGCAAAGCAATAAGATATGAAAGTGACAAAGAGAGGAGGATTCAAAACTTTAGCCAGTTGATAGAAAACAAGTAAAGTATCCAGGGATACGTACTGACCCCAGGATACGAAAAATGGTGGGCATGTGCCCACCAGCCTCTACTCCTACCTACCCCCACCTGCTATAGATACCCATCATATTGTTTCGAGAAAAGGGTTGGAAACTTTCTTTTTTACACTTTGGGAAGAAGATATTGCCTCTTTGATGCTCAAGATTTCTTTATCACTCTAGGAAGAAGAACCTTACCTCATTTCAGACACTTGAACCTTTTTGACTACATAGGCATTTCAGGAAGGACTTAGGCTTCATTTTGGACCTTGTTGAACTTACTTTCTACCATTGCCACTGTAATCATTGAGAACTATTGTTCCCACCATTGTACTTTGACATAAAAGTGAATTAAAAGAGCAAAATCTTCAAAGTGGATGTAGATTCTGGCGGACCGAACCACTATAAAATACTATGTTAATTTATCTTACCTGCATATTTTCCATTACGGACATTTAGTTTCATTGTCTTGGAACTTGTTGGATGTTGTTGTCCACTTTTGCACATCAACATTTTAGTTCTTTCACCAAGAATGACTAAAAACTACATCTTTCCTACCTTTCTTCGACCGGAACTTGAAAGTGCTACATAGGTCTCTTTAGACTTACCAACCAAGTTTACCGAAAAGGTGTAGAAAGGAAAATCTCCTTTAGCTAGGCCTTCGACCGTCGAACTGGGAAACTCTCCTCAATGTCAACTTCGGAAGGTCTGACCGTCATGGATATGGCTACTTCCTCCAACTTTGAAGCTTCGGTCACGCAAGCTCAATTCTTTGAAGTGACCAAAACTAGATTAAGCAGAATATTGACATGATGCAAAGGCTGCACCAAAGTACTTATAAGGAGATCATTCACCTTCATGCCAATAGGACTGCTCAACCTCCTCAGTACATTTCAGAAAGCTCTTCTTCCATTACTTATTATAACAACCATAGCCAAAGGAAAAGGATTAACGGTAACGGTGCTATGCTCACTACCAGAGAAGGAGCTTGTCATTGCGGCTACTCTTAGTTGGGGCTTAGATTGTTCCTAGAACTAGTGGCTAACCCTCTACTAGGCAGCCTCTGCTTGTCTCCATTTAGAACTTGATACCGACTCAACCAGTTGCACATCCAACTTTAGTTCCTCCTATCCAACCTCCACAAAATCAAAGAGTTGAGGTTAACGACTTACCTGAGGATGATGATGAAGTTCATTCGAGAAGGCGCCCAAGGCCATAAACTCCCGAGGTGGACCACGACCGTTGGAATCCAACGGAGGTCCAACCTCTAATTCTCACCAACATGGTTCGATGGAACATAAGAGAATTAAAGGGGAATGTCAATGATATTTAGGAAACTAGTATGAGACATAACCCCTTCACTCCAGTTGTGCTCAATGATGAATGTCTAAGATGCTTCAACATGCCACAGCTAACGGCTTACTCGGGGAAGACCGATCCTTGAAACTTTCTAAACCGTTACAAGTGAAAAATAAACTTGAGCCATGCCACCAACGCTGTAAAGTGCAAGTGCTTTCCCGTCTTTCTTGAAGGTGTGGCTCTGCTTTGGTTCTCTTGAATCCCGCCAAGAACCATAGCCAGCTTGCTATCGTGTTGGTGATGCATTTCAGGATGCATATCACCTGGCCGAAAGAAACCTTGTCTCTCAAACATATACCGGGGCACAGGGGAAATTCTTAAGAGCTGCCTCAAACTATTCACTAATGCCTTGGATGAAGTCAAAGATCTCGAGCCTTGTACCGTCCTTGTTCATCTTGCCAAGGTCGTACTTCTAGATTCCGTGTTTGGGGCTTGGATCGATAGAAAACAACCTAAGCTTTAGAAAGTTTTCTACAAGAAGGCGAATCGGTTCCTGTTCCATAAAGAAGCACACAGGAATAGAGTTGTTCGAGCAAGCCACCCTAATAACCCGCATCAATCCTCTGCCTAAGACAACGTCAAAGCCGAACAAGTTGGGGAAAGCTTCAACAAGGATAAAGGGATTGCTCAGTTCAATCCCAAGCCAAACATTGGAAAACCCGGGAGCCACAACAATTTGTAAAAGGACTCCAAGAAGCGTGATCGGTTCCTCACTTACAAGGTCTACACTCCACTAAGTACTTAGTTGGAGACAATATATTTCAATACCCATAATGCCAGGTAGTACAAGAAGTTGATTCGAGGGAATACACCGATCGAGAGAAAAATTATGCCCAAGTACTACAAATTCCATGACATGTTCAACCACCACATAAATGACTGTTGATACCTCCGCGATGCTACCAAGAAGCTCATTCGTGAGAAATGCCTCAAGCAATATGTCTAGAATCCTGCTATAAAAGAAGCAGTTGCGAGCCCCTCAATGCTCGTGCCTTCTCAGTTCCAAGCGGAACTTGGGACGTCCAGTCTGAGACCTCCTCAAATGGGTATCGTGATCAACACTATTTGCGATTGACCTCTCCCCGTAAATGAAAGCTTTCGGTGTATGGAAGGATACGCCAACTCCATCAGTCACGCTGACCAGGAAGAGTGCTCCGCTACTATAGACGAGTCAACCCCGACAAAGCTACAAAAGATTGTGAGGGATGACATGGTCTTCTGAGATAAGGATGCTAAGGGAATTGATATTACTACCACTGATCCACTTGCCATCTCCACATACATAGGTTCAGCCTATGTCAAGAAAAATCCTCATCGACTCGGGGAATTCTATGACCATCATCTTCAAATAGGCCAACAACCAAATGAATCTTGAGTCCAGAGATATAAATCCATGCAAGGATAGAGTTCATGGTTTTAATGGTGCTTCCAAATGAACAGTCAGTTTTGTAGAGCTGTCGGTACAACTAGGGTATGGGGATCGAAGTTGATTCGGGATCGAAGTCGAGTTAGGATCCTTACCTTCATCATTATCAACGTCCCTTCTCAATACAACATCTTCCTCGAATGATCAGCTCTCCTCGAGTTTTGAATATTCATGGCGCCTTGATGCATGTTGATGAAGTTTCCCACTGACAATGGGTTCTGAACCATCCGAGGCATCCAAGTCACAACAAGAGTCTGCTACCTTTCCAAATGGAAGGATGCAATCAACAAGGACAAGGGAAAAGATATAGAGATGATACTCTATACCAAGAGCCTCATAGCTGCCACCAAAGTCTGAGTCCTGACTCAGACACTACTTCCGTCTCTTCTAGGATCTCGATCCATGAAAGGACGAAGAGCCAAAATACAAAAGGGCTACTCTTGTGGAACAAACCATTGATGTCACGATCAACTTCGTCGAACCTTCTCGGGTCTTCAAAGTTGGATTGCAACTCCACCCAGCTATTAAGGAAGAGCTCGTAGAATCTTTACCGGCTAACTTGGATGTAGTTTCTTGAACTCACTCCGATATGTATGGCATCGACCCAGGAATCGATTGTCGCATGCTCGGTATCAACCCAAAGTACCTTCCCATGAAAAAGAAATGTTGAATCTTGGGATCAGAAAGATCGGCAGCCCTCAGAACGGAGGTAGATAGGCTACTCGACAACGGCTTTATCCGCGACCCTATCTATCCCAAATGGGTCTCCAACCTGGTCTTAGTCAAGAAATCGAATGGAAAATGGTTGACATACGTTGATTATTCTGACATGAATAAAGCATGCCCAAAAAACAGTTTCCTACTTCTTAAGATCGATTGACTCGTTGATTCTACTACAGATCACAGCTTCTATCCTTTATGGATGCATATTTAGGCTGCAATCAAATTTCGATGTATATTCCTGACCATGAGCACACTTCATTTATCGCCGAACTTGTGATGTATTGATATGATTTCATACCTTTTGGTACTAAGAATGTTGTAGCCACCTATCAACGACTAGTCAACTGAATGTTCAAAGACCAAATTGGAAGATCCAAGGAAATTTATGTGGATGACATGCTCGGGAAAATGCGGCTATCGAATGACTGCATCAACGACCTCACTGAAATGTTTAGTGTTCTCCGTAAATATGGCATGAAACTCAATCCCTTGACATGCTATTTTGGCATTGCATCGGGAAAATTCTTAGATTTCATCGTCAATTCACGAGGAATCGAAGCTAATCCTGAAAAGATTAAAGCTATTTGGTGGCATCGAAGTTCCAAAGAACATCAAGGATGTTCAAAACTTTAATGGAAAAGTGGTCATCCTAAGTCGGTTCATTACAAAATGAATCGGCAAGTGCATTCTTTTCTTTAATTTGATCAGGAAAGGGAAGCGCAACTTCATGTAGACACCGGAATGCATTGCTACATTCTAAGACCTCCTAAATCACTTGGAACGGCTACCTATCCAATTGAAACCTATGGATCATGAGGACTTATTGATTTATTTGGTTGTTTCTAGGTAGACAATTAGCTCGGCGCTTATGTGCAAAGAAGATCGTGTACAAATGCCAGTTTACTACATCAACAAGAGATTAATAGGAGCTGAAAAGAACTATCCAAAGCTCGAAAAGCGCGCTTACTACACGTTGATCTCTTTCGAAAAGCTTCACCCCTATTTTAGGCTCATCCAATCAAAATCTACACTGATCATCCACTATGACAGGTCCTCCAACGACCTGAGGTATATGGAAGACTTTTGAAGTGGAATATCGAATTGAGTCAATTCGAGCTTACCTTCATTCCTCAAAGAGCCATTCTCGAACAAGCTCTAGAAGACTTCATCGCAGAGTTCACTACTTTTGAAGATCCACCAGGAGATAGCGAGCCTCCCAATATCCAATGGAAGTTGTACGTGAATGGTTCATCAAACAATCAGTGTTCTACGGCTGGAGTTGTACTTATAACTCCTGAGGAACGCTCAATTTTGTAAGCATTGAAGCTCAACTTCCCCACAACTAACAATGATGCAGAGAACGAAGTTTTGATCGTTTGACTCAGAATTACGATCAAACTTAACATCAAGGCTCTCTAAATCTTCTTAGACTAACAACTCATTGTTTGCCAAGTGCGTAAGGAATATCTAGTAAAAGGAGCATGGCTCGTTCCTTACATAGCTCGGGTTCAAGAATTGCTTTCCAACTTCAACCATTACATCATTACTTACATCTCTCGACAACAAAATGAGAAGGCTAATTCGTTGGACAACTTAGCAAGTTTTGGGGATGCATTGCTCTTTGGTCTTGTCCCTATCAAAGTGCTTAATTGTAACACCCCACGTCCATTAATGTCACTCAAAAAGGGAATGCATTAACTTCCATGGAGTGTTTTAAGTGTGTATAGAACAGAAACTTAACAACAAGACAAATATAAACAGTACTTAAAAATTTAAAATTTTGTTCATTGCAGCGGTAAACACATAGGTTTGATTACATCATCAAAAACCAGAGTCAAAGTACATAATATCCATCTTGACTAAATCAGAGTACATAAATTGAAAGACATAACCCCAACACAAAATAGCAATAAATAAGATAGGCTGAACTTTTACTTCAGCGATCCAAGCAACTTCTAAAAGCGAGAGATACAACTATCCAAAATCAAGCTCCACTGGTGTTGGTTCCACCCTGAGCACCTGGGGCGAAAAGGAAGAAAATAGGTGGAAACAAAGGGGGGTCAGACATAAAGTCTGGCGAGTGCGATAACTTTAACAATATAATTACCAAAATAACTAGGCTAAGGCATAAGTTGGAAAATAAGGAAATGACTGTGAACAATTTGGTATGGCAGAGCAAACTAAAGGAAATTAGATGAACAAAGATAACGTTAAAGGCGCACCTAGTCGCAATAAGATAATTACTACACTGCACCACACCAAACTCCCTAAAAGTTGATCCCGCCTACAAGACTTTAATAATGATAATGGCAGTCTCGTGTACCCCTAGTTGCCTTCGCAGGTGCCACCTGCCCCTATCTCCACTAGGTGTACCCACTACCCCCATGCGATCGGCTCCCTAACTCGTAGATACCCATGCTGGCCCCACAGTGGGGTGTATCACTCCCCAAAGTGGCAACCCGGTACCACCAATAATGCACGGCTTATACCTACACGATGCAACAACGTCTTACCTACCAGCCCGGGTCCTCACACGCACATGAACCCCTTGGACTTGCATTGCCACCGCTAACCTGTATTGGCCTCTTACAGTCAAGCCAGGTATGCGTGTCCCGTCCTCGACTAGGGTCGAACCCACAAAGATACTTATGGGTTACTGGTTGAAACGAGCCCCCATTACTTGACACAAGCTATCCACCAAAGCTTGGTCTCCTCTAGTACATCCCACTTAACCCTCTTCTTATTCATGTTCACTTACATGTTTAAATTTTGATTAAGTGTTTCTAATCGTATTTCACAAGCCACCCAAGGCACCCACTTAACCCGCATGTCCCACCACATGTTTATCTGGTTAAGTGTTTCTTAATTCATTAACACCGTAACCTTGTAAAGGCCTCCCACATTAGACTGGCATTTGTGGTAGCTAGATTTGCCGGGCGGGTCCGGGCAGTCTTACACCACAAACGAGCCTAACCTCGGGTCTTTACAACTGTTACGCATTTAATTTGTACCTAAGACCTCACACATTAGACTGGCATTTGTGGCAGTTGGATTTGCCGGGCGGGTCCGGCCAGTCTTACGCCGCAAAAGAGCCTAACCTCGTGTCTTAAGCGATTAATTACACATAATTAATTATCCCCTAATTTGAATTAATTTCCCTATTCAAATTATCAATCAATTCCAAATTTAACTATGTCCATAATTGACTCAATTATGTCCATCTATTTATGGTATGCAGAATTATACCAATTATCATCATAAATTTATTTTATGCCATTTAAGGCATTTATGCCAGTTCTCAATATTAAATCTTTTAATATTATCCCTTCACCCCACGTTGTACGTTTGTTTGTTTGACGTGAAATATACGTTAGACTCGAGTAGTCTATGGAATAAATAGAAAGCATCACAACATACATAGAAATAAAACTAGATCTAAACAAAAGGGGTGAACTTGCATGTGTGAATGAGGTTCTTCGTCTAAAACTTGCGTAGGACAAAGTCACAAACTTGCATAAAACTACATATGTCATAGATCTAAATCTAAAGGTGTAAACTTGTTTAGGTAATAGTCACAAACTTGCATAAACCATGTATGTCATAGATATAATCATAAGGTGTAAACTTGCATAAGCAATAATCACAAACTTACATTACATGATTCGTACTCCAAACACACACACACACACACACACACACACACACACACACACACACACACACACATATATATATATATATATATATATATATATATATATACTTATACTTGCATATGTGATTTATGCAACATAAACGATGGTGTAAACTTACATCTAAACATGTAAACTAGCATATAGAATTTTGTATACTAGCATATAACTCACACGTGTCATAGCCTAACTTTAGATCCAATTTAGAAACAAAATAGATGTCATGAAATATGTAAGGTTGTATATAATTTTCATTAACTTGCATATGATCCATGCCTCAATTAACATCCTAACTTGTATGTAGAATTATCAAGTTAAACTTTATATAACTTAACACATGAATTAGTTCCACAAACATAACCAAACTAGCATATGAATTGATTGTACATAAGCCAATAATTAACATAGAATTACAAAATAACATCACAGCTTTACAACATAGATAATAACAACATGGATAGTAGCATAACAGATTTACAACATAGATAATAACATAACGGTCAATGATTCACAACATAACCATATAATCCCAATCCATAACTCAACCAAATTAAATTGTTAATTATCTTATTAAAGAAATCGAACTCAATACTCAAAGAAGGTCTTGAGTTCTGAAATCTGAGTTCTGAAATTGATTTAGCTTTCCTTTGAAGAAGACAATTTGTTGCGGTTTAGATTAGAATTGAATTGATTAGCTTTTCTTGTCCTCTAATTGGTGGCGGCTATTCTAGGTTGCAAGGTAACAACATGGAGGCCATGATTCTAATTTTTATTTGATTTTAGGATTTTAGTATACATGTGCCTTTATAGAGTTTAGGATTAATTTAGGCCATCTGATCAATCTAGAATGAACCATAGCCATTCAGTCAAGATAGGGTGACAAGTCAGCCCTAATGACTCAGCCAAGAGTCAGAAAATTGTCATCAATCAAATCTTCCCGGGGGGAGGGGGGCATGTCGACCCCTTGATCGACCTGTGTGGGTAGGTCGACCTCCTGGTCGACCTGGCCCATGGAGGGAAATTTCCCGCCTAGCCCACCTGAGTTCGAAATTTGAATTTTTAATTCTATTTTGAGTTTTAGTGAAACTTCCGATGGCCATGACTTCTTCATACGAAGTCCAATTCATGCAAACTCGGACTCTATCTCAACCAGAATTCCGAGACGAACACAATGGCGCAACCCATTTCCCTTAATTCTCACATCTGAGATTAGTTATTCTTTAATTTGTAAACATTAATATTGAAAATTACGGGGTGTTACATTCTCCCCTCCTTAAAGGATTTCGCCCCTGAAATCTCCAAGTTAAGGAGAATGCATATCCTAACATCCAAATAACCATCTACTCAACCATCAAACACAGGCATCCAGTGTCCTTATAAAATTCCTAATGCTGAATGAACATATGCAAGAAGTGTGTGTATATGTTCTTTATCTAATGCAAAATCAGGCGGTCTACTGATTCAGTTGACCTCCTTAATGCAAACCATGATAGTGCCATGCGTCCATTATGTATGAGAAAGAATCCTATCGATACATATTATTTCTATATGTGTGCATAACCATTCACCAAAATGCAGCATCCATATGATAGTACAACCATTATACATCCATTAACTTAAATATGTACACACATTTATATGCAATATGCAATATGAAGTGACAGAGCCGATCTAGTGCCTAAAGTGTGTGTATATGTATCCACAAGCAACCACTAGCAACCACTTGCATCCACATGCAACCATCAGACATAACATGTCTCAAACACATGTTTCAACCATAGGACTACCCTATCGAAAGGTCAAAGATACTAGCGAGAGAACATACTAAAGATAAAAAAAGTACAAGCTAAGCGATAAAGGAGAAATTAAAAGTCATACCCTCGAAAAGAAAAGGGTACAATGAACGCATCTTCTCCTCCGTCTCCCAAGTAGCGTTGCTCTCATCATCTCCGCACTGCACTTTGACTAGCTTGACCTATCGATTCCTCAACTTCTTAATCTCCGACCCAAGAATGCACGTAGGAGCTCGTCGAATCATCGCATCACGCTCTATCTCCACCTCTCTAAGCAAGCTCGGCTCTACCACTTCTGTGGTCTCATGCAAGCACTTCCTCAAATGTGATACATGGAATACATCGTGTACACCACTAAGTCTCTCGGGCAACTCCACTCTATACACCATCTGTCCAATCCTCTCCTTAGTAGGAAACGACCCTATGAACCTTGGTGCTAACTTCCCAACGGACCCAAAGCGAACAACATTCCGTAATGGAGACACCTTAACAAAGACCATGTCCCCAATATCAAACTCAAGATCTGTCCTCCTCTTGTCCGCATAAGATTTCTGCCTATCTTGCGCCGTCTTCATCCTCCTTCGAATCAAATCAATCTTTTTCGAAGTCTCTCTAATCATATCGGGCCCAAGCAAGATCTTATCTGTAGATTCCCACCAACATGTAGGCGAACGACACGACCGTCCATAAAGAGCCTCGAACATTGCCATGCCAATGCTAGACTGAAAGCTATTATTATATGCGAACTCCACCAAAGGAAGATGTTCCTCCAATGTACCTCCGAAGTCTAAGACACACAACCTCAATAGGTCCTCTAGAATACGATTCACCCTCTCGGTCTGGCCGTCCGTCTGAGGATGATATGCGGTGCTCAAACATAACTGAGTCCCTACCGCCTCTTGCAAGCTCTTCCAAAACCCGCTAGTAAAGATAGGATCGTGGTCGCTCACTATGCTAGAAGGGACACCGTGCAAATGAACTATCTCTCGAATGTATAGGGAGGCTAACCATGGAGCAGTCCTCTTACTCTTCATGGGAATGAAATGGGCGCTCCTAGTAATTCTGTCTACCACGACCCAAATCCCCGTATTACCCTTCCTCGATCTCGGTAATCCATCAATAAAGTCAATCGAGACACTTTCCCACTTCCATTGTGGGACCCCCAATGGGTGAAGCAACCCACTGGGCTTCTTTTGCTCTGCTTTTACTTGTTGGCACACCAAGCATCTAGCGACAAACTTAGCCACATCCCTCTTCATACCGGCTCAAAAGTAAACTCGTCTCATGTCCATGTACATCTTGTCCCCACCGGGATGGATGGTCATCTTCGAACGATGTGCATCACCAAGAATGGTCTTCCTTAAATTCTCATCCCTAGTACACAAAGACTACCGTCCCTACGTAACCAACCAATATCATCTAGGGTATACCTACTAAGATGGCTCGATGACTCCCCCCATTTAAGCTTCTCTACTAACGCAACCAACTGTGGGCACCTCGCTGTGCCTCACCAATCTATCCCAAAAGCATAGGCCAGACCTCTAAGGATGCTAGCAAACCGGGTACAAAGTCAATGGAAGGTCTAAAGTCAAACGTAGAGATGAACTCTAAGCTTCGCCGCTCAACAAACAACGGACTCAAGGACAACCTTTTCCTACTTAAGGTGTCTGCCACCACGTTACCCTTGCCAGCGGTATATGCTATCTTGAAATCGTAGGATGCTAAGAATTCCATCCACCTTTGCTTCCATAAGTTCAAGTCCTTCTGAGCGAACAAGTGTTTTAGCGATTTGTGGTCAGTGAACAATTCGAATTTCTCGCCAAGAAGATAATAGCGCCAAGACTTAAGCGCGAAAACAATAGCGGCCAACTCTAGGTCATGTGTCGGGTAATTTATCTCATGCACTCTCAGCTGCCTTCCTCCATAGGCTATTACCCTTCACTCTTGCATTAAGACTGCGCCTAGTCCTGTCCCACAAGCATCGATATAAACGGTAAATGGCTTACTCCCATCTGGCAACACTAAGACTGGGGCAGTGGTCAAAGCTCTCTGTAAACGTTGGAACGCATCATCACAATCTACGTCCCATGTGAAAACTAGGTTCTTCTTCGTCAAGCGTGTTAATGGGGCTGATATTTTTGTGAAGTCTTTGATTAACTTCCAATAGTAGCCAACCAACCCTAAGAAACTCCTCACCTTAGTAGCATTTTTAGGGACCTTCCAATCTTGGATGGCCACTACCTTAGCGGGATCCACATCTATCCCTTCTTTGGAAACCACGTGCCCTAAGAATCGCACTTCCTTCCTCCAAAAGTGACATTTAGAAAATTTAGCTTTAAGGCTATGCGCTCGAAGGGTCTCCAACACTTCCCTAAGATGTAGGGCATGCTCTTCCTCGCTCTTAGAAAAGATCAAGATGCCGTCCACAAAGACTACCACAAATTTATTAAGGTACTCCCTAAACACCCTACTCATCAAGTCAACAATGTATGCAGGGGCATTTGTCAAACCGAAGGGCATCACAAGCCACTCGAAGAAGCCATCCGGAGTCCTAAAGGCAGTCCTGTCTATGCTATCCTCAGCCACTCTCAACTGATGGAAACCCGTGGCTAAGTCCAACTGCGAAAACACTGAGGCGCCAACTAACTGATCGAAGAGATCGTCAATCCTCGGCAATGGGTGCCTATTCTTCTTAATAAGCTTATTAAGTTCTCTATAGTCCACACAAAGTCTAAGGGACCCATCTGCCTTCGTGGCAAATACTACTGGAGCACCCCACTCCGATATACTACGTCTTATGAACCCCTTCTCAGGCAATTCTTTCACTTGCTTACTGAGTTCTCTTCTCTCTCTTGGAGCCATGTGGCGCACTGGCTATGCAACTGGCTTTGCATTATCTACTAGATGTATTCGAAAGTCTATCTCACGTTTTGGGGGTAGACCCCTCACCTCATCGAAAACATCAACATATTCACGGACTACACTAACAGAATGTAAATCATCATTGGATGCATCAAGGGATTCTAGGTAGCTAAGCATTACTGGACCTCTAGGATCACAAGAAATATCAAGGGTCTTTCCACAACGAGTCAACAATCTAACTACCCTTCTTTCACAATCTACGATGGCCCCATATCTAGTTAGACAATCCATACCTAGAATCAAGCCGTAGCCCATGAAGCCAAGAACAAAGGCGTTGCATTCAAACCCAACGCCCAAGATAGATACTCTCAAATCCTGGCAAATCATAGAAAGATTAGCCGACCCACCAATAGGATTTGAGACTACTAAGGGATCTGTAACTAAACTAGTATTTAGGTGCAGTGTTTCAACTAACGAAGCAGATACAAACGAGTGTGAAGCACCAGAATTCAAACAAGATTCGAACAGGATGATCAAAATAAAAACCAAATTTTCAACCAAGATATATTTCTACCTCTATCAGGTATGTCAGTCGTGAGGGAACGCGTCTGCTCTCCGGAAGATCCTGTACCTTGTCCTTACCTTTGCCTTTTGCTTCTTTGGACGATCCTAATAAGATGTCTTGTAATGATAACAACTAGTCTTCTTCTTCTTTCTAACGTCTTTATTTAAGTAGTCAGGTATTTCACAAGTGTGGCCCTTCCTTTTCTCTTGGCCCCTTGTTATCCTTATCGTCTTTCTTTGGATCTACTTTATCGTGTGTCCTTTCCATGTCTCTCCTGCACATTCTTGGTTCGTGACCTCCTACCAAATGAGGCTTCATTCTTCATTAACCAAGCAGCTAATTGAACCTTCCTCCCGTCGTCTATCCTAAAGGTACCAACTAGTCCTCCACTTCCTCCTAGTTTGGACAGATGTCCCAGTCCCATGAAGTGGTTTCCCACTCATCGTATGGAAGTTCTTACATATCTTAGAAAAAGCGTCTATATGCGTGGAGGAAGAAATTCAAAAAGGAAAGAGGAAGAGATACAAAATAGAGAATCGAAGGAAAGATACATGGCTCTTTGGGGTTATGTTTTTAAAACAAACAAACTTTTCTCTTAAAAATACTCTCTTTAAAACATATTTTTGAAAGTATTTCTTACAAAATGCTTTTAAAAAATAGTTTTTTCAAAATTCATATCTGTTCTGGTAACCTTCAGCTCTGATACCACTTGTAACACCCCACGTCCATTAATGTCACTCATAAAGGGAATGCATTAACTTCTATGGAGCGTTTTAAGTGTGTATAGAACAGAAACTTAACAACAAGATAGATATAAACAATACTTAAAAATTTAAAACTTTGTTCATTGCAGCGGTAAACACATAGGTTTGATTACATCATCAAAAACCAGAGTCAAAGTACATAATATCCATCTTGACTAAATCAGAGTACATAAATTAAAAGACATAACCCCAACACAAAATAGCCATAAATAAGATAGGCTGAACTTTTACTTCAGCGATCCAAGCAACTTCTAAAAGCGAGAGATACAATTGTCCAAAATTAAGCTCCACTGGTGCTGGTTCCACCCTGAGCACCTGGGGCGAAAAGGAAGAAAAGAGGTGGAAACAAAGGGGGTCAAACATAAAGTCTGGCGAGTGTGATAACTTTAACAATATAATTACCAAAATAACTAGGCTAAGGCATAAGTTGGAAAATAAGGAAATGATTGTGAACAATTGGGTATGGCAGAGCAAACTAAAGGAAATAAGATGAACAAAGATAACGTTAAAGGCGCACCTAGTCGCAATAAGATAATTACTACACTGCACCACACCAAACTCCCTAAAAGTTGATCCTGCCAACAAGACGTTAATAATGATAATGGTAGTCTTGTGTACCCCTAGTTGCCTTCACAGGTGCCGCCTGTCCCTATCTCCACTAGGTGTACCCACTACCCCCATGCGATCGGCTACCTAACTCATAGATACCCATGCTGGCCCCACAGTGGGGTGTATCACTCCCCAAAGTGGCAACCCGGTACCACCAACAATGCACGGCTTATACCTACACGATGCAACAATGTCTTACCTACCAGCCCGGGTCCTCACACGCACATGAACCCCTTGGACTTGCATTGCCACCGCTATCCCGTTTTGGCCTCTTACAGTCAAGCCCAGTATGCGTGTCCCGTCCTTGACTTGGGTCGAGCCCACAAAGATACTTATGGGTTACTGTTTGAAACGGGCCCCTATTACTTGACACAAGCTATCCACTTAAGCTTGGTCCCCTCTAGTACATCCCACTTAACCCTCTTCTTATTCATGTTCACTTACATGTTTAAATTTTGGTTAAGTGTTTCTAATCGTATTTCACAAGCCACCCAAGGCACCCACTTAACCCCCATGTCCCACCACATGTTTATCTAGTTAAATGTTTCTTAATTCATTAACAACGTAACCTTGTAAAGACTTCCCACATTAGACTGGCATGTGTGGCAGCTGGATTTGCTGGGCAGGTCCGTCAGTCTTACACCACAAACGAGCCTAACCTCGCGTCTTTACAACTGTTACGCAATTAATTAATGCCTAAGACCTCCCACATTAGACTGGCATTTGTGGCAGCTGGATTTGCCAGGCGGGTCCGGGCAGTCTTACACCACAAAAGAGCCTAACCTCGTGTCTTAGGCGATTAATTAAACATAATTAATTAACCCCTAATTTGAATTAATTTCCCTATTCAAATTATCAATCAATTCCAAATTTAACTATGTCCATAATTGACTCAATTATGTCCATCTATTTATGGTATGCAAAATTATACCAATTATCATCATAAATTTATTTTATGCCATTTAAGGCATTTATGTCAATCCTCAATATTAAATCTTTTAATATTATCCCTTCGCTCCATGTTGTACGTTGGTTTGTTTAACGTGAAATATACGTTAGACTCGAATAGTCTAACTTATGGAATAAAGAGAAAGCATCACAACATACATAGAAATAAAACTAGATCAAAACATAAGGGGTGAACTTGCATGTGTGAATGAGGTTCTTCATCTAAAACTTGCATAGGCCAAAGTCACAAACTTGCATAAAACTACATATGTCATAGATCTAAATCTAAAGGTGTAAACATGTTTAGGTAATAGTCACAAACTTGCATAAACCATGCATGCCATAGATCTAATCATAAGGTGTAAACTTGCATAGGCAATAATCACAAACTTACATTACATGATTCATACTCCAAACATATATATATATATATATATATATATATATATATATATATACACACACACACAACTGCATATGTGATTTATGCAACATAAACGATGGTGTAAACTTACATCTGAACATGTAAACTAGCATATAAAATTTTGTATACTAGCATATAACTCGCACATGTCATAGCCTAACTTTAGATCAAATTTACACATAAAATAGATGTCATGAAACATGTAAGGTTGTATATAATTTTCATTAACTTGCATATGATCCATGCCTCAATTAACATCCTAACTTGTATGTAGAATTATCAAGTTAAACTTTATATAACTTAACACATGAATTAGTTCCACAAACATAACTAAACTAGCATATGAATTGATTGTACATAAGCCAATAATTAACATAGATTTACAAAATAACATCACAGCTTTACAACATAGACAATAACAACATGGATAGTAGCATAACAGATTTACAACATAGATAATAACATAACGGTCAATGATTCACAACATAACCATATAATCCCAATTCATACCTCAACCAAATTAAATTGTTAATTATCTTATTAAAGAAATCGAACTCACTACTCAAAGAAGGTCTTGAGTTCTGAAATCTGAGTTCTGAAATTGATTTAGCATTCCTTTGAAGAAGAAAATTTGTTGCGGTTTAGATTAGAATTGAATAGATTAGCTTTTCTTCCTCTCTAATTGGTGGCGGCTATTCTAGGTTGCAAGGTGACAGCATGGAGGCCATGATTCTTATTTTTATTTGATTTTAGGGTTCGAGTCTACATGTGTTTTTATAGTGTTTAGGATTAATTTAGGCCATTCGATCAACCTAGAATGAACCATAGCCATTCAGTCAAGATAGGGTGACAAGTCAGCCCTAATGACTCAGCCAAGAGTCAGAAAATTGTCATCAATCAAATCTACCCGGGGGGGGGGGGGGGGGGCAGGTCGACCCCCTGGTCGACCTGGCCCATGGAGGGAAATTTCCCGCCTAGCCCACCAGAGTTCGAAATTTGAATTTTTAATTCTGTTTTGAATTTTAGTGAAACTTCCGATGGCCATAACTTCTTCATACGAAGTCCAATTCATGCAAACTCGGACTCTATCTCAACTCGAATTCAGAGATGAACACAATGGCATGAACCGTTTCCCTTAATTCTCACATATGAGATTAGTTATTCTTTAATTTGTGAACATTAATATTGAAAATTACGGGGTGTTACATTGATTCTTCGAGTTTCGATCAGATGGAGACTGATTCGATATCAACGATGGAGACTTGGCTAGAACTTGAGTCCTTTATGACACCAATCAAAGGCTACTTGTAGCAAAAAATCCTCCTAGACTCTCAAAACGGTAAATGATTGCTCGTTCGCAAAGCATCATGCTACATCATTCAAGGAGGAGTGCTCTGTTGAAGAGGATTCTCTATTCCACTATTTCGATTTGTATCCCACAACAACGCTAGACATGTACTACTGGACGTGCACGAAGGCATGTTTAGCGACCACACCGAGGGGAAAACTCTGGCAAAAAAGATTCCTCGGTATGTCTACCTGTGGCCAACCCTTGAATGGGATGTAGTAGAATACACGCGAAAATACGACAAATGCAAGAGATTCTCGAAGATTCCTTGGGCCCCACCTACAGAACTTATACATATGGCCAGTCCATGGCAATTCGCGAGTAAGGAATCGATACCATCGGAACTCTTCCGATGGAAAAAGGTGGTGCGTGATATGCTATCGTCTTGGTTGACTACTTCATCAAGTGGGTTGAAGCTGATGCCCTAACGAAGATCATCACGACCAAGAAAGTAATCAACTTCGTCATTCGCAATATTACTAGTCATTTTGGAGTTCATTGGACTATCATTTCAAACAAAGTGACCCAATTCGAGAGTTCTAAGTTCAAAGATTTTTGTCGCCGTCACCATATCGAGAAATGATTCTCAGCATTAGCCCAACCTCAAGTCACTGGACAAGTCAAAGATGTTTACAAAGTCATCAAATCCATCGCCAAGAAGAGTTTGGAAAAGGATGGAGGCAAGTGGGATATGAACTCCCTCAATCCCTTTGCGCTTATCGGACTACCCATAAGTCAGCGACTGACCACACTCCATTCGCTCTCTCGTATGGATCTAAAGACGTAATTCCTATAGAGCTTGAACTACAATCTCATCGACTCACTTCCAACGATCAGAAGACCAAAAAAGATCTCCTTGTGGAATCTCTAGATTTACACAAAGAAAAAAGGGATGAGTCCGAACTCAGATTGGCTGCAAACCGCGACCCGACGGGTCGCTACATACTTTAGTTTCGTCCAAAGCACTTTGGCATCTATGACCTCATCCTATAGCGCATCTTTCCCACACCGACCTGTCTCAGTCATCACTGGAAAGGTTCGAACGCCATTCAATAGAGGCTTGGTGATGGTACCTTCAAGCTAATGATTGTTGAGAGTGCCGAACTACTGAGAGCATGAAACAATGAGCATCTTCGTTGCTACTTCACCTAACCTACTATATAGACTTACTGCTTTCCATAAATGTTTGTTTTTAGTTCAGGACATTGTAAAAGAAAAGGAAGTTGCAACTGATAATTTATCCGTAATGGTTTTCAGATTTCCATATTCTTGGTGTGTTTACTTTATGTATAGTATGCTAAAGCTGTGATTACAACCTACTTGCATGCACGAGGGCACAACACTGGATCAACAACTCAGAACTTGGAATTGATCCACCATTGCGAATCTTTACTAAGACTTAAACCTTGTGGATCAGTCCGCCCTCCTCAAGTTAACTCGAGTCTCGAATGAACGATGACACAGTGTATAAATAACTCACGACGCTTATTAACTTAAGTGTCCAACTCCATTCCTTAGTCTTTGGAATTGGGGGAAACCCACCAGTCGAGTAAGTGTGATACTGACCGCTTGGTTGGCTAACTCCAATCCCCACGATTCAAATGCAAAACTAGCAAACCAACGACACCTTCGACTCCAACCTGAACGAAAAGTTGGGAGAGTATAAAGGATGAAACGACGATGTCCACCCATGACTCCTTACTACTTGGAATCAACGACCCCAAGGAAATTCTGAGAGTGGAGTCATTGAACTTCAACGTCGTGCGACTCAAGATAAATGACCGAAGAGAGGTCTCGAGAGCAAAGTTCACCCATTTAGACTCCAAACGACTCGAAATCAGGAATCGAAAGAAGATCTCGAGAATGGAGTCAACACACTCAAACTCCACATGATTTGAATTTCCAAAGAGACGGTTTAAACTCAAGTGTGACGACAAATTAATTTACATAATTACAATACTGCAAATGTAAAGAAAACTTGAACACTTAAATTGACATATGATAAACAAAGTAAAACTAACTTTCATTCACAAGTCAAAATGTTTCTTTCAAATGATACGACATACATCAAAACCACAACCTTTTTGGAGAATGGAGTTTTGATGACAACAACCTTATTCAATACTAATTGATTACAAAATATATACTAACATCTCATATATATATATACAGGATTCGTATACAGGAATTAATACCGAAGACTGTATAGTTTAAGGGATTTAGAATTCAGAGAAGATTCAAGACTCATAAGTAATCAAGATTTCAAGATAAATATAGTAATAGAGTCTAGTTTATACGAAAGATTCTGAATAGCACTCCAGGTTCAAATTTAAATTCTGATTTTCAAATTTTAATTTCTATTTTCAAAATTCAAATTCTAATTTTAATTATGTTTTTCTATCTTACTTTTGATTTTAAACTTGATTTTTAAAGTTTATAAGTTTATATATATTTATGTAGTTATATACTTTTATATTTATATAGTTTTAAACTTTATAATTTTATAAATATGTTTATATAATTTATATTTATGATTTCATGTGATTTTCTAATTTATAATACTTATTTATATCACTATGCTTTAAATCAAGAATTTCTAAAATTATATATGTATATTAAAAAACTTGAAAAAATATTTAAATTTCAAATTTTCAAACATATATGTCGACATACATATATGGGAATGTCGACATACAACTGTCATATTTTCAGTTTTGAAAGGAAGTGTCTTTTCACCACTAGTAACATTCCAAAAACGTTGCAACCTTTCAAATCTTATAAATAAGGGTTGATTTTGAATTATTTATTCATTATTCTTCTCCATCTTCATCCCTTTTCATTCCTCCATTATTATTTCATATTATTATGATTTCTACACTTATACTCTGCCGATTTCTATTCTAAATACATAAAACTTCTTCTCTTCTCACTCTCTACTCATTAATCTCTGAATTGAAGTGCTGTCAAGGAGTTATAGGGATGTTTAAACATTTGGGATTGTTTTGAAATGATGCGTTCCTTGTAGTCGTGAAATCAAGGAAAAGAAACAGTGTTAACCTTGTAGCTGGGAAATCAAGGGTGGTGGAAATGGTGTTGACCTTGTAGCCATGAAATCAAGGGGATTGTAATGAGATTTTGATCTAGTAATAAAACTCTGCACAATCTAGCGTTGTGTGGGACTGGACGTAGGAGCAATCCAAACCAATATAAAATCCAATGTGTTATTTCCTTTTCTGCATTTTATTTATGTGTTTGTGTTTGATTCTGTGTCTGTGATTATCTATGTGGTGTGTGATTCATATAGTAGATCATATAAATTTTATATTTTCTTAAATTCCTTAAAAACACTATTCACCCCCCTCTAATGTTAGTTTTGCCTTAAGATTCATTCAGCAATCCCTAACAATTGGTATCAGACCTAGATAGAGAATGTGATAGGGGGTTCTAACTCAGCTGTTTAATGGCGAGCAGGAGACTCTTACTCCTACATGTCCCCATGTGTGGGTTGACTGAGTCGTGAGGCTAATCATGAAATCGGTTCTGAGGTACCATCGTTATGCCACAGTGGCAGGTTAGGCCACTGGTTGTTAAGGACCCGTAACAATTGGTATTAGAGCAAGGTCTTTCAGAAAGTTCAAAATTTGATTTTTGAAAATATTAATGGTAACCAACATTGGTAATAATAGTTCATTTTTAGAGGGTCGGTCCTCAATTAGACCACACTGTTTAATGGTAGTAATTATTCATATTGGGCATGTAGAAAAAAAATATTTACAATCAGTAGGATTAGACACGCGAAATTGCACATAGATTGAATATGTAGAACCTACAACAAATTTTTCACAATAGAAAACTGAATTAAAGGTTGCTGCACAAAGCAATTCTAAGCCATGAATATGTTGTTTTGTTCATTATAGATGAATGAATTCAATAGAGTGTCAGTTTGTAAATCTGCTTATGAATTCGGAGAACTTTACAAGTTTCTCACGTAGGAACTAGTAAAGTTAAACAAACAAAGATATCGATGTTAATTAATCAGTTTGAGTTATTCAAAATGAATGAGAATGAATTTATCTTCAATATGTATTGCACATTTCAAGAGATAGCACATTCACTAAAAGCACTTGGAAAAACTTATTCTGAAGAAGACCAAGTTAGAAAAATATTAAGTTTACTGACTTCAGAATGGGATCAGAAAACATTAGTGATTGACGAAGCCCACAATGTCAGTGAGATGAAAATTGAGGAGTTAATCGAAAATGTGATTTCTTTTTAAGTCCAACTACAGAAAAGAAAAGAAAATGAACCAACTAAAAAGAAATATATTGCATTCAAAGCAACAACAAATGGTTCAGACTCGAATAGTGAAGACGATGAAGAAACAACCTTAATGACAAGACACTTCAGAAAATTTCTGAAATACAGAAAGAGAAATAATTTTCAAAATAATAAACAAGGAGGTTCAGGAAGAAATGATAATCGATGTTATAACTACAAAAAACCAGGCTATACAAAAAGAGAATGTGCCCATATCCAGATAAATTGATTCAACAGACAAATAATAGAAATGCATCAAAGAAAAGAAAGAGGGAAAAAGCAACAACTTTAGACGATTCAGATTCATCATCAAGTGATGAAGGGCCAGAAACAGGAAATTCAAATATGTGCTTCACAGTGATTCAGAATTTAGAAAATATCAAAGAAATGGATCTAAAAGCTGGGTACGCCTTAATTAATTTTTAAACTTTTTGGTTGAATGAATGCTTTGATTGCTTGCTTTGTTTTGAATTTGAAATTTAAACTTTAAAATTCAAAACTAAAATTTAAAATTCAAAATTTGAATTTTTTAAAAATTCAAAATAATAATGATTAAATAATACTTAATAAAATAATAAAATAAATTTTGGATGTTTTCTAGGATTAGTATTATTTCAGGAAATAGTTGAACCTGAAATATAAATCGATAATTTAAACAAAAAGTCACAAAATCATATTCCTTGATAAATTTACCCGTGTATGTCGACATACATATGTTTATATGTTGACATATCAGCCTGTAAATTGAAATTCAAATTTTGAATTTCAAAGATTTTAAACTTTCAAACTTCCCTCCAACTTTTCACCAACCCCCAAGGTCTGAAAGGTGTCATTGATTTCTGAAAAGTTGTGCCTATTCAATTCATATCCATTCAATTTCCATTTATACATCTACTCCCCTACCTCTCATTCACAATTCAAACTATATTCTTTATATCTGTGCTCTTTAAAACAAACATTTTAATGACTTCCTCAAGCACATCTCAAAAATTAAAATTAACCAAAACCATCAAAGGTTATCTCCATAATGTTAAGGAGGTAAACAAAACCTATGTTGACTATATAGCAAATGCAAAAATCAATACGGGTGCTTTTTCCATCTTTGGATACTTTCCATCCTATGATCTTATCACTCTTTTCAATCACAATGAAGTATTGAGCTTAATTGACTCTCGCGATAACGATGAAGTGTGTTACCCAAAGCTTGTCAAAATGTTCTATGTGAATATTAATCGCGACTTTTATGAAGGAAATGAAGATTAAATTTGGAGTAGCGTCAAAGGCACTCAAATTGTTCTAGATTGAGAAATCTTAGGCAATATATTGAATTGTAGAAGCATTTCAGATTTCAAAATTGATGAAACCGATTCAGAAACTTATCACCACATATTTAAAAGTAAAGGTCACATGGAATTCAAAAATCGCTTTTTCCGCCTAAAAACAAGAATCGTAAACCTCCTCCTTCAACATGCCATCACTCCTAGTTCCAAAAAATTTAACAACCCAACTCTCAAGATCAAAAAAGCACTCTTTGCTATTAATGGTGGATATAACATCAATTGGGCCGACATGATCTTAAAAGAATTCAAGCCCATAGAAACATCAACATGAGAGAACACTCTTTATTATGGAGTTTATCTCACTCGTATTTTCAAATATTTCGGAGTTGATCTTCACGTAGAAGAGTTTGTGCCAAGAACGGTGTTAGACTCTACAAACATACACTTTATGCAAATTCCACCCACTTTCAAACCTTATGAGACATTCGAAGACAAACCAGCTCGAATGCAACAAGAACAAGAGCCTATGGAAATCGAAGAAGAAGAAACATATTTGGAAAGTGTTGAGTGTCCAATCAACACTAGAACCATTTCCAAAGAGACACTTGTTCAAAATCAAGTTAAAAAAAGGCTCTTACCAAAATGACTAAGTTTATGGGCAAGATAGGAAGAAAACATGGATTTTCACCTTCCTCGTCATCATCCGCTAAAAACTAGCCTATATTTTAAGTTATCTTTAGTATTTTCATCTATTTGATTTCGAATCTCGTGTTTAATGTCTCGTAATTAGTTGGATGTATTTGCTTTTTAAGAAGTAATGAATGGAGTTTTATTTATGTCAAATCTTTTTTAAGTTACTGTAAAATCATTAGAGTTAAATATATTAGTATAATATATTAACAAATTACTCAAAATTAAAAAAATTCAAAATTTTTCTTATGTATGGCGATATACATAATTGCTTATGTCGACATATAACTACCAGTTTTTCAAAATTGTTCAAAATTTAAATTTAAATAACTAACTCTTGTCCATTCAAATCCAACGATCCCAGAAACTATTTAAGCCTACTTCTTCTAAAAAAATTCATTATATTATTTCTCCTTCTTCTCTATTCAATTCTTATCAAAACTATGAAAAATCCAATTCATAACTTAAGTGAAAATCTTGAAGAGACATTGAATTCCTTCAAGAACATCCTTTCTATAATACTACGAAACGAACGTCATCTTGTATTAAGACAAATAAAGATGTTTGAATAGCAAGAGAAGCACTTTGATGTCATCCGTTAGTTAATCTCCTCTCTTTTCAGAGATTAAGATAACAATCTCACCAAGGCACCACCGACAAAATAAGATAAAGATTGTGAGGTCATCAAGAAGGATCCTATCTTTGGAGAAGGCGGTTGGGTAGAAGTCCCAAGAAACATTTGATTGTTTGGTATGATTTGATTGGGTTGATTTGACTGAATTTGTTTGAACTTATGTATTGGTTGGTTTGAATTGCTTGACTTAAAACATGTATATATTAAAACATATATAAATATTATTTAGATTGGTTTGCTTGCTTGTATATATGACTCAAAACATATGTAATTATGATATTTGGATTGATTAGTTTATATACAATGTATTGGTTATTATATACCCATGAATTTAGGGGGAGTAATTTACTTTAGTATAGGAGTTATATAGATATATACAAGATTTAGGGGGAGTATTGTTAGAATTTCTTTTTGATAATGCCAAAGAGGAAGAAATTATAAAATATAGACTTAGTATAAGTAGAACATATAGGATTCATAGTGATAGGGGCAGTATTAGAAGGATCAGCATCAACAACTATGAATATTTTATAAACTAAGTTTGTCATCATAAAAAAAAGGGAGATTGTTAGAGAATGGAGTTTTGATGACAACAACCTTATTTCAATATTAATTGATTATAAGATATATACTAACATCTCTATCGAGAATATATATATACATATTTATATATATGCAGGATTTGTATACATGAATTAATACTGAAGACTGTACAGTTTTAGAGATTCAGAATTCAGAGAAGATTCAAGACTCATGAGTAATCAAGAAATCAAGAGTTCAAGATTTTAAGATAAATATAGTAATAGAGTCTAGTTTATATGTAAGACTCTGAATAACACTCCAAGTTCAAATTCAAATTATATTTTTCAAATTCTATTTTTTTAAAGTTCAAATTCTATTTTCATAATTCAAATTCTAATTTTAATTAAGTTTTTCTATCTTAATTTTGATTTTGAAATTGAGTTTTAAAATTTATAAGTTTATATATATTTATATAGTTATAAACTTTTATATTTATATAGTTTTAAACTTTATAATTTTGTAAATATGTTTATATAATTTATTGGGTGCGTTTTCTACATGTCCCTATTAAGTTCCAAAATTAGGCTCACATCCGGTCATAAACTTATTATAAATTTAGTCCCTGTTTTCATTTTTACGTGTTATTCATAATATTTGCATACATGTATGCAAATATTCTGAATGAATATTTGCATACATGTATGCAAATATTTTGAATTTTTGCATACATGTATGCAACTATTATGACGAATAGTTGCATACATGTATGCAAATATTTTGAACGAATATTTGCATACATATATGCAAATATTAAAAAAAATTGTGTACATGTATGCAACTATTTTGAATGAATATTTGCATACATGTATGCAAATATTCATCAGAATTTTTGCATACACACATGTATGCAACTATTCAAAATATTTACATACATGTATGCAATTATTATGAACAAATATTTGCATACATATTTGCAAATATTTTGAATTTTTGCATACATGTATGCAAATAAAGTTGAACTAATGTTGATGAATTGTTGCATAAATATATGTAATTTTTCTAAATAGAAAACTAGGGACCTAATTTACAATAAGTTTATGACCGGACCTGAGCCTAATTAAGTTTCAAAATAGGGACCTTAGCTTAATTTCCACTAATTTATATTTATGATTTCATGTGATTTTCTACTTTATAATACTTATTTATATCACTATGTTTTAATTCAAGAATTATATATATATATATATATTAAAACACTTGAAAAAATATTAATTTTCAAATTTTCAAGCACATACGTCGACATACATATACGGGGATGTCGACATGTAATTGTCATATTTTCGGTTTTGAAAGGAAGTGTGTTTTTCACCATTTGTAACGCTCCAGAAGTGCTGCAACCTTTCAAATCTTATAAATAGGGGTTGATTTTGAATTTTTCATTCATTCTTCTTCTCCATCTTCATGCCTTTTCATTCCTCCATTATTACTTCATATTTTTATGATTTCTACACTTATACTCTACCGATTTCTATTCTAAATACATAAAACTTCTTCTCTTCTCACACTCTACTCATTACTCTCTGAATTGAAGTGCTATTAAGAAGTTATAGGGCTGTTGTAAACATTTGGGACTATTTTAGGATAGTTTTGGGATAGTTTCGAACAGTATGTTCCTTGTTGCTGTGAAATCAAGGAAAGGAAACAGTGTTAACCTTGTAGCTGGGAAATCAAGGGTGGTGGAAATGGCGTTAACCTTGTAGCCGTGAAACCAAGGGGATTGTACTAAGATTTTGGTCTAGTAATAAATCCCTGCACAATCCAGCGTTGCATGGGACTGGACGTAGGAGTAATCCGAACTAGTATGAAATCCGGTGTATTCTTTCCTTATCTGCATTTTATTTCTGTGTTGATGTTTGATTCTTTGTCTGTGATTATCTCTGTGGTGTGTGATTCATATGGTAGATCATATAAGTTTTAGATTTTCTTAAATTCCTTAAAACACTATTCACCCCCTCTATTGTTATTTTTGCCTTAAGATCCATTCTGCGTTCCCTAACAAACTTTCCTCCAAAAGAAAAAACCATACTTGTGTATCATATCAGCCTACAAACCAAAAACTATCTATAACCATCACTTAGAAGGGCAACCTTTTTCCTTTTTCTTCGGTCGGATTTCAGGTGGCTCCTCCTCCTTTCTCTTTGATCCACCTCTGTCCCTTCCTGTCTACCTTCAACGGAGTAGGATGAGGGAGATGACTTATCTTGAACTCCAAATCTCCTTAATGCAACACTTCTTCTTTGGAGTCGCTTGGAATCTCCATGACATCAGCTTCCACGCTGGGGTCAGGCACGACCTTCAGGGGTTTGGGGTAAGGCTCCATGGGAAGTGCCAATACAGTAGACTTATCTGCCTCCTTCAGGGATGCCTTTTTAGCTTTCCAAGCCTCCTTGTCGGCCTTCCTCTTAGCTGATCTCTCGGCCTTCTTCCAAGCCTCCACCTGCGCCTTCAACTTCACCTCCCACTCAGCCTTCAGGCTATCAAACTCCTCTTCTACCCTCTTCTGGATGGCTTCCTCTTTAGCCTTCTTCTGGGTTTCCTCCTGGAATTTGGCACGAGTTTTCGCTTCAGCCTTCTACCTAGCCTCTGCCTAAGCCTTGAGAAGTGCTTCCTCATCGGACTTCCTCTTGGCTTCCAGCTCCTCCGACTTCACCAGCATTTTGGCTCGCTGTCGTTCGACCAGTTCATGCATAGCCAGCCTGGCTGCCTCCGACTGTCCAATCACCTAAGGTTCCCCTGCTACTTTCCCTTTTCCTCCTCAAAGAGTCTATTGAAGTTGTTCATTCCGATATTTCCCATCTGCAAACACGGAAACACATTAGGGTTACCGAACTATTTTCCTAATTTCCTTCTATAAGTCTCCACATCGAACCCGGGTACGACAACCGTTTTTGTCTCAGAGCTGGCTGTCGCTCTCACTGCCGAGGAACCTGCGCAATGAAGAAGAAGACATGTTAGTCTACTTCGACTTCATATTACCATCCTTTTGTATAACGTTGAGGATGTAGACATACCTCCCATCGCTTGGTGTGTGGCTTATATTAACGTCGTGCTCTCGCTGGTTAGTGGAAGGGAGCTTCCATGTGCCAACCCTAGATAATTGAGATAATATTATGTAAGAACGGGAGTTGGCATGGACATACCACCAGCGAAACCAAGAGGAATGAATTGTTCTGTCGAGATGTAGCACCTTCAAACTCGTGGGAAACCACCACGCTCTCTGTAAAAGTAGCATTCCCCTTCTCGGCGGTAAGTGATTCCACCTCCTTCGCCTTGGCGTTTCTGTTAGCATGGCTCTACCTTCCTCCGACACCCAGCGCTCTTCATCTCGCAAGTACTTGGCCATTAGTGCTTCCTCGCCCACAATCTCCATTTCATGGACGACAACTTCATAATTCATCAACTTTTCCCAAGCTAGGGAAAACATGTAGGCTTAATCTTCGACCCACGAGATTTTGCAGAATCGAAGAGTTTTTACATAGAAGCCCCACACCCTTGGCTCTATCTCCATCTCCGCCTTCGCTCGGGCCTCTCTAGTTTTGGCTATAAGCCTTTCTAGCTAGGCCTCGAACTCAGCCTTAACGCCTTCCACCTGGCCCAACACTTCTCTTTTTGAAACCTCCGTTGCATCCTTATCTTGCCTCGCTCACTCAAGCTCAGCGCATTTTGATTAGAGTAGTTATTTGAGCTCATCGTTCCCTTTGATCAAGCATTGTGCCCTCTCATTATCCTCCTACACGCTCTCATTCTCCTTGGTCAGGGCTTCATTGTTTTTCCACAACTACTGCACCTCCACATTTTTTTCTATAGTCAGAGATTCTCCTTAAAAACAACTATATTATCTTTCTCAAGCGCAACTCCCCCTGTTGTGGTCAAGGTTAGCACATCCTTATGCTCTTCGTGATCACTTACCATAGCTGCTTTTACCTCTTCCAGTTTCTTCTTTAGCCCATCTCTTTTAACACCAGAGAATTAGCACATAAATATATTACTCGAACACATTGAAATAAATGTTAATCATAATATTGTTATACCAAACCCTGGATCTCCCATTCAAACTCAACCTCGAGCTTCAAACCCTTGATCTCATCATTCTTTTGCATAATCAGCTTTGAGTGTAATGAATTAGATTTTGGCTGATTCTATTGAATAATAATTTATTGGTTATATTGAGAGATTAATATAATTTAATAAATTAGATTTAATTATTTGAGGAAATTAAACAATATTTTTATTTAAATCCTATGTATATACACATTTGTATTATTCATTTCCTTAACCATATGGATATATATGTGTATACAAGGACGTAATGTAGTGTTTTATTTGTTTTATATTTTTATAATAGTTTTTAAACTCATGTAATATATATATGTATGTGTATATAAGGCTCTTAGCGTACTTACATAAGACCCGGTATTAATGAAAGATGTCACATACCCGGGACCATGTGTCATCATTGATGTGAAGTGGGATCTAATGCATGTCGCATATCCATAATAGCTCCTCGAAGTAGAAGCCCTAGAAAAACTTCTTTAAAATCTATTTTTTCTCCACATTATTCAGGATCAGAATCTCTGACATATTGAGCATTGTCGAGTCGCACTTTCTTGTATCACTTCTTCTGGTTCTCGGTCCTCCTTCGGTCTTATCTTTTCTAGTGACCCTGGCCAACGACATTGCAGATGGTGCATAGGAAGGGATGATCGCCGCCGACTGCTTCATGCTCACTGTTGGTGTAGGTTTTGAGCTTGGTTGTGGATACGTCGACCGTTGGGGGTAATCTCAATGTTGTTAGCTGCTACCATGATCGTAGGATCGCATGGGTTTTGAAGGAAACTTTGCAATCTTAATAAAATTACTCTTGACTCCTCCTTTCGATCTTTGGGAGGTCCCGGATCCCCTATCCTGATCTCCATCTCCTTCTCGAGTCATCGCACCTACATAAACCAAATCTAAAATCATAAATGAACATTCCATGTAGGAAAATAACCGTTGTGTCATGCAGTGCTTGTGGGTGTGGGTGTCATAAGTGTTCCCTTCACGGACTAGACGTTAGGCTGGTTGAAGGGGTAACTTCCCCAAAGCTCAGCAATAGGCTCTCGACGTTTGTATTGCTAAACCCGAAAGTAGATGTATCGATAAGGAATATATCCAACCTTGAAAGCTGATGGTTGACCTCCATCGACGCGGTGGTCTCAGAGGTCATTACTGGAGAAGTTGGTTCGAGTCCTTCTTCCAACCTCGTCTCCTTTGTCGGAGATGGAACAAAGTGGGCATCAACTCATCTCCTCCAGTTAACACCTCATCATCGTCATCGTGGCCACCTAATTCCCACTAAGCTCTTACAATGTTCTCTTTGACCGAGGGCACGACAAGATGCATTACAAGGAGAAATTCTATTTGCAGACCCGGAGGGGCCACTCCTCCCTTAATTTATGCCTTTCCTTCCTCTTCTTCATTATCATCTTTACGACCCATTGACCAACCTTCGGGTAGTAAGCCTGATATGCGGAGGAGATGGTCCGATAACAGAGTCTGGGCATCACGAAATGCATTCAACACATTCCTCAATGCTAAGACTCGCTCAAAGTGAATGGCATCCCTTGGAATTTAGGGCATACATACCACATAAAGTTTCAAGTTAGTTTAGAGCATATGATTCAATTAACATGAAATACAAAGAAAGATTTAAAACACTTACGGTCAGCGAGCCATCTCCTTGCATATCCTAGAGGGCATCGAACGAAGAACCAATCATGCTTGAAGTAGCTAAGTTTGTTCCATTCCCCCATGATGACGCGATTGTTGGACTGTGCCTCTAAGTAGACGAGGTGAGGCGAAGTCATTTTCTTTATACGGAGTAGAGGAATCAGATGTCTTCATCATTCATTTCTATGCCTAACCACTCAATGAATAGGATGTAAGTGCTGAGCAGAAAGGCATATCTGTTGGCTAGCTTTTTGATCAAGCCACCCAGGTTCATTCATAAGAAGAAAGCATGAAACCACATTCTCTAAGTACATGAAGGAACGGATCGCACCACTGACTCGCCGCTCATCAGATCGCCCCCATATCGGATCGCACCTTATCGGATCGCACCTTATCGGATCGCCCCCATTTCATCAGCGAAACGACACCTCTATGCGATTCGATCCATACATGTATTATTGCCCAGTATAGACCGATCCGATCCCCTGATGCATGGCGGAGCTTCTGACCCATTCAAACACGAGCTAGTCTTCAGCGATCCGAGACGCACGGATCTAGCGACACGTGTCCCTAACCGTCATTTTGACCGATTCTCCCCATCTGCACGATCCGATTTTCAAGGGGATCGCGACACCTGTCCACAACGGCTAATTTGACTATTTCTTCAACGGCAGCGATGCGATCTGATGTCCTCGGGATTCGTGCCACGTGTTACTACGATCCGCCTGACAAAATCAGCTATAAATAGCCCGGAGCTTGGCATTTTTAAGGATCTTTTTTGGCAATATTGAGTACTGAATCCGCCATTATTGTCAAACTACTAGAATATTGAGAGAAATCATTGATTGTATTAGCTTTCAAAGTATAATCAATAATATATAAAGTGGACGTAGGCTCGTTAACGCCGAACCACTATAAATTCTGTGTGTTATTTTCTTTTTCCTCATTCTTCAGTTGAAACTATATAAGATTTAGAACAATTTGGGTGTTAGGTCCAAATTTTGATCTAACATTTTGGTGCTTTCACTGAGAAAACAGTCCTAAAGTTTCACTATTCAGTTCTTTGAAGATTCCAGCGATTCAGATATCATGGCTGGAAAGAGATCTAAGGAAGCACGAGCTTCACGAACCAATGAAACAATCGAAGAAAGTGTGCACGAGCTAGGCAATGAGGAAACTCTGGATCGCGGAGCGCAGGGGGCGAACCGATCCGATGAAGACGCCACGCTCCGAGTCAACGAGAACGAGGCGATCCAGACTGCTGAAGGGGTTGTTACTCGATCCCGAGATAACGCCTCGAACCCTCCGCGCATCGTGACCACGAACCGATCCCAGGGGGGCGCTGCGAGCCACCATCCTCGATCCACAGCGATCTGAATTGATGACCAGACTACAACTCGACCTGGAAAGGAGCCTATGGCTCGCTCCTACCGTCCTGGCCCCTCCGCTCGACCTGGCTCAAGCTCTTTGCGCATAAGAGAAAGTGATGATGACCAATATGACCCTGCTGCTCCCGTTACTGAGGGGGATCTCTCTCGCTTTTCCGAAATGTGGGAGAGATTGTTTGATGAATTGGCTGCCCAAAGGCAGGAAAGCTCCGTCCTGCGACAAAATTTGACTGCTATGGATAAAAGGCTTGATGAACTCGCAAGGCAAAGGACGCCACCAGCTCGTCCGCCCACTCCAGGATATTCTTCTTCGTCAGAGGAATCGCCGAGACCTCCGCGGCGACCATATGAGAGAGCTGAAAACATAGAGCAGCTTCGGTTCGGAACCCTGCCATCACGGGAAGAAGAAGCGCTGGAGGCGGGGCCCTCAAACCATAATGAGAACGATCATGCCGTGACTCCTAGAGCTCGAGATGTGAGCAATCCTGTACAGAACAGACTACCTCAGCCCCGTCGCCGTGCACATGCTCATGGTAACAGGGGGCAACGAAGCCCTATCCGAGCCCCAGATTTTGTGACTGCTCCCGGAAGAGAGACTAGAGAACCCCGCCGAGCCAGAAGCACTGACCCTGAACCTCCGATGACCAGTGCAAATGTGGCAGCCATGATCCATCAAATTCTGGCAGATAGCCGTGGGCAACGGAATGAAGATTGGGGAATTGACCGCAGTCACACCCCTTTCACTGATGATATTTTGGATGCGACTTTCCCGAGGCGTTTCAACATGCCACAGATGAACCGATACGCGGGTAGGTCTGATCCTGTCCAGCATCTGATGAGATACTCTTGGTCAATGACCGCTGCCGCAGCTTCTGACGCTGTCAAGTGCAAAGCATTTCCCATATTCTTGGAGGATGTAGCATTGTTATGGTTTACTCGCTTGCCAGCAAGATCGATTTCTAGCTTCAGGGAGTTGAGTGAGAAGTTCGTAGAACAATTCCGTATCTATGCACAAAAGACAAAGAGTGTGATTGATTTGTTCCTTGTCAAGCAGCGACCAGCGAGAGTTTGAGGGCGTACCTAGACCGTTTCAACTTGGCTGCTACTGAAGTTAAAGATCCCCATGAACCAACTGTTGTCGCAGCACTGATTGATGGAGTAGATAAAGACACTAAATTCGGGAGATACCTGGCAGGCAAACCACCCCATACTAGAGAGTTATTCTACGAAAAAGCTAACGTACACTTATGCCGGGAAGAAGTATATGCTAACCGAAAGGCAAAAACAGCTGATAAGGAGGAAATCCAGAGCAATGTCGCCATTAAGCAGACAGGAGACAGCTCGGGGAAAGTCGAGGTTAATGTCGGAAATCGGAATCAGGGTGGTCGTCAGTCAGGGAACAAAAATAATAATGGTAACGGCAACAACCAGAAGAGGAACCGAGGGAACGACTCCTAGAGAAGGACTCGTCCTAGGGCCTCTGAAAGTTATACACCAATAAATGATACTCTGGAGAATATCTTCATGGATGCGTATGAAGTCCTCCAGAATAAGAGGCCACCTCCCAGAGAGTCGACGGAGAAAGAACGTGAAACGGGGAAGTTTTGTCTCTTTCATCAGATTCACGGCCATTCGACAAATGAATGCCGTCATCTAAGAGATGTAGTCGAAAGGCTGCTTCGAGAAGGAAAATTAGATGAATACAGAGTAACGCCCAGAGACAGGGGGCAAGCAGTACAGGCCCCAAATCAGAACCAGAATCAACTTGCTGCTAGGCCAACTGCCCAGCAAAAGGGAAAGAACATTGTTATGAATACCGTAATCGGAGGACTTTATCTTGCCGGGCACAGTTCCAAGGCATTGGATCAATATGTCAATGCAGCCAAGCAACACCTCGAGGTAGGGGAGTGCAGAAACCCCGAGGTCAATATCCCGGTAAAGCAACAAAAGATGATGACCGACGATGTCGTTTTCCGAGAACGAGAAAGCATTGGAGTCCATGCTCCGACTGAAGATCCATTTGTAATCACAGTACCTATTGGACCAGCCAATGTTCATAAGGTTTTAGTGGACAACGGGAGTTCCGTCAAAATTCTTTTCAAAAGGACATTCAACCAGATGAACCTCGAAATAAAGGACTTGAAGCCCTGTCAAGGATGGATCTGTGGAATTAACGGAGCATCCACCGCTCCAATGGGTTATGTAGAGTTACCAGTTACGCTTGGGGAAGGAGAATGCCAGAGAGTGAGAATCCTTCCCTTCGTGGTTTTGGATGTTGAATCACCCTACAATGCCTTCCTGGGCCGACCGGCCCTCGCAAAGTTTAGAGCCTGTATAGCCCCCTGGTGCCTATTATTGAAATTCCCCACAGAAGCTGGCGTTGGTATCGTCAGAGGAGATCAGGTTGCTGCGCGAGCATGTTATGTTGCCGAGCTAAAGTTACTTCGCAGTGGAGGGGACATAGAAACCAAAAGCGCTTCTCCCCCTGCAAGGACGGAGACCTTATAGCAACTAATGAGGATAACCGTTGGAGAGTCGCCCAGAGAGTTTCCCGAGGATATAGATCCCAGAGAGGATCAAGAACCTGGGGGCAGAATGGCGACTCCCAACAAGACAACTGTGGATGTACCGATCGATGATAGTGACCCAGAGAAGGTCCTTAAGATTGGATCCCAGTTAAATCCGAGTCTCGCTAAAGAACTGACGGATTTCTTAAAAAATAACTTGGATGCATTTGCTTGGACTCATGCAGACATGTATGGGATATCCCCATCAATCATGAGCCATTCATTAAGCATTAACCCTAAACATCCTCCTGTAAAGCAAAAAAGGCGAATGCTGGGCCCAGAGAGGTCCGCTGCCTTGAAAGAAGAGGTTGGAAAGCTAAAGAGTAATGGATTTATCAGAGACTCGATCTATCCAGACTGGATTTCAAATCCAGTCCTGGTGAAGAAGGCCAACGGGAAGTGGCGAACGTGTATCGACTTCTCGGATTTGAACAAAGCCTGCCCAAAAGACAGTTTTCCGTTACCCCGGATCGACCAGTTGGTAGACTCGACGGCGGGTCATGAACTTCTCTCATTTATGGACGCTTACTCCGGATATAACCAGATTCCAATGCATGTTCCAGATCAAGAACACACTAGTTTTATCACGGATCTGGGATTATATTGCTATGTAGTGATGCCCTTTGGCTTGAAGAACGCAGGCGCTACATATCAACGCTTAGTCAACAGAATGTTTTATAACCAGATCGGGAAGACAATGGAAGTATACATCGACGACATGTTGGTTAAGTCCAAGCAATCCTCCCATCACACTATGGACTTGGCAGAGATGTTCGGCATCCTTCGAAAACACGGAATGAAACTCAACCCAACAAAATGTTCATTCGGTGTCGCTTCCGGAAAATTCTTGGGGTTCATAGTCAGTTCCCGTGGGATTGAGATTAATCCAGACCAGATCGCGGCAATCAGAGACATTCAGGAACCTAGGCAAATTAAGGATGTGCAAAGCCTTGCAGGAAAAGTAGCCGCACTAAGCAGATTTATCTCTAGTGCTACAGACAAATGCATCCCATTCTTCGAATTAATAAAGCGGGGAAAACGCCACTTCAAGTGGACACCCGACTGCGTAGAAGCATTCCAGAACTTACTGAGGCACCTGGAGAAACCTCCGATATTATCTAAGCCGATGGATCACGAGGACTTATTCGTGTACTTGGCGGTGTCATCCCACGCGATCAGCTCAGCGTTGGTAAGAGAAGAAGATAAGGTCCAAAGACCCGTGTATTACGTGAGCAAAAAATTGACGGCGGAAGAGCGTAATTATCCAAGGATAGAAAAGTTGGCGTATAGTTTACTGATCGCCTCTAGAAAGCTTCGACATTATTTTCAGGCGCATCCCATTACCGTATACACCGATCACCCACTCAAGCAAGTTTTACAGAGACCAGAGGTGCCTGGAAGATTACTCAAATGGAACATTGAGTTAAGTCAATTTGATCTGAACTTTCAGCCTAGACGGTCAATTCGGGGGCAAGTGATAGCCGACTTCATAGCAGAGTTTACCGTCCCGGAGGAAGATATAGCTAACGAAGAAGTCGATCCTTCAAAACTACTTCTCGATCCCAATGCCTGGAGATTGTATACTGATGGCGCTAGGAATAACGAAAGATCCGGCGCTGGAATAGTGCTTGAAACTCCAGAGAAACGATTGATATCCTATGCTATCCGGATGGAGTTTCACGCCACTAACAACGACTCCGAATATGAAGCCTTGATAGCCGGATTAAGGATCGCAAAGGAATTAGTGGTCACAAAGCTGAACATCTTTTGCGACTCCAAGTTAGTTGTGAACCAGGTTACTGGAAAATTCCAAGCTAAAAGTGCAAGATTGATTTTATACTTGAAGAAAGTGAAGGAGTTGCTGAACGATTTTGATCACTACAGCATATCTCACATACCGCGGTCAGAGAATCAACAGGCGGATAAATTGGCAAAGATGGCTAGTTCCGACGATCCTGAAGAGATCAGGCTAGCTCCCGTTGAAGTACTTCGGTCCCCTAGTATCGATCAAATGGAGATCGATCTAATACTAGAGGCGGAACCAGAAAGGGAGTCATGGATGACCCCTCTAAAGAATTTCCTGATGAATGGAGCGCTTCCGACCAAGAAAAACGAGAGGCGTAAAGTAATTCGTAAAGATGCCCGATACGTTCTGCAAGGAGGAGTTCTTTACAGACAAGGATTTTCAATGCCCCTCCTCTGGTGCATAGCTCACGATGACATCAAGCGTGTGCTGCAGGAGGTACACGAAGGAGAATGCGGCGACCACACTGTAGGGCAAACTTTGGCAAAAAAGGTGTTGCGGCATGGTTATTTCTGGCCTACCATAAACAAGGATGCGGCAAGATACGCACGACGGTGTGTTGCGTGCCAGAGATTTTCAAAAATACCTAGAGCACCTCCTAACCAGTTAAAAACAATGATGAGCCCATGGCCTTTCGCTATGTGGGGAATTGATATCATTGGAAGACTCCCTATAGCAAGGGGTGGAGCAAAGTTCGCTATTGTGGCCGTGGATTATTTCACTAAGTGGGTCGAGGCTGAACCACTAACTACAATCACAACCAAACGAGTGATCTATTTTATCGTTCGAAACATCATTTGCCGATTTGGGATTCCAAAGATTGTGATAACAGATAACGGAACTCAGTTCGATAGCGCTGAATTCAGAAATTTTTGCCAAAAATACCACATTGAGAATCGGTACACCTCTGTGGCGCACCCGCAATCGAATGGACAAGTCGAAGCGGCAAATAAAGTAATTAAGTCCATTCTGAAAAGAAGACTGAAGAGGGCTAGAGCCATGTGGGCTGATGAATTGCCCTTGGCACTATGGGCCTACAGGACAACATATAAATCGGCAACAGGACATACCCCGTTCTCCCTTGCTTTTGGAACGGAAGCAGTCATCCCGGTTGAGATAAAGGTACCTTCTCACCGGGTGACTTATTATGATCCGATGACCAATAATGAATTGCTCCTTGAGTCCCTAGATATGATCGAAGAAAAGAGGGATGAAGCAGACCTGCGTGCCTTGAGATGCAAACAACAGGTCGCTCGATATTACAACAAAAAGGTTCGAGCCCGAACCTGGCAACCCAGAGACTTGGTTCTGAAACGTGTCTTTCCACCCCCAACTCATATGGGAGCAAAGTGGGAAGGACCGTACTCCATTCTGAGCAAGCTTGATAATGGAACCTTCAAGCTGGCAACCGTAGATGGAAAGGAAATCCCCAGAGTGTGGAATGCCCAACATTTACGGCCATACTTAACATAAAAGTTTCAAATCTATTCTTTTGCTTTGTTGAAAACCATGTACAAGGCACGACTAGCCTAGAATATTCTGATTCCTTAAAGAAAAAAATTATAAAGTGGACGTAGGTCATGATTCGACCGAACCACTATAAAAATATTGTGTGTCATTTACCTTTATTGCACCTTTATTTATCTGCCTGTTTATTTGTTATAAAAATCGTTGTGAATAATCCAACGATCCCAGAAGCATATAATCATAAATGACTTCCATCAGAATGGAATGTAATCACAAGTCAAAATTCTGAGGATACAATAAAGTAAATTATATCGTTGATAGCGCTCTAACTCTCCAGAGAGAGAGAGAGAGAAAATATAAAAGCGTCTCCGATTGAGCGCTGAGAAAAAGCTCCTTCCCCGCTGAAGGATCGGGGAGCGAATGAATCGCTGAGCTCGAACTCTAACTCTCCAGAGAGAGAGAGAGAGAGAGAGAGAGAGTATAAAAGCGTCTCCGATTGAGCGCTAAGAAAGAGCTCCTTCCCTGCTGAAGGATCGGGGAGCAAATGAATCGCTGAGCTCGAACTCTAACTCTCCAGAGAGAGAGAGAGTATAAAAGCGTCTCCGATTGAGCGCTGAGAAAGAGCTCCTTCCCCGCTGAAGGATCGGGGAGCGAATGAATCGCTGAGCTCGAACTCTTACTCTCCAGAGAGAGAGAGAGAGAGAGTATAAAAGCGTCTCCGATTGAGCACTGAGAAAGATCTTCTTCCCTGCTAAAGGAACGGAAACCGACTGAACTATTGAATTTGAACAAAGGGTCTGAAACAAGCGGCTACCCTAGTTGAGTTTAGCTTTCAGCCCTATCTCAACTAAGCAAACAGCCTTCAATTTGCCAACACAGCCCAACACAAGAAATTCAGTACCATAAGAACAGTTATCTTATGAAATTTTCTAAGTCCCCCATATTCAGAAATAGGGGGCAACATGCGAATAATGCTAATCAATCTTTAATAAGCCCCAGTTAAGCGCCACATTAACGATTGATTGGGGGCCATATGCATATACACACGAACTTTAATGCAGCAATGCAGCACGAAAATTTTCTTTCTGTTGTTTGATTGATTTGTAGATATAATTAGATGGTCTGTTACTAAACATGAAAGTTTATTTGAATACAGGTACACAATGATGCAAAAAGAGATAAACTTTCATTTATATACTGCGAACCAACAAAGTGAAAAATGACCTAGAGAGGAAAGTGAGGGCCAGTCTCACAATTACACTTCCTGGCCAGTGGAAAACCTAAAGACAAAATATCAGCAAGCAACAATATCCTATTTACGCTTTGGCCTCTTCTCCTGCTTCTGTTTCTCCAGCTTCGCCTTGTCGGCATCGGACTGATCCCCTTTCTTCCTCTTCCTTTTGTCTATGAGAGGAACATCCGACTCTTCTGAAGATTCCTCTTCCACCTCTTTTCTCTTCCTTCTATCAGAAAGGGAAGCCGGGAAGTCATCAGGGTTTGCAAAATGAAGCTGTCTGCTGATGGATTTGGGCTGGATTTTCAAAATCATCCCGGTTTTGTGATCAAATTCTGCAAGAGGGACTACGTCCAAAGCCTCATCTGCCACCTTCGTCGAAGCCATCTCTTTTTCCTGCCTAGCCTTTCGGCTGGCCAAGGTTTCGTCGTCATCGTCGTCGACTTTTTTGGCGCCGATAATATCTTCCTCATCCTCTACATGGTGCCCATCCATGTCTTTCAAGGCCTCAATGGTCTCAGCATCCTTGGGAACATCAGTACTAGGTGCCGGGATGCTTCTTTCTGCTGTTGTGACCTCAGCCTGCTTTGATATATCAATACCGGCACCTGGCGAGACAGCCTCCTTCTCCGCTTCTTTTTCTTTTTCAACACCCTTGTCGACGGGCTCGCCACCTGTATTATGAGGAACACACATTACTAATTCAATTGGTTGTTCTACCAGACTACGACAATTCACAATTGCTTTGACAAATTGTGGGGAAAAAAGGAGATACCTTCCACAGATCCTCCTTCTTGAGTAGCTGCAGGAGCTCCAACAACCACGGGAGTTAGACCCAAAGGGATTAGTGGATCATCGGGATGGTATTCCTCAACACCGGAGGTCTTGGGCTCCACGGCTGAACTCGAACCCTCGTCAGCTTTGCCTTTACCCTTAGCCAGGGCCCTCTCCTTTTCCATCTCCGCTAGAATCAGACGACGACCCTCTGCCAGGTCTTCAGGCTCGTTATCCCCCAAGATGCTCTTCATCAACTCATCTTCGTCAATTTCTTCGACCCCCAATCTCTGCTTTTCACCCTCAACAATGGCATCCCATAAATTGGCTAAAGTAACGTGGTAATCCGGGATCCACGAAATGTTGGGGTTTTGAGGACTTAGCCAAGAAAGTCAAAAATCATCTCTTCAAACCCCTCGATATCCTTCTCTTTTGCGAGGAGCTTGTTGTTAGAAGCGGTAGCCATTTCAATGGCACTTTCAATATTCTTTTCGGCGAGAGCTGCCCGTCTCTCCGCATCCGTGACCTGATCATTCAAAATCACCTTCTCTGCTTCAGCCAAAGCCAAACTTTCTTTCAAACTTGCTTTTTCTGCCTCTCAAGCAGCTCTCTCAGCTTCAAAATGGCCTTGTGCTGTTTTCAACTCAATATTGGCCATTTTGAGATCTTTAACCTCCTTCTTTAAAGCCATTTTCTCTTGGCTATTGGAGTCAAGTTCCGAATGAAAGCGCTGCTTAGCATTCTCTATTTCAATTTTATAATTTTCGGCATCTCTCCACGCTAAAGCAAGTTGGGATTGGGCATCTTCCAAGTCCTTCTCCATCTTTGTCCTCGCCCTTTCGTTGTTTTCAAGTTTCGCCTTAGATCTATGTGCTTCTATTTCGAGCGTTCGGATGACTTCTGAAAGGTTAACTGCATGTTTCTTCATCATCTCATACTGCCTGGCAACGTGGCGGATGTGCCCAACAACTTCATTATCCCAGTTCTTAGGGACCGGTTCCAAGGCTGGAACAAATGTCATCCTGTCGAAGAATATGTCTGGGAATTGTTCCCGCAGCTTTTCCAGCCTACCTTGAATCTCGGGACCATGCATGTAATCCCGTGAACCGGGGGCAACCAACTCTGGCTGGCTGGAAGGGACGATGTCACTCCTCTCCTTTTCAGACTCTTTGATCGGATCCTTGCCCTTATCCTTAGACTCGTGATGCCTTTTTGATGACCTACTGTGAGAAGGTGCACTTTTCGGAGGAGTTAACTCTTTAGGAAGTTTCTTCCCCCCTGCAGGAACTACCGGATAACTAGGAAGCTTGGCAGATGTCGATTTCGGTGGAGACCGAGGTTGTGAGGAAGTCGGCTTGTGAGAAGGGCCGCGAGAGCGCTCAGTACCCGGATAAAGACTGGGTGTGCCCTCACGAAGAGAACGATAAGAATAAGATCGCCTGCGGGACATCTTTCCTGCAAAAGAGAAGAGAGTATATTAAAACTTTGAATATTGACGATACAAGCGTGCGGCGTCAAACAGTGTGTGTGATTTGTGCATCCCATATGATTCCCCCTAACAGACCCGGGCCTGAAGACAGGCTCATCTGACCAGTTTCTTGTTCTCTAGTTGGAGCGATGGCCTCCTCAGAAGTAGGGAAGAATGGCTCCCCTTCAAAGTCCCTCTCTGTGTATACATCGTCGGGCAGAGGAATTTTGCTCGGCTCTTTGAATAGCTATTCGTCTGTCAAGTCATCGGGAGCAGTGGGTTCGATTGGAGTAGAAACTGGGATTTCCTTGGACTTGCCACCTCGGGCCTCATCCCCTTTGTATATATTCAGGTCCTCATCGTCTTGGATGACTATCGGGGAAGGACTCTTGCGAAACTCAGTTGTTTCTGCTGCTTGCGATGTTCCCTCTCCTTCCGTTGGAGGCACGTACTTGTAGGGTTTGCCGCCAGCGCCAAGTCCAAATCTTATATCCAGAAGATGGTGCTTATGAAGATTCTCATCAGTAATGCATTTTTTGATCCTTAGAAAGTCGGATCTGCTTTGTAGAAGAATAGACAATCGATTGTTGTATAGCGGACCCTCCGTTTTCGGGAAGATGTGATCTGTTTAGGACAAAAAAAAAGGGCAAAGAATGTTAATGCTTCGACTTCTTGAACAGGATATTCAGTTAAAAGCTTGAAGTTTACTTGATTTAAGCCATCTACTTGAGCATCCGGCCTGTTTCTTTATATAGAACCAATCAGACTTAGGATCCCCTATATTGCTATATCCATCGTATAGAACCTTCCTATTCGCCACCGATTCAAAGAAAGAGAAATTTGGAGTAGCCGAAGAACGATGCTTGAAAAGAAACAAGAATGTCAAATCTCTGAATGTGAGTTCGGTATGTAGGATCTCCGCGTATGCAATATATAGGGTGTATAAAGATGCGTAGGCATTAGGATGAAGCTGCATCGGAGCAATACCCAGTCGTTTTAAAGTCTCAATGGCAATTGAAGGAAACGGAGGAATAGCTCCTACCAAGCACATGGTTCGACTGATTGCCATATATCCTTTCGGAGCTAAGTGGGGTCTATCTTCGCTACTGGGTGTCATGACATCATCCTAAGGAATCCCGTGTCTCAAGCAGATTCTTTTAAGCTTTATATCATCGAGCTTAGATGCTAAATAATCAGAAAATTCATCTATTCCGAGCGCGCCAGGAATCTCGTCGGGAGCTCGCTTGTCTATCTCAGATTCTTCAATAGATGAAGTACTTTCAGACGGAGTTGATTCCGTTGCCTCGTATTCAGAACCAGAATCTTCACCTCCTGGGTTAATTGGAGGGACCTCAGGGTTGTATCGCTCAGGAACCTCGGACTCCGTTTCTGTAGCGGATCTTGAAGAAGATTGATTATCCGACATTACTGCTAGGCGAGAAAACATGAAAAATGAGATTAAAACTACCCGTCCCCCGTGTGTGCAAGTGCCGGTGTGTGTGCTTGTGCATGCATTAAAGATAAAGCGTAAAAGCTATCAAGATCATCAAAATATTAGTCGTCATATGCAGTTAAATTGTGTGGTCATTTAGTCCAGAAAGTCCAAATCAAGGCCCTAGCCTAACTGTTCAGAATTTTATGGTGAGAAGGCATCGTCTAAGGTTCAAAATTTGTTTGGATCGTGAACTACAAGTCGGACCGCGATGTGTATGATAGTTCGCCTTCCTTCGGATCGCAGGGTAGAGGGATCGCCCTCCTTCGGATCGCAGGGCAGAGGGATCGCCCCCCTCACGAATCGTGAAATTGAGTGATCGGGGTCTTTGCTGGATCGTTGCAGTCCCCCACGAAGCGCGCCACTGCCGCTACCACGACCCTCCGTCTCGCCGCTGGCCTTCATCTTCTTCCTTTCCTCTCCTAGCCCACGATCCGAACCGGCCTTCTCTCTTCTCCTTCCTCCTCCGTTTTTCTCCTCTCCTTCTCATTTCTGAACTCCAACCTCTGAGCCCATCAGCCATGGCACCTCACTGGTTCCCTCGAAAAATCACAAAATTCCATCGTTTCTCCCTCAAACCAGTCGAAGAAACTCATAAAATTGAGTGCGATATCGAATAAGTATGCTTTCGATAGATTACCTTTATAAAAGTTGGGAGAACAGTCAGATTTTTGGAGGTTTGAAAAACTAGGGGTTTTCCTCAATGATGCAGGCGATACGATACGAAAGAAGGAAGAAGGAAGAAAGTGAAGAGGAGGATCGACTTATATAGGCAAAAGGGCGACCGTTTGTCTCCCCTTTTTGTCTTATTCGATCCGCGAAAATAGGCGGGCCGCGAACCAAAAGCCCATCACGTCTCAGAGAGAAGCCCATTTCGTTCCGTTCCGTAAAGAAGCTCAAGCGCTCACCAAAGAACGAGACGAATGGCTTGATAAAGAACCGCGACTCGAGTATGCGATACGAATCGATAAATCACCAACAAGATCCAGTGATGAAGACTCTGAAAAGTCCCAGAAAAGGAATCGTTCACTGTTTTGCGACTCGATGTGAAGAGACGGTTCTATAGCTTCGAAGCATGTTCCATCATCGATAAAACATACTTCGAGGGGGCAAAATGTTGCGTAGCTTTTTGACCAAGCCACCCAGGTTCACTCATAAGAAGAAAGCATGAAACCACATTCTCTAAGTACATGAAGGAACAGATCGCACCACTGACTCGCCCCTCATCAGATCGCCCCCATATCGGATCGCACCTTATCGGATCGCCCCCATTTCATCAGCGAAACGACACCTCTATGCGATTCGATCCATACATGTATTATTGCCCAGTATAGACCGATCTGATCCCCTGATGCATGGCGGAGATTCTGACCCATTCAAACACGAGCTAGTCTTCAGCGATCCGAGACGCACGGATCCAGCGACACGTGTCCCTAACCGTCATTTTGACCGATTCTCCCCATCTGCACGATCCGATTTTCAAGGGGATCGCGACACCTGTCCACAACGGCTAATTTGACTATTTCTTCAACGGCAGCGATGCGATCCGATGTCCTCGGGATTCGTGCCATGTGTTACTACGATCCGCCTGACAAAATCAGCTATAAATAGCCCGGAGCTTGGCATTTTTAAGGATCTTTTTAGGCAATATTGAGTACTAAATCCGCCATTATTGTCAAACTACTAGAATATTGAGAGAAATCATTGATTGTATTAGCTTTCAAAGTATAATCAATAATATATAAAGTGGACGTAGGCTCGTTAACGCCGAACCATTATAAATTCTGTGTGTTATTTTCTTTTTCCTCATTCTTCAGTTGAAACTATATAAGATTCAGAACAATTTGGGTGTTAGGTCCAAATTTTGATCTAACAATATCCATTCGCATGAAGCTGTGTCGATGCAAGACGGAAGAAGTGCGGGATATCTCGGATGTGCAGGCATGACGGTGGTACACACCCGACAAGGCACACATGCCTATTCCAGGAAGTATAGCCCTCTGGGGTGTGTGCGCCCTATCGTCATTCCCGGGGACTAGAACGTCATCCTAGAATATTCCGTACTTTGTACAAATGCTCCTCGGCGAATCTTCATTGATTCGTGAGATCATTGAATCTGGGTATATTGGCATTCACCATCATGTCCGATTCCATAAGAACGCCTTCTTATTCGCTGCCAACATCCTCTTCCCCTTGCGGTTCCACTTTCGCAGGTTTTTCTCCTTGGATGACCAACTCATTTGTATGTTCGCCTAAATGTTGTAGTTCCTCCGATTGCACATCTTGATTATGAACGACATATGGGCTCATTTGTTAGGAAGGGTTGGAAGCATCAGAAGTCTCAAGCTCGCTGCTTGTAGGACTGGAATTGTCGAGGATTCAAGAGAACTCGATGGTGATTCTGTGGTTTTAGCTGTCAATCTTTGAAGTCATTTGGAGCCATTTTGTGCTATTGCAAACTATACTCTCAAGAAAGTTGCATTAGCAACCACACTGAAATTTGTACCCCATGTCTTGGTGTAAACTAACATGGAATGTGCAGTGTCGTGTGTGCTTATGCAATTACAACAAAACATGTTGGGATGCGACGAAAGTTTCCAGTTTCATAAACTTAAACTATCGTCGTTGCTAACCGAGGTTGTGGGATTCAGATCGAGTCGCGATTACATCACAATCAGTTTAGAAATCAAGTCAAGGGGTTGATGGTTCAGTCATATGTCCATAGTACGAATTTATGCTCTAATCCTTTGTGTATGTCTGAATTATCATCCAAATGAGTTTGTTATTCAAGTGTCAAGACATTGTTGGTTAGCACGTTCGATTTCAAACCCGACTTGATCGTGTGACATTGCGAGACGATTAAAACTTCGATGACCAAAGTTTTCCAAAGATCAAAAATTTATCTACGTATTTTGGTTTATGAATAAAAATTTCATATCTTCGAAACGCATAGGAATTTTTCGACTCTCGAAAATATTTCACTAAAAACTCCTTAAATTTTTCTGAGTACGAAATTGTGATTTCATATCCCCAAACTTCTTCGACTTCATCTCCCGTCTCCAACTACTTCTAACCCTTACCTTCTGGGCTACTTCGTAGCACATGTCTTTTTACTCTCCATAACTCATTTTCAGCCAAGTCTTCTAGGATACTAAATCTCATTTCGTATCTCCATGACTTAGCAAAAAATAGCTAAGTCTTTTGGGATACGAAATGACATTTTGCTTCTCATGACCTTAATGCTTTCCAGTGGAATGACTCCTCCTACTCACTCCTTTTTCATCTCCCAAAGTATGAGTTCCTCAATCCCTCAAGAATTCATACTCCTAAATCCTCCCTCCACTTCCCTTATGCTCCATCTCATCTCCACTACTTTCATATTCCATCATCTCCCAAAGATTTGAACTCTCCTTCATCCACCATGGCCGAAGCCATCCTCTCCCCCTTCACCCTCAACAATGAACTGAACACCCTCGTAGAAAATTAATTTGACACGAAGAACGGATTCAAACCCACTTGAGTTATGTCGAGATAACACGATCGATATTCAAAGTAGTTTAGGAGAATTCAAAGTTTTAATGTCTTTGAATACGAAATGCAATAAGGGAAAGAGATAAGTCATATCCTATATTTATAGTGGAGAGGAGGGGTGAATCCAGAAACTTAGAATATTTTCTGAGTATTCTAGCATAATATTCTGGGATCGGTGCCGATCCCAAGACTGGTATCGATCCTAATTAATATAAAAAAGGATGAAAGGGGAATTAATTCAAAAAGTTCCTGGATCGTTGAAACTTCCAAAAATCGGAGTTATGGCTACGATCATGCATACACATTTTCGAAATTTAGATTGTTGAAACCAACTCAACTTGCTAACCAACCATGCACTCGCGAACCTAAACTTTCTAGATTACGTGCTAAGTGATCAAGTTTCTGATTTCTATAACATTTACAAAAAAAAGTAACTTGCATGATCGCATGCCCAAAACATATGATTCTGATTATGTTTTATTACGAACTCTGATCGTATCGCTCAAAACTACATGCAAACGTGTGAGTGCATATGTGACACTATGCCGACAACGGATCATTTACGTTTTGACGTAAGTAGGAGTCGGCGAATGACGTTCAATTTTTTAATCGACATGAATTAGACACTTTCCTGAGCAATTAGACAGGTTCCAGTCCGAGTTGCAAAGTTCAAAGCAACTAGAATTCTCAATAATGCTAGAATTATGTACTTAAACCAATGAGCTTCGACAAAGCATTGCTACTACTCAAAAGCGACGCACTCGCAATAATGTGCTACTCAACGGAAAGATCGCGATTAATCGGTCGATATAACTTGGAGATCTTTCCGACTCCCAGAAAGGCTTATCTCAACTCAAAGCATTCCATGCTACCACAAAACATACTTTGGTGGACAAGTGTTACCCGAACTTTTGGTCCTGCTACCAAAAGTAGTCCGAGCCCACATATTCGGCTCATCGCAAGGTCAAATGGTTTAGAATTGTTTCTTAAACACTCAATAACAAAGCCCAGATGGAGTCATTCATGTATATCATCGCGTCTCATTGAAACTTCCCAAAAACAACTAAGTACTTCGAGATTGATAGACCTCACAACCAAATTTCATATCCCAAAGTCGGTTTACCCATTTCGTATCCCGAAGTTACTAACCCTTTCTTATATCTCGATCTCATCATCACATTTCGTATCCCCCACAACACAACTCACAGGATTGATTCAACAATTCATATCCCGAACCTCCTTTCATATTTTGTATTTCAAGGCTCAATCCAGAATTAGTGTCCCCATTGCCACGTCTTGGATCGGGACAAATTACCTCGTGCCGTGGAGTAGAAAAAAAGTAAATCAATGAGATACAAAAGCAACAAAGAGAGGAGGATTCAGAATTTCGGCAAGAAGGCTGAAAACAAGCTAAGTATCCCAGGATACGTATCGATCCGGAGAACGGTATTGATTTCGAGTTACGAAAAATGGTGGGAATGATCCCACCAGCCTCTGCTCCATGCTACTCCCGGCTTCTCCTTCCTGCTATATATACCCATTATTATGCTCCAAGAAAGGTCTTGGAAACTTTCTCTTTTGACACTTTGGGAAGAAGATATTTCCTTTTGATGCTCAAGATTGCTCCATCACTCCAAGAAGAAAAAATTTACCTCTTTTTTGATGCTTGGACTTTTTGGACTGTATAGGTATTTCGAGAAGGACTTGGGCTTCATTTTACACTTTGTTGAGCATAATTTACACTATTGCCATTGTAATCATTGAGAATTATTGTTCCCATCATTGTACTTCGACATAAAAGTGAATAAAATGAGCAAAATCTTCAAAGTAAACGTAGGTTCTCGCGGACCAAACCAAGACAAAATATTGTGTTAATTTACCTTACCTGCATATTTTCCATTACGTATGTTTAGTTTCTTTGTCTTGAAACTAGTTGGATGTTCTTTCCAACTTTTGTGCACCAATAAACCTAAAAAAATTCAGCTCGGGCTTTTTTGGTTCCATCAGTCAGACAACGAAGTTGCACGCGTGTGTGGTGGTTATGCAAGACCTCCCTCCTTACAATAAAGTACAATTTAGGATGCCATATGTCCCTACCCTCTCATGAACATACTATATTTAAGCAAATATAATTCTCAATATTTCAACATGTAAGACAATTCTCACTTCATTTTCTTTTCCTCTCTTTCTCATTTTGGAACAAAACACTCATGCAATTTTCTTATAAAATATACACTAGCAATCATCCACCAAATTTTAATAAATTTTTTGTTCTCCTTCATTGCAGGAAACCTACTGCATAAATATAGATGTCTTGTGGACTTGAATTTACGCATAGTGATAACTTATCAAAATATGAGAAGATTAAATGGTTGACTAAGCATTGAATCAACGATCTTATGTGATGTACTAAATGTGTTTCGCACACTATCGTTTTTCTTTAGATTGTTTGCTAGTGGATACATGGACTAGCCTTGTGTTTATAATTTTGTTTCATAAAATGCCCTTAGAAACTTTAAGTCATAGTCTCGTAGAAGGCGACATCTCCTTCGTGCATTCATATAGGTAGGTTTATTTAACAAGTGACCTATAAATGTATACTTCAATGGTGCTTTTGTTATAAACATATTAGGTACTAAGTAATACAATCTCCACTATAACATTAAAATCACTAAGCACTCTACTTGGAATGAAAATAATATTAGTTATTCAGATCAATATTATAGTGCTTCAAAACATAGTGTATAATTAACCTTTATCAATTGAAATCAAGATAGTGAATTTCATTATATTGAGTTGAGTAACCATCATACATGATTTTTAAGATGGCTTTAAACTCGTTCCCTATGATGTTTTCAACAATAAAACATTTGCAACTTCCTTACTAAACGGACCTGCCAAGTTTTTTCTAGACATCATGAAATCTAGGGTAATTTCCCCATTAGTGGGCATTTGTATCACTGCACTATGATGTAAGCCAGTATGCATAGATTTTTCATTATACCTAGCTATATGCTCTTAACAATGTTGTTTAACTATCATAATGAATATATATAAGAGGCATTAGTTTTGATGATATAGGGATTTCTATCAGCAATTTTTAACTATTCTTATTTCCCTAAAAGAAGTCGATGCCATAAATTCGAAGGCCATGGAAGAATCTGAAATACATATTCGTTTCTTTAAAGTCTGAGATATCGCTCTCCTACCAATAGTGAATATATCACAATACAAAATTTAGGTTAAATAACTAACAAATTTGAACATTTAAAATTTAGTGTTATGAAAATTAAATGTTACAAGTTAATAAATAAAATTAATGGAAACATTCCGCGTAACGTTATAAAGGGATAAATAAAGATTAACTTATAGGCATAACATTAAAAGCTGACAAAGAGCATTAAATTAAAAATATTAATGCATGCATGGGAATTTGAGAAGTAGTGTGCAAAATAAAAAATAGTAAATAATAATTAAGTTTTAGTAGGAGATAAACTTGATGTCATATTTATAATCATTATAAAGATCTTTCGAAGACGATTCGTTTGATATATAATTTTAATATATTTGGAGTTAGGTTTAGAAAATATTGACTTTGTAAGTTTAAAAGTAACGCACATAAAACCAATAATTTTCAATGTACTGATGCTGTAAACTAAAACGGTGTTAGGCGGAGTGGTAGTGCATGCATTTCTTATACTAGAGGTCGTGAGTTCCCTTTTCTGTGTGTATGTGCATGCATTTCCTTGACACATTTTTAAAGTTTAAGAAGACCAATCAAAAAGTTGCATGTGTATATGTGCACATATAAATAAAAATTTACATATGTGTGTGTATGTATGTATGTACATATATGTATATGAATATATATACCTTTGTGTGTGTATATTTAGATTTTGTACATGTGTGTATACTTATATATATATATATATATGTGTGTGTGTGTGTGTGTGTATGTGTGTGTGTATGTGAGTGTGTGTGTGTGTATATGGGTATATGTTGTTTCATATTGTAATGCATAAATTTCATACGTTGTGAACTAGTCGCACGTTAATTGCATAAAGTATGAATTAATTGCACACAAATTAACATGTTTTTTAAATTCTAGATATATATATAACTTAATCCTGCATTGACTATATGTATTATGAGGAAATAACAAATAACGTCCAAATTTTGTATTTAATGTTTCCACTTATTGAAAATTTATTGAAGGTTTCTATTTTATCAACTATATATATATATATATATATATATATATATATATATATATATATATATATGGAAGTATTTAAGTTCATACACTACGGAGAATTAATTATATACATTATGAATTAATTGGGTGTTATTTGACCATAGGTCAACCAATTTTGATTAATAGAGATTTGTTTCCCGGAATAAGAAGTGATATTAATTTTAAACTTCTGGGCAAATCTGTATTGGTTTATTTTCAAATTAAGATGATGTGGCAAACTCTGATTGGTCCAATGACATGGCTGGTTTACTCGAGGACAAAGGAAGAACACAAGGAACATTTGAGGTAGCAATGGAGTTGTTGAGAAAACACCAACTGAAAGCGAAATTTTCTAAGTGTCACTTCTGGAGGAGGGAAGTGAGATTCTTGGGCCACATTGTTCCAGAGAATGGTATTGCCATGGATCCTGCGAAGGTGGCTATGGTACAAGATTGGTCTACACCCAAGAATGCAACAGACATAAGAAGTTTCTTCGGATTAGCTGGATATTGTCGGAAGTTTATCCAAGACTTCTCCAAGATAGCGGCACCGTTAACTCAATTGACCAAGAAGAATCAAGCTTTCGTTTGGGACGAAAGGTGTGAAAATGCATTTAAGAGCCTAAAAGAAAAGTTAACGTATGCACCAGTGTTGGTCATTCCTAAAGGGAATGAAGAGATGACAGTGCACACGGATGCATGTGGTACCGGACTAGGTGTTGTATTGATGCAAGGAGGTAGGGTTGTAGTTTACGCTAGTTGGTAACTGAAACCGCATGAGAAAAGATATCTTACCCATGATTTGGAATTGGCAGCGGTCGTATTCACATTGAAGATGTGGAGACATTATCTCTTGGGAGAAAGATTCGAGTTGTTTACTGATCATAAATCGTTAAAGTATCTTTTCTCTCAGAAGAATTTAAATCTTCGTTAGTAGAGATGGCTAGAATTCTTGGCCTCCTATGATTTCAATATTGCATTTACACCAGGAAAGGGCAATGCGGTAGCTGATGCATTGAGTAGAAGACATGCCAGTTTACGGGCTATGTTTCTTGAGTGGAAGCAATTGGAGTATATCACTCGGTATGATTTCAGACAAAGGTGCGAATTGGATCCAGAAATGTTAGCAAGTTTGACGATCAGACCCACTTTGATTGAGAGGATTGGTTCCAATCAGAGAGGTGACCCTAATCTATTGGAAATCATCTCCAAGTTAGAGATGGGAATCGATGAGGAGACGAACAAGTATGGGCTTGATCGAGAAGGATGGCTTTGAAAGAATGGGAGATTAATTGTACCCAATGTCAATGGATTGAGAGACGAAGTGCTTAGAGAATGTCATCACTCAAAACTGACTATACATCCCGGTGGTAACAAAATGTATCGAGACATGAAGCAGACCTACTACTGGGAAGGGATGAAAAGAGACATTGGGAAGTTTATATCCAAATGCATGAACTGCCAGCTATTAAAAGCTGAGCAAAAGAAACCAAGTGGCTTGTTGCAACCATTAGAAATTCCAGAATGGAAATGGGAACAAATCTCAATGGATTTCATTGATGGGTTACCAAGGACTAGATCGGGACATGATAGCATTTGGGTGATTTTGGACCGATTGACCAAGAGTGCAAGGTTTATACCCGTTAAGTCGAATAGAATGGCAGCTAAGTTAGTGGAGTTGTATATAAAGTGGGTAGTGAGATTTCATGGAATACCCTAAGGCATTGTGAATGACCAAGATTCATTGTTTACTGGTGGATTTTGGAGGAGCTTACAAGAAGCGTTAGGATCAGAATTACATCTCAGTACCGCATACCATCCTCAAACCGACGGTCAGACAGAGAGGGTGAATCGAGTATTAGAAGATCTCTTGAGAGCTTGCATATTAGATTTTGGTGGATCATGGGATGATCATTTGCATATAGTGGAGTTCGCATATAATAATAGTAATCAGTCCAGTATTGGTATGGCTCCATATGAAGCTTTGTACGGAAGACCGTGCAACTCACCATCATGTTGGTTAGAAACCGGTGAGAAATTTATGCTTGGGCCTGATGTAATAAGGGAAACGTCAGACAAGATCAAGGTTATACGACAGCAAATGAAGGCTGCCTAAGATAGGCAGAAGAGTTATGCTGACAAGAGGAGAAGATATTTAAAATTCTCCATTGGCGACTTGGTGTTTGTCAAGATTTCTCCGTTAAAGAGCGTGATACGATTTGGTAGGAGAGGCAAGTTAACACCAAGAATTATTGGTCCATTCCCAGTTCTTGAGCAAGTTGGGAATTTGGCATATAAAATTGGATCACCTAACAAAATGGCCGGAGTTCATATCGTATTTCATGTTTCCCATTTAAGGAAATTCGTGCACGACCCCGATGTGGCTATTTTACCTGATCAGTTGGATGATATCGAAGTTAAACCCAAGGCGGTTAGGAACTGCAAGCCAATTCGTATTGTCGAGCACGATACGAAGAGACTTCGAAGGAAAGCGGTGAGTCTAGTCAAGGTTCAGTGGGGCGGGGATAAGAATGACTGTACTTGGGAGACATAGGAGAGCATTAAGGAGACGTATACATGACACTTTGCCTGGTGAGGTATTCATTTCGATTTAGTCTTTCCGCATGCTAGGACAGGTTTTGTTTTGTTTGTTTTCTATGTTTGATTGTGAGATATGGCTGGTAGGCATGTGAGACCCATTGGTTGTTTCTTATTTAGGAATTTCGGGTGCGAAATTTCTTAAAGGGGAGGGGGTGGGGGAGGAGAGTGTAACGACCCGCATTCTACGTATCGAAGGATCATAGAATATTTATTTCTTTCTCATATGAAGTTGTGTGGTCGTGTAACTTTGGGGAATGACTATTGGGGTCGTTTCCCATGTTCACGATTTTTACCGATTTTTAAATGACCATTTTGCCCCTAGAGATTCTTGTTTCGCCTATAACTTTTGATTGGTAAGAAGTTTTGACCTAAAACTACTTCCATTAGATCCAGATGATGGTTTACCTTTTGGTAGAGTGGTCACACTTGTCAAACGGACTTACCATTTGGGAGATATGGCTTAATTAAGATTTAGAAGGTGAAAAACAGCTTAATTGGGCTTAACCAGGTGATTTGCAGCTAGGCCCATTGGGGGATTTCGGGATTAGAGCTATATGAGGGCTGATTAGGGTCAGAGAAACCTTTCTTTGTCATTTATCAGCCACTACTAACATTCTCTCAACCCTAACAATGGCCTCCACTTTCTAAATTCTTCCCAAATCACTGTTTAATCAAGTTTTAGCCTAATCTACATCAAAACAAGGCAAATTGGCATAGAATTTGGGACAGAGATGCTAGAACACATAGAGATTCAACCCAAATCAGAGATACCTTTAGATCTATAAATTATTTGTGGCTAAGGTGAGTGATTTGCATTGTTTTTCACTAATTACGGCTAATTAGGGGTGATTAGTGCTAATTAATGAAATTAAACATGGTTAAATTCTGGAAAAATGTGTAGAAATTCTAAAATATTATTTTATGCTTCTGTTAGAAATTTGGGTTAATTTGGATGTGTTTGGCTAATCCTATCATTAGTTATTGTTAAACATGATTAAGGGGAAAACATGGGTTTTGGGTATGTTTGATCCATTTTGACATGTTATATTGTTGTTTTGGCGTTTATGGTTGATTATACATGTTGCTATGACTGTTTGGAATGATTTGTGATTGCATAGAAAAGTCAGATTGGTCGAAAATGCCATCGAATGGCGTAAACATCACGCTGGACAAAGTTGTAGAAAAATTATGCAGGATTGGATCGGATCGCGCCCCACTCGTGAAACCGTATCACAATCCGACCAGAATCGTGGGCCACCTTCCCTTCATGAGCCAAAGCACGAACCGACCCGATGGAGCTCGCCATGAAGCAAGTCACGAACTATGCTGGAGCACCCTTCACCACGAACCGAGCATGATGTCACGACCCGAAGCTTGGTCACGACCGAGCCCACCATCACGACCATGATCCATGAGTGGAGCTTACGACCACGACCCAGGAGCATCATCACCAGCTGGAGAGGATAGGACCACGAGCCAATGCAGGGAAGGAGGATCACGACATGGAGTTGGAACCATGATCCAATGCCAGGGGCGAGCCACGAACCGATGCTTATGGGGATCCACGATCCGATCTTCGAGCTTGGATATCGAACAAAGCGAAAGGAAAATGAAGTGTGAACGGGATGATGGTCAAAACCCGAGATGCAAAGGTAGTCCAAATGAGAAGTTGTAACTCAGGATCTAGATGGGAACCAACGAGTTAACTTCATGAGTTGGACTTTGTTGCGGGACTTGTGCAAAGGGGTTATCAACGTCTGTAGCTTTGATTCACCACCAAGATGGATGTTAGGCTACGGATCAGTGTAGTGGGGTAGTTATTACTCCATGGGGCAGAGTGATCGTAGCATGGCTATGAGCCAATGTAGTGGAGTCATCAGACTTCATAGGGGCAGAGTGGACATAACAAGGACTAGTGGCTATGGATCAATGCAGTGGAGTCGCCATGACTCCATGGGGCAGAGTGATCATAGCAAGGATTTGGGTGACCAAAGCAGTGGATATCGTATGCTTTACGCACTGAGTGAGAGATGTGAGGATGGTTGCTATGCTTGATTATTTGATATCACTATGACATGCACACCCCTCCCCCATATCTTTACACCATATGTTAGTGTCACCTTAGAGTATTGTACATCTTGTTGTGCTAACTCTTTGGTTGCAGGTCCAGGTTCATGTATGGTTTAGTATACCTGTTATTATTCTGTTTTGCTACTTATCGCTCATACCAGACTTTTGTCTGACCCAGAGTTTTATGTCTCTTCTTATTACTCTGGGTGCTCTTAAACGGGCAGACTAGAGACACGTCAGGTGATTATGCATGAGTAGCAGTATCGGAGATGAGCAGGAGGCTTCTACGTATGATATATATATATATATATATATATATAATCTCCCTGTGTCGCTGATGGTCACTACTTTGGGCATTAGTAGTGTACCTTCCTTATTTTGCTTTAGAGACAGTTTTTAAAAGTTGTAACAATGATGATGTGGAACATAAGCTGTACTTGAATTTTCTGCTGCTACGATGGTTTAGTTTTCAGCTTATGCACTGTCTCGCCTGTATTATGTCAAAGTTATGTTATTATTATATTTTATCCCATGCGCTGTAAGACATTCTACAGTTTCCCTGTTAATTCACTATTAAGTTTCCTTTCTTTTCCTTTCCTTGGCGACCGTCCCGTGCTAGTTGGGCATTGGCACAGTGCGTTTCATGGGAATGTCGGCTGGTCCAGGGCAGGCCGTCATAGGGTGTTTCATTTGGTATTAGAGCCCAAGGTTATAGGGTTCTAACAGTTTTTTTAAAATAAAAGTATTTTTCTAAAAGAAGATAAATTTTTAAAACAAAAAGGAATTTTTGAAAATAAAAGTTGTACAAAAATCCCTTAAGTACATCTCCTTTCCTTGTCCTGTTCTCTCCTTTCTTTGTTGAGTTATCTTTAGAGCAACCTATCTAGGCTTTCCTATGTGTATAGAAACCTTAAATTTTTATAGGTTGAAATTTTGACTTGTGAATAAATACGTTTAGCTTAGTATTCAAGAAAAAAAAAGAATCTTGTTGCGTGAAAAATATAGAATTGGGCTAAGCATGAATAAGATAAACTTAGAGGACAAGGATAGCGATATGACCTAATAGGTGGTGTTGTAAAAATTCGAGAGGAAATCATTAGATGTAACAAGGAAATAGTTGAGGTGGAACTAGGCCCAGAAGGTTTCACAAAAGATATTGGTCAAAAGGATTAAGGAATGAAATTGAGTAAAGTTTGGTGAAGAAAATGTTATATATCTCTAGTTCTTTCTAGTTCTCCTATCCTATCTTATTTAGGAGTATTTCCTTTACTTACGATTCGCGAGTTGGGGATGGCTATGTGCGGCCATAACCACGTTGATTAGATGGGCCATGTAGGGAATCTGTATTGTAGGCCTAATGAAGTTGTATTATACAGACATAGCAAATCACCAAGTGTGTTGTAGCATCACTAGTTGAATGTTTATACTTTTCTAGACTATTAGTTTATTAACCCATACGAAAATCGGCATTGTTATCTATGGTGAGTCGGGTTTGAAACTGGAAATATTGATTTAGGAGATGTTTGGGGCATTCCAGGTATGGGTTGGTTTTAAGTCTAGATATTTTAGCCATATAACTGGTTATCCAAGATTCTGACACTGATAGTAGAGTTTAACGGAAATGCTTATATTTTGAGATTTTTAAGATAGGAAAATTTGGAGGATGGATTAGTTAGCCAAGTATGGGGCTATTTTGACTACAAGAAGAGGATTGTCGGGCTAGGATATGCAGTCAACTAACTCTTGAGATTTCTTGCAAACCGAAGGGTCAGTCGTGTTGATTTTCCTATTTTTTCCTTAGTGCATCTCTAGGCGATATCGATTTAGTTCTTGTTATGCTATATTTTTCGCATATTGGAAGAGGTTGAAAGGTTATCTCTTAAAAGAGAAAATGTTTTTTGGATTTATGTTTGTGATAATGCTAAACTTGCATTATTGGTAAAGCACATTGTTTTTTTTTTTTTGGGGAAAAAGAGAATTGAGTTTCAAGCTTATGAATAGGATCTTTTCAGGATATGGAGTTAAGCCTGTAGCATTATAGTGTATGGATTGGTTTGGATATTTGACATGTTAGTTATATGATGAGCCACCTCAGATTTTGAGAGGAGGGTTGTTTCTCGGGGTATGCATAGCAGAGACACACCCTAGTATTAACCTATATCAGTTAGAATGGATTATTTTACTCCTTAGGCTAGTTCTTTATTAGACAGTTTGGTACCAATGACGGGATCTTTCCACATGCGTTTTAAAGAAGCTATTGGACTTCAGCCGTAGAAAATTGATTTTGGGAAAAACCAAGTAAGAGGCTTTGGAAAAAAAGTAACTATATAGTTGATAGTAAATTCATAACTTTTGGTACAAGAATTTATGTAATACCTTATGGTGTGGAAAGACATCTTAGGACCTTAAAAAATTTAACTCAGAAGTATATCTTAAAATGTTTATTGAGTTTTAATGATAAATTTCTCCATTGGTTATGCCTAATAATTGAGAGTTTGGTGTTCATCAAGGTTATGTCGTTTGGGTATAAAGTATATATCCTAGAAATTCCGTTTGATGGAAAATGACTTATAGGCATAAGTTGATACCTTTAAGATTTCGATTGGTAAATTAAATCTTGGAAAATTAAATCTTATGTAACCACCAAGTTTATGAAAGCAATAAGTTTGGCTAGTGGATAGATGGCTAGAAGAAAGATAGAAGTTTTAAATGGATAAATGGTAGGATAGAAAAGTTGTGTTCTAAGAATTTTTTTTTGAAGAACGACGATTTGTTTAGAGAGAAGGAAATTGGTAGGACCACTTTGAGTCTAAACCCTAAATGTATATAGATGGTTTTTGAAAAATGAATTTTGAAAGGCTAATATGGTTTGATATAAAATCCGTATTTTGGGGGATTCCATAAAAGTAGCAATATATATACTTCAAATGGGATTTTGATAACTTTATGAACAATAAGTTGTCTCACTAAGATTTTTCAAATAGGATTTTGAAATAATAACAATAATAACAACATTAGTTTTAAAAATACATATATAAATAAATAGCTTAAAAGGAAGCAAGTCCTTATGCGGTTGGATGAGTGGAACGCATAGACGAACACGTGACAGTAAAGGTGAAGATTAGAAATCGAATTATGGATATAATAAAAGTGACTCTACTTGTAAGATAAAGTAGACTCTGGGATTTTAAAATCGAATGACTTAGCTACGTTAAACTAGTTCAAAAAGGAAGAAAAATGAAAACTTGGAATATTTCTTCTTAAAGGATTTAAGATGCGTAAGATAGAAAAAGAACGCTAGCGAATGTGGTTAGAATAACTCAGTAGTTGTAAGAGAAACCATTCAGATTAGAATTTTGGAGGAAGAGTATGAGTTAATGGGGCATTGGTTAATTCAGTATTGGAATCTTTTAACTCATAGGGAGAACTTCTATTAATTACGACTTGGGTTTCTTCAAGGAATTCAAGTTTCTTACCCATGTTATTTGATAAACGTTTCCTTTTGGATATTTTATCATTCGCTTTTTCGTTCGATTAGGGTCTTTCCTGTGAATATCCTTGAGAACGCTAGATCTTAGGATTAAGCCTGTGATGGTAGGATTAGTTGTAAACATGTTATTAGAACATGTTATGTATTATGTACGCAACTGGTTGTAAGTGTTTGCAACACTACAAGAAAATTAAATTTTTGTTGCGAAAATTTAAAGTGTTTTCACTACTAATATAAACACAGCAAAAAATATTTCACATTCCCGCCTTTGTAAAAATAAGTCCGTGTGTCCAAAATAAACGTAACCAACTTATTCTCTATTCCTCTCCCCTCATACTTAATTTTTTTAACCCTCATTCCCTTTTCTTGCTTTTTCCGCAAAAAACCCTAGCTTCTAACCACTTTTAATCTACCGCTTATTATTTCTCAGTTCAATATGATTTCATAAAGACGATCTCGTTCAACGTTCGTATGGATACCAGTAGAGGAGGTGCATCTCAGTATGCTACAAAGCGATTTAATTCAGCTCCAAATTTTTATTCAAGTTCATGAAATCGCAAAAGCTTGAAAGGTATGAAATCAAACTTGATTTATCTAATTTTGTTTGGATCCTATTGTTTAGGGTTTTGAACTGTTAAAACCCGTTGCGTGTTGATTTCTGCAAACTATCTGCAACCACAAACCAAAATAGTTGATTTCTGCACAATGTTTGTAAATGGGTTTTATATATGGGTTTTTAAGTTAATTTTGAAATCTGGGTATTGACAGTATACCAGATTAAATTTTATGCTTATGACCCCTTGTACGCTTCAAATTTAGATCTTGATATACATACAAATGTTTCATAATAGTATGAGTGAAAGCAAATGCTATTTACATCCGAATTAAATGGGTTTTGGACCTGTTTTTTTTTGTGTGTGTGTGTGTTTGTATATATGTTGATTTGTTGAATTATATGGATTGGAATTTAATCTGGACATTGATTTTAAATGCTAACATGTTCATTTAAATTTATTGATGTACTTACAGCAAGCATATTACACTTATATATATATATATATATATATATATATAGTGATATACATGAAAGATTACTGCTTTTAAATATATTTAAGTAATGATAGGCTTAAAGAGTGGCACTTTATAATTATTAATACTTGCATACCTTGTGTTTGACATTAGGATATGCAAATGATCATACATACATACATAGTGCATGTGATACTATGTTTTGTATGTGTGAAGCATTAGCGCATATGCTTATGAGGGGTGTATTTGTTAAGTATGCATTTATTCCTAGATGTATATATCAAGTGTGTGGACATTTCGAGATTTCTTGGGAGTTACTAAAGCAAGTTAATTTTGTGGCCAAGAGGTCTAACATTTCGAGATCGATTTATCTTAGGAGTTACTAAATTAAGTGACTACATTCAATGGATTGACAACTAATTGGAAATGTAACACTGACATAGTAGGATCTCCTATTAAAGTTCACTGTTAGTGTATAGTAGTGCTGTCAGGAGGTATATTCAGATCCATGTCAGCAGATGTTTAGTATTTTTAGGATACAACGACTTATTTCCATGAAAATGGAACATCCATGTGTTATTAAGAAACAAATCATGAGTTTTACACGTATATGTGGGGGTAAGAGAGGTATTGACCTAGCTTTCTGTGGCCTGGTTTGGGAAATGCTTCAAAATGATGCAAACTACAAAATAAAGGTTTAAGTCATTAAAGTGCTCTGAAATTTAGTAATCAAAGTTCCGAAGACCAATAAGTTTCAACGGATCAATTTAGTGACTCCCAAGATAAATCGAGGTTAGTTGGCTTATTAACCAGACCAAATTATTAAATAGCAAGGGGTAAAAAATATTCATCCATATGATCAACTTTATCATTTCGAAGAGTTTCCTCAACCAGCCCACAGAATGCTTGTTAAGTACCTCTCTTATCTTCAGGTATACGCATATAACTCATGATTTAGTACAAAGGTAATCTTATTGTTGATTATTTATTTATTTTCTTACAAAGTGAAGGCAATAATTTGAGTACAGGTTGAGCATAAGTCGAGTAAATCCTGTGTACATGTTGGCATTGCAACTAAGGTACAGTTTCACTATCTATAAATTAAAATATATGATAGGCTATTGAGAAGGAGGAATCAATACAGGTGCACAAGATTCTAAACAGAACCAAAAACAGAACATGATATCTGATCAAGACTTTGTATTGGAACAAGGAATCAGTAATACTCAAGTATATATATTTTTGTCTAATTGCATGTTGTTGATTAATTATTTGTACATTAATTTATGTATTGTTTTTGGGGTGCACTACTATTTAGCTTAAAAAGGATTGGTAGGATACAAAATTTTGTCTTCGTCTATGAAATAATTTAGTGCCGGCAAGTTGCTCTATGCATTTGATAATAGGTACCAATTTTGATAACTTTACAATTTTGTTTGCTATGGCACAGTTCTATTTATTTAACCATTTTGCGGTGAATTATGTCATGTTCCGTTTATTCATAATGAGTAGTAAACTGGGGAGAAGGGATTTATTTTACTTCATGCCAGATGCTTTCAAGGGGTTAAGAAAATTGGAGTTATTGTTGGTAACCTCAGGTGAGTTCTTATGTATGTTTATTCTATTTTTTGCAATGTTCTACTAGTTTTTGTGTTGGAGTGATTACTTCCCATAAAGTCGGTGTAATAACCCTTATTTTTATAACATGTTAAAACCATAAATCAAGGTAGAATTAATTTTTAAAATAAGAATCAAGGGAAACGGGTTACGCCATTGCGTTCGTCTCGAAATTTTACATGAAATATAGTCCGAGTTTTCGAAAATCGAAGTCCGGATGAAGAAGTTATTCCTGTAGAAGATTCAACAGATTTTAGGCAGCACAGGACCAGGCAGGTCGACCTGGGGGCCAGGTCGACCATGTGGTCGACCTTAGGGTTGACCTACCCCCCCAGGTCGACCATGTGGTCGACCTCCCCCACTTACAGGTCGAGCTGGTCGGCCTGTTTTGACCCAGAACCCATTTTTGATGCCTGAGATGTGTTTTGATGGTCCAGATTGATTCTAGGGTTAATCTAAGGGCCTAAACTAGTTGATACCGCTATAAATACATCCTAAGACCTAGCCTAATTCATACAAATGATTCTTACACTGCTATACTGCTAATTCACCTCTTGAACCATGGCCGCCGCCTCCAAATTAAAGCTTAAGCGTTCAAACTCGATTCAAATCAAAGATCAATGCTTCGACAACAATTCAAGAGAATAGATCAATGCACCGCAACAATTCAACGACTAATTTCTAGACTTGACTTCTACATCTTTCTTAGACCACGATCTGTAAGTTCCAGTTACTTTTAGATAAAAACTATAAAACTAATATGTGCATGGTATAATTTGGAAGTGATTTATGTATGATTCATATCTATTCTTGGTTTCTTCTTGGATCTTGACTATTGGGAATATTGCGTACGACGTTGAAACTATTATTAATGACATAACACTATGACTGTGGACATAAGATTTTGCCTATGCCTATGACTATGACGGTGAACATAAGACTATGCTTATGACTATGACAGTGAACATAAGACTGCCTATGACTAATAAGACTATGCCTATGGCTATGACGGTGAACATAAGACTGCCAATGACTATGAACAATAAGAATATTGCCTATGACTATGACAAGGACAATTGTGGTTAATCACCTATGATTCATTGCCTAGGATTATGACTATGAAATTGGATCTAAGCTTGATTTTCTATTTCGACCTATTTTCTTTATTTGTCCTTGGATCTCGATTTTGGGGATTTTTCTATTTAAGTTAGATCTATCCATATTCTTGAATCTAGATTAGTATTCAAACCTTTTTATGTTAGTAATGTTATCAGATTTATATGCCTGTGATGTTTTAATCAATTTATTCAGTTATGTCATACCTTGGAAATAGATTGATTATGTTATTGAATGATATTGATCTATGTCTGTGGTTCTATTTTATTATCATGTTGAATTGGGAATTAATGAATAAGTCTATTCATGTGTATATGAACTTGAAGTATAACCCGTTATGACAAGTTGTAGTTTATCATGTTATGCAAGTTTTAGGTCGTAAAATCATATCACATATGTAACCAAATGTCAAGATCTACATGTTTATGTGTATGTGTTAAACCTATGTCATATTTCAAGTTCACACCTATTTATATGCTCGTGATTGATTTGCAAGTTCACATATATGTAAGTTGATTTAGTCTATGTTGTAAGTTCACATACATGTATGTTGGTTTAGTCTACGTTGTAAGATTCACACCTATGACATTCATGTTGACTATTTTGCAAGTTCACACCTATGATGTTCATATTGACTATACCGAAAATGCCAAGTTCGCACCCATTTCATGAGTAGCTTTATGCCAATTTTGCGTACGTTAAATTAGGCTAAGTTTTTAGCCTAATATTACATGTCAAAAATCATGCGGACGAGAAATTAGGCTAAGATTGTTAGCCTAATATTTAGACGGGGTAACGTTGGGAAAAATTGAAAATTATAGGAGACTTGGCATGAAACTTGACACGAACTCGGCATGAAAACTTGAACATGACACTAGAATGAACTTGAAAATGGCCAACTCGAGGTTGGGTTGAGTTTGTAGTGTAAATCTGCCCGGAACCGCCCGGCAAATCCAGTGACTGCAAACAATAGGATCCAATGTGAGTAGTTGGTCATATCGCGCTTGAAACCCGAGGTTAGACTGAGTTGTGGTGTAAATCTGCCCGGAACCGCCCGGCATATCCAGTGACCACAACAATAGGTCTAATGTGAGAGGTTGGGGTGCATTAATGAATTAATGCCACATGATAGGGTTAAGTCATGAACATGAAAGACAACACTTAACCAACTTGAGACATGACTGGTAGGGTTAGGTCATGAACTTGAACGACAACACCTAACCAACTTGACACGTGAATTGTAGGGCTAAGTCATGAACTTAAATGACAACACTTAGCCAATTTGACATGCTAGACTGATAAGGGTTAAGTCTCGAATTTAAATGAAAACACTTAACCTATTGGACGAAAACCCTAGTTATGCGGTCCGTTTCAGCAGTAACCCACTAGATGTATCATGGTACCCTGGGACTAGGCAGGGTGGGGCACGATTACTGGGCTGATTGTAAGCGACCAGAACGACGGGTGTGTTGGTGCGCCAGTGTAGGTTCAGGCGGGCTATGGTCGTGCACGTGGTACGGAGTTGAAAAAGCAGGCATTGGGCATCAATAGGTTTATCTGTGTATTCTTGATTCGTGTCAGTGGTTGGCACCATAGGGCTTGATACACCCTATGGTGGACCTAGCATAGGTGACTACATTCGTGATAGGGCCATATGACACAGACACACATGACGAGTTAGAACTTGTAGGGAGCCGATCGACTAGTGGATCGTTTCGTTGGACCTAGAAATGGGTCATTTCATGATATTGGGCCGAGGGATTATTTAATGATTTATATAAGACATGGGTTTGGGATTCTAGCACAGTTGATGCAGCGAACCTTGAATATTTGATGTTATACTTGATTTATCATGTTATCTTAGTCTATCTTGCCCATCTTGTCATCATCTGTATGATTACTTTTAGTTTATACATGTCATGTTACCTTTATCTGTTGTTATGCTGAAAGTCACTTAGACTTACCAGTCTTTATGACTGACCCGTTTTCTTTCGCCTCTTTTTCTTCCGTTTCCCCCCCAGGTTCTCAGGGAGGAAACTCTAGCACTTAGCTTGGATTTCGCATGCATTCGATTCAGCTTATGTACGGTTTGATCTTGGGCCATGCTATGGCTGCATTTTCTGCTACCTTTGGGGAATTAAGCTACTTTTGATGTTTTAAGTTTATGCTTCTTTGTTTATGCAAGACATAATTTGTTGTAATGGAAAATAATGACTTTGGCTATTTGGTACTTTGAATGAAAAAGGCTTTGACTATTTTGAAAGTAATGAAATTTATCTTTTGATTCCTCCGCTGTTTTATTTATGTTCTGTCTTATAATATTTCTGTATTTGTTTACCTCGATAACGCTCCTCCAAAACTAGTGCATTCCCTTTGTGAGTGACCCTAGCGGAGGTGGGGTGTTACATTTGGTATCAGAGCAGAAGTTTACCAGACTGGGCAAAAGTTTTTAAAACCTGCTAAAATTATTTTCTTACAAAGAAGCATTTTTCAAGAAAAATCTTGTTTTATTTAAAGGCTATTACCCAAAAGCCATTAGCACTATCCTTTGTTTCCTCGTTTGAATCTCTTCTTTTTCATTTCAGCATGTCTGGGAATCTTAACTTTCCAGAGGGCGTGCCAATACCTGGCTGGTTTAGGAGGTATTTAGAGGCTAGGGCCAACGATGCAGGCCCAGCAGATATTCCTCCTCCAGCTGCAGCGATTCCTCCTCCTCCGCCACCTCCTCATGCAATTTCTTTCTCGAAGATCTGTAAGGATTTTAGGGCATGGGTGGAAAGGATTTCAAGGGAACTGAATCATTCGTAGAAGCGAGGAACTGGCTCAAAGAAACTGAGGATCTGTTCGTTATCTTCGAGGTGGATGATAGACAGAAAGTACAGTTGGTGGTATGGTTGCTCAAAGATGAAGCTTTCTATTGGTGGGAAGTCACTAACGCCGAGAGGCCGGTTGAAACGTGGATGGATTTTAGAATAAGGTTTGAGAAGAAATTCCTCTTGCAAGCTGAACGAAGTCTACAGCTGGAAAAATTCTTATCTCTTAAGCAAGGAAGTATGGCGGTCAAAGAGTACATCAATCGATTCAATCAGCTAGCTCGGTTTGGACTGGACTTAGTAAATACCCCTCACAAGAAGGCTCTTCGTTTTGTCAAAGGATTGAATGAGCCACTTCACAGCTTGGCCATGACTCACGTACCTATGGGGGCTACTTATGAAAAGCTAGTAGACATAGCGCTCTTAAGTGAAGAAGACAAGAATGGCAAGAAGGAGGTCAAGGCGAATGAATCTCAAAACAAGAAGGTAGACTCCGAGAAAGGAGGCAAGAGCAACAACAACAAGAATGATAACAAGACACATGAGATGCCACTTCTGTGGTATTGAGGGGCATATAGTTCAGGATTGTAGAAAGAAGAAGATGGGAGCATGTTTCCAGTGTGGTGAAACTGGACATATCAGTAAGAACTGCCCCAAGAAGCAAGGGCAAGCCCCGCATGCAGGACCTTCTGGAGGTACATCTTTAACTTCTTCTCCTAGATGCTTTGTTTTATCTTGCTTATCACCTCAATCCTATCTTGAGAACCTTAGGTAGAACCCTTTTGGATGTAAATATGTGATTGAAACATGTTATGGTTGATGTTTGCAAATGGTTGCAAGTGGTTGCTCGTGGTTGCATAACACACATTAGGCACTAGATCGGCTCAGACACATTTTCATATTGCATATGCATGAGTGTTTATACTTTTTTATGGATGAAATTGAATGTGTTATCATATGAATGTTGCATATGGATGAATGTTTGTGCACACATATAGCGTTTATGTGACTAGGACTATTTGCATACATGTTGGATTCATGGAACAAAACATATTTTGCATTAAGAAGATCAATCAGGCCTGATCATTTGCATTAGATAAGGAACATATACACACACTTTCTGCATATGTTCATATAGCATTAGAAATCTTTTAAGGACAATGGTTGCTTGTGGATGATGTTTGAGTAGATGGTTGATTGGATGATAGGATTCATTCTTCCTAACTTGAAGATTTCGGGGATGAAATCCTTTAAGGAGGGGAGAATGTAACAACCCGTATTTTTATAACATGTTAAAACCATAAATCAAGGCAGAATTAATTTTTAAAATAAGAATCAAGGGAAACGGGTTACGCCATTGCGTTCGTCTCGAAATTTTACATGAAATAGAGTCTGAGTTTTCGAAAATCGGAGTCCGGTTGAAGAAGTTATGGCCTGTAGAAGATTCAGCAGATTTTAGGCAGCACAGGACCAGGCAGGTCGGCCATGTGGTCGACCTTAGGGTCGACCTACCCCCCCCCCCCCCATGTCGACCATGTGGTCGACCTCCCCCCCTTACAGGTCGACCTGGTCGGCCTGTTTTGACCCAGAACCCATTTTTGAAGCCTGAGACGTTTTTTAATGGTTCGGATTGATTCTAGGGTTAATCTAAGGGCCTAAACTAGTTGCTACCCCTATAAATACATCCTAAGACCTAGCCTAATTCATACAAATCATTCTTACACTGCTATACTTCTAATTCACCTCTTGAACCATGGCCGCCGCCTCCAAATTAAAGCTTAAGCATTCAAACTCGATTCAAATCAAAGATCAACGCTTCTACAACAATTCAAGAGAATAGATCAGTGACACCGCAACAATTTGATGACTAATTTCTAGACTTGACTTCTACATCTTTCTTAGACCACGATCTGTAAGTTCTAGTTACTTTTAGATAAAAACTATAAATCTAATATGCGCATGGTATAATTTGGAAGTGATTTATGTATGATTCATATCTATTCTTGGTTTCTTCTTATATCTTGACTATTGGGAATATTGCCTACGACGTTGAAACTATTGTTAATGACATAAGACTATGACTGTGCCTATGACTGTGGACATAAGATTTTGCCTATGCCTATGACTATGATGGTGAACATAAGACTATGCCTATGACTATGCCAGTGAACATAAGACTGCCTATGACTAATAAGACTATGCCTATGGCTATGACAGTGAACATAAGACTGCCAATGACTATGAACAATAAGACTATTGCCTATGACTATGACAAGGACAATTGTGGTTAATCACCTAGGATTCATTGCCTAGGATTATGACTATGAAATTGGATCTAAGCTTGATTTTCTATTTAGACCTATTTTCTTTATTTGTCCTTGGATCTCGATTTTGGGAATTTTTCTATTTAAGTTAGATTTATCCATGTTCTTGAATCTATATTAGTATTCAAACCTTTTTATGTTAGTAATGTTATCAGATTTATACGCCTGTGATGTTTTAATCAATTTATTCAGTTATGTCATACCTTGAAAATAGATTGATTATGTTATTGAATGATATTGATTTATGCCTGTGGTTCTATTTTATTATCATATTGAATTGGGAATTAATGAATAAGTCTATTCATGTGTATATGAACTTGAAGTATAACCCGTTATGACAAGTTGTAGTTTATCATGTTATGCAAGTTTTAGGTCGTAAAATCATAGCACATATGTGACCAAATGTCAAGATCTACATGTTTATGTGTATATGTTAAACCTATGTCATATTTCAAGTTCACACCTATTTATATGTTCGTGATTGATTTGCAAGTTCACATATATGTAAGTTGATTTAGTCTATGTTGCAAGTTCACATATATGTATGTTGATTTAGTCTACGTTGCAAGATTCACACCTATGACATTCATGTTGACTATTTTGCAAGTTCACACCTATGATGTTCATATTGACTATGCCGAAAATGCCAAGTTCACACCCATGTCATGAATTGCTTTATGCCAATTTTGCGTACGTTAAATTAGGCTAAGTTTTTAGCCTAATATTATATGTCAAAAATCATGCGGACGAGAAATTAGGCTAAGATTGTTAGCCTAATATTTAGACAGGGTAACATTGGGAAAAATTGAAAATTATAGGAGACTTGGCATGAAACTTGCCTTGAAAACTTGACACGAACTCGACATGAAAACTTGAACATGGACATGACACTAGAATGTACTTGAAAATGGCCAACTTGAGATTGGGTTGAGTTTGCAGTGTTAATCTGCCCGGAACCGCCCGACAAATCCAGTGACTGCAAACAATAGGATCCAATGTGAGTAGTTGGTCATATCGCGCTTGAAACCCGAGGTTAGACTGAGTTGTGGTGTAAATCATCCCGGAACCGCCCGGCATATCCAGTGACCACAACAACAGGTCTAATGGGAGAGGTTGGGGTGCATTAATGAATTAATGCCACATGATAGGGTAAGTCATGAACATGAAAGACAACACTTAACCAACTTGAGACATGACTGGTAGGGTTAGGTCATGAACTTGAACGACAACACCTAACCAACTTGACACATGAATTGTAGGGCTAAGTCACGAACTTAAATGACAACACTTAGCCAATTTGACATGCTAGACTGATAAGGGTTAAGTCTCGAATTTAAATGACAACACTTAACCTATTGGACGAAAACCCTAATTACGCGGTCCATTTCAGCAGTAACCCACTAGATGTATCATGGTACCCTGGGACTAGGCAGGGTGGGGCACGATTACTGGGCTGATTTTAAGCGACCAGAACGACGGCTGTGTTGGTGCGCCAATGTAGTTCAGGCGGGCTATGGTCGTGCACGTGGTCCGGAGTTGAAAAAGCAGGCATTGGGCATCAGTAGGTTTATCTGTGCATTCTTGATTCGTGTCAGTGGTTGGCACCATAGGGCTTGATACACCCTATGGTGGACCTAGCACAGGTGACTACATTCATGATAGGGCCGTATGACACAGACACACATGACGAGCTAGAACTTGTAGGGAGCCGATCGACTAGTGGATCGTTTCGTTGGACCTAGAAATGGGTCATTTCATGATATTGGGCCGAGGGATTATTTCATGATTTATATAAGACATGGGTTTGGGTATCTAGTACAGTTGATGCAGCGAAACTTGAATATGTGATGCTATACTTGATTTATCATGTTATCTTAGTCTATCTTGCCCATCTTGTCATCATCCATATGATTACTTTCAGTTTATACATGTCATGTTACCTTTATCTATTTTTATGTTGAAAGTCACTTGGACTTACCAGTCTTTATGACTGACCCATTTTCTTTCGCCTCTTTTTCTTCCGTTCCCCCCACCAGGTTCTCAGGGAGGAAACTCTAGCACTTAGCTTGGATTTCGCTTGCTTTCGATTCAGCTCATGTACGGTTTGATCTTGGGCCATGCTATGGCTGTATTTTCTGCTACCTTTGGGGAACTAAGCTACTTTTGATGTTTTAAGTTTATGCTTCTTTGTTTATGCAAGACAGAATTTGTTGTAATGGAAAATAATGACTTTGCAATTTGGTACTTTGAATGAAAAAGGCTTTGACTATTTTGAAAGTAATGAAATTTATCTTTTGATTCCTCCGTTGTTTTGTTTATGTTCTGTCTTATAATATTTTTGTATTTGTTTACCTCGATAACGCTCCTCCAAAACTAGTGCATTCCCTTTGTGAGTGACCCTAGCGGAGGTGGGGTGTTACAGCCGGGGTAGAGCTAAAACCCCTTAGAATAGAAGCGATCAAAAATATCACAAGCCATAATTTTTCATCATTCAATAGAAACTCTTCGATATGTTCACAGTTACCTGAAACTGCTTATTCTTTATAACTTTGTTACGACACTTTTAATGTTGAGAGTCCTAAGTCATAGTTGGAATTTTTTATGATGTACTTGTTGATTTCAAAGTGCAGATATTTCATGATATCTTAAATGCAACATTTTAAACTATCAGATCAATTATAGGTTAGTTTTCAAGAATAACTTTACAGAGTTAGAAGCCTTGTGATGTAAGTTTTATACTTTTAGTATGTGCTACACCTCTTTATTTTTTAGTTTTGAATATTATGAGATCAAATGTTATACCGTGTTCTTGGTAGTTTTTAATGTGATAAAAAGTCCAAAATGAACCCACATATGTAATGGTGATCTCTAATACACAGTATGCCAGTATAACTCTTATACACGGTGATAAAAAGTTGACAGTTTTGATGAGCTATCTGTATAGTATATGGTATGCAAGTAGAAGTTTTAGTTTCAAATTGAAATTCATATGTAGCTGACATAATTTTCTCTATTGCAATGTGGCCTGATTGTTTACTTCCTTCGATATAATTCTCTCTTTTTTATCGAGCAGCTTATAATTATTTAGTTTCTAACATTATTTCTCTATGATATGTTTATTTTCTGCGGAGGGATGCTGATTCAAGTGAGTCGCAGGTTCTGTCAGCAATTATTGTGTGAGACTTGCAAATATATCTCTAAATTTTCTAGGAACAGATTGGTTCAAATATTACCGGTTTGGGGTTCAGGTAGAACAATATTACTTGATTATGATATGCATTAAGTTATATAGTTTTAACTAATCGTAAATCATGCGGTCACTTAATATGGATGAAAAATGGAATGGAGCTCCATTTGCATCAACATTACGAAGAAGTCGTTTACATGATCATGGATCCAGGTCTTTTTTAATTATTGTGATTCTTTGATCTTCATCTATGACATTCTTTTATAAAGTTTTTTTTACTTATTATTTGCTCGTATACAATACTGTATCGACTTGTCTCTCTCTCTCTCCATATATACATTTACAGTTCAAATTCTAATTGGTTAGTTTGCTCGATTCCAGGTATGTGCTGTGAATAACATAGTTATAGATCTAAATGGGTTTCTTCTTACTCATGCATTCATAACATTTCGTGAATTGATTATAAAATGTGTGCAACATTATTCATGGTACAAGTTTAGATAACTAACATAATTTTCTGTTATACCCCATTAATATTTTCTACATTCCATATACTAATACTGATTGTTTAACAGGAAGCTATGTTTATCTCTGCTCTGTCTATTCTAAGTAAATTGAAGTCTCTAATGGATAGACAACAAGCATGCACACTTGGACTCTCTTTAATTCTTCGTTGTGAGAAATTTTATTGTAAATATTAACCATGAAAATGTATGGTTGTGCACACTTGGACACTTATGTATGTTTTGGATGTATGAATGTGTATGTATCTTGTGGATCTTTGAATGTGTACGTATTTGATAGTTGTTTAATTTGTTATGTTCAACAGTGTATGTGTTTGTGTATTACATTGTCATATAATTGGAGGAAAAATTATGGGTAGGTTTGGGATATTATAGTACAAATTGATAACAAACGGTGGCCGGGAAAAATGCCACGGAATATTATTTTTATTTGCAATGTTTATAAACTGCTACAAATCAATGGTTAAAGTAATCAGGAAACTTTACGGTGGCGTTCACTGGATGCTAAATTACGTGGCCGCTATTAAAACAATATCGTAGTGAAGAAAACCTGTTCGATGGCGTTTTATAGATGTTGCAAAAATAACATTCGTATCGTTTAAAAAACGCTATTAAAAATAAATATTTAGTAGTGTAATAAAAGGTGCAATTAACACTCAATGATTTTTAGTGACATGTTTTCTCGTAACGATTATCGAAACGCCACAAAAAATTCTTAGTACCGATTTTTTAGTACTACAAAAAATCATCTTTCTTGTAGTGCAAGCGGATGTAGTGGATGCATATATAAACACTAGGCACTATTAGTGATTGGCAAATAGGACACTAACATATGCATATGGATGTGTGTATGCATTTTATTTTATTTCCATGGTTGTAAAATGGATGTTATCATATGACTATTATATAGGATGATGATTGAAGCACTCATGTATATCTATCTATTACCATTAGGATTCTTGCATATATTTGGATGCGTTGCAAAAGCATAATTGCATAGAAGGAGGTCAACTGAATCAGTAGACCGCCTAATCTTTTGCATTAGTTAGGGACATAAACACTACATTACTGTATAATCACATAAATAGCATCAAAAAATGTAAGGACAGTGGATGTTAATGGATAGTGATTGAGTAGATGGTTGTAGATATTAGATGAAAATAATTATATCATTCTTCTGACCTTGGGGATTTTAGGGACGAAATCCATTAAGGAGGGGAGAATATAACAATCCAAAATTTATGATTAATGAATTAAAAGATTTGAATATTTAAAAGTTAATGTTATGCAAATATAATGTTATATGTTAATAAAAAATTAATGGAAACGTTCGCAATAACGTTATAAAGGAATATGTAATAAAAAGGAATTACGCTCGACCCGAATCGATCGCTAAACCGACCAAGACCGTTCGAAACCCCTAATTATTTTGAGAACACGACAAATTAGAACGCAAACATAAGAACATTTCATTGTTAATTACAACAATTCCATCAGAATACAAGAGCATACATAGAATGAATAAATATTACATAGAAAATATCAGAAATTTAAATTACATTACATAGCAGCGGAAAAATAATACAATACACAACTGAAAGTAATACATGGATACAGAGCTTTCCGAGTATCGTTCCAGTTGTAAATCAGGATCCTGTGAATATAAATCTGCAAAACCAAAACTACTAGCTGCCCATGTCAAAATAAGGGCATTCAGAGTTTAGGTTAAAACCATAAACTCCAGGTCAGTCATGTGACTGGTGTGAGAACTAAAACAATTATTAATCTTTATTTTAAAGTTAGGTAAATCAAGGGACCACGCCGTATAACACGGAACGGGTTTCCTCCCAAGAATACCAGTGCATAAAACAACAGCGCAATGCTAAATAAAGAACAATGAAGCTATTATAAGACCCAGGTCCGATCACACAATGCAACGCAAGCTGGAGGATAGGGCTTTTACCTTATAATAGCCAAAGAATGCTTGATACGTTAAATTTCATCTTTTATTACTATAAGTGTATAGTGTCAAAACAATTTCAATCATAAATATCAATCATAGACGGCATGGGTACCATATATCATGTCGCCAATACTAGGTTCTACAATCAAAACCGCAAAGTCACGTATTTGGAAATTGGATTTCCATCTATGAACCGAGGCAAGGGATCATCCTCCACCGAATTCGAGACTCTCTAGCCCGAGCCTTAGGACCCAGACTCAGGTAGGCCCTTGGAGCGACAGGGCCGGTCCACCAATGTGGATTAAAATGCCTGAACACTGCGTTTCCCCGCCCTTTGGGGCGTAAATGAGTCCTATGACTCCATCGGCTCCACATAGTCACCGATATATCCGAGGCGCCACGCAACAACAACAACCACACAGGTGAAAATGATATAAATGTCAGGGCTGGTAGGTCACTGACACCACCTTAGCTAAAAAGAAACGCATGTCCTCCCTGAGGTCCTCTCCCGTTTATGGTTCACAACCGGGGTGTGAGGCTCGCGAATCAACACTACACAAAGCTATGCCACACAGGCCGTGCTTTGATCATCAACTACAAGACTCTGCTTTTCAACAAAAGCCTTGATCATTAGCCACTTAGGCATGCCACACAGGCAATTCACTCCATGTAATTGATATCCATTAATATATAACCCATGAGGTCGTACGTCTCAGAGAAGGGCGTTAAGCAAGAGAAAAAAAATTATCCGCCGCCAAACAGATATATATTTAATAGAAATCAATCACACAAAATAAAATCCAATGTCAGACACACAGTCCATTTACAAGTTCATTCTGGGTCTGAACGAAACCGGAGGCACCTTGTACCTCGCATATCCATCGATCTCCTAGTACGTCTGGACGATCACCAACTGATTCCCTCCTCTTAGGTGTACAGCCCCATCAAGATCATCAGTAATCACCCAAACGACGAGAAGACCTCCGGTCTTCAACCCCCGTCTTTATCCTCGAAACCACGTCGAATCAGTTATTCAGAATGGGATAAACCCGGTCTTTCTGAATAACTCGCACATATAATAAACAAGTGTTACACAAACACAAAATATGCCTCATTCCAATTCAGAATATTCCTTTATTCAAATATTCTTATACTTTGGGAAAGGTTCCCATTAATTTTATCAAAGATAAATTCTTTAAATTTATTCTTTAATCTTATTTTGAATATCAATTCAAACTAGTCGGGATTAGCGAACCACACCGAAGTAATCATTTATTTTATTTCCCAATCCCAACCTATTCATCCCATGAAGTAAAACTGGTCATACTTCATATCTAACACCATGGTGTTATCGGTAAATTCAATTACCATTTCACGTTCAAATCTAATTAAAGATATAACTATCGCCTGGGGCAGAACTGCTGACACTCCATTTTCGATCATTTCAATCTAATTAAAGAATCATTAAAACTCCACTTAGTTTTAATCTTCCCAATAATCACTATCAATGATTATTTTACTTGGGAAATCACATCCTGTCTTCAACTGGGTTAAAGAACCAATGTCATTTAAAACACAGTTCACTATAAACCCAAAATCACATTCCATTAATTGTCGGGTTAAAGAACAAGTGTTATTTAAAACACCGTTCACGATAAACCCAAAAATCAATTCAAATTCAATTCCAATTAAATACCATTTAATTGGTACACTTCATTAAATCTAAATAAAAAGATTTAATCTTTTTCTCAACTGGGTTTAAGAACAAGTGTTAATGAACGCACCATTCACAACAAACCCAAATCACATTTGATATTAAATACAAGGCTCTGAATAGAAAATATGTCGGCTTATATTCAATATCAAATTCTACGACCATCAAATATCGTATTGGAAATAACGATATAAATATATCTTTCAAATTTCCAAACCAATATCTGTATAATCACGAAATCCAACATGGAAATATTTCAAAGACAATTTCGATTCACATCCCTTCCAATTCAATTATTGGAAATTCTGGTTATTTTCAAAACCATTTCAAATCCTCTTTATTTATTTTAAAAATAAATGGGATTATAATTCTAGTTCAAAACTAGTTCATTTCGATAAAAATCTACTTTTATCTTTACAAATATGGAATTTTTCGTCCCAATTCTTCACAAATCATTTCTTATGATTTTACACAAATTATTACTATTTTTAATAACTTTATCAAGGCCCCTACAGTCGATTTCCATCAACGGCCATCGAACTGCACTTACAACGACCTTTTCCAAATTTGATTTGGGCATAATTCCAAATCCAACCATTAGATTTCACATCACTAACATTCGTTAGAAAGCACTTTTTGATACAAACCCAAAGGTTCCGGTTTTAGGAGAATCCGACGGTCGGATCTCTCGTAATATCCATTCGAAGTCAATGGTCGAAATTCGCGAACTGCCGCCGCGCGGTGCGTTCTATTCAGGCCATTTAATATATATTATATATATTTCATCGATTTCCTTTCAAAACATATTTTATAAGTCATTTTAAATTCGTTTTCAAAACGATTTCAACTTAAAATTCAATTTCGAATCAAAATTGAATATTCCTTTTTCTATATTCATTATAAAAATGAATAAAATCGATATAAATATCGTTCACGTCCAAAATGGCGTCAATCTAATCAACATGGCTTTTATTCAACAAATGAATGTTTATTCTATTCAACACATGCATATATTTTCAATTCAACACATGAATTTATTTTCTATTCAACACATGAATTTATTTTCTGTTTAACACATGAATTTATTTTCTATTCAACACATGAATTTATTTTCAATTCAACACATGAATTTTATTTCAATTCAACACATGAATTTATTTCTATTCAACACATGAATTTATTTTCTATTCAACATATGAATTTATTTTCTGAATTGGAATGAGGCACAATCAATTACCATATAACATTAATTATATGGATTCCCTACAACACATGTGTATAACAGCAACGATAAATCATCAACCATCATCCAGAGTGCACCACACAACTGTATAAGCATTAAATATAAATAATTAACGCTTACATAGTCTGTCAACCCATCGATTGACATACAACTAAACAAACGGGATTAGTGTACGTCAAATATCATCCCAATACCCATATGGGGTTTCAGATCAACAAACACAAATTTTTATTTCTGCAGTTGGGCGATGTGTAAAATTTATCGTCCCAATCAATATCAGTCAAATCGGTGTGCATAAACAAATCATTCAATTTGTAAACGAATATTTATTTTACTTCAACACATGAATATATATTTTGTTTCAACACATGAATATATATTTTATTTCAAGACATGAACATACATTTTATTTCAACTAATGAATATATATTTTATTTCAACACATGAATATATATTTTATTTCAACACATGAATATATATTTTATTTCAACACATCAAACTATCAAATTTCACTACATAGAAATCAAACAAACAAGTCATCCATGGTCTGTGGACGACGGGTGTCAGGTGCTGCTAAGCACCATCTATATCCTAGTATATATTTCAAACTAGAAATAGAAATAAAAGTGAGGAGTTCTCACCTTGGGTTTCCACTCCGCCATTCTTTATTGTCTCTCAGATCCGCGGTTCTAATTCCAACACAATCTGTTTTCACAAAATTTATATTAAAAATCATATTTTTGACAACGCTACTATATACATAAAAATCACATTTTTATGATGGTACATGTATAGACAAGATTACGTTTTTATTTCGCTACATGTATATAAAAAATTATATTTTTATATCGAAACCATATAGGTAAAAATCGGATTTTTATTTCAAAACATTACATGTAAAAATCGACTTTTTTTATACCATTGTTTTCTATATAAAAATTATATATATATTACATTGCTATTTATATTTCTAAAACAAATCCTGTTTATATTTTTAAAACAAGTCTTGTTCATATTTCTAAAACATATCATGCTAATTTTATTTATAAACAATGCTAATTTATTAAATAAAAACTGAATTTTACAATGCATTTGATCAAACAAAAACTGAATTTTTACACTGCTTTTGATCAAACAAAAACTGAATTTTTACACTGCTTTTGATCATACAAAAACTGAATTTTTACAATGCTTTTGATAAACTAAATAATTATTCAAATAATGAAATCAAATTTTCCTTAATTACATGGTTTAGGGTAAATACCCTTCGTTCAAATCTTCTTCACGCTGAACCCATCAGCACGCCCCAATTCTTCACCGTGCGCCACCAACCAAGGCCATCGGAGTTCGATCGCCTCCTCCCCCTTGAAAGCCCCTTGCGCCGCCTTCCTCCAGCCCTGACCCGCGTCTGGATCGATGTTTCACCCCCTCGAGAATCGCGCCTGAACGGAATGGCTTTGAGCCGTGATTCTGACCACCAACGGCAACAGTACCCGATCACCTCCGTACTGATTTGCAGATCTCACTAGGCTCTTGCTTTTTGATTTAAACATTCCTCGAATTGATCAAGGAACGCCGCGAAATCTTGAAGGGAATCCCCCGTGTTTTCTACCGCCAATACAAAGGGGGTGTGGCGGCTGTAAATAATGAAGGGAGAGGATACGGTTGGGAATATATATATGATATTTATTTTATTATTTAATTATTATCACCCTCGTTTTACACCACGAACTCCAAACGAATCCCAACGACTATCGCCCCTAGCTAATTACCCCTATTCCGAACACAATGGGATATGTATCGTAGGCCTATTCGACCATTTCGATCAGTTTTCATCAAAATTAAATATAAATCAGTATATATTCAATTTGAACGCACATTTTAATTTACCAGGGCCACATACTGACTCTAAAAATTCCAGAAAATTTATTTCTAGCTTCGTATTGATGATACGATCCTAACAAAATTAGTTTCGTCAAATTTGAAGACCGTTTGAAAAATGGCCATTTTCTAGTCGATCGAAATTGACTGGAACTGTCTAAACACGTTTAACTTCGCCACGCTCACATATTGATTCAGAAAATTATGAATTTTCAAATCTAGGAATAACTTGACATCACGGACCCAACAAAAGTGGTTTCGTCGAAAATGAAGGTCATTTGCAAAATTTCCATTTTTAAGGCCCAGAATTCTATAGCGACTATTCTGAATTTTCAACTGGGCATAACTTTTTATCCCCGCTATGAAATTTCAATTTTTTGGATTCATTGGAAAGATATTTTCAAATAGATTCAAATATTTTTGGTTTCACTAAAATCCAGTTTATTTTAAATCCTGCACATTCATTTGAACTTTGAAATCGAATTTTCAAACTACCGCGCCACTTTCAGTTCCTTTTATAATTTAAATTAAATATTTATATTCGAACGACGATCTATATAAATATATACCTTCGAATTCTATTAAAAATAAATTTCTCGTTGCTATTATTTAAAGTAATTCATTTTAAATATTCAAAATTCATCAAAATTTCCAAAATAAAAATTTTAAATTGGCTCGGATTTCCAGGTTATTACAATCTCCCTCACTTAAAACTTTTCGTCCCCGAAAAGGAACGAAGCCGAAAGTTGTTTAACCAATCAACTAAACTTCCATTATTTTCTTTACGGCTTAAGTTCTTCAATTTTTTAGTTTCTAAGAACTTTTCAAATTTTTCAAAAATTTGGCTAACACCCTAAATTTTTGAAAAATTTCGCCATAACCTCCGCTGCACCGGGAGCTTCGGGATATTACAAATAGCCTCCCATGGCCCTCACCAATCCAAAAAGAAATAGAAACTGCCAAGCGGCTCATAAAATCATCAAAAACCCAAGAAATACAATAAAGATGTACCTCTTCTCTAGCCTCCTTGCTATGACCTGTTCAATGTAAGTACATGTATATGCATGTAAATGCAATAAATTTTCAATACAGTCCACTATTTTGTTCAATTTGGCTAAATGGTTCGAATTTTAATTAATCAAACAATAATCAAACAACACAACCAGAAATCAATTATCTTCTCAAACTCATAACTTTGATATATAGTCAAAAATCACATTTTTGGTGCCAAATCACAACAATATATTCTAACTATATTTTGGTTCTCACACCAGTCAATTGGAAATATATAGATATCACACTTTCGGCACTCGAATATAAATACTGATGATGCGGCCGCATCATCAGAATTATCCCCGGGCGACTAGAGTGTGACTCTATATCCATCCAGTATATTGGAGGTTTCCAATACACGTGGATCAGACATATATTAAAATCTCTATATACCTGATAGTCCAAATCAATATAAATAAATATTCAAATACGAATAATTGAATTAAATTTTCAAAAAAAAACTTGTTTTAAATTTTATTTTTCAAAACAACACTTTTTACACTCGTTCTAGGATACTACTGATCCCATCTCTAACGAGTATTTCTCAGTGGATATTACCAATCCAATCTCTGATGAATCCTTTCGTTTGGTTCTAACGTGTCTTATTCTCCGAGCTCTGTAAACCAAAGCTCTGATACCAAATGTAACGAAAAGGAATTCTGCTCGACCTAAATCGATCGCTAAACCGACCAAGATCGTTCGAAACCCCTGATTGTTTTGAGAACACAACAAATTAGAACGCAAACAGAAGAACATTTCATTGTTAATTACAACAATTCCATCAGAATACAAGAATATAAAGAGTATGAATAAATACTACACAGAAAATATCAGAGATTTAAATTACATTACATAGCAGCGGAAAAAGAATACAATACACAACTTAAAGTAATACACGAATACAGAGCTTTCCGAGTATCGTTACAGCTGTAAATCAGGATCCTGTGAATATAAATATGCAAAACTAAAACTACTAGCTGCCCGTGTCAAAATAAGGGCACCCAGAGTTTACGTTAAAACAATAAACTCCAGGTCAGTCATGTGACTGGTGTGAGAACTAAAACAGTTATTAATCTTTATTTTAAAGTTAGGTAAATCAAGGGACCACGCCGTATAACACGGAACGGGTTTCCTCCCAAGAATACCAGTGCATAAAACAACAGCGCAACGCTAAATAAAGAACAATGAAGCTATTATAAGACCCAGGTCCCATCACACAATGCAACGCAAGCCGGAGGATAGGGTTTTTACCTTATAACAGCCAAAGAATGCTTGATACGCTAAATTTCATCTTTTATTACTATAATTGTATAGTGACAAAACAATTTCAATCATAAATATCAATCATAGACGGCATGGGTACCATATATCATGTCGCCAATACTAGGCTCTACAATCAAAACTGCAAAGTCACGTATTTGGAAATTGGATTTCCATCTATGAACAGAGGCAAGGGATCGTCCTCCACCGAATTCGAGACTCTCTAGCCCGAGCCTTAGGACCCAGACTTAGGTGGGCTCTTAGAGCGATAGGGTCGGTCCACCGATGTGGATTAAAATGCCTGAACACTGCGTTTTCCCGCCCTCTGGGGGCGTAAATGAGTCCTATGACTCCATCGGCTCCACATAGTCACCGATATATCCGAGGCACCTCGCAACAGCAGCAACCACACAGGTGAAAATGAGATAAATGTCAGGGCTGGTAGGTAACTGACACCACCCTAGCTAGAAAGAAACGCATGTCCTCCTTGAGGTCCTCTCCCATTTCTGGTTCACAACCGGGTTGTGAGGCTCGCGAATCAATGCTACACAAAGCTATGCCACACAGGCCGTGCTTTGATCATCAACCACAAGACTTTGCTTTTCAACAAAAGCCTTGATCATTTGCCCCTTAGGCATGCCATACAGGCAATTCACTCCATGTGATTGATACCCATCAATATATAACCATTGAGCTCGTACGTCTCAGAGAAGGGCGTTAAGCAAGAGAAAAAATTCTCCGCCGCCAAACAGATATATATTTAATAGAAATCAATCACACAGAATAAAATCCAATGTCAGACACACAGTCCATTTACAAGTTCGTTCTGGGTCTGAACGAAACTGGAGGCACCTTGTACCTCGCATATCCATCGATCTCCAAGTACATCTGGACGATCACCAACCGATTCCCTCCTCTTGGGTGTACAGCCTAATCAAGATCATCAGTAATCACCCAAACGATGTGAAGACCTCTGGTCTTCAACCACCATCTTCATCCTCGTCACCACGTCAAATCAGTTATTCAGAATGGGATAAACCCGGTCTTTCTGAATAACTCGCTTATATAATAAACAATTGTTACACAAACACAACATACGCCTCATTCCAATTCAGAATATTCCTTTATTCAAATATTCTTATACTTTGGGAAAGGTTCCCATTAATTTTATCAAAGATAAATTCTTTAAATTTATTCTTTAATCTTATTTTGAATATCAATTCAAACTAGTCGGGATTAGCGAACCACACCGAAGTAATCATTTATTTTATTTCCCAATCCCAACCTATTCATCACATGAAGTAAAATTGGTCATACTTCACATCTAACACCACGGTGTTTTCGGTAAATTCAATTAACATTTCACGTTCAAATCTAATTAAAGATTTAACTATCGCCTGGAGCAAACTGGTGACACTCCATTTTCGATCATTTCAATCTAATTAAAGAATCATTAAAACTCCATTTAGTTTTAATCTTCTCAATAATCACTATCAATGATTATTTTACTTGGGAAATCACATCCTGTCTTTAACTGGGTTAAAGAACCAATGTCATTTAAAACACGGTTCACTATAAACCCAAAATCACATTCCATTAATTGTCGGGTTAAAGAACAAGTGTTATTTAAAACACCGTTCACGATAAATCCAAAAATCAATTCAAATTCAATTCCAATTAAATACCATTTAATTGGTACACTTCATTAAATCTAAATAAAAAGATTTAATCTTTTTCTCAACTGGGTTTAAGAACAAGTGTTAATGAAGACACCATTCACGAAAAACCCAAATCACATTTGATATTAAATACAAGGCTCTGAATATAAAATATATCGACTTATATTCAATATCAAATTCTACGACCAACAAATATCGTATTGGAAATAACGATATAAATATATCTTTCAAATTTCCATACCAATATATGTATAATCACGAAATCCAACATCGAAATATTTCAAAGACAATTTTGATTCACATCCCTTCCAATTCAATTATTGGAAATTCTGGTTATTTTCAAAACCATTTCAAATCCACTTTATTTATTTTAAAAATAAATGGGATTATAATTCTAGTTCAAAACTAGTTCATTTCGATGAAAAACTACTTTTATTTTTTCAAATATGGAATTTTTCGTCCCAATTCATCACAAATCATTTCTTATGATTTTACTCAAATTATTACTATTTTTAATAATTTTATCAAGGCCCGTACATTCGATTTCCATCAACGGCTATCGAACTACACTTACAGCGACCTTTTCCAAATTTGATTTGGACATAATTCCAAATCCAACCGTTAGATTTCACATCACTAACATTTGTTAGAAAGCTCTTTTCGATACGAACGCAACGGTTCCAGTTTTAGGAGAATCCGGCGGTCGGATCTCCCGTAATATCCATTCGAAGTCAATGGTTGAAATTCGCGAATTGCCGCGGTGCGGCGCGTTCTATTAAGGCCATTTAATATATATAATATATATATTATATATATTTCATCGATTTCCTTTCAAAACGTATTTTATAAGTCGTTTTAAATTCGTTTTCGAAACGATTTCAACTTCATATTCAATTTCGAATCAAAATTGAATATTCCACATCATCGATATGCAAATGATAAAATTTTCAAAACATTATAATTTGAAATCAATTCCTTTTTCTATATTCATTATAAAAATGAATAAAATCGACATAAATAGCGTTCACATCCAAAATAGTGTCAATCTAATCAACACGGCTTTTATTCAACACATGAATGTTTATTCTATTCAACACATGAATATATTTTCAATTCAACACATGAATTTATTTTCTATTCAACACATGAATTTATTTTCTATTCAACACATGAATTCATTTTCTATTCAGCACATGAATTTATTTTCAATTCAACACATGAACTTATTTTCTATTCAAAACATGAATTTATTTTCTATTCAACACTTGAATTTATTTTCTAAACTGGAATGAGGCCCAATCAATTACCATATAACGTTAATTATATGGATTCCCAACAACACATGTGTATAACAGCAACGATAAATCATCAACCATCATCCAGAGTGCACCACACAACTGTATAAGCATTAAATATAAATAATTGACGCTTACATAGTCTGACAACCTATCGATTGACATACAACTAAACAATCGGGATTAGTGTACGTCAAATATCATCCCAATACCCGTGTGGGGTTTCAAATCAACAAACACAGATTTTTATTTGTGCAGTTGGGCGACGTGTAAAATTTATCATCCCAATCAATATCAGCCAAATCGGTGTACATAAACAAATCGTTTGATTTGTAAATGAATATTTATTTTACTTCAACACATGAATATATATTTTATTTCAACACATGAATATATATTTTATCTCAACACATGACTATATATTTTATTTCAACACATGAATATATATTTTATTTCAACACATGAATATATATTTTATTTCAACACATCACACTATCAAATTTCACTACACAGAAATCAAACAAACAAGTCATCCATAGTCTGTAGACGACGGGTGTCAGGTGCTGTTAAGCACCGTCTGCATCCTAGTATATATTTCAAACTGGAAATAGAAATAAAAGTGAAGAGTTCTCACCTTGGGGTTCCACTCCGCCATTCTTTATTGTCTCTCAGATCCGCGGTTCTAATTCCAACGCAATCTGTTTTCACAAAATTTATAATAAAAATCATATTTTTGACAACGCTATTATATACATAAAAATCACATTTTTATGATGCTACATGTATAGAAAAGATTATGTTTTTATTTCACTACATGTATATAAAAAAAAATATTTTTATATCGAAACCATATAGGTAAAATCGGATTTTTGTTTCAAAACATTACATGTAAAAATCGAATTTTTTATACCATTATTTTCTATATAAAAATTATATATATATATATATATATATATATATATATTACATTGCTATTTATATTTCTAAAACAAATCCTGTTTATATTTTAAAAAAAAATCCTGTTCATATTTCTAAAATATATCATGCTAATTTTCTTTATAAACAATGCTAATTTATTAAATAAAAACTGAATTTTACAATGCATTTGATCAAACAAAAACTGATTTTTTACACTGCTTTTGATCATACAAAAGCTGAATTTTTACACTGCTTTTGATCAAACAAAAACTGATTTTTTACACTGCTTTTGATAAACTAAATAATTATTTAAATAATGAAATCATTTTTTCCTTAATTACATGGTTTAGGGTAAATACCCTTCGTTCAAATCTTCTTCACGCTGAACCCATCAGCACGCCCCAATTCTTCGCCGTGCGCCACCAACCAAGGCCATCGGAGTTCGATTGCCTCCTCCCCCTTGAAAGCCCCTTGCGCCGCCTTCCTCCAGCCCTGACCCGCGTCTGGATCGATGCCCCCACCCCCTTGAGAATTGCGCCTGAATGGAACGACTTTGAATCGTGATTCTGACAACCAATGGCGATAGTACCAGATCACCTCCATACTGATTTGCAGATCTCACTAGGCTCTTGCTTTTTGATTTAAACATTCCTCGAATTGATCAAGGAACGCCGCGAAATCTTGAAGGGAATCCCCCGTGTTTTCTGTCGTTGATACAAAGGGGTGTGGCGGCTGTAAATAATGAAGGGAGAGGGTATGGTTGGGAATATATATAATATTTATTTTATTATTTAATTATTATCATCCTCGTTTTACACCACGAACTCCAAATGAATCCCAACGACTGTCGCCCCTAGCTAATTACCCCTATTCCGAACACAATGGGATATGTATCGTAGGGCAATTCGACCGTTTCAATCAGTTTTCATCAAAATTAAATATAAATCAGTATATATTCAATTTGAACGCACATTTTAATTTACCGGGGCCACATACTGACTCTAAAAATTCCAAAAAATTTATTTCTAGCTTCGTATTGACGAAATGATCCTAACGAAACTAATTTCGTCAAATTTGAAGACCGTTTGAAAAATGGCCATTTTCTGGTCGATCGAAATTGACTGAAACTGTCAAAACATGTTTAACTTCGCCACGCTCACATATTGATTCAGAAAATTATGAATTTTGAAATCTAGCAATAACTTGACATCACGTACCCAACAAAAGTGGTTTCGTAGAAAAAGAAGGTCGTTTGCAAAATTTTCATTTTTAAGGGGCAGAATCCCATAACGACTATTCTGAATTTTCAATTGGGCATAACTTTTTATCCCCGCTATGAAATTTCAAGTTTTCGGATTCGTTGGAAAGATATTCTCAAATAGATTCAAATATTTTTTGTTTCACTAAAATTCGGTTTATTTTGAATCATGTACATTCATTTGAACTTTGAAATTGAATTTTCAAACTACCGCGCCACTTTCAAATCCTTTTATAATTTAAATTAAATATTTATTTTCTAACGACGATCTACATAAATATATACATTCGAATTCTATTCAAAATAAATTTCTCGTTGCTATTATTTAAAATAATTCATTTTAAATATTCAAAATTCATCAAAATTGCCAAAATAAATTTTTTAAATTGGCTAGGATTTCCGGAGTATTACAGAATAAATAAAGATTAACTTAATAGATGTAACATTAATAGCTGACAAAGAGTATTAAACTAAAATTCTTATTGCGTGCATGTGAATTTGAGAAGTAACGTGCAAAATAAAATAGTAAATAATAATTAATTTTTAGCAGGAGATAAACCATATGTCATATTTTTAACCATTGTGATGATCTTTCCAAGACGATTAGTTTGATATATAATTTCGATATATTTGGAGCTATGGTATTGACTTTGTAAGTTTAAAAGAAATGCACACAAAACCAATAATTTTTAGTGTTTTAATTATGTAAACAAAAATGGTGTCAGGCAGAGTAGTAGTGCGTGCATTTCCTAGACTAGAGGTAGTGAGTTTAATTTCCATCAATGACACATTTCTTAAGTTTAAGAAGATCAATCAAAAACATGCATGTATGCATGTACACATAAATAAAAAAACTACATATATGTGCATGTGTGTGTGTGTGTGTATATGTGTGTATGTGTATACATACATGATATATACATGTGTGTCAATATATCTATATATGTATATATATATATATATATAATCTTTTTATCTATTTTAACAATTTCTATTTAATTAACATTCAGAATACTGTAAATTTTTATTCTCGGATTTCTTTTCCCTTTTCTTATTCCGATTTTATAGTTTATTTTGGTTATGCCCAAACATTCCAAAAAGGCATATGAATACAACTGATTTTGGCATAGATCTGTATGCCTAATTGCCTATGACCGATTTTTATTCTTTAATTTTGCGCACATTTAGGGAAAATCTAATTAAATTAGAATAATTGAATCTGGGGCTAATTTGACATATTATAAACTGAAATAAACAGGGAATTATTGGGTTGAATAAAAAGGCAAACTTGATATGGATTGCAAAAGGCTGTAGGCAGAATATGACTAAAAATTTGACTATAACCAATATTTGCATAAATAATATGGACTGAAAACCATAATAAACCTGAATAGATTGTTTGCAAATATGAGCATAACTTGCACATGAAAAGGGGAACAGTTAGGCTTATCGCAAAAATAAACTTAAAATGGATATTAAGTTATGAGCCTAAAATTTTATTCCGTAGGGGGATTTGATTTGGAACTACTATAATTCTATGAGTCCATGTGATTTGGTGTTATTTTATGGTAAATAAATTAACTTTTAAGCTTAATCGGATTTGAACTTAAAAATGACATTAAGTTGGAAGACTAATTTTGTAGTTAATATATTGTAATGGTCTATGGTGGTCAAATCAATGGGGATTTGTACCGAGTATTAACTGTTTATGGGGATCCATACTAGACAGCATACCCTTTTTATCATATGTGGTCTCACTAGGATGCGAGGGTACACACCACGCTATACTAGGTAGAAGTTGGTTCAAAATTTGAGGTTGGTACGGGTGCGTTCTGGTGGGACAATGTGCATGCTTTGGTCCAACGAGAGAAAATTAGACATTATCACGTCTATGATTAATGTTATGTCCTTCTGCTGATGGTATAGGCCTGATAAACCGAAACCCATAGTGGGCATAGATTATCACTTTATGGTATAAGCAGTCGATCGATAGGTAGTATTAGGATAATTCTTTTAATTAAGTTATGTTCCAGAATTATAGAATGTAAAAAGTCAAATGTTATAATTCAGTTGAATAAGAACAATCGACCTAATTTGTTACCTTTATGTCATCCTATATGTTCACTTTAGGTGTACACAGACACTTACCCTATCTGACTCTAGAACTATTATTTATCTGTTTCCCTTGCTTATCAATCGTGTTAGTGATCATAACAGGTAACTAGACTTTATGTCTGACCCACTCCTCTCCATTCCTTTTTCTTTCCCTCATTAGGCCCACAGGGTAGAGCGAACGGCGGTATTGGCAGCTTAGAAAGAGCGGTTTCCAAGATCTAAGATTTTAGCTGTTAAGTGTCAAAATTATCTTCGACAGACCCAAAAAACTCTTCATGGGAACATGTTATCACATCCTGCATCTTTTCTAATCATCGATAGGAATCGTGGGACATGCACGCTTCAGGCTCGCTCTCCCTTTGCTACAGTCCCCTGGTTCACAGGAAAGCAGCACCCTCTTCCCTCGCTGATGTCAATCGAAGCTAATTAGTATTATTTACGGTATATTTTGGATATGTAATTATATGCTATGATCTCTGCTGCTTGATGTACATACTTTGCATTACACTTGTACTATCTTTATTGACCAGCTTGATCTAGACTTACTATGCCACTGGTTGGGCTTACCAACCCGCTTATATTACTAGCTACTTATTATTACGTGTAATCGACTGTGTAGCATCATGCTATACATCCGTCTTCTTCAAAAACTGTCTTGCTATTGTTCTAAGTTGTACTTGAGAGCTATTGTATACTCTGATTTAAGCTGAGATTAAGAAAGACATGTTTCGTAACTTACTATTTTGCAGTGACAGGTTTATTAAAGAAACATAAGTATTCACTATTTTTACTTATATATTGTGATCCTTAGTTTCTATGATTTTTTCTTTATACCTACAATGCTTCACATTCCTTAATACGACCTTAATTGAGGATACTAAGTGGTGTGGGTTGTTTCAGAATATCAATTCGTTGGTTGATTTGGTATTATCCTATTTTATATTGTTAACATTTTCTAATTTGTTGTGTCCCCTATTTGATATTTAGCCTTTATGCATCCCAAGATTCTTTATCGAACAATTTTTTGTAATACATAGTACCTTCATTACATTGCATATTTCTCCCTTGCATATGCGATCATCTTTCTCTCATTTAGGCCTCTACAATGCTTTCTCAATAGTCTCATTTGTTAATTCTTCTCATTTTGGCGTCCTTAGCACATAAACCACCTTTAGTCTAACTAATAAAAATTGCGTCTTCTTTTGCCATTGCCTGAAATTAACTCCATCGAATATATCTAATATTGTGAAACTAAAAGAAAAATATCTCATATTATGCATTATCGTTGATTAGATAACATTCTAATGTAGTTGTTCTAGATACTGAAAATATGGTGAAACGGTGCGACGGTGAAAAACTCAGATTAGTCGAGATTATTCCAAGGCACGTCGAAGATGCTTTTCTTAAGATATTATTTTTCATCACCACTCATTTAATTTAACAAATAGGTGATGTACGTTAGGAAAAATCATCTTTTAAGATATAATGGAGCCAAGACGATTAATCTTATAATTTTTTTAAATAACACTATTGAAATCGATCAAAACTATCTTTTGAATTGAATGTAGTAACATAGTATTGTATTTGCAATATGTAGTACCACAAAATCGGTATAACTTTAAAATAAATGAAGGAGAAGAAGAAAATGAGTGGATCTTGATTTGAAACACCATTTAGGTGTTCCTGAATTCAGTAGTTTGTAATGCTATTAGAAATTTATGAATTCAGAAAATTGCAATGGTTTTTAGTAATTCAAATCTATGAGGAAGGAGATTACCATGAACCTAAATTTGAAACAGATTACGATTTGTTTATTTTTAGATATGAGAGAACAAATTTTTTTCTCTTATAATAATCGTGTATTGTGCCTTTTCTCTTTGTTTTAAATAGCCACACGTGTCATTTTCAAGCTTTTTGTTATGGAAATACACATATTTTCGAAGTCAAACTCGAATTCCTGCTATTTTATTATTCATATTGGAATTTTTTGCATGTGAACGAGTTCAAAGTTTGGTACTTTTAATCAAAATAACTCAAACCAAAACTATAATTTGGACCTAAACCCCAACCCACATCCGACCTGATCCGGTATGGTTCAATTGGATGGACAGACAGCTGTGATAGCATGCATGTATGAAGTGGTTACGTAGATCACCCTCCATATAACAAAGCAATCGTTTAGATGCCTAAAGGGCTAAACCCTACGAAAACTGCCCTACACCACCGGTGCTCATATAACCCAATAGTGTGTTGTATATACATCTGACCATTGCAATACAGTTGTCAAAGGAAAGAAATTGAGTAAATGAAGGGATATGAAAAGGAAGAGAAGGGAGTAGAAGAGAAGAGGATGAAAGGATATCAATACATAAACATAAAACCCAACATATATTTCATAGTGCATTAGATAAAACATAGTATAAATCACATATATAAAATAAGTGAGACAATAATAGTTGTATAAAACATATAATCAATGTACAATGGCCCATAAAGTCACACAAAAATGAGTTTATATAAGAAAGAAATAAACCTACCAAGAAATTGTCACTAATAAATAATCAACACTGTCACAACTCTATAGTGTCACATTGCGGAATAAACAATAGTATAAGCATAAATATAGGAAGACATATCCTCTAGTTACGCAGCTCTAATTGATATTTATACTAGTTACATGGCCTATTCATTAGCATCGCCGATGTGTACCTAAGGTATGAGGTGGAAACGTAAAACCTAGGGTGGATAACAGTTTGGTGTGAGCGATAAGTAAACCTCAAAATACTGTAAAAGTCACAATGGTATAAGGAACATATGGTATGAGAAATCACACTAGACCTACCCTTTCATGCATAGAGTTAGCGTATAAAACTAGATACATGATAGCCTATGAAATATATCATATCAAAGATATGATAGATGTCTCAGTACTAAAGTGGTGATAAACAAGTAAACATGCATAGCATCCATCATCCTTCCCTACATTCACCCAATCAGTGCGTCAACTATATGGTATCTGGTACTCTGACCATCCAATCCATCGAGGCATCTCTAGGTTCTATTTTCAATGAACTTTTCTAGGCTATCGCTATGTCATAACGTCACACTGACTGTGAAGGATAATCCTATGTAGTCCAAAACAACAACAGTTTCTAAGGTCCAGGTAGATCATGTCAAAAAAGTCAACTAACTCTGATCTCATCCTTGTTCTACTCTCTCAGTGGTGTAAATAACTCTCGAATACCAAAAGCTCCTCCATACATGTTCATTGTAGCATAACCCGTCTCATTGACTATTCAGAAGACTCCTTTGTGAAGTCGTTTGATAAGTGGGTTATCCTCGATGAACATCAACTGCCATTAAGCCTTGTCTCCAAATCGCAAAATTTGGGGCCATCCTCGATGGCCATCAGTTGTCGTAGGATCTCATCATGTGTCTACCATCCTCATCTAAAAGTCATCTTAGTACGACCTCATGTCATCCTTCCTGTACACCGGAGAAAAACCATTCATCGCAGCTGCCTCACTTCCCATTAAGGGACCACCATCGTTGAATGACGAATCAATGCATCGAAGTATTACAGCCTTACCCCCGGCCAAAACCATCAATCGAAAAGCCACCATCCCGAAATCAATGTGAACGAAGAATCATATCCTTCTTCCTTAAACTGCATCATCGTCCATATCAAATGGCCAAAATGGCCACCATCAATAGTAGACGATATTAACTACTCCATAATTGTTTATAACAAACACTCTAACCATATTTTAACAAAAAGTGAAATACAAATCAAGTGAAAGTGTATGGCATTCACTGTGAAATATAATCTCATCGCCGAATCCATCATCTGTCTTAGATTTATCGCCAAACTTAAGTGTTGCTTTGTCTTGTAGTTAGTCGATTTACCCCGGTGCCCCTCAATCTTCTAATCATCATTCGTGCTTTGATGATCCTTCATGTATTTACCTTATCCATTCGAGTCCATCATCCTTGTGCACTCAATCAATATGCAACTCTTGTGCATTTGAACAAGCACCAAACTCCAGCGAACGAGATTTCCTGATAGTAAATCGCCCACAAACAGCATTCATAGCTAAACTAGCATAAAAACATCCATAATATCATCAATAAATTAAGTAGAACCTATTTAAAGCAATCAAAGTGGAATATGTGTCTAAATATCCTAAATCAATTGGTGTAGTCAAAATAAATCGCAAGCAACACGTATATGGGTATAATGTGATATTCAAGTTAAAATTACTTAAGTCGCTTTTAATTCTTTTATTTATTACTTAGAAAATTCAACTATCCTACAGATTATATTTTAAGAATACAAATCACTCTAAAATGTTTATCATATACTTTACAAATAGTTATTGCGCACTGAGAGACAATATCACTCATCGTAGACAAAAATTCCAAACCAAACACATAGGGTAGAGGTCATCGTTATGAGTATTATGGAAGAAACCACGTCTAAAATAGAGCTCGTATATGGAAGTTATGGTGGATAGAACATCTAAATTTTGAATGAAAATTAAAACGAACAAATACTCACCGACCAATGAAAAACTTGTCAGGTTTAGTTCGATCTTATCAGTAACCAATTTTAGTAATTTCAATGTTTATGACTTAGGATCTAACTGAAAAACTATAAATCAAAATCATATCTTTAAGGTTTTGCAAGAATCCATGAAATTGAATCAAATATGATGTATAATCGAACACTAGTGCTAAAAACTTTTATCTGAATCGAATCGTTGTATAGCTCCTAAAGATGAACCCTCTGCATGGGAATGCTAGATCGATTTCGTCAAACGAAATCAAAATCAAAGGAATCAGTACTAGCGATAGACATGCTCTCGATTCTCCCCCTTTTTAATTATTATTGAAAGAAAAAATTCTATCTGATAGATGATAATGAAAGGGTCAGTACCCTCTTTTGTATATTGAAAATAACGGGGTAAATCGAAGTACATGGTATACACCATTTCAAATAAAATAAAATCAACGTTTGAAATATTATTCGTTTAGAATGGTCCTTCCATTTCAATTGTTCTTGTTTTGTGACCCTATAGGTTATTACAACGTTGGAAATGATTTTAAATCATATTTAAAATCATAACAATGATTGGCATCTAGTAATACGTCATTGTTACCCAAGTCATAATTATAAAATCAATGATTCGATACAACCTTTTATGTGACCAGTGTTACAATGTAATTTAATCCTTTTAACTAATATATTCAGGATCAAACTCGAGGCATGAAATATATCATCCTATTTATAATTTAATCCTTTTATCTTGATCGATGAGTAGACAATATAAAACAAATCAATATTTGAGCATGGCCGTGCATTTTGTAGTCTTACTCAATCAAGAGGCCCATGGATATCACTACATATATTATAGGGTTAAATTCCATCCAGATCATTCATAATTTTTCATTTGACTCGAGATGTATTTGATAATCACCTTTATCGTCGACTTGGTTAAAAGTAACTTTCGATGATATCAGAATACAAATATCCTTGAATAAAATTATAATGATTTCAGGTCTGCGGACCATTACATCACTGTCACTATGAGAATAGCTTATGATATTATTAATTATATTCCATATAGTTGTTCTCATGTTGGTCAGCCCAGTATGCTATTCCCTAATTTGTATTTATGTATTGACATTTATATCACATATATTATTGATCATTGAGATATGATCATCAGTCAATCAACATACCCGTCTCAATGTTTTATTGTTGTCCTATATAAACAATAAAACTAGACTAGGGACATTTAAGAATTATAATACTTATAATCATATTGTATAATCTCATGTTCAAGTCACTTACTTAAACTATATAATTCTGTATTATTATTCTATGGGCTTCTATTATGTTATTATTTATATTACACAGTAAATATAACATAACAGAATATTTTATTCAAAATAAAACAATAACATCAATAGTGTTATTGATCACATCAAATGAATTGCCTCTAGGGAATAAACTCTAACAATAATGCCCCATCAATGTGGGTCCTACACGTCTCTCTCATGTAACCTACCCCCTCACGCATGCATCACGTGCTCCAACTCCCCAATGTGCGTGCAATTCATGTGGCCATCCCCATTATCTCTCATATCTGAACGCAACCATGGTCGCCCCTTTAAGCGTAGATTCCCGCTTCCATGCTTATTTTTAGATCGCCACACCACCGCCATTGTGATGGCCTTCAACCGCTCTGCTTTCGCCAAAAAATTCGATGCCAGTATGTGCTCTGACGGCTAGAAAAACCCAAAAAAAAAACCTGAAATCACTAAAACGTAGATTTTTCTCTCATCCAAATTTCCAATCTACCTTAAACAAGTCTCGCACTTTTTGATTTTCAATCCTTTATGCTTTCACTTTTGGTGCCATGAGCTAATTCTTGATAGTGTACGTCATGTGAGGGAAAAACTAAAAACTAGGGAAATTCAATCAACCTCGATTTTCATGGACAAAATAGTCTAATCGACGAACAAAAACCATTGATGACTTCGTATTGATAATCCGAACTACTTTGATGTTGGGAGTTTGAGCGGACTAACCTGGACCATTGAATGATGAAGTTTCATAGTGGCCAAGATTAGGATTTAAGAATAAAATAATACTATTCTCGAACTATGTGCACATATTTATAGCTTGAGATCCAAATGGCCTAAAAGGTCCTAGAGTCCAGTTGATATATGCCGATAGACAACCTAGACGTAATAACACCTTCTAAACGCCATGAAATATATCTCTAGACAAAATTCTAATTTTCATAGCATCTAACCATTTCTTCAAAAATTTAGTTTCTAAAATTGAATTTGACACATGTTTAGAGTTTGCACGACCAAAAGGTAAATCTAATTATAACGAAACTCACTTACGTGTATTATCTCACCACTACGATTTCAAAAATATAAATTTCGGCATAATCCGGCACTATGCCCCGCAATGCTAATTTTCGTAGTTATGGAGACCAATTTACCCGTAAAACATCAAATCTCGAGATATAAAAATCCATAAATTATGTCTTCGTGTAACGAACCATCTGAACTCAATGGATTTGGTCGAGACCTGATTTGATATTATGTAAAAAGTCACATATTGGAACCGGCAATTCATTTACGATTAATATTTAAATATAATACTCAAATATCCAATTGTTAAAATATAGGTTATTACAAACTCTCTCATTAGAATACTATAATTAAGAAAATATTATTCTCATTATTCTGAGGTGTGAGAAAATTCCATTTCAATTTCGCATTCTCTTCTTATCATTTTGAAGGAAAACACTCACACAAACAAATTTTATAAAATTTACACTAATATAAGCCTAAAAAATAAGCACATTGCAAGGTTAGGCCTTATATAAAATTAATTGCAGAAACATGTTTGATTTTGATATAGTTTGCTTATTTATGGAACACGCAAGCTATATTATAAAAAAAAACTATTACATGCGGACTCCTAAACTTTGCATGTATATGGTTTGTAATTATGCAATCGTATAGTGCAAGAATATATTTTTTGGGCTGTAAAGAATAGACAATCCTTTCTTTCCCTCACTTCGCTTTTTCAGCTTTATCTTTGTAAATTCCTTTTTCTATGAATGCATAACTAGTTTATCTCTCCAAAATTTCACTTGATTTCTCTCAAATAACAGGAGATTTGTCTAGAAACTGGATGAATTTTGTCTTTTTCCCAAATTAGGAATTAAAAAGATTAACTTTTGTTTACTTGATTTTTAATTTGTGTTATTGTTGATCTCTGTATTAACAAAATAAGCTAGATTTAGCAAATTTTGTTGTTATTGTTGTGGAAAATATTTTAATGTAAGTTACTGTTATCCTAATTGATTATTAGATAATTTTTTTGCATAATTGCCATCGAGACCTATTGGTAGAAGTGTACTATATCTTCTAATATAACAAAGATGAGAAAAGGCGATGCCTATGGAGGTATTTATTTCATATTCCTTTGGTTGTTAAGTGACAATGCAATGATCTAACAATCGCCCTACTCCCAAACATCGAAATAGTATGTTGTGATGGTGCTCGACCGATGCAAGGTGGTCATTAAAGTTTAAATAAAGAAAAGTAACTCAAAATATGTTGTATATCTCAAAACGCTTTGACTAAAATATAAAAAAAACCGTAATTAATATAAAACAAATGAGACAATAATTTACCGATAATGAACTAAAACCATCAAAGTGATAAATCCATACAACATGCGGTGGCCCGTATTTTAACGATTGGATATTTAAATATTTTATTTAAATATTAATCATTAATTACTTGAGTGACGATTCCCAAAGGTGATTTCTCACAATTGATCGAATCAATACCCAAGGCTTGTTTCATTGAGTCTGAATTATTCGGTGTATAGAGAAAAGTTATATGGATTGCTATATTTCGAGATTAGTGTATTTGAGGATCAAAATCATCTCGAAATACGCATAATTTGTCATTCCGAGGCACATTCTCGATTTCAACGAAACTTATACCTTCAAAATTTTATTGTTATACTTCCTTGTTGCTAAGTTTCGTGGCGAATGGACTTGTTGTTTGATCATGCGAAAATAGAAGGCGTGATCATTTTAATTGAAATTTAAATGACACTTGGAAAGAAAATAAACAAAATAAACCCTATACACTTTATGAACCTGACCCATCTCTATACCATAAAGCTTCTCTCTTCTTTTACCCAATCACTATTCTATTGAATATTCTCAAAACCATGGGGTTGCCATCAATCTTTACATCAAAACTTCAAATCTATTGATCCGCTCATCCTAAAATCTTGGCACATCTCATTAAACTCACAAGCCAAGCCTCAATCTCTGGCCTTATTCTAGTCGCATTCGGTGGTGACCGGAGTTGGGTATTCCAAATTATGGTTGAGGATAGCACTTGATGTAGAGGTCGGTACAAGAGGGTAGGGTCATATTTCAATCCAGGAAATGAAGGCGTAGCTTCTTCGAGGGTTTTGAGTCGATGATCGACATTTGGATGGTCGAACATTGGTAGGGTCGAATGTTTCCTATAGCTCAAGTTTTATGTTGCATCTCTCTAGAGTAGACCGAGCTCCAATCTGAGGGGATGATTGCGGGGACGGCATAATGACGAATTTATAGAAAAAATGGCTCATTGGTTCGTTGAGTAACGAAGGGGGAATCAAGGATTAAAGTTTGAAAACTACGGGTTTCACTTGTATGTATGCATGGCCTAGAGACCTCATCCCCAAGATGGAGAGTTATGACCAGATTTACCCAATAGTTAGAAAAGCCACCAATGCCATCTTTAGTGGCATTCAAGTGAATTGTGCTAGAGCATTTATTCCTATTATTCAGGAGAGGATAGTGCTCGTAAAACTTCCATCATTTCTTCAACCTACGGACCATAGTACTTCAGCAAGCGGGAGTTCACTTCACTACAGAGACCCTGGTAGTGGTCAATCATCCATCGATTGATGCCTCCACTTGAAGGAGAATGGGTATGGATTTGGAAGCTGAGCAGCCTCCTCAGTAGGAACCCCAGAAGCTTTCCCCACTGTATAAGCTGTTAGCATTTCAAGCCTCAACAGTCATTACAACCCCATCATTTAGGGAAGACATAGAGCCAAGGTGGACCCTGGCTTTGTGGATTAAAGCCTTATATAACATGGCAACATGGATCATTAGGAAAGGGAACCTTTTAGTCAGCAGAGGATAAGGATGTTAGTGTAACAACCTGTATTTTAATGGTTTATATTTAAATATTGATCATTAATTGATAGTTTCAAATTTTGATTTTCCACAATAGATCAAATCGGGATTCCAGACCACTTCCATTGAGTTCAGATGGTTCATTACGTGAAGAAAAAGTATATGGATAGCTAAGTTATGAGATCAGATAATTTGATGGCCAAAACCGTATCGAACTATGCATAAATCGTCATTTGGGGACAATCTCAGGTTACAGTGGAACTTATACCATCAAAACCGTAATATTAAGGTGATGAACGCCGTTAAGTTTCATGGAGATCGAATGTATCGTTTGATCGTATGGGATTGATACGCGTGTCGTTTTATTTAAGAGTTTAAAAAGAAATTGAATATTATAATATAAAATAATCCAGAATCTAATCTTCTATTGGTTACGGTTGTTGTAGACATTCTCCCTAAAAAACCCACTTTACATTTGAAATGGAGGCCGCCACTTTCTCCTCTACAGAATCTGTTTCACGTCGATTCAATCAACGATAAATCTCGAGTCCCTTCATCATTATGCGTGCTATCAACGATGTTATTAGGTCAACAATTTGGGCTTTCCGTTTCGTGAGCTATAAGCAACAAGGAGGATAATGAAAATCAACATAACATTTGTCCTACCAATTTGAATCACCACCCAAAGTTCTGTCTATCCCCGTGATCCAATGCAAAATATGAGACTTTGCAGTGTTCCTAGATAGATTGTTTGTGATAGAGATCCACTTTTTACTAGCAAATTCTAGCAGAGTCTCCAGAAAGCTTTAGGTATAAAGCTTAATTTCAGTATATGTTATCATCCAAACTCTGATGGATAGTTAAAACATGTGAATCGTATTCTTCAGGATCTACTTCGTGCATGTTTCTTGATTTAATGGTAATTTGAAGACCACCTATCTCTTGCTGCGTTCGCTTACAATTACAATTTCCAATCTAGTATCAGTATGGCTCCTTTCGAAGCCTTATACGAAAGGCCATGTTGATCACCATCACGTTGGTTTGAGTCCTGGGAGAAGATGATTTTGGGTCCTGAATTTATAAAAGTATATCCTAGTTAAGTTAGTAATTGTTTAAAATAGCTATATGTAAAATAATTCTAATTTAATTTATTCCAATCTGAACCATACATCATAGAATTTCCAAACCCGACTTAAATTTAATTCAGATTTCAAATTTTAATTTCCAATCAACTTAAAGCTTAATGATTAATTTTTTTAGTTTAAACAGAACGTTTAAATTATTTTACAATTAAATTTCAAATTCTAAACCATTACTTCAATTTAGTTTTGAAACTTAAATACTAAATTCATTATTGTTTATTACGTTGTTTTAAAACAACATTCAAAGTCTAAGTATTAGATTTTATTACTTAAACAGTTTAAACCTTTAAATTAAATCAAATCAAATCAAATCAAATCTTTACGCAAAATTAATTAAATAAATAAATTTTAAAATTAAATCTTTTATTTAAATTAAACTTATTAAATTTATTACACAAAATGAAATATTTAAGCGAAATATTTTAAACTACATAAATCTTTTATATTAAATTATAAAATTTATATTATTTAAGTTTTAAATTCAAAATTTCATTTTTAAAATATTATAAACATTAATTTAAACTTAAAATATTTTCCTTAAATTTCAAATTCAATTAATTTAAATCAAATCATGCTTATAAAATTTTGTAAAATAATTTGAATTGGCAAACAGTGTCCGTGTATAATTTTCTATTCTATGGTCAAGTGACTCAATTATGTATCATTTCAACCTATGCTGATTTTTAAATCCGAGTATATAACATTTCAGCCTGTATCCTATTTCAGATGTCTCGGGTGTATATCATTTCAACTCATAATTATTTACTCACAGTTTATGATGTCAAGAACTTGCAAGGTGATAACTAGAACATTAATAAAATAAATAATTCTAAATAAACAAACTTAGCAATCAACATACAATCATTAATTATTCACTATCATATATACGGATGACAACTATTGAAGCGACCCGAACTTCCCCGTAAAGGAAAGCCCGGATTGTAATGAGAATACGACAAATCATAACACAAATGAAAAACATTTCATCGCTTATTACAACAATTTACATCAAAGTACAAGAACATACAAAGTATGAACAAATAATATACATTTGGTAAATATCAGAGATTTACAAATTTACAATGCAGCGGAAAGTAATACAAAATACAACTGAAAGAGATACACGGATACAGAGCTTTCTGAATATCATTCCATCTATAAATAAGGATCCAGTGAATATAAATCTACAAAACCAAAACTACTAACTGCACGTGTGGAAAATAAGGGCACCCAGAGTTTAGGTTAAAACAATAAACTCCAGGTCAGTCATGCGACTGGTGTTAGAACTCAAAACAGTTATTAAATCTTTACTTTAAAATGATGTAAATCAAGGGACCACGCTGTATAACATGGAACGGGTTTCCTCCCAAGAATACCAGTGCATAAAACAAACAGCGCAATGCTTTTTGAAAAATGAAGCTATTATAAGACCCAGGTCCCATCACACAATGCAACGCAAGCCGTAGGATAGGGTTTACCCTTATAATAGCCAAACATGTTTGGTACGTTTAAAACAAATCATTTGATACTATTATAAGTGCATAGTGTATAAAACAACTTCAAATATAAATGTATCAATCCTAGACGGCATGGGTACCATATATCATATTGCCAATACTAGGCTCTACAATCAATATTGAAATGCCATGTATTGGAAGTTGGATTTCCATTTGTGAACCAAGGCATGGGATTGTCCTTAATGCTTCGAGACAATCTAAATCAGAGCTCAAGTGACCCTTGGATTGTTAGGGCTGGTCCACTCGATGGGGATTTAAATGCCTGAACACTACGTTTCCCCGCCCTTGGGGCGAAAACTGGTCTGTATAAAGACCATACCATCCATCGGTCCCACAGTGCCGACCTATCTGAGGCACCTCACTATCCATCATCCACATACGTAAAAATGTTTGGGCATGCAAAACCCAGACATCACTCCCAGCTAAAAGGAAACGCATGTCCTCCCTGAGTCCTCTCCCGTATCTGGTTCACACCGGGGTGTGAGGCTCGCAAATTAACGCTACACACAAAGCTATGATATATTAAAGTCGTGCTTTGATCATCAACCACAAGATTCTGCTTTTCAACAGAAGCCTTGATCATTTGCATCTCAGTATGCCACACATGAAACTCACGCTATGCAAGTGATGTCTGCCAATCACACAGAATGAAATCCGATGTTAGACACATATCCATTTACAAGTTCGTTCTGGGTTTGAACGAAACCGGAGGCACCTTATTCCTCGTCCCATATATCCAATATAGGAGAGAGGTCCTTGCATATCCGGTCGACCTCCAAGTATGTCTGGATGATCACCACTTATTACCTCGTCTTGGGTGTACAACCCAATCAAGACATCAATAATAATCCAAATGATGTGAAGACCTCCGGTCTTCAACCACCATTTTCATCGTTGTTTTATCGCCGATTCAGTTATTCAGAATGGGATAAAACCGGTCTTTCCGAATAACTCGCGTATATAATAAACAAGTGCTACACAAAAGCAACATAGCCTCATTCCAATTAAGAATATTCTTTTTTCAAATATTCACTTTCTTAGGGAAAGGTTCCCATTAATTTTATCAAAGATAAATTCTTTAAAAAATATTCTTTAATCTTCCTTTCGATATCATTTTAAACCATATTAATGTTTTCCAAACTAGTCGGGATTAGCGATCCTTACCAAAGTAATCATTTATTTTATTTCCCAATCCCACCCTATTCATCCCATGAAGCAAAACTGGTAATACTTCATATCTAACACCACGGTGTTATCGGTAAATTCAATTACCATTTCACATTCAAATCTAACAAAAGATTTAACTATCGTCTGGAGTAAAACTGGTGGTACTCCATTCTCGGTCATTTTTCGAATTTGATAATTTTAGTTATCAAATTCACCTTTCAATCTATTTAAAGATTCATTAAAACTCTAATTCATTTTTAATTTCCAAAAATCATTACTTAATGATTATTCAAAGTTAAGAAATAAATCTTATCTTTAACTGGGTTAAGAACTAATGTCCTTTAAAAAACAGCTCACGATAAACCCAAAATCACATTCCATTAACAATGGAATCTTCACGGAATACAGATAAATATATATAATCGATATGAACTTCCGTATCCAACCGATAATATAAATGGAATAACGGCAAAGCCTTTTAAATTCCATATGTATAACAGTCTTCTTCCATAGAAATTCACTTCGAGTATTACTGAATAAAATTCCATTCCGTTCCAATTTATTTTACTAAATTGGAAAACTTTTCTTTGGAAATTTCCCCTAAATCTTAATTAAAAGATTTATAAATTCCAAATCTCATTTCACTGTAAACCGGGTTAAAGAACGAATGTCGTTAAAAACACAATTCACAATAAACCCAATTTGCATTCCATTTCAAATCCAATTAAATGTTAATTAATTGGTAATTCTTCTCTATATATTAATTAAAAGATTTATTCTTTTCACACGGGGTTTAAGAAAAGTGGTAATGAAGATCCCATCCCATCAGTCTCTAACCATAAATTAGTAAGAGAACAATTCCCTTAGTATTAATCCTGAAGGCCGAGACCAACATCAGATCAATACCCAGGAAACCATTTAACTTAGCTAATCTCCCTTTAGTTTCTAATTTTCTTAACTCCATTGGGTTTAAGAATAGTATTATTAAAGATACCATTCACTACAAACCCAAAATCTCATTCCATTGTTAATCGGTTAAATAACAAGTGTTTTTTAAAACACCGTTCATGATAAACCCAAAAACCAATTCAATGTTAAATACAAGGCTATGATTAGAAATTATATCGGCTTATATTCAATATCAAATTCTGAAATCAACAAATATTGTACTGGGAATAATGATATATATATCTTCCAAATTCCTCCACAATATCCATATAATCATGGAATCCAATATCGAAATATTCCGAAGATAATTTCGATTCAAATCCCTTCCAATTCATATATTGGAAATTCTGGTTATTTTTAAAACCATTCACAAATCCCATTTATTTATTTAAAAATTATTGGATTTCAAATCTAGTTATTACTAGTTCATTTCGATAAAAATATATTTTTATCTTTTCAAATATGGAATTTTTCATTTCAATTCTTTTCAAATCACTTATTATGATTCTACATAAATTGTTAATATTTTTAATAATTTTATCAAGGCCCGTAAAGTCAATTTCCATAAACGGCCATCGAACTGCACTTACAACGACCTTTTCCAAATTTTATTTGGACATAATTCCAAATCCAACCATTATATTTCAAACCTCTTATATTCTTGGAAAGCTCTTTTCGATACAACCCTAACGGTTTCAGTTTTAGGAGAATCCGACGGTCGGATCTCCCGTAATGTCCATTCGATTTAGTGGTCAAAATTCGTGAACTGCCACGGCGCAGCGTATTCTACTCAGGCCATTATATTATATATAATATATAATATATATTTCATCGATTTCCATTTAAAACGTATTTTATAAATCGTTTTAACTTTGTTTTTAAAATGATTCTAACTTCATTTTCAATATTAAATCAAAATTGAATATTCCTTATCATTATAATATATAAATGATAATATTTTTAAAATATCAGATTTTGAAATCATTTCCTTTTCGATATTCATTATAAAAATTAATAAAATCGATACAAATATCGTTCACGTCAAAATGGCGTTAATCTAATCAACACAGCTTTATATATTCCTTCTTCCTGAACTGGAATCAGACACAGTCAATTACCATAGAATGTGATTTATATGGATTTCATACGACACATGTATCGAACAACAATGATAAACAATCAACCATCATCTAGAGTGCATTCTACAATGTATAAGCATTAATTATAAATAATTAACGCTTTCAATAGTCTGTCAACCTATCGATTGACATATAACCAAACAATTGGGATTAGTGTATGTCAAATATCATCACAATACTCGTGTGAGGTTTCAACAAACAAATACTGAATATTATTTGTGCAGTTGGGCAATGTTTAAAATATATCGTCCCAATCAATATCAGTCAAATGGGTGTACATAAACAAATCGTCCGATTTGTAAATGAATATTTATTTATTTATTCATATACACATTAAAAAGTATATTTCTAACGATAAATAATTTATTTCAACACATGAATATTATTTACTGTTCATGAATTCAATAAAAATGATATTTTTCTTATTCATATACTTTATTCAACACATGAATATTATTTACTGTTCATGAATTCAATAAAAATGATATTTTTATTATTCATATACTTTATTCAACACAAGAATATTTTATACAGTCCATTTCACATCACAAACAATTTTCTCAACACAATCAAACAAACAAGTCGTCCATGGTCTATGGACGACGGGTGTCGGGTGCTGCTAAGCACCATCTACGTCCTAGTATATATTTTAACTAGAAAATTAAATTAAATTGAGAAGTTCTCACTTTTGGATTCCTCTCCTCCATTCTTTATTGAATAGTTTGGATTTGTTTTCATTTCCCGCCAGTTCCATCACACTGTTTCACGCTGTTCATAGTAAAAACCACATTTTTAATATGATGTTCATATATTTAAAAATCACATTTTTATATCGCTATTCCTATGATAAAAATCATATTTTCACTTTGCTACATAAATAAAAATCATATTTTTATTTTGTTATATATATAAATTATATTTTTATTTCGCTAACTTCATAATAAAAATAAAATCCTTTCATGAATTAAAATTCAAATCTTCATATTGCTATTCATATATAAAAATCAAATTTTTATATGCAAAGATTTCTATGTGAAAATCATACTTCTTCATGAACTAAAATAAATATATTTTTATTTTCTTTATGAACCAAAAATTATAATTTTTACAATATAAAAATCATATTTTTACTCCACTTTCTAGATAATAAAAATCATACTTTTATTATAAATAAAAATCATATCTTTTTCCTTTTAAAAATCTTATCTTTTTTTTTAAAGATCTATTTTTTATGTGGCTAAAAATCATTACTTTATATTTCATAAACAAAAATCATTTCTTTATATAAAATACTATATACAATAAAGATCACATTTTTAAGACGAGGCAATTCATAGAAAGTTTAATTAAACTAATGACATAAAATAAAATATAAAAACTGACATTTTTAATATGTTTTCTTCCGAGGAGGGCCCCACATTGACGGTGGACAGTCGGAGGGGGCAGAGAGGGTTGGGGTTGGCTGGGGGAAGGCGGCGGTGGGGCTACGGTGGGCTGAGGCGCAGCTTTGGGTGGATTGGGTTTGGGATCCGCGAAGGAGAGTAAGGGGGGAAAGGAGGAGGTGGCGGCGGGTAAGAGGGGGGCGGCGGCGGCTTGAACAAGGGGTGGCGCAGGTGGGATCGACGACGATGGCGTGGGGAGGCTAGGGCGATGGGCAACGCGGGTTGGGGTTTTTTTCTTCAGAAAATGAACGGGGAGAGAGAAACGATGGAGGGGAGGGGTATTTAAATATATAAATAATATATTGATTTAATATTATTTTTACATAAAAAGTTGACTTTGTATACGAACTCCAAATGAGACCCAACGACTGTCTCCCTAACTAATTACCCCCATTCTGAACACAATGGGATATGTTTCGTAACCCAATTCGGCCGTTACAATCAGTTTTCATTTAAATTAAAATATAAATCATTATATATTCAATTTAAACATACATTTTAATTTACTAGGGCCACATATTGATTCCAAAAAGTCCAGAAAAACAAATCTGGTTATGTTTTGATGATACGGTCCCAACAAAACCAATTTTGTTGAATTTCGAGACCATTTGAAAAACGATCATTTTCCAGTCGATAAATTCAAACTGAAAGTGCCAAACACGTTTAAATCCACCACGCTCACCTATTGATTCCAAAAATTATGAAAATTGGAATCGAACAATAATTTGACATTCCGGATCCAACAAAAGTGGTCTCATCGAAAACAGAGGTCGTTTGCAAAATCGCTATTTTTAAGGGCTATAATTCCATAGCGACTATTCCGAATTTTCAACTGGGCATAACTTTTTATTCCCCATATGAAATTTCAATTTTTCGGATTCGTTGGAAAGATATTTTCAAATAGATTCAAATATTTCTAGTTTCACTAAAATCCGGTTTATTTTGAATCCTGTACATTCATTTGAAGTTTGAAATCGAATTTTCAAAATACCGCGCCATTTCCAATTCCTTTTATAATTAAAGTAAATATTTATATTCTAATTTCGATTTAAATAAATTTATACATTCTAATTCTATTCAAAATAAATTTCTTATCGTTATTATTTAAAATAATTCAATTTAAATATTCAAATTTCATTAAAATTGCCAAAATAAAAATATTAAATTGGTTCTGATATTCCGGGTTGTTACAACTATTATCATGTGGTTATCTGTTAACGATTCATGTGAAAATATCTAACTTGAATATGATTATTGATTAACTTACAGTCATATAGTAATCATGAGTGAAATGCACACCTTACATAGATTTTGACGACTTTAGCATCGATTCATGACACAGACGCGAATACTCCAACACTTGGAGAAAACTCGGGTAGCGACACAAGCACAAATGGGTAGCGATAAATAGATAAATGACAGTTTTGTTTCTCTTTTTAAAAAAATAGAAGAAAGGAGGCACGAAGGGTGGAGCTAGGTTCATGGCAGCGGATTTTTGATCTAGAAGAGGAGCGGGGACTACGAAGGCCAGGGTTTTTAACTATGGGTTTGTGAGTGTAGGACTAGGCGGGTCCGGCCTTTGTGGATGGAGGCTTTATTGCGCGGTAGGTCATGTAACAACCCGTAAAATGAACCTAAAATAGGCAAAAGATAATTTAATTTAAAATAAATAAAAATAATCAGTAATAAGTTAATGGATTGAAAATGGAATTTTGGATAATTAGGCCAAGAAAGTATTGCTATTGCGTTCGTGATGAGATTCTGATCCGTTTTCATATTTTATTGACTGAAAACGGAGTCCGTATGTAAAAGATATTAATAAAATAAGTTATGCATAAATATTAACACACAAAGTTTGAAATTCAAATAGATTATAAATATATCCGGAATATATTAATTATAGATTAGTATGAAAAGAATATCCCAAGTAAATTTGAAATTGTGTGTATATATTCACATGCAATAGTGGACAAGAATAATTAATCTAAGGAGAGAATGTGTTTTGTTAGGGAGTTTTATACAAATTACACCAGTAGAGCTGTCCAAATTTAATCTAAATGACCTAATGGACTACATTTACACTTGCAATTATAAAAAGAGCTCCGTAGCCACACTTAAAACCCAATTCTCATTCCTTTCTATGTCTCCATTTTGCCCTTTTTCCATTGCCAATTCCAGAGAAAGGTCTCTCTTCTACCTTCCTTATCTTCCTTCTACCTTCTCAAATCTAAGTTCTCTATAGATTTAGGATTCTGGACTTTGGATTATAGATACATATGAAATTCTGATTTCTCTGTATATATATTATAAAAAGATTGGAGCATAGTTTCGTTGGCTAAATCCAAATTCAATTCTATAGCAAATTCTGCTATTTTCTATCTCAAATCAATGTGAGTGGAATTATTTAAGTTTTCAATTTACTTTGATTTGATAGTATAAATTTGGATTTGTATGCCTAGGAAGATTTGGGTTTATACCAAAAGAAAATAATATCAAATCCCCAAATTCTTCCATTATTTATTTTTGTGCTTAGAAATGGTCAATCAAAAATAGTTGGGTTTGTATTGTTGGTGTAATAGAAGAAAAGGTATTTGGTTGTTGGTATGATTCTCGAATTTGGTCTAATTCTCTTGTCTTAATCTGTAAATTCATATACATATGTATATTTTGGTTGCAAAAGCTTGAGGACTTAATATTGCAATTTGAATATGTTTAAACAAGTATTCCTGAAATAGATCATATGAAACATACCAGAAGCAAGTTCATTCCTAGCAGTGTTCACCATATTTCAACGATTATTTCTCAATTTGAAACAAGAATGATTGGTCCATATCATAGAAAGTCCACAATGGAACTCAAGTGCTTACTAATCTAATATACTATATATCAAATAATATAGATATCATCTAAATCAAATTACAAGTACATCTCTTATACGCTTTTATGCTCATGAACTTTGGGTAAAATCGATTAACCAATGCTCTGACATTAAGTGTGACGATCACCCCCATACATCTTGCATCAAACTATAAGAGAAGCGAGCTGCATATCATGCTAGACCGATATAGGATGATCACCAAGGAAGATAAACTGAAATCGACCTATCATATAACTCACAGAACATGGATAACATATAATAAAATATGCAACATGATATAGTTATAAAGCATAATAAAGCAAGAAATCCTATCTCCATAAAAATCTGGAAATTATGTACAATGCATCTCAATATCTGAATACATCAAGCCCCATTACATCCCTCATCAGAATATATAATTATCAACAACAAAGCTCATTCAAATATCTACATAGTAAGATAATAATATGTAATCCTCCAACTCATCATTACACTATTGCAACTTCACACCAAATCTATTACCGGCTACTCAGTCCACTCAAGAACATCGTTGATGAGTATCCCAAGGTAACAAGCTAAGACATAAAACCATGAAGTAGACAACAGTTTGGTTTGAGCGATAAATAACTATCAACAACTATGCAGGAAAATATGATACTAGACAGTTCAAGTCTCATCTGACTTGCCCATATAACCAAAAAGCTAGCACATAATAATCAAATAAAATGTGCTACTCAAACTCATATAAATAGACAACAGTAAGAATAACATTACCAATCTCGCTTCTCTTTAATATCCTACAGTGATAGCCTACCGAAAGAAACAGAAGAGAACATACAAGCAACCATAACATCGACGAGCAACCTATATCCTGACTATCACCGTCTAAAGTCTTGAAAACATTGATGGAGAACCGTGGTTCAAGTTGGTATACCATACGTCCCATGTATGTTTGCCTTTCCAAGACAACTAGATCACTTTCTAAGCGATCTAAGATACACGAGCCCTCAGATCCTACTAAGCATCCCAATATTACTCCTTTGAGTCCTCTAGATTCCTTCGAACCATCCACAACTCCACTGTTATAGCGAGTCCCACTCGAGTTGGTCCATTATCTCACAGCCTTATTCCACCTTGAGCTGCCTATCACGTTCACTTTTGATGCCTCCTACTTGATTTTTCAGTCGAAGAACCAATATACTTTGATAATAACTTCCACCCCGGAGATAACATCGATAAACCAAGGCCTCCATCTTGCTTATAGAGACCCCTTCTCACCCTAGGACCCCTGGCCCCAAACACCTTTATTCGATGAATCTAGAAAGTTATTTGTATAACAAAATTAGGTTATCCTAGGACGTCTATATCTGAAATGAACATGTATGATCTGATCTTACAGTAAAATTAACATGTAAGGTATATAATTATCCTAATTAACATTTATGATCTATAATAGCCATGCGAGTGATCTCTATTAGTCACCGAAACATAAATCCAATTTAAATATGATCAAATCAATCCATGCAGTGATGAAAATTTCTTGATTATGACGCAAAACAATGAGACACAATCTCCTTTAAAATAGATCATACCTTTAGATGCAAGCTATGATGACTTAATGAAGAAATATATTAGGGATTTGAGATTAGGTTGAACTGGAGAATCACACACGCCCAAAGTAATGTTTGAAATAAGGAAAAAAAACTCTAATTCTCTTCTCATACCCTATATTTGTAGTTGCACATTGTTAGCTTCGTGGGTTCAGTAAACAACACATTAGCTATTAATTAATTATCATTTTAGAGATGAAAACTTAAAACAACGATTTCACCTAAACCACTGAGCCAAATCCTTAATATGACCACTCACTGCTATCTCGGTCCAATAAAACCAGCAAAAATACCTAATTCGGTCTCTAGCAAAAGTTATGGATAAAAAGGTAACTCATCGGGGCAAAATGTTCACAATTCGATTCGGTAAAAATCATGGACATGCATCACATCTCCATGAACCACAAACTAAAATATGAGAATGTAAAAACACTGGATAATAATACAATTATTTTATAATCCTCTGATACGTAAAATACGGGTCATTACAGCGACGTCGTATATAATGTTGAAGTAGTTTGATTATTATATAAATAAATGATGGAATTGAATAATATAATGGCTTCAGTACCATTTTTGGAGGTTCTATTTTATATATCGATGATAAATTTCATTTGTTCATTGTATATCTATATTAAGCAAATATCGAAATTTGCATAAGACTATATGTTACAATCGATGCATAAATCGAAAGATCCTATGTTGATTAAAGTTAATTCCAGTCCATGATAATTTTAATATATTATAAATTCGATTTTTCATATTTTGAAACAATGCATAGTCCAAACATGTTTAGAAGCATATATTCGTGTAGGGCATGTATAAATTTCAAATTTATGACTTGATTTGCTTGTGTTTTAAATATTTAATTCTTTCCCTTTTAATTAGTAACAACATGTATTATATATAATATATTTTATTATACATAGCTTAAAAGGAATATATTTGAACCACCATATACTCTTTTCGCATTCCATCTAATAAATTATATTGAACTGTTAGTGATTTTCATGCATTATTAACATTTACATCATTATAGTTTATTTTCTATGTATATCAAGTATTAATGATACCATTAGTGGCTATATTATGCCGTTAATTTTACATAACTTCTTTTTATTTATTTATTTATTTCATTATAATTGAGTTTTCCATTCTAGAAATAATAATCAATGAATGGTTATTGGCTCATTACTAACCAATTATTTTTATTTATATAGGACTAATTTTATTTTTTATATATAAAGGAGAATATCTCATTTTATATAATGAATTTTAGTGGTTCGAGGAACTACTAATATTTAAACTCATATTAAATATGCCATTAATGGCGATGTATGCAATTAAATTCATCGGACCACTTACATTGGCTTATTTCATTTTATTTTTGAAATTTTTTTGACTAAAGCATGTTTTTATGCTCATTGTCACCTAATTTTGTTTAATCACTTATTTGGATTACCAATTTTGTTTATATCCTAATAGTTATATGTGATGATCGCCCATAACCCCAGCACTAAACAAGAGGAATAATGCGCTGAATGTTGTACCAGGCAGCTATGGACGATCATTAGAGTAGGTAAACAACATCGAAACATGTCGTAGAACTCACAGTGCAAGGATAAAGTATAGTAGAAAATATATAACAGGTAATAATAGTGAAACATCACATAACAAATTTTTGAAACTTTCACAACATCCTAAAAGATTATCTAAACATCATAGGAAATATCAAAGTCTGTACATAAAGCCTCACTACAACACTCATAGAGTAACTCAAACAGCGGAAACAGAAATAGTAGATAGTAATAAAACTGGTACAAAAGCATCTAGGTTGCCTCCAAACTACAACGCCGTCCTCACTAATCACTTGTTACCTGCCACCAAGTTTTCCCATCCACAACCGGATGAACAACCCAAGGTAATAAGAGGGAAACATAAAACCCTGAGTCAGACAACAGTCTTAGTGAGCGATAAAACAACTAAATAACATCAATAATAAAGTACATGAGAATGGATAGATAAACATACTAATCTAACCACAACACCAGAGAAGAACTCAACCTATCTTCCCCACATCAGACAGTTATAGCCTTTACATTAAACCATTCGTCCATGGAAACTAGAACACTCATTTAGTCATGGTAAAACACTCATGACATCTAGATTATTTATCTCATGTAAACCATCTTAATCGAATTCAACATTCCTTAAGCACAAGCCCCAAAGGCCTAAACCAATATCAAATAAGCACCTAAGGAACATCTCCTTTGACATTGGACAATCTACATGAGACAGTACAAAAAGAGCATCCAAACAATCAGACATCCATGATTGACTTTGGCTATCACCGCTAACCCTGCTTTGGAACCATTGTTAACCGTATGACGGCCAACCTTGCCATATGTCAAGGGCTAATGGTAGACCCAGTTCTAGCATAAACTCCATACACGTTTCAACGAATGTATGTATGTCCAACCTTGACAATTAGACCTTTCAACGATACCTAGGGTACACGACCTACAACAGGTCTTTTAGGTGCCTCTACCGTACCCCTACTTTGAGCCTTCTAGAACTTACAACAACAATAATCTCTCGGCCTTTGAATCTCCAGTCATCCAACCCGACGAATTTTCATAGCTCAAGCAACCTTCTCCAGTAACCATTATTCACCAACTCACGATCTTTGAGTTGTCACCTCATTCGCTACTCTACACCGATCAACAAACACATTTCAACACTTCGAACCTTCCTCCTTGAATTCACTTCGAAGTCACACCATCACCGAGGCAAATTACATCACTGCGCTGCAGCTAGGGTTTGAGGGGTAGCCTTGGCTATGCTCGACCCAAATCTTGCATAATCCACCTTAGTGACCGACTGACCTTGGAATAAGGACCGACCCTCTGCTCGACCCTAAGCTCGCTCGACCGACCCACACCGAGACCGACCCGACCCAAAATGAGACTGACAAACCCCAGACCAGTCTCCCAGGCCTTCTCGACCCTGGCACGCTCGAGCCAACACTGCCGGACCAGATTTCCTTCCACCATGACCATGCTCGAGCCCATGCTCCACCGACCATAGCTTGCTCGACCAGAACGGCTGCTCGGCCCTGGCATGCTTTATCCTGACTAAGTCCTGCTTGAGTCTAGGCTCGCTCGACTCCAAGCCCGCTCTATCCTACTACGTGCGACCGACCTTGTGACTTGTTCTTTAAGACAACACTACGACCGACCGACCCTGGATGGTCACGAACGACCCAAAACCTGCGCTCCTCCATTTCCACTCCGATTTCGACCAAAACTTCGCCAAACGATAGATTCGACAAAACAAACTTGCCAAATCCATCAAATATGACCAAAAACATGACATGCATCCATTAACAACATGAAAATGACGATTATCACTAAAAATATACAAATAACTTCAATATCATGATGATTGATCATATGCACAAAATTATAGATCTAACTTACATAATCATATAAAATGGCATAGAAATTACCAATTTAAATTTGTTAAAATAGATCTTAGGGTGATTCATACGAAATTGGACTTATCATGGTATTGATCTATGGTAAAACACTTGAATTTGATGAAAAACATGATCAAACATTCATATACTTCATTGAATCCATGCGAGAGATGTAAATCACTGACCGATTCTCCTAAACAAGTTAAAATCAATGTATTAATATTCTGGACAGCAAGCAATTTGAACCAAACCCCTTGATCTGATGAATTCTCACTTCAAATGATGTAGATCTAGCCTCCAATGGTGTAGATCTTCAATTTGCTTCCTTAGATTTTGATTTGTAATAGTGGAAAGGTGTTAGATGAAGGAGGAACATAGGCCACCAAATTAGAGAATAGAGAAACTAAAAGATTTCTCATACCTCTCACCCCCATTTATACCATTCCACTAGCCCACTAATGGGCCTTCTCAAATCACCCACAGTGGTTCTCTAAACATGAATAGCCAACGAAAAACCTTAAAACAACGATTTTTCCCAAATCGCTAAGCCAAATCCTTCATGTAACCACTCTACGGAAAGGCAATCATCATCTATTTTCCAATGGCATAGGTCTCACCACCTAGTTCGACCTGAGTCAAAAGTTATGCCCTATACAATACTGACAGGGGGAAAATGGTCACAAACAAAATCAGTAAAAATTATGGGCATGTCTCACATCCCCATAAGCAACATATTAAAATATGAGAATGATCCAATGCTTCGGGAATAGAATAAAAATATTTTACGATCTTCTGATATGTAAAATGTGGGCTGTTTCATTCTTCCCCCTTAAGAGTTTCGTCCCAGAAATTCCAAGAAAACACAAGCAACTACAATAATTCCGCATGCCTATCTTCCATGATAAGCCAATTCTATAATCCAAACTAGCAACCATCACGCCATGCATCCATAGCCTTATTCTAGCACGCGGAATTCTATCAAACAACAAAAGATACAATGATAAACGATGAAACGATATCAAAGGGTCATACCGACGAAAAGTTCTGGATGAGTCGCCTTCATACTCTCTTCCATCTCCCATGTACAATTGTTGCCGTCTTCACTCCATTGTACCTTGACTAGCTTAACTGTCTTCCGCCTAAGTTGTTTCGTTTCATTCCCCACCACACGAAGCGGCTTACAAGATTTCGCAAATGTGGTCTCTAATTTTAGTTCTTCGTATTACTCTAGAGATACCACCACATTCGAGTCATGCACAAACTTCCATAGAAATGATACATGGAACACATCATGCACACTCGACATCTTCTCGGGTAACTCCAATCTATATGTGAGCTTTCCAATTCATTGAACTATTGGAAATGGTCCAACGAACCTAGGAGCTAACTTTCCTTTCTTTCTGAATCTAACCATATGCTTTAATGGCGAAATCTTCATGAAAACCCTATCGCCAACATCGAATTCCAAATCTTTTGTACGTTTATCAGCATAACTCTAAGAGCGATCTTGGGCCGCCTTGATTCATTGCTGAATGATCTCGATACAATCTGAGGTATCTCTAATCATATCTAGTCCAAGTACCAACTTTTCTCCAGTTTCTAACCAACATGTCGGAAAATTGGACGGTCTCCCATACATTGTCTCGTATGGTGCCATCCCCATTGCTCGGCCGGTAGCTATTATAATATGCAAAATCAACTAGATGCAGATGGTCTTCCCATGATCCCCCAAAATCCAACACACAAGCTCTTAGGAGAACTTCAAAACTCGGTTGACCCTCTCAGTTTGAACATCAGTTTAGGGGATTATAAGGCGTACTTAAACACAACTCGGTTCCCAAAGCTTCTTTCTAACTCTTCCAAAATCCACTCGTGAATAATGAATCTCGATCACTCACTATGCTCTTTAGGATACCATGGTATCAAACTATCGATTTAACATAAAATTCAGCCAATTTCGATGCCATCCTGGTCGAGTGATAGGAATGAAGCTTGCACTTATGGTCAAGCGATCAACGATGACCTAAATTCCTTCGTTTTCTGCCCTGGTTCTAGGTACTCCATCGATTAAATCCATCGATACTTGTGAAGCGACCCGAACTTCCCCGGTCTCTGAAGAGAAGAGAAAGAATGAATTACTTTGAGGACAAGACGAACCAGAATGCAAACAGAAGAACATTTCATTGTTAATTACAACAGTTCCATCAGAATACAAGAATATACAGAGTATGAATAAATAATACACGAAAATATCATAGATTTAAATTACATTTAAATACATCGCATCGGAAAAATAATACAATACACAACTGAAAGAGATATACGGATACAGAGCTTTCAGGATATCGTTCCAGCTGTAAACCAGGATCCTGTGAATATAAATCTGCAAAACCAAAAATACTAGCTGCCCGTGCGAAAAATAGGGGCACCCAGAGTTTAGGTTAAAACAATAAACTCCAGGTTAGTCATGTGACTGGTGTGAGAACTAAAACATTTATTAATCTTTATTTTAAAGTTAGGTAAATCAAGGGACCACGCCGTATAACACAGAACGGGTTTCCTCCCAAGAATACCAGTGCATAAAACAACAGCGCAATGCTAAATAAAGAAATAATGAAGCTATTATAAGACCCAGGTCCCATCACGCAATGTAACGCAAGCCGGAGGATAGGGTTTTTACCTTATAATAGCCAAAGAATGCTTGATACATTTAAAACAAATTATTTTGATAGTACTATAAGTGTATAGTGTCAAAACAATTTCAATCACAAGTATCAATCATATACGGCATTTACGCCCCATAGGGCGGGGAGACGTATTGTTCAAGCATAATAATCCACTACGTGTGGACCGGCCCTGACGATCCATGATGCAGTTGCGGCTGTTCCTGAGACATGGTCTAGAATGTCTCGAATTAGCACAGGACGATCCCTTTGCCTCGGTTCACAGATGGAAATCCAACTTCCAATACGTGACATTTCAGTTTTGGTTGTAATCCTATATATGGCGACATAGTGGGATCTAGTACCTCGCATATTCATTGATCTCCAAGTACGTCTGGACGACCACTAACTTATTCCCTCCTCTTGGGTGTACGGCCCAATCAAGATCATCAGTAATCATCCAAACGACATGAAGACCTCCGGTTTCGTTCAGACCCAGAACGGACTTGTAAATGGAATGTGTGTTTGTTGAATTGAAAATAAATTCATGTGTTGAATTGAAGAATATTCATGTTTTGAATAGAATAAACATTCGTGTGTTGAATAAAAGCCGTGTTAATTAGATTGACACCATTTAACACGAATGGGAATTTTGTCGATTTTATTCATTTTACAATGAATATCGAAAGTGATTTCAAAATTTGATATTTTGAAATGATTTGAAATTCGAATTAAATTGAAATGATTTGAAATTCGAATTAAATCGAAATAATGAAGCGACCCGAACTTCCCCGATCTCCGAGGAGAAGAGAAAGAACGAATTACTTTGAGGACAAGATGAATCAGAACGCAAACAGTAGAACATTTCATTGTTAATTACAACAGTTCCATCAGAATACAAGAATATACAGAGTATGAATAAATAATACACAGAAAATATCAAAGATTTAAATTACATTTAAATACATCGCATCGGAAAAATAATACAATACACAACTGAAAGAGATATACGGATATAGAGCTTTCCGGATATCGTTCCTGCTGTAAACTAGGATCCTGTGAATATAAATCTGCAAAACCAAAACTACTAGCTGCGTGTGCGGAAAATAGGGGCACCCAGAGTTTAGGTTAAAACAATAAAATCCAGGTCAGTCATGTGACTGGTGTGAGAACTAAAACAGTTATTAGTCTTTATTTTGAAGTTAGGTAAATCAAGGGAACACGCCGTATAAAACGGAATGGGTTTCCTCCCAAGAATACCAGTGCATAAAACAACAGCGCAATCCTAAATAAAGAAATAATGAAGCAATTATAAGACCCAGGTCCCATCACACAATGCAACGCAAGCCGGAGGATAGGATTTTTACCTTATAATAGCCAAAGAATGCTTGATACGTTTAAAACAGATTATTTTGATAGTACTACAAGTGTATAGTGTCAAAACAATTTCAATCATAAGTTTCAGTCATAGACGGCATGAGCGCCCCATCCCACTATGTCGCCATATATAGGATTACAACTAAAACCGAAACGTCACAGATTGGAAGTTGGATTTCCATCTGTGAACCGAGGCAAAGGGATCATCCTGTGCTAATTCGAGACAATCTAGCCCACGTCTCAGGAACAGTCGCAACTGCACCGTGGATCGTCAGGGACGGTCCACACGGAGTGGATTATTATGCCTGAACAATACGTCTCCCCGCCCTATGGGGCGTAAATGCCGTCTATGATTGATACTTATGATTGAAATTGTTTTGACACTGTACACTTATAGTACTATCAAAATAATATGTTTTAAACGTATCAAGCATTCTTTGGCTATTATAACGTGAAAACCCTATCCTCCGGTTTGCGTTGCATTGTGTGATGGGACCTGGGTCTTATAATAGCTTCATTATTTCTTTATTTAGCATTGCGCTGTTGTTTTATGTACTGGTATTCTTTGGAGGAAACCCGTTCCGTGTTATATGGCGTGGTCCCTTGATTTACCTAACTTCGAAATAAAGATTAAAAACTGTTTTAGTTCTCACACCTGTCACATGACTGACCTGGAGTTTATTGTTTTATTCTAAACTCTGGGTGCCCCTATTTTTCAGCACGGGCAGCTAGTAGTTTTGTTTTTGCTGATTTATATTCACAGGATCCTGGTTTACAGCTGGAACGATATCCGGAAAGCTCTGTATCAGTATATCTCTTTCAGTTGTGTATTGTATTATTCTTCTGATGCGATGTATTTAAATGTAATTTAAATCTCTGATATTTTCTGTGTATTATTTATTCATACTCTGTATATTCTTGTATTCTAATGGAACTGTTGTAATTAACAATGAAATGTTCTTCTGTTTGCTTTCTGATTCGTCTTATCCTCAAAGTAATTCGTTCTTTCTCTTCTCTTCGGAGACCGGGGAAGTTCAGGTCGCTTCAACTTGCTCCCACTTCAATGTAGGAACTTCCAATGGATGAAGCAAACCACACATCTTCTTCTGTTCAGCTTTCACCAATTGATAGTTCATACACTTGGAAATGAAATTGTTGGAGAATGGAGTTTTGATGACAACAACCTTATTTCAATTGTCATTGATTATAAAATATATACTAACATCTTTATCTAGAATATATATGTATACACACACAAATATGCAGGATTTGTATACAGGAATTAATACTAAAGACTGTACAGTTTAAGAGCTTTTAGAGATTCAGAATTCAGAGTAGATTCAAGACTCATGAGTAATCAAGATTTCAAGAGTTCAAGATTAATATAATTACAAAGTATAGATTTTATAAGACTGTAAATAGAACTCCAGGTTCAAATCCAAATTCAAATTCTGATTTCTCAATTCTTTTCTCAATCCTCTCTATTTTGTTTTTCTATTTTTTTCTGAATCCTCTCTATTTTGTTTTTCTATTTTATTCTCAATCCTCTCTATTTTGTTTTTATATTTGTTTCTATTATTATTCTTCTTTGTTTTTCAAACTTAAGTTTTTATAAATACTTTATTTATATTTTATATAGTTTAAAACCTTATAATTTTATAAATATATTTATATTGTTTAAAAATATGTTTTCATATGTTTTTCTATCATATAATATTGATTTACAACATTAGAATTTTACTCAAGAATTTTCAGAATTAATTTTAAATCAAAATACTTGAAAAATGCTTTGAAAATGAAAAATACATATGACTATGTCGACATAGCAAAATATGTGTCGACATATAACAGCTATTTTTCTAATTTGGAAAGGAAGTGTCTTTTCACTATTTGAAACACTTCAGAACCGTTGCAACCCTTCATACTCTATAAAAAGAGGTTAAAACCAAAAAAATTAACATCATTTCTTTTCCATCTTCATCCGCTTTCATTTTTATAGTTTTTACACTTATACTCTACCGAATTCACTTTTGATTTGATAAAACTTCTTCTCTCTACGCTCTCTACTCTCTGAATCAAGTGCTATTGAAGAGTTATAGGGCTGTTTTGTAATTGCTTAGGTTGAATAAACCCTGTTTGTAAGGCAAAGTGTAATCGGTGTATCCTTGTAGCCGTGAAATCAAGGAATAGGAGTCGTTGTGCCCTTGTTGAGCCGTGAATCAAGGGATAGGAGTCGGTGTAGCCGTGAAATCATGGAGGTTGTATTTGGCTATTGAAAATAGTAATAACACTCTGCATAATCCAACGTTGTGCGGGACTGGACGTAGGAGTTATCCGAACCAGTATAAAATCCGGACTTTTCTGTAATTTTATTTCCGTTTATTTTGCATATGCATTTGAATCTGTGTTTATGATTTGTGTTTATGGTGTTTGATTCATCCCATAGTTCCATCTAATTTTTGGTTTTGTTTAAATTTTTACAAACACTATTCACCCCTATAGTGTTTGCTTTGCCTAAACGATCATTACGCAGTCCCTAACAATTGGTATCAGAGCAAGGTCTTTCGAAAAGTTCATAATTTGATTTTTGAAAATCTTAAATGGCAAATTTTGAAATGATTTATAACAACAGTTTAAATCTATGTACTGCATCAGTATTAGATAAGTCTGCATTCAATTTTATTGAAAAATCAAATTACTATTTGATTTTGGAATTTTGGAATTTTGAAATTTTGAAATCTTGGATATGTTACAAAACCATTATGATAAAACTGTAGTTAGTTATTTTGGAAAGTTCTTTGATTATTTGAAAAGTCATTTGAATATTTGAAAAGACATTTGAATTAATTGAAAAGTTACATGATTATTTGAAATGTTGTGTTGTTTTACAGGAAAAGAAGCGATAAATGTGTAACGACCTGGGCTTTTGCGATGCTGGTAATCGAAATATAACCCAATGTCGACTATTAAGCATCGGAAATACTAGATAGAAAATAGAGGGTGAGAATAGATAAGATAGAAAATTAGAATAGAAGTAGAAGAAGAACATCACAACATCAGAGAAAACACGAATCTCACAGCGGAACGAATAAATATATTTCATAACATAACTTTAAAATAAAATAGTATCTGTATACAATACCATTATTAGAGTATAACACTTACAACACATCGGAAATAATAATTGCTATATAATTCTGAAGCCTCCTGCTCCAACTCTTCAAGTATCTGTAAAATCTCGACTACTTGACTTCCCGTACAAAATTGGGCACCCAAGAGTTTAGGGAAAACAAAACAAAATAAACTCCAGGTTAGTTATGTGACTGGTGTGAGTAAACTCCAACCGTTTGTTTAACTTTTAAAATCCTTCTAAAAGAAAGAATAATCGTAAGACCGATCCACAAATAAACACAGATGGTTTTTACCTTACGATAACCCCTAAACATTCTTTTAAAAATTCATACTCTTCTGATGTTATCATAATGTCTAAATCACATAAATAGAAATCTAATACAACACTTTCATCTCACGTTCTACATATATAATATACAATCAAAACCATATGCTCTTATTGGGTAATGGATTTCCAACTATGACAAGGTATGGAACCACCTTCTAATCAGTGTACTCTAGAAGCGATGCACTGGAGTTCAACAAGAACATCTTGTAACTCGGCCACACATGACCGACCATTCATTCCGCTTGAATGTTCCGAATATATTATCACCTTATGGTTGGTATACCAACATAACCGTTCCCGGGAGATACAGAATTGAAAGAAGCAACAAATATGAATATTCTCTAGATGGTGACAATATACCCTAATTGGGTGCGACCCACTTAGCCATGCTGCCTGCCCGCTTTTTTCCATTTCCCGGTTGATGAGGCTTGAGGTCATAACGTGTCTTTTAAAAGATCACTCCTTCATTTACTTTGAATGCCACATCGTCATACCCGTCAAATCACAAATTGATTTCCCCAAAACTACCACGGGTATAAGCTAAGAGAAACGAAATCCTCCGCCACTAGCGTAAAACTTTTGAAACGATCAACTTACGCGATCTACCAGATATACTCTGTCAAACATTCGTCCATTCAAGTTGTCCTAGGACTGGACAACCCGAAGGCACTATTTTGTAAATCCATCTTAGGCAATTTCTACCTAGGATTTATTGAACAAACCTTGCATAAATCCATCTTCAATTATCTTCATCATATTTGATTCGCAACACTAATACCATACGGAGTGGTTTTCAGATAATATATTTGGTCCCGGTCTCTTCGTATTGACAACGGAAAGGGTCAACATCTTTGATAGTCGGTGATTTAACTACCAAAGGAAAACATGTGTGCAAACAACAATATTATTTCCAGAAGGAAATTCTATCGATCAATCATCAATCAACATTCATTCATTTCCTCATTTCTCATTTCCATATATTCATCAAATCCTTATTTTCTAATTTTTAGAAAATATACTTTATTAACTTTGGAAAATGTTTCCATTTCTAATTCACGCATCACTATTTCTCACATATATCAGTCTCTAATTGTAAACTAGTAAGAGAACAACCCCCTACGTATTAGCCCCGAAGGCTGAAACCAACATCGGATCAATACCAAGACAGCTGTTCAACTCAACTAATCTCCATTCAGTTTCTAATTCCTTTAACTCCATTTTAATTCCTATTTCAAACCCTATTTCCTTTATAAATATTTTATTAGCAAATCTTACATCCTTTATTCACATTAAATGTAAATAATATTTCTTCTTTGCAATCAAAACAGTTTGATTTCGTATTTAAAAAGAATATCCCACTTCCAAATTCTATTTGTACTTATTTATAGAATTATTCATACGAAATCTCCTTTTTATTTCTAACACTTAAATCTCATTTTTAATTCCCTTTATAAATGATAAGTTTAATTTCTATAAAAAATATCGGTGTTAAAACCGATTCTACTCCTCTATATAAATTCAGACTTATATATATATAGTTTATACTATGATAAATTATTTTACTCAATTTAAAAAATATTATTTATAAATTAATCTTCTCAATTTATCTGTTAAACATATTTCTATTTACAGTTTACTTTAAATCCATATTATGTTATACCCATGTGCGAAGCACGGGTCTAAAACTTCCTATTGAAATATTCTCTTTTTATAAAATTCTATTCATTTTCCAAGTATTTCCTTTTATAATTCTGTTTACTTTCTAAGTCAATATTCCTTTTGTAATTCTATTTGTAAATGTTTTACAAATATTTCCTTTTCAATTCTATTTGTAAATGTTTTACAAATATTTCCTTTTCATATTCCAGTATTTCTTATGGTATTAAAAATACCAAATAACAATGATCAATATCATTCTAACACACATCATCAACAACAGATTATATATCACATCATATATCACCATACATGAAAAATAGTAAAATAAATGTTGAGGAATCCAGTTGGATTCCTCTGACCTGTTTCCCTGCATCCACAGATGTTAAACAATATAATTAACATTGATTTCATTTCGATATGAAATATTCTGATAAACAGAATCAATATTTGATTAACGATTTATATATATATATATATATCGTTATCCATAATTTCAACCAATACATAAGCAATTCAACCAAACAATCATCACACAGCAGTCAAACAGCATTTATCATTACTAGATTATCTTTATAAAAATATAAACTGTACAGAGTTAGTGAGATTTACTCACATTGGACGATCATCGTTAAATAACGATAACCATCGGTTGATTCAGACCGCCAATTTATTTTGCTATAAATTGTAACGAGCTCTGATTCACTCCCAGTCAGTTCCATTGGGTAGCCGCTGTTCATACCATCCCATCGGATCATGTTTTGTCAAATTCTGATAATGTATGAGCAAGATATTCATTTTATAAATTAATACTTTGCTTAAATTCATTTTAACTTTAATTTATAAAAACTGGGCTTTTACCAATAACCATCCGGCCCATCTTCCTTGCACAAGGCCCGTGCCTGCCTCCTTCTTCCTCTATCAGTATCACGCTGCTTCCCTGAAGCATTCCTCCTTCATAGCCGATTCTTCAACTCCACAATACTCCTTCATCAGACTATCGATTCACAAACAAACCTTATCACGCTTCATCTATTCGAAATCCCCACTTCCTTAACACCATATGACTTAGCTCGAAACCTCCATTTGAATCGCGTCAGTTAGCGTTTCGACTACACCATCGCACAGGGTGCGATCTTTTATGGCCCACAATACACTCAAATTTTCACCGCAAGAGCCATTCGACTTCCCGAACCTAACTACAATCCTTATTCCACCACACGTTGCTCCAATCTTCTCGAATTTCTAACCCTATCTTGCGTTGTGATTTTTCCAGCAAAAAGAAAAACCACTGAACCCTATAAAAGATATATAGAATTAAAGAGGAAGCCATAAGCATCTCGAGTATGTGTGTATCTCGATTTATAGATTTCAATTGGAATTTCTATGGATTTTTATTCCTCACGTTTTACTGTGTTTAGAAAAGAAGGAGTGGCGGAAAATGTTTTGACTGTGGAGAGTGAAGAATTAGGTTTAGAAATAGTGTAGGCTATTTATAGAAAGATTTTAATATTTTTATATTCGAATATTTTATTTTATTTTAACCAATCGCTATATTTATTTGTTGTTTAAAAATTCCTATAATCACATACAATATCCAAAAATCACGAAAATGAACATGCAGCTACAGTTCGACATTACGGACCCAATGAAACTTGTTTCGTCGAACTCCGAGTCCGTTTGCTCACACATCGTATTTTTAAAGTTAGAATATTGACTTTTTTCACATTAAAAATCCGTACGGCCACATACTAACTCCAAAAATCATGAAAATTGAAATCTAGCAAAAATTTAATACTGTGGATCCAAAAAAATTAGTTTCGTCGAAAACAGAGGTCGTTTGCAAAGCTGGCTATTTTTAAAGCTCTAAATAAACCATTTAAATATTAATATATCTAAAAATAACTAAATTAAATATAAATAAATTTATATTATCATATATATTCACATAGAATATCATACAGCTTCAAAATATACATATCAGAATTTATAACTCAATATTTCAAATCCAAGTTAAATCAGTATTCAATTTATATTAAAAATCCATTTATAATATAAATAAATCGTTATAAATTATAAAGGAATTCCATAGTGACTTTTCAAAAATTTGATTTGATCATAAATCAAAATCTACACAACAAAATCCTGATTTTTCTCTTCCATTAGAAAAATATACTTCACCAGTTCCGAACGTTTCTTGTTTCACAGAAATCCGATTTAAAACGGATTCTATATATCCGTTTAAAGTTCAAATTGCCAAATTACGAACTGCCATGCCATTTCGAGCTCGATTATAATTATAATAAAATTATATGTTCAACAGTCGTTTATATAATATATTCGTTAATATATTTCAACTCTAAACTGAAATATATATTATAAATGATCAAATTTACACAATATTGTGAATTCCACTATTTTCGACAATTTCAGAATTAAATATATTATTCTATTATTTAATTTAATTAGATATTAAATATTATTTAATTCTAGTCATTTTAAATTACCAAACCTTTATTTAAATAATTAAATAAATATTTATTATACCGTAAAAATATGGGATGTTACATTCTTCCCCCTTTAAAAAAAATTCGTCCTCGAAATTGCTAAGGATGAAAACAAACCCTATTGACTGGTTAAAAATTATTTTTTCACTTCTTAACTTTAGTTTCAACAGAACCAATTTAATTTTAATTAAATGTTTATTCATCCCTACTAACGAAAATTTTCAAAAATCCTGAAAATTTTCTTAACACCTTGACTTTTCGAGAAAAAAAAAATCGCTAGTACCTCCTTTGTACTGGTCAATAGCTCAAACTCCAACTCGCCTCTCTAGGCCTTCTTCAACCCAAAAGAAAATTAAACAGCTAAGCGGCTTGCCAATTCGGCTCATCAAAATCTCGAACCCATATATAATACAAACTGGTACCTTTTTGTCAAGCATATCAATATATCATCCCTACCTATTACCAATTCTGCATATACCAATGTTATCCTAACCAAACTCCAATCACTTTTATCTCCAACACAACCATTCGTTTATCCAATCCAAATTTCATTATCAAACTCAAGTACCATTCTTGATTTTCAATTTAGTTTCACAAATTTCCATCTAATTTGTTTTAATTCAAACAATCCGTTTCTGGGAGTTTTTAAACAACTTTGCTTTTCAAAAATCAAATATTCATTTCGGAATATCAAAACAACCTGTTTTCTCAAAACATTTCCAAAAACAATATCTTTGGTAATAATTCGTCACTTACAACTCGAAAATGGACACCGAAGATGGTCAACTTCATCATCAGAATTTATTTTCCAGTGATCGAAGTGAGTTCAATACTATATCACTTTCAAAGCCATTTCTAAACACTTCCATTTTGAAATACATTTCAAAATATCATTCACAATGCTTGTAAAAAAATTAAAATCTCCCAGGATTTTAAAATTCCCATATATTTAATACTATTCCATTTGTAGACACTTTTCATGTTTTCAGAATTTGAATTCCAATTCGGATTTAAATTCAGATTTAATTCATCTGATTTCATATATTACACTTATGTGAATTCTAATTGGTTATTTACATAACCATTCCAATTATAATCTTATTCGATTATAATTACAACTAACACATTCAATAATAATATCAATATAAATCATCTGTTTATATCAAAAATATATTTTCAGTAAAATTATATCATTTACTGTCTTTTCAAAACATATCATGTCGGTTCATTGTATTCGAGTGTTTATAAACTCCTGCCAATACAATGGATCAAACTGATTGACCAGAACTCATAAACAACTCAACCAACAAAACTCCATAATATAAAACCAATTTATATAGAATAACAAATACGCGCTCATATATATATATATATATACACTCAAACTCAATCTAGGGTATTGCAAACCCTATCCCTACTGAGTCATGCCACGGAGCCAAGGTAATTACTTAACCTTTTGCTCTGATTCCAACTGTAACAACCTAGGAAATTTGAGTAGGCTTTTCAACCGTCCTCTCACCCTAGGTACCAGGCTAACGTCCCACCGTGGCTTACAGAGGTACCCCAGCACCGCGTTTTATGGCCAGCCACTCGACTAGACCAACCCCCATTTTCGGGACATGTAAGGGTAAGAATCTCCCGTTTGCTACCTAACCGCGAAGCGAGAACCCCCTATCATGCGTCTCCCAGCTTATGCCAACGACATGGACCGGTGTGAGTAAACTCCAACCATTTGTTTAACTTTTAAAATCCTTTTAAAAGAAAGAATAATCGTAAGACCGATCCACAAATAAACACGGATGGTTTTTACCTTACGATAACCCTAAACATTCTTTTAAAAATCCATACTCTTCTGATATTATCATAATGCCTAAATCACATAAATAGAAATCTAGTAGAACGCTTTCATCTCACGTTCTACATATATAATATACAATCAAAACCGTAGGATCTTATAGGGTAATAGATTTCCAACTATGATAAGGTATGGAACCACCTTCTAATCAGTGTACTCTAGAAGTGATACACTGGAGTTCAACAAGAACATCTTGTAACTCGGCCACACATGACCAGTCAATCATTTCGTTTGATTGTTCTGAATATATTATCAACTTATGGTTGGTATACCAACATAACCATTCCCGGGTGATACAAAATTGAAAGAAGTTACAAATATGAATATTCTCTAGATGGTGACAGTATACCCTAATTGGGTGCGGCCCACTTAGCCATGCTGCCTTCCCAATTTTTGCCATTTCCCGATTGATGAGGCTTAAGGTCATAACGTGTCTTTTAAAAGATCACACCTTCATTTACTTTGAATGCCACATCGTCACACCCATCAAATCACAAATTGATTACCCCAAAAATACCACGGGTATAAGCTAAGAGAAACAAATTCCTCCACCACCAACGTAAATACATTTGAAACGATCAACTTACGCGATCTACCACATATACTCGGTCATACATTCATCTATTCAAGTTGTCCTAGGACTGGACAACCCAAAGGCACTATTCTGTAAATCCATCTTAGGCAATTTCTACCTAGGATTTACTGAACAGCCCTTGCATAACTCCTTCTTCAATTATCTTCATCATATTTGATTCGCAACGCTAATGCCATACGGAGTGGTTTTCAGATAATATATTTGATCCCGGTCTCTTCGTATTGATAATGGAAAGGGTCAAAATCTTTGATATTCGTGATTTAACTACCAAAGGAAAACATGCGTGCAAACAACGATATTATTTCTAGATGGAAATTCTATCGATCAATCATCAATCAACATTTATTCATTTCCCCATTTCACGTTTCCATATATTCATCAAATCCTTATTTTCTAATTTTTAGAAAACATATGTTATTAACTTTGGAAAACATTTACATTTCTGATTCACGCCTCACTATCTTCTCACATATATCAGTCTCTAACTGTAAACTAGTAAGAGAACAACCCCCTACGTATTTACCCCGAAGGCCGAAACCAACATCAGATCAATACCCAGACAGTTGTTCAACTTAACTAATCTCCAGTCAGTTTCTAATTCCTTTAACTCCATTTTAATTCCTATTTCAAACCCTATTTCGTTTATAAATATTTTATTAGCAAAATATTTACTTACATCCATTATTCACATTAAATGTAAATAATATTTCTTCTTTGCAATCAAAACAGTTTGATTTCGTATTTAAAAAGAATATCCGATTTCCAAATTCTATTTGTACTTATTTATAGAATTATTCACACGAAATCTCCTTTTTATTTCCAACACTTTAATCTCATTTATAATCCCCTTATAAATGCTGAGATTAATTTCTATTAAAAATATCGGTGTTAAAACCGATTTCTACTGTATATAAATTCAGACTTATATATATATATATATATAGTTTATCCCATGATAAATTATTTTACTTAATTTATAAAATATTATTTATAAGTTAATCTTCTCAATTTATCTGTTAAACAGATTTCTGTTTACAATTTACTTTAAATCCATATTATGTTATACCCGTGTGCGAAGCACGGGTCTTAAACTTCCTATTGAAATATTCTCTTTTTATAAAATTCTATTCATTTTCCAAATATTTCCTTTTATAATTCTATTTACTTTCTAAGTCAATGTTCCTTTTATAATTCTATTTGTAAATATTTTACAAATATTTCCTTTTCAATTATATTTGTAAATGTTTTACAAATATTTCCTTTTCATATTCCAGTATTTCTTAAGGTATTAAAAATACCAAATAACAATATAATTAACATCCAGTTGGATTCCCCCGGCATGTTTCCCTGCATCCACAGATGTTAAACAATATAATTAACATCGATTTCATTTCGATATGAAATATTCTGATAAACAAAATCAATATCTGATTAACGATTTATATATATATATCGTTATCTATAATTTCAACCAATACATAAGCAATTCAACCAAACAATCATCACACAGCATTTATCATTACTAGATTATCTTTATTAAAATATAAACTGTACAGAGTTAGTGAGATTTACTCACATTGGACGATCATCGGTAAATAACGATAACCATCGGTTGATTCATACCAACAATTTATTTTGCTATAAATTGTAACGAGCTCTGATTCACTCCCAGTCAGTTCCATTGGGTAGCCGCTGTTCATACCATCCCATCGGATCTTGTTTTGTCAAACTCTGATAATGTATGAGCAAGATATTCATTTTATAAATTAATACTTTTCTTAAATTCATTTTAACTTTAATATATAAAAACTGGGCTTTTAACAATAACCATCCGGCCCATCTTCCTTGCACAAGGCCCGTGCCTGCCTCCTTCTTCCTCTATCAGTATCACGCTGCTTACCTGAAGCTTTCTTCCTCCACAGCCGATTCTTCAACTCCATAATACTCCTTCATCAGACTACGGATTCACAAACAAACCTTATCACGCTTCATTCATTCGAAATCCCCACTTCCCCAACACCTTATTATTTAGCTCGAAACCACCGTTCGAATCGCGTTAGTCAGTGTTTTGACTACACCATCGCACAGGGTGCGATCTTTTCTAGCATGCAATACACTCAAATTTTCACCGCAAGAGCCATTCGACTTCCCGAACCTAACTACAATTCTTATTCCACCACACGCTGCTCCAATCTTCTCGAATTTCTAACCCTATCTTGCGTTGTGATTTTTCCAGCAAAAAGAAAAACCACCGAACCCTATATAAGGAAGCCATAAGCATCTCGAGTATGTGTGTATCTCGATTTATTGAATTCAATTAGAATTTCTATGGATTTTTATTCCTCACGTTTTACTGTGTTTAGAAAAGAAGGAGCAGCGGAAAATGTTTTGATTGTGGATAGTAAAGAATTAGGTTTAGAAGTAGTGTAGGCTATTTATACAAAGATTTTAATATTTTTGTATTTTATTTTATTTTAACCAATCGCTATATGTATTTGTTGTTTAAAAATATTTATAATCACATACAATATCCAAAAATCATGAAAATGGACATGCAGCTACAGTTCGACATTACGGACCCAACGAAACTTGTTTCGTCGAATTCCGAGTCCATTTGCTCACACAACGTACTTTTAAAGTTAGAATACTTACTGTTTTTTACATTAAAAATCCATACGGTCACATACTGACTCCAAAAATCACGAAAATTTAAATCTAGCAATAATTTAATATTGCGGATTCAACAAAATTAGTTTCGTTGAAAACGGAGGTCGTTTGCAAAACTGGTTATTTTTAAAGCTCTAAATAAACCATTTAAATATTAATATACTAAAAAATAATTAAATTAAATATAAATAAATTTATATTATCGTATAGTTCACATAGAATATCCTACACCTTCAAAATATACATATCAGAATTTATAACTCGATATTTCAGATCCCGGTTAAATCAGTATTCAATTTATATTGAAAACCCATTTATTATATAAATAAATCGTTTTAAATTATAAAAGAATTCCATAGCGACTTTTCGAAAATTTGATTTGATCATAAATCTACACGACGAAATCCCGATTTTTTCTTCCATTAGAAAAATATACTTCACCAGCTCCAAACGTTTCTTGTTTCACAGAAATCCGATTTAAAACGGATTCTGTATATTCATTTAAAGTTCAAATCACCAAATTACGAACTACCGTGCCATTTCGAGCTCGATTATAATTATAGTAAAATTATACGTTCAACTATCGTTTATATAATATATTAATTAATATATTTTACTCTAAACTGAAATATATATTATAAATGATCAAATTCACACAATATTGTGAATTCCACTATTTCCGACTATTTCAGAATTAAATATATTATTCTATTATTTAATTAAATATTCAATATTATTTAATTCTGGTTATTTTAAATTACCAAACCTTTATTTAAATAATTAAATAAATATTTATTATACCGTAAAAATACGGGACGTTACAATATGGCTTATGGATAATCAAACTCTGAAAAGATGGTTGACGTGGCTTTTGGAAATTCAAATTCCAAAATGGTAGCTATTGAAAATTCAAATTCTGGAAGGAAATTAAAAAGAGGAGAAGAGTCACGACGGTTGTTGAAGAGACATCAAGAAGAAATAGATATATATATATAATGTAAATCAGCGAGGAAATGGGTGCTAGACCACTATATAACTTTGGATTTTCATCTACAACTTATTTTCATATGTACTTCTCTTCATTTTCTTCGCAATGCCGCTGGTTTCATGTAAATCGTTCAAGAATTGATCAAGTAATGATCAAATGAATTTTGATGAATAAAGAGAGAAGGAAACCAAAACTGTCGACAGTTATCTTCAAATTGCATCGACAGTCTCGAATTCCTCTTCAATTTGCCACTGATTTCATCCAATTCCGTCAAGAAACGAAGAAGTTATGCATTTTAAAAGTTCGATTAAAAGTGAAAAACGAGAAGAAGAAGAAGAAGAAGAGAAGTGATTATGAAGACATGTGACTTTTGGGTATTTATATAGTAGTAGAAGTGTCCACTCATTCGAAATTCAAAATCCAAATTCAAATTTTGGCGCCAAGTTGGTTGAACTACTAAATCTTCAGTATCTTTCGCATACGCTGTCCAAATTCAGCAAATGAATATACTATCCTGATCAGAAAAACGAGCCCGTCGCAATAGAGCTGATCTCATCATCAAATTCCATAGGATCAATTTAGAATTCAGAGAATATTGAAGAAATCGATCTAAAAACCGGGTACGCCTTAGTTAATTTTTAAATTTTTGGTTGAATGGATGTTTTGCTTGCTTTGTTTTAAATTTCAAATTCAAAAATAATTACAATAAAATTAATATAATAATAAAATAAATTTTGGATGTTTGTTAGGATTAGAATTATGTTAGGAAATAGTTAAACCTGAAATATAAATCGATATTTTAAAATCAAAGTCACAAAACCATATTCTCTTTGAAATAATACATATATGTCAACATACATATATCTATATGTTAACATATCAGCCTATAGAATGAAATTCAATTTTTTTATCTCAAACATTTAAACTTTCAAATTTCCCTTTATCTTTTTCAATTAGAAAGTGCCAGTTAAAATTCTAGTTATTAAATTTATCTATATACTTATTTTCTTATATCTCGTTTCAAAGTATATATATATATTAAAATATATAATTTAATAAAATTATATATACATGTTAATATGATATATAGAGTTATATAAATTTTTGATATTGTTATAAAATATAAATTTATTCATCTTTTTTTTAGTTTAAACATGCATAGTTTAACTTGTATATTATTCTTATGATTTCATAACAATTTTGGGTTACATTATCACAAATACTGTTTGTAACTTAATACTCATTTTGACTTCCTATTAAGATTTATAAAACTTGTACATTTTACTTAATATAAAAAAATGTATATACATGATTTTTTTAAGTTGTTTAAATATAAGAAGTTTTATAGATTACTTTATAATGTTTCCTTCTAAAGTATAAATGGTTTTTTAGCAAATAAATATGTTTTGATTTCTAAACTTTAAATTTAAAATTAACTTGTATCAAAATATTAATGTATATCTCATAAATTAAATTTTATTTCTTTTTAAATTAGTTTTATATATCCTTATGATAAGTTTGTATAGCTTACTTTATATTATACAAATTTTATATTCTCTTTAAAAGATCTTCAAATTTTACAATATTTACCTTACTAATATTATTTAATTTCATGATTTTTCTGAATATTTTACTACTTATCATGAATATTTTTAAACACTTATCTTTATTATACTTTTAATAAATTTCATTAAAATAATTAACCTTAGTCTAGAAATTAACATTATCTTTGTTTGATTCAAATAATTTATAATAGTTAGATAGTACTTTGAATACATTTTACCTAAATAGATATTATGACCAAATCATTCTACATTCTATTACTATACATCTTATTTCATATCATCGTTATAAATTACAATTGCATTTCAAATCAAGATTATTTGCACCATAAGTTGCATTTCATATTGTTTTGCATATGACATACGTTTCATACTACATTATAGTCAACATACTTCACACATTGCATTACATGTTAACTTTAACTCCACATATAACAAGTATGTAGTATGCAAAGTTTTATTAGAAATATAGGATTATTAATTAAATACATAACATATTTACTTTGTCTTGATTAATTTGATTGAATCAAAATAACTTATTTAGTTTGTTTATTTGACTTGAATAACTTGATTTACTTATTTAACATGGTTAAATTTCATTAGTGGTTGATAAGTTTGTTAGAAATATACTTATGAATTTATAATTGATAGGAGCTTTATAGGTTTTAGGATAGATAGAAGTTATAAGAAATGTTTAGTTTCATGTTTGAGTTGATGTTATGTGACAACAAAACTTAATTTGATTCATTGATTGGATTGAATTACTTTACTTATATCATAATTTTAAGGACATCTTATCAGAGTTATTTCTAAGTCTAGATTAAGGTCTTATTATAGTTTTATGGGAACTAGAGTATAGGCTAGGCCAATGGTTAGTGATGACCCCTAACATTTGGAGGTTTAGTCTTGTATTAGATTAAGGGGGAGTTTTATAGTTTCTAGGTTTAATTAAAAGTGTTTATTAACACATGTTATTTAATTTGATTGATTTGGTTGATTGCTTATATTGATTGCTTAAATAGATTGCTTGAATTTCTTGCTTGAATTAATTGCTTGAATTGCTTGTTCGGATTGATTGTTAGAATTGATTATAAACATTGATTAGATTATCTTGTTTATTATTCTTCTATTAGACTAGTGTTGTGATAATTTTAGGGGGATTTATAATCTTTTAGGCTTAGAATCATAGAGGTAAAGGGAGATATTAGGGTATCATAGAATCAGGGAGAGCTATATAGAATATTATAATAGAATATGTATAGATAGATATAGGATTTAGGGGAAGAAATTATAAAATATAGGTATAGTTTATAGGATTCTAACAGACAGAGGGAGTATAGAAGGAACATCATCAAACAGGTATATACAGGTATGATATTTTATAGACTAAGGTTGTCATCATCAAAACGGGGGAGATTGTTGGAGAATGGAGTTTTGATGACAATAACCTTATTTCATTTATCATTGATTATAAAATATATACTAACATCTTTATCTAGAATATATATATACACACACACATACATATGCAGGATTTGTATACAGGAATTAATACTGAAGACTGTACAATTTAAGAGCTTTTAAAGATTCAGAATTCAGAATAGATTCAAGACTTATGAGTAATTAAGATTTCAAGAGTTCAAGATTAATATAATTATAGAGACTAGATTTAGTAAGACTCGAAATTGCACTCCAGGTTCAAATCCAAATCCAAATTCAAATTCAAATTCTGATTTTTCAATTCTTTTCTCAATCCTCTCTATTTTGTTTTTCTATTTTTTTCTCAGTCCTCTCTATTTTGTTTTTCTATTTTATTCTCAGTCCTCTCTATTTTGTTTTTTTATTTGTTTCTATTATTATTCTTTGTTTTTCATACTTAAGTTTTTATATATACTTTATTTATATTTTATATAGTTTAAAACCTTATAATTTTATAAATATATTTATATAGTTTAAAAATATGTTTTCATATATTTTTCTATTACATAATATTGATTTACAACATTATAATTTTACTCAAGAATTTTCATAATTAATTTTATATCAAAATACTTGAAAAAATCTTTGAAAATGAAAATTACATATGACTATGTCGACATAGCAAAATATGTTTGTTGACATATAACAACTATTTTTCTAATTTTGAAGCGAAGTGTCTTTTCACTGTTTGAAATGCTTCAGAACCGTTGCAACCCTTCATACTTTATAAAAAGAGGTTAAAACCGAATTTTTTAACATCTCTTCTTCTCCATCTTCATCCTCTTTCATCCTACCATTATTCTTAATCAGTTTTATGGTTTTTACACTTATACTCTGCCGAAGTCACTTCTGATTAAAACTTCTTCTCTCTACATGAAGAGTTTTATGGCTGTTTTGTAATTGCTTGGGTTGAATAAACCCTGTTTGTAAGTCAAAGAGTAACCGATGTATCCTTGTAGCCGTGAAATCAAGGAATAGGAGTCCATGTGCCCTTGTTGAGCTGTGAATCAAGGAAAAGGAGTCGGTATCTCCTTGTTGAGCCGTGAAATCAAGGAGGTTGTATTTGGGTATTTGAAAATAGTAATAAAACTCTGCACAATCTAGCGTTGAGCGAGACTGGATGCAGGAGTGATCCGAACCAGTATAAAATCCGGTATGTTCTTTCCTTTTCTGTACTTTTATTTCTGTTTATTTTGCATCCGTGTTTGAATCTGTGCTTGTGATTATGTTTGTCGTGTTTGATTCATCCCATAGTTCTCTCTAGTTTTTAGTTTTGTTTAAATTTTTGCAAACACTATTCACCCCCCTTTAGTGTTTGCTTTACCTGAACGATCCATTTCGCAGTCCCTAACACAACTTCCAAATATCCCGCTTCATTCCCTCCCAGTAGTAGACTCGCTTCATGTCCTGATGCATATATTGCCACAGGGATGAATCTTCAACATCGAGTGATGACATTCTCTTAGAATCTCGTCTCTCAATCCTTCGATATCAGGAATAACTAGTCGTCCTTGATTTCGAAGTCATCCCTCTCGATCGACCTAGAACTCTTTATCTTCTAGTTCCATTTTCTAGATAAACTCGATAGGCTTTGCGTCTTTCTTTTGGCTCTCGCCAATTCTTTCGACAAGGGTAGGTCTTATCGAAAAGCTTGCCAATATTTCAGGTTCAAATTCACATCTTGGCCTGAAATCAAACCCCGCCAAGTACTTGAGGCTTTTCCATTCTGAAAACATCGCCCCAATCTTGCGTGTCTTCTACTCAACGCATCTGCAACCATGTTACCTTTGTCAGGAGCGTAGGTTGTATCAAAATCATACGATGCCAGAAACTCTAGCCACCTTTGATGTCGAAGATTCAAATCCTTTTGGGAGAAAAGGTACTTCAACGACTTATGATCCGTAAACAATTCGAATCGAACTACCAATAGGTAATGTCTCCACATCTTCAGAGCAAACACAATCACTGCCAAATCCAAATCATGAGTTGGGTAATTCTTTCTCATGCGTCTTTACCTGTCGACTCACGTAGGCCACAACCTTATCCTTTTCCATCAGTACCGCTCCAAGTCCAGTACCACATGCATCGGTATATACCACCATCTCTTCATTCCCTCACGGAATGGTCAAACCAGGAGCACTCTTTAATCTTTCCTTGAGGATTCCAAAAGCTTGCTCACACTTTGCATGCCATGTGAACATTTGGTTCTTCTTTGTCAATCCTGTCAACGGTGCAGCTATTTTTGAGAAATTCTTGATAAATCGTCGGTAATAACCAGCCAACCCAAGGAAACTTCTCATGTCCGTTGCATTCTTAGGTCTATCCCAGTCCTAGATTGCTGCTACTTTAGCACGGTCAACTGCTATCTCATTTCCAGAAACAACATGGCCTAACAACCTCACTTCACTCTTCTACTTTGAAAACTTAGCTCTCAGCTAATGCTTTCGCAAGATTTCCAACACAACTCTCAAGTATGTCTTGTGTTCTTCCCCATTCCGAGAGTAAACCAGAATGTCATCCACGAAAACAAGCACAAACTTTTTCAACTGATCTCTGAATACCCTATTCATAAGATCCACAAAGTATGTTGGCGCGTTAGGCAACCCGAATGGCATCACAAACCATTCGAAGAAACTGGATGGTGTCCTAAAAGCAGTCTTTGGCACACTATCCTTAGCCACCCTCAACTGGTGAAACCCCGTTTTCAAATCCATCTAAGAAAATACCTTGGCCTCGTGAAGCTGATTGAATAAGTCATCAATCCTTAGCAACAGATACTTGTTCTTTTTAGTCACCTTGTTCAACTCACGATAATCCACACACAATTTTAACGAGCCATTCGGAAACACTTCTTCGAATGAATCCCTTTCCTAGAAGGTCACGAACTTGCACCTCCAACCCTCGCTATTCCTTAGGTGCCATCCGTCTAAGAGGCATAACGACCCTCGACCAAATTGATCCTAAACATGATATCACGATGCGACGACAACCCTTTGACCTCGTCCAAGACATCCTCATACTCACTAGCGATCAGCACAGATGACAAGTCTTCTTGTGGAATCTCAAGCGAATATGGATAGCTCACAAAGACACCCTCTTCGCGCTTACATCTAATCAACACTTTTCCCCCTTCCATACCCCCGACCCTCACCTCTAGCTTCCAAACAATTCACTCTTGCCGCATGCCTCTTGAGACAACCCATGCCCAAGACGATCCCAAATCCAGCAATGTTAAGAACAAAGCAATCACACACAAAAGAGCAACTATGACTCGACAACACTAGACCACGACAAATCATGCAAAGATTTGATGAACCCCCAACTGGATTAGTCAAGATCAATGGTCCATCACAAATTTCGAGCTCCAAACCCAAGCGGCACACAAACTCATTGCAAATGAAAGAATGTGATGCTCCAGTATCGAACAACACACAAACTGCAACCCCTCAGTTAGAAAGAGTACCTTGAACGACGACACCCTTTCCCTTTTCCTCTACAGTAGGGGCTCTTGAAGAAGTTGGCACGACTTCCAAAGCATATGCCTTCACAATCTTCTTACCCTTAGCTGATTCCGGACAGTCTTTCTTCTAATGCCCAGGCTTTCCACACTTGAAACACTTCTTCTCAGCTTTGGGATTCTTGCACTCATTAGCAAAATGGTCTTTCTATTGGTAGTTAAAGCAAACTATCTCACTCTTTGGCTTCTTCTGGCCATCCTTTCCTTTCTGCTGTTGCTGCTTCCTCTTCTTATTATTAACAACTTGCTATGGCTTCTGAACTTCCTTGGTTGCAGCGACAACATTTGCTTCCTTAGAAAACAAGCTTTCATGGCGAACAACTTTTTCCATAATCTTCTCAAATGAATTATCAAGATGATCCACCAACGGTCTTCCTATGTAGGTATCCAGACCCATAACAAACTCCTCGTTCTTCTGATAGGGTGCATCAATGTAGGAACGAGCATATCTGGACAAGGCCTCAAAATCAGAAACATGGTCAAGCATAGAATGACCACTCTGTTTTAGATCTATGAACTTCTTGAATAGAGCAGATTTTTGAGCTGTGGAGATAAACTTTGCTTCAAACTTAGCTTGGAATTGCTCCCATGAAATTTCTTTCTCTGGAGTCCCAAGCGTGACTAAATTCCACCATTCCATGGCCCTGCCTTGTAGTTACCTTGATTCAAGCTTTCTCTTGGTTGCACCATCCAAACTCAAGTCTCCAAAGATACGAACACAAGAATCCATCCAGCTCTGAACCTCTTCAACTAGCTCAGATCCTTTGAATGGTTTCCCTCCTAGAGATGTATAATCTTTGCAGAGCTTCGCAAAATCCACAACACAACTGAACTCCAACATCTACCGTAGCTGCCACTGGAGTGAGCACCCTTCGCATGAATACCTCCATCATGGTTTCAAACATGGTAAGGTAGTCGGGTTCATCGCAATTTCCCACTCCAATATTAGCTCCCCTAGCAGCGTGTCTTAATGGTCGTCTAGTCATTCTAAATCTGCAATTTAGAATAACCAGCCACTTCCAAGAAAAATTGCTAAAGGAATACAACTGCTGCTACCATATATGCTAATATATAGTAAGCATCCAACTGAAATCAACAAATACATCTCTCATATGTGATTACGTTTTAGAACTTTGGCTAAAATCGTTAACCAGAGCTCTTATATCAAATGTGGTGTAACGGCTGGAAATTTTCGACTCCTAGAGACTCGGAAATTCCGAGACGTTAGTGAAAGAATTTAGAAGGTGAGAAAGAAAAGATAGAACTAATAGAATAGAAGAAGAAGAAGAACATCAAAATCATCAGAGTAACACGAATCTCACAGCGGAACGAATAACATATAATATATAACATAACTTTGGAGTAAACAGTTATATATATACAATAGCACTTATCAGAGTACAACACTTACAACACAGCGGAAATAACTATAGCTATAAAATCTTGCAGCCTCCTGCTCCAAGCTCTCCAAGTATATCTGTAAATCCCGACTACTTGACTGCCCGTACAAATTTAGGCACCCAAGAGTTTAGGGAAAACAACAAAGTAAACTCCGGGTCAGTCATGGGACTGGTATGAGTAAAATAGTTTAAAAACAGGTATAGGATATCTCATAAGACCACGCCGTGAATACGGAACGGGTTTTTCCCTTATGAGTATCTGAACAACTTTGACAAGCAATATCATTGTGATATTATAATAATGTCTAAGTACAAATAGGTATCAATCTAGCAGAAACGCTTGCATCTCGCGTTCTACATACATGGTATAAAATCATAAACCGCAGGGCGCTTATCGGAGAATGGATTCCAACAGACAAGGTATGGGAGCACCTTCTGATCAGTGTACTCTAGAGGTGATACACTCAGGGTTCAACAAGAACGTCTTGCAACCCGGCCACACATGACCGCTCACTCATTTTGCTTGAGTGTCGCGAATATATTACCACCACGGTTGTAGGCCATCAAACCGTCATTCGAAGATACAGAATCAAAAAGAAGTATAAATATGGATATTCCCTAGATCGGTGACAATACACCCTGCTTGGCAATGACCCAACTAGCCATGCTGCCTAGCCCAACTTTTGTTACTTCCCGGTGTGAGGCTAGAAGCTACGTCTATCTTCAGAACATCTGATCACCATTCACTTTGAATGTCACATCGTCATACCCGCCAAATCATAAATTGACTTATCCAAAAATAACACGGGTATATAGCTAAGAGAAATGAATTCCTCCGCCACCAAACGTGAATACGTTTGAACAGATCAACTTACGCGATCCATTGGATATACTCTGTCAGACCTTCTTCCATATACGTTGTCCTGGGACTGGACAAACCGAAGGCACTATTCAGTATATCCATCTTAGTCACTGTTATCTAAGACTTATACAACAGCCCTTGCACTTTACTCCGTCTTCAATTTATCTTTGGCAGATATTGCTCGCAACGCTTATGCCAATACAGAGTGGTTCTTTGGATAATAATCCAACCGGTCCCTCCATATTAACAACGTTAAAATGGTAAAAACTTTGATAGTCTGTGATTCAACTATCAAATGAAAACATGTCGGTGTACAAACAACGATCTTATTTCCAAATGGAAGTTCGATCGATAAATCATCACATGTTCATATTTCCTTATTTAGAAAATATATGTTATTAATCATTGGAAAACATTTCCATAGCTTATTTTCACATCACTATTATTTCGCAACTATCAGTCCCTAACTGTAACTAGTATGAGAACAATTCTCTAAGTATCAATCCGGAAGGTCGAAACCAACATCAGATCGTCACTTAGAAAACCGTTCAACTTACCCTCTCCAGTCAGTTTCTAAATTTGCTTAACTCTATTTCTTAAATTCTTATCATGAAAACATTTCATTTTCTATGTTTAGAAAACATATCTGACTATATTTGGAAAACGTTTCCAAAACTCATTTACGGATTTCCAATGAACGTTGTATAAAACATCGTTTCGCTTAATCCATTTATCGCTTATTACTTAACTATATTTCAAATCAACCTTTTAGATCGAACCACAACTATTCCTTTGTCAATTCTGAAGTCAATCAAGTTGGGGTATAATTACCTCTCAGACCTTAATTGAACAACGTCCTTTACTGTGAAATAGATGAAGCTCGTCACTCACTTTTTCCAATCATCTGTTTATGCAAATTCTCGGATTCAGGTTACGAATCCACTTCTTATATGACAACGTTTGATTTTAACTATAACGTTATAAATCCAACTTCTGCAATATCTAACCTAAATTATAACTTTATCTCCTAACTCGAATAATTTAACAGACACCTCATTTCTAAATCAATAACTCAATCTTGATTTAAACCCTGGAAAGTAAATAGTACTTTCCCGAATTCGCTATAATCGAATTCGACATATAACTCTCTTTCGAGTAATCTCTATTTGATTAACTCTTCTTCGAATAACCTATATTCGATTATCTCTCTTCGAATAACTCATATTCGAAATCTCTCTCTTTCGAATAAACAATATTCGATCCCTTTCTTTCGAATATGCTATATTCGAAAATCTCCTTTCGATTTACTAATCGATAACTCCTTTCGATCAAACTAAAATCGATAACTCCTTTAACTCTATTCGAATAACTAATATTCGACTAACTCCGTTGGATCAACTCATTTGATTAACTCCTTCGAATAACTAATTCGAATAACTTACCTTTGAATAACCAATATTCGATTTACTCTAACTCGATTAACTTAATTCTAATCGGTTTACTCCATTTCGATTCAACTTAATTCAAATCGATTAACTTAACTCAAATTGATTAACTCCTTTCGAATAACTAAATTCGATTTAACTCTTCTCGAATAACTAAATTCGATTAACTCAAATTGAATAACTAATATTCAATTAACTCTTACGTGTTTAACTCTATTCGAATAAATTATATTCGATCAACTCTTTTAACTTTACTCGAATAACTATATTCGATTAACACTTTCTTTCGAATAACTATATTCGATTAACCCTTCGACTAACTCCTTTGGATTAACTAACTTCGAATAACTCCTTTGGATTAACTAACTTCGAATAACTCCTTTGGATTAACTAACTTCGAATAACCAATATTCGATAACTACTCTTCGAATAATATTCGGTAACTCTTCTCAAATGAATAACATTTGATTTCTCCACTCGAATAAACTATATTCAATTACTCTTCCCTCGAATACACTATATTCGATAACTCTACTTCGAATAAGTGATATTCGGCAACTCTACTCGATTAACCCCACTTGGATAACTCTAACTGGTCAACTCTAACTGGTCAACTCTAACTGATCAACTCTAACTGGTCAACTTTAACTGGTCAACTTGAACTGGTCAACTCTAACTGGTCAACTCTAACTGAGTAATTCTAACTGATCAACTCTAACTGGTCAACTTTAACTGGTCACTCTAACTGTTTATCTTTAACTGGTTAACTCAAATGGTTTAACCTAACTGGTTAACTCAAATGGTTTAACCTAACTTGATTTACTTGTCTCGATTAACTGAACTAATCCACTTAGTTTAACTTAGTTAATTCACTTTGATTAACTCTAACCGATTTACTTAGTTTAACTCAGCTAATTCACTTTGATTAACCCAACTAATTTACTTCGATTAACCAATTAGTTTAACTTGACTAATTCACTTAGTTTGACGCAACTAATTCACTTTGATTTATAATTTAGTTTAACTTAACTAAGTCACTTAGTTTGACGCAACTAATTCACTTTGATTTACCAATTAGTTTAACTTAACTAATTCACTTCGATTAACCGCTTAGTTTATCCTAACTAATTTACTTTGGTTAACTTAACCAATTACTTTGATTAACTCGACTAACTTGCTTTGGTTAACCTAACAAATTACTTTGTTTAACTCTATTCGAATAAGAAATTCGAATCACTCTAATGTGTTTAACTCTATTCAAATATCTAATTCGAATAACTCATTTCGAATAACTAAATTCGATTAACTCCTTTTATTAACGTTTATTCATTTCAAAAGATTTCCTTTTTACAACGTTTATCCATTGATAGAGATTTACTTTTAGTAACGGTTCTTCACTTTATAAATGTCCTTTTAATAATGTTTCTACTTCTCTATATAAGTCCAGACTAATATATATATTCCATTTATCAACGATAAATAATTTATTTAATTTATAAAACATTATTTATAAATTAATCTACTTCAATTTATCTGTTTAAAACAGACTTCCTATTTAATATCTCATTTAAATCCATATCGTGTTATACCGTGTGCGAAGCACGTGTTTAAATCTATCCTTGTATAATTCTATTTATTTTCCGAACAAGTGTTCCTTTATTTATTCCCTAATTAAATATTCCTTTATTCCATTTATTTATAATCTAAATAAATGTTTCCTTTATTTATTTCCCAAATAAATAAATGTTTTCATTTTATAAAATCCTATCGATTTTATAAATAAGATTTATTTTCAGTATAAACATTGAAAATTCCCTTTTTACATTCTAGTATCACCTACGGTGTGTAACGTGTCGTATAACAATGATCGATATCATTCAAACATATGAAATCAATAACAGATTTCATAACACATCATATATCACAATATATGAAAAACGGTAAAATAAATGTTGAGGAATCCAGTCGGATTCCTCCAACCTGTTTCCCTGCATCCACAGATGTTACACAATAAAATATACATCAATTTCATTCCAACATGAAATATACTGATGAACTGAATCAATATTTGATTGTCGTCTATATATATAACTATATCTATGTTTCAATCAAATCTATTTAACAGTCCAAACTATCAATACACAGCAATCAAATCATTTAACACAGTTTATATAAAAATATAAACTGAGGAGAGTTAGTGAGTTTTACTCACATTGGATGATCATCGTTAATAACAATAACCATCGCTTGATTCAGACGGACAATTTATTTCACTATAAATTGTAACGAGCTCGGATTCGCTCCCAGTCAGTTCCATGGTGTAGCCCTCGTCCATACGATTTCACTGTGACCGACGGTTCGTAAAACTGACACTGTATGAACGATATATTACGTATACAAGTTTATATATACTATGAAAAATATAAACTAAATTTTATTTAATTCGGTCCTTACCTTTTGTTTAAACCGACCTACACCACCATTTAAACCCAAGACCAATCTTCCCATCTGCAGAAATTAAACCCGTCGGCTTCTCCTCTTTCCTATGCCCTATCACATTTTGTTTCCTACCCCCTCATGTTTCACATATTATTTTCTTTATTTTTCCCTTTCATAAAAATTTGGGCTTTAGCCAAATCAACCTGACATTCATACGTTAGAGCCCAGCCCCAAAACAAAGATTTATACGTTTGGATCTTTCGAACACTGCTTTGTCTCTGCCAACAGACTATGCTTTACTAGTTCTACTCCTTGCTGGTACCATATATCCACACAATAGCTCTCCAGTTTCAAACCTGCTTGACAATGTAAGGGTCGTCATCAGGCTAAATGGCTCGGATAAAATAGTAAGGAGACCGTGCTCCTGTATGAATTAATTCCTCCGCCATTTTCCACTTCTCAAACCCCATCCAACAATCACGTGAGACACACACACCCAGGTAAAACATTACACAACAAAGTAGGGGTACTTACTGGCCTTAGAAGGAAATGGCAGCCTTCTTACTGTACTCGCATTGTCCATGCTTTCCTTCCCATACTCCACAACATTTGCACCATGCTCTTCAAACGAAACACGTCCAAACTATTTCCCATATAGACCCTTACACTTCACGTTATACCACCTGACAATCATACCCCCTCCATGTTTTGCTGTATCCACAACGACTCCCACTTACTCCTTCATATGCAGCATCCGTGGGTTTCCAGATCATCTCTACGTTGTAAGAATAACCGAACACAAATGTTCACAACGTTTAAACTCATATGGGACTGTGGCTTGTGTCGACGATAGTTTAATGGAGTTTGTTTTAAGGTGCATGGGTTTCATTCGGTGGACCAAGAGGCGTATACTTTGTGGAGAAATTAAAAGTGGGATGCCTGGTGCCATTTGTTTTGTTTGAAGCAACCGAAAAGAAGTGATGAAGATATATATATATATAATATGATTTTACTTAAGTGGCAAAGAAATGGTACACGCGTATTTTAAGTTTACTTAGTGGCAAGGAAATGGTACACGCAACATTTAGGTGAAGAGGGTACATAGCGGTTCCTTTCACACGTTACTTCACCAGAGTCTTGTCTCTATGCCATCCGAATTACTTACTTGCTAAGTGAAACTATCCTATTATAATATATAAATATATGTATATTTATAAGTTGTTGTGGCATGGATATACATTATTTCAAAGTGAAGTTTTTATGAACTGCTATAGACAGAAATAAACATACCGTTGTGATGAGCAAGGTGTCACGATCCCAAAAATAAAATAATACCGGTAGATTGACTCATATTTTGAAACTTCAAAATGTTGATTACGGGGTGCGAAATGCTTCAAATAAAAAGTCGCTTATTAAATTAATTAAAAATTAAAATAAAATTCTAAAAATTAAATTATCGTTATGTCCCAAAAGAACCCTGTCTAAATTCAAGCCCGGTCTCTAGTTATAACGAATAAACCATTACGGTCGTTAAACGATTTTATAGCGACTATTTTAAAATTTGATTTGGACATATCTCAAAATCTACACGACGAAATCCCGATTTTTCTTCTCCACTAGAAAGATATACTCCACCAGCTCCACACGTTTCTTGTTTCACAGAAATCCGGCTTAAAACGAATCCTGTATATTCAGTTGAAGTTCAAATCGCCAAATTGCGAACTACCGCGACGTTTCAGGTTCGTTTTAATTATAATTATAAATTATAAGTTCGAACGTTGTACTTTAAGTTATCGATATCGCCAAATCGATATATAAATCATTAAATAAATTAATTATTCGACAGCTAACAAAACGCGCCATTACAGACTTCCCCCCTTAAAATAATTTCGTCCTCGAAATTGCTAAGTTAGAGGTTGACCCTATATATTGGAACTCCTAAGATTGGTTTGCCCCTTATTTCTGATTTCAACCGAACCACTTAATATCGACTAAAATATTTTTTCTTCCGACTAACTAAAATTTTCAAAAATTCTGAAAATTCTTTAACACTTTACATTTTCGGAAAATTTCGCCACAACCTCCTTTGTACAGCCCTATCGGTAAAACCACAACTCGCCTCTCTAGGCCATCTCCAACCCAAAAGAAAATCAAACGGCCAAGCGGCTTGCCGATTTGGCTCATAAATCTCATGCTTATATCAAAAATAAACTTGTACCTTTTTGTCGGGCATATCAACTCTTATCACTTTCACCAGTTATCAACCCAACATAGACCAATGTCATCTCAATCCAACCTTCAACTCAAACACTTGTTCTATCCAAGTCAAGTTCTATTCAAACTCCAATATCAGATTTCAAACTCTTAACCCATCAACTTAATTCCAATCCAGATGATTCTCTAACCAAATCCCGATTTATTTAACTTGGTTCAAGTTAAATTTTAATCTACTTATTTGTTTTTACCATCTTGATTCATTCAACTTAACAAGTTAAATTTCAAATTTCAAGATTTAAATTCCTGGGATTTATTTCAAATCAATTTCAAATCCTAACACCAATTCAAAACTTTTGAATTTCTAAACAACTTGTTTTCCTCAACACCATTTGAAAACAAAACCATTGGTAGTAATCCGCCACTTAGAAACTCGAAAATTAACACTGATGATGTCTAGATTCATCATCAGAATCTATTTTCCAGCTATCGAAGTGAGTTCAATACTATATCATTTTCAATTTGAAAAACATTTTCAAAATCTCCCAGGAACTTAAAATTTCCTTATTTTAAATTCCAAATTCTGATTTAAATTCATATTTAATTCAAACTATTTCATATATTACATTCATATGAATTCTGATTGGTCATTTATAACCATTTCACCCTTTTATAATCTTATTCGATTATAATAACAACCAACACAATCAATATACTATAATAATTTCAAGATATATATTTCTTCTATAAACAAATATATTTGGGAAAAATTATTTCATTTACCCTCTTTCAAAACATACCATGACGGTTCATCGTATTCGAGTGTTTAGTAACCCTTATCGATACAGTGGATCAAACTGATCGACCAGAATTCATAAGCCACTCAACCACTGAGTCTCCACAATATAAAACCATTTTATATTGAATAACAATTACGCGCTCATATATATACACTCAAACTCAATTTAGGATATTACTAATCCCATCTCTATCGAGTTAAGCCACAGAGTCAAGGTAATCACTTAACTTAAGCTCTGATACCAACTGTAACGGCTGGAAATTTTCGACTCCTCGAGAGTCGGAAATTCCGAGACGTTAGTGAAAGAATTTAGAAGGTGAGAAAGAAAAGATAGAACTAATAGAATAGAAGAAGAAGAACATCAAAATCATCAGAGTAACACGAATCTCACAGCGGAACGAATAACATATAATATATAACATAACTTTGGAGTAAACAGTTATATATATACAATAGCACTTATCAGAGTACAACACTTACAACACAGCGGAAATAACTATAGCTATAAAATCTTGCAGCCTCCTGCTCCAAGCTCTCCAAGTATATCTGTAAATCCCGACTACTTGACTGCCCGTACAAATTTAGGCACCCAAGAGTTTAAGGAAAACAACAAAGTAAACTCCGGGTCAGTCATGGGACTGGTATGAGTAAAATAGTTTAAAAACAGGTATAGGATATCTCATAAGACCACGCCGTGAATACGGAACGGGTTTTCCCTTATGAGTATCTGAACAACTTTGACAAGCAATATCATTGTGATATTATAATAATGTCTAAGTACAAATAGGTATCAATCTAGCAGAAACGCTTGCATCTCACGTTCTACATACATAGTATAAAATCATAAACCGCAGGGCGCTTATCGGAGAATGGATTCCAACAGACAAGGTATGGGAGCACCTTCTGATCAGTGTACTCTAGAGGTGATACACTCAGGGTTCAACAAGAACGTCTTGCAACCCGGCCACACATGACCGCTCACTCATTTTGCTTGAGTGTCGCGAATATATTGCCACCACGGTTGTAGGCCATCAAATCGTCATTCGAAGATACAGAATCAAAAAGAAGTATAAATATGGATATTCCCTAGATCGGTGACAATACACCCTGCTTGGGAATGACCCAACTAGCCATGCTGCCTAGCCCAACTTTTGTTACTTCCCGGTGTGAGGCTAGAAGCTACGTCTATCTTCAGAACATCTGATCACCATTCACTTTGAATGTCACATCGTCATACCCGCCAAATCACAAATTGACTTATCCAAAAATAACACGGGTATATAGCTAAGAGAAACGAATTCCTCCGCCACCAAACGTGAATACGTTTGAACAGATCAACTTACGCGATCCATTGGATATACTTTGTCAGACCTTCTTCCATATACGTTGTCCTGGGACTGGACAAACCGAAGGCACTATTCAGTATATCCATCTTAGTCACTGTTATCTAAGACTTATACAACAGCCCTTGCACTTTACTCCGTCTTCAATTTATCTTTGGCAGATATTGCTCGCAACGCTTATGCCAATACAGAGTGGTTCTTTGGATAATAATCCAACCGGTCCCTCCATATTAACAACGTTAAAATGGTAAAAACTTTGATAGTCTGTGATTCAACTATCAAATGAAAACATGTCGGTGTACAAACAACGATCTTATTTCCAAATGGAAATTCGATCGATAAATCATCACATGTTCATATTTCCTTATTTAGAAAATATATATTATTAATCATTGGAAAACATTTCCATAGCTTATTTTCACATCACTATTATTTCGCAACTATCAGTCCCTAACTGTAACTAGTATGAGAACAATTCTCTAAGTATCAATCCGGAAGGTCGAAACCAACATCAGATCGTCACTTAGAAAACCGTTCAACTTACCCTCTCCAGTCAGTTTCTAAATTTGCTTAACTCTATTTCTTAAATTCTTATCATGAAAACATTTCATTTTCTATGTTTAGAAAACATATCTGACTATATTTGGAAAACGTTTCCAAAACTCATTTACGGATTTCCAATGAACGTTGTATAAAACATCGTTTCGCTTAATCCATTTATCGCTTATTACTTAACTATATTTCAAATCAACCTTTTAGATCGAACCACAACTATTCCTTTGTCAATTCTGAAGTCAATCAAGTTGGGGTATAATTACCTCTCAGACCTTAATTGAACAACGTCCTTTACTGTGAAATAGATGAAGCTCGTCACTCACTTTTTCCAATCATCTGTTTACGCAAATTCTCGGATTCAGGTTACGAATCCACTTCTTATATGACAACGTTTGATTTTAACTATAACGTTATAATTCCAACTTCTGCAATATCTAACCTAAATTATAACTTTATCTCCTAACTCGAATAATTTAACAGACACCTAATTTCTAAATCAATAACTCAATCTTGATTTAAACCCTGGAAAGTAAATAGTACTTTCCCGAATTCGCTATAATCGAATTCGACATATAACTCTCTTTCGAGTAATCTCTATTTGATTAACTCTTCTTCGAATAACCTATATTCGATTATCTCTCTTCGAATAACTCATATTCGAAATCTCTCTCTTTCGAATAAACAATATTCAATCCCTTTCTTTCGAATATGCTATATTCGAAAATCTCCTTTCGATTTACTAATCGATAACTCCTTTCGATCAAACTAAAATCGATAGCTCCTTTAACTCTATTCGAATAACTAATATTCGACTAACTCCGTTGGATCAACTCATTTGATTAACTCCTTCGAATAACTTACCTTTGAATAACCAATATTCGATTTACTCTAACTCGATTAACTTAATTCTAATCGATTTACTCCATTTCGATTCAACTTAATTCAAATCGATTAACTTAACTCAAATTGATTAACTCCTTTCGAATAACTAAATTCGATTTAACTCTTCTCGAATAACTAAATTCGATTAACTCAAATTGAATAACTAATATTCAATTAACTCTTACGTGTTTAACTCTATTCGAATAAATTATATTCGATCAACTCTTTTAACTTTACTCGAATAACTATATTCGATTAACACTTTCTTTCGAATAACTATATTCGATTAACCCTTCGACTAACTCCTTTGGATTAACTAACTTCGAATAACTCCTTTGGATTAACTAACTTCGAATAACTCCTTTGGATTAACTAACTTCGAATAACCAATATTCGATAACTACTCTTCGAATAATATTCGGTAACTCTTCTCAAATGAATAACATTTGATTTCTCCACTCGAATAAACTATATTCAATTACTCTTCCCTCGAATACACTATATTCGATAACTCTACTTCGAATAAGTGATATTCGGCAACTCTACTCGATTAACCCCACTTGGATAACTCTAACTGGTCAACTCTAACTGGTCAACTCTAACTGATCAACTCTAACTGGTCAACTTTAACTGGTCAACTTTAACTGGTCAACTCTAACTGGTCAACTCTAACTGAGTAATTCTAACTGATCAACTCTAACTGGTCAACTTTAACTGGTCACTCTAACTGTTTATCTTTAACTGGTTAACTCAAATGGTTTAACCTAACTGGTTAACTCAAATGGTTTAACCTAACTTGATTTACTTGTCTCGATTAACTGAACTAATCCACTTAGTTTAACTTAGTTAATTCACTTTGATTAACTCTAACCGATTTACTTAGTTTAACTCAGCTAATTCACTTTGATTAACCCAACTAATTTACTTCGATTAACCAATTAGTTTAACTTGACTAATTCACTTAGTTTGACGCAACTAATTCACTTTGATTTATAATTTAGTTTAACTTAACTAAGTCACTTAGTTTGACGCAACTAATTCACTTTGATTTACCAATTAGTTTAACTTAACTAATTCACTTCGATTAACCGCTTAGTTTATCCTAACTAATTTACTTTGGTTAACTTAACCAATTACTTTGATTAACTCGACTAACTTGCTTTGGTTAACCTAACAAATTACTTTGTTTAACTCTATTCGAATAAGAAATTCGAATCACTCTAATGTGTTTAACTCTATTCAAATATCTAATTCGAATAACTCATTTCGAATAACTAAATTCGATTAACTCCTTTTATTAACGTTTATTCATTTCAAAAGATTTCCTTTTTACAACGTTTATCCATTGATAGAGATTTACTTTTAGTAACGGTTCTTCACTTTATAAATGTCCTTTTAATAATGTTTCTACTTCTCTATATAAGTCCAGACTAATATATATATTCCATTTATCAACGATAAATAATTTATTTAATTTATAAAACATTATTTATAAATTAATCTACTTCAATTTATCTGTTTAAAACAGACTTCCTATTTAATATCTCATTTAAATCCATATCGTGTTATACCGTGTGCGAAGCACGTGTTTAAATCTATCCTTGTATAATTCTATTTATTTTCCGAACAAGTGTTCCTTTATTTATTCCCTAATTAAATATTCCTTTATTCCATTTATTTATAATCTAAATAAATGTTTCCTTTATTTATTTCCCAAATAAATAAATGTTTTCATTTTATAAAATCCTATCGATTTTATAAATAAGATTTATTTTCAGTATAAACATTGAAAATTCCCTTTTTACATTCTAGTATCACCTACGGTGTGTAACGTGTCGTATAACAATGATCGATATCATTCAAACATATGAAATCAATAACAGATTTCATAACACATCATATATCACAATATATGAAAAACGGTAAAATAAATGTTGAGGAATCCAGTCGGATTCCTCCAACCTGTTTCCCTGCATCCACAGATGTTACACAATAAAATATACATCAATTTCATTCCAACATGAAATATACTGATGAACTGAATCAATATTTGATTGTCGTCTATATATATAACTATATCTATGTTTCAATCAAATCTATTTAACAGTCCAAACTATCAATACACAGCAATCAAATCATTTAACACAGTTTATATAAAAATATAAACTGAGGAGAGTTAGTGAGTTTTACTCACATTGGATGATCATCGTTAATAACAATAACCATCGCTTGATTCAGACGGACAATTTATTTCACTATAAATTGTAACGAGCTCGGATTCGCTCCCAGTCAGTTCCATGGTGTAGCCCTCGTCCATACGATTTCACTGTGACCGACGGTTCGTAAAACTGACACTGTATGAACGATATATTACGTATACAAGTTTATATATACTATGAAAAATATAAACTAAATTTTATTTAATTCGGTCCTTACCTTTTGTTTAAACCGACCTACACCACCATTTAAACCCAAGACCAATCTTCCCATCTGCAGAAATTAAACCCGTCGGCTTCTCCTCTTTCCTATGCCCTATCACATTTTGTTTCCTACCCCCTCATGTTTCACATATTATTTTCTTTATTTTTCCCTTTCATAAAAATTTGGGCTTTAGCCAAATCAAGCTGACATTCATACGTTAGAGCCCAGCCCCAAAACAAAGATTTATACGTTTGGATCTTTCGAACACTGCTTTGTCTCTGCCAACAGACTATGCTTTACTAGTTCTACTCCTTGCTGGTACCATATATCCACACAATAGCTCTCCAGTTTCAAACCTGCTTGACAATGTAAGGGTCGTCATCAGGCTAAATGGCTCGGATAAAATAGTAAGGAGACCGTGCTCCTGTATGAATTAATTCCTCCGCCATTTTCCACTTCTCAAACCCCATCCAACAATCACGTGAGACACACACACCCAGGTAAAACATTACACAACAAAGTAGGGGTACTTACTGGCCTTAGAAGGAAATGGCAGCCTTCTTACTGTACTCGCATTGTCCATGCTTTCCTTCCCATACTCCACAACATTTGCACCATGCTCTTCAAACGAAACACGTCCAAACTATTTCCCATATAGACCCTTACACTTCACGTTATACCACCTGACAATCATACCCCCTCCATGTTTTGCTGTATCCACAACGACTCCCACTTACTCCTTCATATGCAGCATCCGTGGGTTTCCAGATCATCTCTACGTTGTAAGAATAACCGAACACAAATGTTCACAACGTTTAAACTCATATGGGACTGTGGCTTGTGTCGACGATAGTTTAATGGAGTTTGTTTTAAGGTGCATGGGTTTCATTCGGTGGACCAAGAGGCGTATACTTTGTGGAGAAATTAAAAGTGGGATGCCTGGTGCCATTTGTTTTGTTTGAAGCAACCGAAAAGAAGTGATGAAGATATATATATATATATATAATATGATTTTACTTAAGTGGCAAAGAAATGGTACACGCGTATTTTAAGTTTACTTAGTGGCAAGGAAATGGTACACGCAACATTTAGGTGAAGAGGGGACATAGCGGTTCCTTTCACACGTTACTTCACCAGAGTCTTGTCTCTATGCCATCCGAATTACTTACTTGCTAAGTGAAACTATCCTATTATAATATATAAATATATGTATATTTATAAGTTGTTGTGGCATGGATATACATTATTTCAAAGTGAAGTTTTTATGAACTGCTATAGACAGAAATAAACATACCATTGTGATGAGCAAGGTGTCACGATCCCAAAAATAAAATAATACCGGTAGATTGACTCATATTTTGAAACTTCAAAATGTTGATTACGGGGTGCGAAATGCTTCAAATAAAAAGTCGCTTATTAAATTAATTAAAAATTAAAATAAAATTCTAAAAATTAAATTATCGTTATGTACCAAAAGAACCCTGTCTAAATTCAAGCCCGGTCTCTAGTTATAACGAATAAACCATTACGGTCGTTAAACGATTTTATAACGACTATTTTAAAATTTGATTTGGACATATCTCAAAATCTACACGACGAAATCCCGATTTTTCTTCTCCACTAGAAAGATATACTCCACCAGCTCCACACGTTTCTTGTTTCACAGAAATCCGGCTTAAAACGAATCCTGTATATTCAGTTGAAGTTCAAATCGCCAAATTGCGAACTACCGCGACGTTTCAGGTTCGTTTTAATTATAATTATAAATTATAAGTTCGAACGTTGTACTTTAAGTTATCGATATCGCCAAATCGATATATAAATCATTAAATAAATTAATTATTCGACAGCTAACAAAACGCGCCATTACAGACTTCCCCCCTTAAAATAATTTCGTCCTCGAAATTGCTAAGTTAGAGGTTGACCCTATATATTGGAACTCCTAAGATTGGTTTGCCCCTTATTTCTGATTTCAACCGAACCACTTAATATCGACTAAAATATTTTTTCTTCCGACTAACTAAAATTTTCAAAAATTCTGAAAATTCTTTAACACTTTACATTTTCGGAAAATTTCGCCACAACCTCCTTTGTACAGCCCTATCGGTAAAACCACAACTCGCCTCTCTAGGCCATCTCCAACCCAAAAGAAAATCAAACGGCCAAGCGGCTTGCCGATTTGGCTCATAAATCTCATGCTTATATCAAAAATAAACTTGTACCTTTTTGTCGGGCATATCAACTCTTATCACTTTCACCAGTTATCAACCCAACATAGACCAATGTCATCTCAATCCAACCTTCAACTCAAACACTTGGTTATATCCAAGTCAAGTTCTATTCAAACTCCAATATCAGATTTCAAACTCTTAACCCATCAACTTAATTCCAATCCAGATGATTCTCTAACCAAATCCCGATTTATTTAACTTGGTTCAAGTTAAATTTTAATCTACTTATTTGTTTTTACCATCTTGATTCATTCAACTTAACAAGTTAAATTTCAAATTTCAAGATTTAAATTCCTGGGATTTATTTCAAATCAATTTCAAATCCTAACACCAATTCAAAACTTTTGAATTTCTAAACAACTTGTTTTCCTCAACACCATTTGAAAACAAAACCATTGGTAGTAATCCGCCACTTAGAAACTCGAAAATTAACACTGATGATGTCTAGATTCATCATCAGAATCTATTTTCCAGCTATCGAAGTGAGTTCAATACTATATCATTTTCAATTTGAAAAACATTTTCAAAATCTCCCAGGAACTTAAAATTTCCTTATTTTAAATTCCAAATTCTGATTTAAATTCATATTTAATTCAAACTATTTCATATATTACATTCATATGAATTCTGATTGGTCATTTATAACCATTTCACCCTTTTATAATCTTATTCGATTATAATAACAACCAACACAATCAATATACTATAATAATTTCAAGATATATATTTCTTCTGTAAACAAATATATTTGGGAAAAATTATTTCATTTACCCTCTTTCAAAACATACCATGACGGTTCATCGTATTCGAGTGTTTAGTAACCCTTATCGATACAGTGGATCAAACTGATCGACCAGAATTCATAAGCCACTCAACCACTGAGTCTCCACAATATAAAACCATTTTATATTGAATAACAATTACGCGCTCATATATATACACTCAAACTCAATTTAGGATATTACTAATCCCATCTCTATCGAGTTAAGCCACAGAGTCAAGGTAATCACTTAACTTAAGCTCTGATACCAACTGTAACGGCTGGAAATTTTCGACTCCTCGAGAGTCGGAAATTCCGAGACGTTAGTGAAAGAATTTAGAAGGTGAGAAAGAAAAGATAGAACTAATAGAATAGAAGAAGAAGAACATCAAAATCATCAGAGTAACACGAATCTCACAGCGGAACGAATAACATATAATATATAACATAACTTTGGAGTAAACAGTTATATATATACAATAGCACTTATCAGAGTACAACACTTACAACACAGCGGAAATAACTATAGCTATAAAATCTTGCAGCCTCCTGCTCCAAGCTCTCCAAGTATATCTGTAAATCCCGACTACTTGACTGCCCGTACAAATTTAGGCACCCAAGAGTTTAAGGAAAACAACAAAGTAAACTCCGGGTCAGTCATGGGACTGGTATGAGTAAAATAGTTTAAAAACAGGTATAGGATAACTCATAAGACCACGCCGTGAATACGGAACGGGTTTTTCCCTTATGAGTATCTGAACAACTTTGACAAGCAATATCATTGTGATATTATAATAATGTCTAAGTACAAATAGGTATCAATCTAGCAGAAACGCTTGCATCTCACGTTCTACATACATAGTATAAAATCATAAACCGCAGGGCGCTTATCGGAGAATGGATTCCAACAGACAAGGTATGGGAGCACCTTCTGATCAGTGTACTCTAGAGGTGATACACTCAGGGTTCAACAAGAACGTCTTGCAACCCGGCCACACATGACCGCTCACTCATTTTGCTTGAGTGTCGCGAATATATTGCCACCACGGTTGTAGGCCATCAAACCGTCATTCGAAGATACAGAATCAAAAAGAAGTATAAATATGGATATTCCCTAGATCGGTGACAATACACCCTGCTTGGGAATGACCCAACTAGCCATGCTGCCTAGCCCAACTTTTGTTACTTCCCGGTGTGAGGCTAGAAGCTACGTCTATCTTCAGAACATCTGATCACCATTCACTTTGAATGTCACATCGTCATACCCGCCAAATCACAAATTGACTTATCCAAAAATAACACGGGTATATAGCTAAGAGAAACGAATTCCTCCGCCACCAAACGTGAATACGTTTGAACAGATCAACTTACGCGATCCATTGGATATACTTTGTCAGACCTTCTTCCATATACGTTGTCCTGGGACTGGACAAACCGAAGGCACTATTCAGTATATCCATCTTAGTCACTGTTATCTAAGACTTATACAACAGCCCTTGCACTTTACTCCGTCTTCAATTTATCTTTGGCAGATATTGCTCGCAACGCTTATGCCAATACAGAGTGGTTCTTTGGATAATAATCCAACCGGTCCCTCCATATTAACAACGTTAAAATGGTAAAAACTTTGATAGTCTGTGATTCAACTATCAAATGAAAACATGTCGGTGTACAAACAACGATCTTATTTCCAAATGGAAATTCGATCGATAAATCATCACATGTTCATATTTCCTTATTTAGAAAATATATATTATTAATCATTGGAAAACATTTCCATAGCTTATTTTCACATCACTATTATTTCGCAACTATCAGTCCCTAACTGTAACTAGTATGAGAACAATTCTCTAAGTATCAATCCGGAAGGTCGAAACCAACATCAGATCGTCACTTAGAAAACCGTTCAACTTACCCTCTCCAGTCAGTTTCTAAATTTGCTTAACTCTATTTCTTAAATTCTTATCATGAAAACATTTCATTTTCTATGTTTAGAAAACATATCTGACTATATTTGGAAAACGTTTCCAAAACTCATTTACGGATTTCCAATGAACGTTGTATAAAACATCGTTTCGCTTAATCCATTTATCGCTTATTACTTAACTATATTTCAAATCAACCTTTTAGATCGAACCACAACTATTCCTTTGTCAATTCTGAAGTCAATCAAGTTGGGGTATAATTACCTCTCAGACCTTAATTGAACAACGTCCTTTACTGTGAAATAGATGAAGCTCGTCACTCACTTTTTCCAATCATCTGTTTACGCAAATTCTCGGATTCAGGTTACGAATCCACTTCTTATATGACAACGTTTGATTTTAACTATAACGTTATAATTCCAACTTCTGCAATATCTAACCTAAATTATAACTTTATCTCCTAACTCGAATAATTTAACAGACACCTAATTTCTAAATCAATAACTCAATCTTGATTTAAACCCTGGAAAGTAAATAGTACTTTCCCGAATTCGCTATAATCGAATTCGACATATAACTCTCTTTCGAGTAATCTCTATTTGATTAACTCTTCTTCGAATAACCTATATTCGATTATCTCTCTTCGAATAACTCATATTCGAAATCTCTCTCTTTCGAATAAACAATATTCAATCCCTTTCTTTCGAATATGCTATATTCGAAAATCTCCTTTCGATTTACTAATCGATAACTCCTTTCGATCAAACTAAAATCGATAGCTCCTTTAACTCTATTCGAATAACTAATATTCGACTAACTCCGTTGGATCAACTCATTTGATTAACTCCTTCGAATAACTTACCTTTGAATAACCAATATTCGATTTACTCTAACTTGATTAACTTAATTCTAATCGATTTACTCCATTTCGATTCAACTTAATTCAAATCGATTAACTTAACTCAAATTGATTAACTCCTTTCGAATAACTAAATTCGATTTAACTCTTCTCGAATAACTAAATTCGATTAACTCAAATTGAATAACTAATATTCAATTAACTCTTACGTGTTTAACTCTATTCGAATAAATTATATTCGATCAACTCTTTTAACTTTACTCGAATAACTATATTCGATTAACACTTTCTTTCGAATAACTATATTCGATTAACCCTTCGACTAACTCCTTTGGATTAACTAACTTCGAATAACTCCTTTGGATTAACTAACTTCGAATAACTCCTTTGGATTAACTAACTTCGAATAACCAATATTCGATAACTACTCTTCGAATAATATTCGGTAACTCTTCTCAAATGAATAACATTTGATTTCTCCACTCGAATAAACTATATTCAATTACTCTTCCCTCGAATACACTATATTCGATAACTCTACTTCGAATAAGTGATATTCGGCAACTCTACTCGATTAACCCCACTTGGATAACTCTAACTGGTCAACTCTAACTGGTCAACTCTAACTGATCAACTCTAACTGGTCAACTTTAACTGGTCAACTTGAACTGGTCAACTCTAACTGGTCAACTCTAACTGAGTAATTCTAACTGATCAACTCTAACTGGTCAACTTTAACTGGTCACTCTAACTGTTTATCTTTAACTGGTTAACTCAAATGGTTTAACCTAACTGGTTAACTCAAATGGTTTAACCTAACTTGATTTACTTGTCTCGATTAACTGAACTAATCCACTTAGTTTAACTTAGTTAATTCACTTTGATTAACTCTAACCGATTTACTTAGTTTAACTCAGCTAATTCACTTTGATTAACCCAACTAATTTACTTCGATTAACCAATTAGTTTAACTTGACTAATTCACTTAGTTTGACGCAACTAATTCACTTTGATTTATAATTTAGTTTAACTTAACTAAGTCACTTAGTTTGACGCAACTAATTCACTTTGATTTACCAATTAGTTTAACTTAACTAATTCACTTCGATTAACCGCTTAGTTTATCCTAACTAATTTACTTTGGTTAACTTAACCAATTACTTTGATTAACTCGACTAACTTGCTTTGGTTAACCTAACAAATTACTTTGTTTAACTCTATTCGAATAAGAAATTCGAATCACTCTAATGTGTTTAACTCTATTCAAATATCTAATTCGAATAACTCATTTCGAATAACTAAATTCGATTAACTCCTTTTATTAACGTTTATTCATTTCAAAAGATTTCCTTTTTACAACGTTTATCCATTGATAGAGATTTACTTTTAGTAACGGTTCTTCACTTTATAAATGTCCTTTTAATAATGTTTCTACTTCTCTATATAAGTCCAGACTAATATATATATTCCATTTATCAACGATAAATAATTTATTTAATTTATAAAACATTATTTATAAATTAATCTACTTCAATTTATCTGTTTAAAACAGACTTCCTATTTAATATCTCATTTAAATCCATATCGTGTTATACCGTGTGCGAAGCACGTGTTTAAATCTATCCTTGTATAATTCTATTTATTTTCCGAACAAGTGTTCCTTTATTTATTCCCTAATTAAATATTCCTTTATTCCATTTATTTATAATCTAAATAAATGTTTCCTTTATTTATTTCCCAAATAAATAAATGTTTTCATTTTATAAAATCCTATCGATTTTATAAATAAGATTTATTTTCAGTATAAACATTGAAAATTCCCTTTTTACATTCTAGTATCACCTACGGTGTGTAACGTGTCGTATAACAATGATCGATATCATTCAAACATATGAAATCAATAACAGATTTCATAACACATCATATATCACAATATATGAAAAACGGTAAAATAAATGTTGAGGAATCCAGTCGGATTCCTCCAACCTGTTTCCCTGCATCCACAGATGTTACACAATAAAATATACATCAATTTCATTCCAACATGAAATATACTGATGAACTGAATCAATATTTGATTGTCGTCTATATATATAACTATATCTATGTTTCAATCAAATCTATTTAACAGTCCAAACTATCAATACACAGCAATCAAATCATTTAACACAGTTTATATAAAAATATAAACTGAGGAGAGTTAGTGAGTTTTACTCACATTGGATGATCATCGTTAATAACAATAACCATCGCTTGATTCAGACGGACAATTTATTTCACTATAAATTGTAACGAGCTCGGATTCGCTCCCAGTCAGTTCCATGGTGTAGCCCTCGTCCATACGATTTCACTGTGACCGACGGTTCGTAAAACTGACACTGTATGAACGATATATTACGTATACAAGTTTATATATACTATGAAAAATATAAACTAAATTTTATTTAATTCGGTCCTTACCTTTTGTTTAAACCGACCTACACCACCATTTAAACCCAAGACCAATCTTCCCATCTGCAGAAATTAAACCCGTCGGCTTCTCCTCTTTCCTATGCCCTATCACATTTTGTTTCCTACCCCCTCATGTTTCACATATTATTTTCTTTATTTTTCCCTTTCATAAAAATTTGGGCTTTAGCCAAATCAACCTGACATTCATACGTTAGAGCCCAGCCCCAAAACAAAGATTTATACGTTTGGATCTTTCGAACACTGCTTTGTCTCTGCCAACAGACTATGCTTTACTAGTTCTACTCCTTGCTGGTACCATATATCCACACAATAGCTCTCCAGTTTCAAACCTGCTTGACAATGTAAGGGTCGTCATCAGGCTAAATGGCTCGGATAAAATAGTAAGGAAACCGTGCTCCTGTATGAATTAATTCCTCCGCCATTTTCCACTTCTCAAACCCCATCCAACAATCACGTGAGACACACACACCCAGGTAAAACATTACACAACAAAGTAGGGGTACTTACTGGCCTTAGAAGGAAATGGCAGCCTTCTTACTATACTCGCATTGTCCATGATTTCCTTCCCATACTCCACAACATTTGCACCATGCTCTTCAAACGAAACACGTCCAAACTATTTCCCATATAGACCCTTACACTTCACGTTATACCACCTGACAATCATACCCCCTCCATGTTTTGCTGTATCCACAACGACTCCCACTTACTCCTTCATATGCAGCATCCGTGGGTTTCCAGATCATCTCTACGTTGTAAGAATAACCGAACACAAATGTTCACAACGTTTAAACTCATATGGGACTGTGGCTTGTGTCGACGATAGTTTAATGGAGTTTGTTTTAAGGTGCATGGGTTTCATTCGGTGGACCAAGAGGCGTATACTTTGTGGAGAAATTAAAAGTGGGATGCCTGGTGCCATTTGTTTTGTTTGAAGCAACCGAAAAGAAGTGATGAAGATATATATATATATATATATATATATATATATATATAATATGATTTTACTTAAGTGGCAAAGAAATGGTACACGCGTATTTTAAGTTTACTTAGTGGCAAGGAAATGGTACACGCAACATTTAGGTGAAGAGGGGACATAGCGGTTCCTTTCACACGTTACTTCACCAGAGTCTTGTCTCTATGCCATCCGAATTACTTACTTGCTAAGTGAAACTATCCTATTATAATATATAAATATATGTATATTTATAAGTTGTTGTGGCATGGATATACATTATTTCAAAGTGAAGTTTTTATGAACTGCTATAGACAGAAATAAACATACCGTTGTGATGAGCAAGGTGTCACGATCCCAAAAATAAAATAATACCGGTAGATTGACTCATATTTTGAAACTTCAAAATGTTGATTACGGGGTGCGAAATGCTTCAAATAAAAAGTCGCTTATTAAATTAATTAAAAATTAAAATAAAATTCTAAAAATTAAATTATCGTTATGTCCCAAAAGAACCCTGTCTAAATTCAAGCCCGGTCTCTAGTTATAACGAATAAACCATTACGGTCGTTAAACGATTTTATAGCGACTATTTTAAAATTTGATTTGGACATATCTCAAAATCTACACGACGAAATCCCGATTTTTCTTCTCCACTAGAAAGATATACTCCACCAGCTCCACACGTTTCTTGTTTCACAGAAATCCGGCTTAAAACGAATCCTGTATATTCAGTTGAAGTTCAAATCGCCAAATTGCGAACTACCGCGACGTTTCAGGTTCGTTTTAATTATAATTATAAATTATAAGTTCGAACGTTGTACTTTAAGTTATCGATATCGCCAAATCGATATATAAATCATTAAATAAATTAATTATTCGACAGCTAACAAAACGCGCCATTACATGTGGCGACCGCCCATAACCCCTGCACTAAACAAGAGGAATACTACGCTGAATGGTGTATCAGGCAGCTACGGACAATCATCAGAGTAGGTAAACAACATTGGAACCTGTCGTAGAACTTACAATGCAATGATAAAGTATAGTAGAAAATATACAATAGGTAACAATAGTGAAACATCGCATAACAAACTTTTGAAACTTTGACAACATCCTAAAAGATTATCCAAACATCATAGGAAATATCAAAGTCTGTACATAAAGCCTCACTACAACACTCATAGAGTAACTCAAACAGTGGAAACAAAAATCGTAGATATTAATAAAACTGGTATGAAGGCCTCCAGCTCGCCTCCGAACTGCAACACTGTCCTCACTAATCACTTGTTACCTACCACCTAGTTTGCCCATCTACAACCGGATGAACAACCCAAGGTAATAAAAGAGAAACATAAAATCTTGAGTCAGACAACAGTCTTAGTGAGCGATAAAACAACTAACAAACATCAACAATAAAGTATGAGAATGGATAGATAAACATACTAATTTACCCACAACACCAGAGAAGAATTCAACCCTATCTTCCCCATATTGGACGGTTATAGACTTTACATTAAACAATTCAACCATTCATCCATGGAAACCAGATCACTCATTTAATCATGGTAAAGCACTGATGACATCCAGATTATTTATCTCATGTAAACCATCTTAATCGTATTCAACATCCCTCAAGCACAAGCGCCAGAGACCTAAACCAATATCAGACAAGCACCTAAGGAACATCTCCTTGGACGTTGGATAGTCTACATGAGACGGTACAAACAGAGCATAAAACAATGAGGCATCCATGACTGACTCTGGCTATAACCGCCAACCCTGCTTTGAAACCATTGTTAATCGTATGACGACCAACCTTGCCATATGTCTAGGGCTAATGGTAACCCCAGTTCTAGCATAAACACCATACACTTTTCAATGATACGTATGTATGTCCAACCTTGACAACTAGGCCTTTCAACGATACCCAGATACTCGACCTACAATCGGTCTTTTAGGTGCCCCTATCGTACCCCTGATTTGAGCCTGCTAGAACTTACGACAACGATAATCTTTCGTACTTTGCATCTCTAGTCATCCAACCCGATGACTTTTCATAGCTCAAGCAACCTTATTAAGCAACCATTATTCACCAACTCACGACCTTTGAGTTGTCACCACATTTGTTGTTCTACACCGATCAACGAACACATTTCAACACTTCGAACCTTCCTCCTTGAATTCACTTCGAAGTCACACCATTACCGAGCCAAATTACATCACTGCGCCGAGGCTAGGGTTCAAGGGGTTACCCTGGCTATGCTCGACCCAAATCTTGCATAATCCACCTTAGTGACCGACCGACCCTGGAACAAGGACCGACCCTTTGTTCGTCCCTAAGCTCGCTCGACCGACCCACACCGAGACAGACCCGACCCAAATTAAAACAGATAAACCCCAGACCAGTCTCCCAGGCCTGCTCGACCCTGGCATGCTCGAGCCAACACTGCTCTATCTGACTTCCTTCCACCATAACCATGCTCGATCCCATGCTCGACTAACCATAGCTTGCTCGACCAGAACTGATGCTCAACATTGGAATGCTTGATCCTGACCAAGTTCTGCTTGAGTCTAGGCTCGCTCGACCCCAAGCCCGCTCGACCCTACTACATGCGACCAATCCTATGACTTATTTTCCAAGACAACACTACGACCGACCGACCCTGGATGGTCACGAACGACACAAAACCTGCACTCCTCCATTTCCACTTCGTTTTCGAACAAAACTTTGCCAAATGATAGATTCGACGAAACCAACTTGTCAAATCCATCAAATATGACCACAAACATGATATGAATCCATTAACAACATGAAAATGACGATTATCACTAATAATTATACAAATCAATCCAATATTATGATGATTGATCATATGCATAAAATTATAGATCTAACTTACATAATAATATAAATTGGCATAGGAATTACCAATTTAAACTTGCTAAAATAGATCATAGGGAAATTCACATGAAAATGGACTTGTCATGGCATAGATCTATGGTAAAACACTTGAATTTGATGAAAAAGATGATCAAACATTCATATACTTCATTAAATCCATGCGAGAGATGTAAATCACTCACCGATTCTCCCAAAAAAGCTAAAATCAATGTATTAAGATTCTGAACATCAAGCATTTCAAACCAAAGCCCTTGATCTGATGAATTCTCACTTCAAATATGTAGATCTAGCCTCCAATGGTGTAGATCTTCGATTTGCTTCCTTAGATTTTGATTTTTAATGGTGGAAAGGTGTTTGAGGAAAGAGGAACATAGGCCACCAAATGAGAGAATAGATAAACTAAACTATTTCTCATACCTCTACCCCCTATTTATACCATTCCACTAGCCCACTAAAGGGCCTTCCTAAATCATCCCATTATGGCTCTACAAACCTGAACAACCAACGGAAAAACCTTAAAACAACGACTCCTCCAAACTGCTAAACCAAACCTTTACTGTAACCACTCTACGGAAAGGAAATAGTCATTTCCTTTCCTTTCCAATGGCACAGGTCTCACCACCTGATTCGACCCGAGTCAAAAGTTATACCCTATACAAGACTGACAGGGGCAAAATGGTCACAAACAAAATCGGTAAAATTATGGACATGTCTCGCATCCCCATAAGCAACATATTAAAATATGAGAATGATCCAACCCTTCGAGAATATAATAAAAATATTTTACGATCTTCCAATACGTAAAATGCGAGTTGTTACATTATAGTATTAAACAAACTTGTTAACATAGAAAATTAACAGGCTGATAACTATGTGACTTTGAATTTTATGATAACTTGTCTTCATTTTTTATTATAAAATATTATCGTTAGCCAAATTTCCGGTTAACACTCCGAAAACGAGATCGACCTGGATAACTCCTATTTATGATGGGATAGAATTTAAGCTTGGAAACTGTTTATAACCCGGAAGTCTTGTGAAAATACCACTATAGAATACCGTTGGTATATTTCCTACTGAAAACAAAATCTATATCGCACTTTACTTCAATTTAATGAATCGGAGACCTATCCTCCTGCGATTCATTTTCCTTAGGAATGTATTGAGATTTTTAGATAATTTCTATCATCGCAACACAAAGTTCGAGGAAGCTGATTCTTCTCAAACAGCCATTACATGATGGGTTTTCATGAGTCTTCCTTAGTTCCTCAAATGTTTGACAAGATGGCGGAAATATGCTCCTAATTTCGGTCATGCATTTAAATCCTAAATGTCATTTGGTAGGGAGATCCTAACACAAGTCTAAGGTCATAATTATGATCTCTATTTCATGATCTAAGGGTCTTAAAGGTGATTGCGGGTCGAGGTATGAAATAAACCTAATTATTCATAGATCGCATTTTGTACCTGCGATGTTAGTAAAAAGTGAATAAAATACAAGATTGAAATCAGATTTCTCACAATACCTTAATCGTTGTATATTCCCCTTTTTATTGATCATATCCAATGTTACAAATATTTCTCCAAGCTGATTTAGTAATTAGGGTTTGACCCCACCATAAAAGGTTACAAAATGTCGAAAATAAAATGAATGTTCGAAAAAGGAACCCTCGCCTTGAGTTTCTTTGGTCCTATGTATAGGTGTAAATTGATCCTTCCTTTGATTTAAATGCTTCGTTTCGGTCACTCAATAAGGTTCAACGAAGAAGCCTTTGTGAGGATACTGGTGGCTTTCCTTAGGGAGCAAGTCCAAACAGCCGCTTCTAAGGGTCCTGACGAAGGGAGTTATCAGTTGAATGTGAGAGGGATGGTCTTGGAAAGGCTCTTGTCTTTCTTTTAACTTTTGTCTCGTGATCTGTCTCTAAGGCTTAGAGGGCCATAATTTAGATTCTTTTCCTTTTGTGCTATGCCAATTGTATCTTGTTTCTCTTAAGCCTGGAAAGTATGAAAAAGAATCAATGCTTTCTTACCTCCAAAGAGCTCCTTCAGTATCCATATTTAGTTATCTTCCTGCTCTCTTCTTTGAAGGCTTTTGGAGATACTTTCCTTTTATTTTGTTCTCTTTTATTACTCAAATGATCTTCAGGCTTCGCCTGTTGTTGTTTCAGAAGCCCTTTGATGGTTACACAAAGGCTTTCTTGACTTCAACTATTCTACTTTATTAGTATTCTCAAGGTAAAACCCCTCCTGTTTCTGTCTGAATATTTGCGAGAGGCATAGATGTATGCAGACTCTCGTCTTATAAGGGCGATCTTCTTCAAATCAACATAATCCTTAATGTGGTAAGGACCGAGAGTTCTTTTATCAATATATGATCCATCTGATAGGCTTCTCCTTGGCTCTTTTACCGTTCCTTTCGATCTTGTGCTTCAGAATACATTACCTTCTAGTATATTTGAGAGATGAACTTGGCTCATCGGTGCCTTTTGCTTAAGAAAAGCGAGCCTTTCGAAATATGACCGAAGTTCTTCATTAGCTGTAAACTTTCCTGCTTCTAGGGCTTATCTCCAACTACATTTCTTGTCATGATTCGCCCTGGCTTTCTCCTTCATATCTTTCTTTCAAGGTTGTCAAGTCCAAAATTAGGGCCCTTTCGGTTAATGCCGAAAATTTCTTCTTTGGTTTGAAGTTAGTGCCCTTTCTGTTAAAGTTGAAAGGAGCTTTCCGGATGGAGAAAAGATCTCTTTTTTTTCCTTCTCTTATTTCAAAAGTGGCATTGCCAAAGATCTAGCACAACTCCTTTTGGGGTGCTATTAGCTTTCGCGCTCCTTCACAATAACTTCACTTCTTGATTTTCCCTGGTTATTTTTGTTGCTAATATTTTCCCTCCCCTAGTGAAGGGGTGTTCTTGACTTTTTAAGTCATTTGGCTTGGATCCCTATGTATGTGAGGTCACTTCACTATATCTTCTTTTCAATGCTTCTTTGTCGGTAGTTTGGATTTGGTCAACAGGAGTGGATTCACTTCCGTTGTCTTTTCTTCTTCACACACCGTATTTTTCTCTTTCCTTTGCAGTCTCCTTTTCGCTTGCTAGTTTCATTTCAGACGTTGGTTATTGATTTCTCCAACTGGCATTTATTTCTACTTTGTTTTCTGCCTTTTTGATGTTATTCGAGGAGAATTTTTTTATAAAAAGTCTCATTCTTCTTCTTTACCCTATATCCTTTATTTTTCCTTTAAACATCTCTTCTTGGATTTTCTGCAATTTTTTCTAAGCATGGCCATTTTATTGTTTGAGCATGATGATGCTTGTTTTAGAAGTGTCTGGTTTATCTTTCGTGAGGAATATTCCTTGTACTTTGAAAGTTTTTATTTTTCTCTTTGATCTTTTACTTAATGCAAGTTCTGGTAAAGAGTTTGGCATAATTAAGAGGGATCTCCAGCTTTGTGTTACATATTTCCATTGTTGGTGACATCCTCCCTTCCCTATTAATATCGTGGTTCTCCACCATACTTGGGATGAAATTAGCTTTGAGGCGGTATAATTCTCTTTGGATCTTGCTGTAGATTATGCTACATCAGCCAACTCCTTAGGGAGAATGTTGCCTTCCTAGGATGTTACGTCGATTTCTCTCAATCCTTAGCTCAGGTATCCATATGTGCTGCTTAATCAACTTTCTTCGGATATGCCTTCGACCTGCATATCTTATAAACTTACAATAATGTAATTAGTTAGACTTAAAATTCTAAATAGTATCACAATTTGTTTCTTTGATTGTTTTCAAGAATAATGGTCCAGATTAATCTCATTAATCTTATTCGAAAGCGAGAGTTCGAAAGCTAGACTCTCTCAGCTATTGCCCGAGAATCTCTCTCAGTCTTATATTAAAAGGGAATTTTAATCGTATATATTTATATTGTGACTTGTATATTTTCTTGTAATAATGTAAATGTAAATCAAAATGTAAACTTGTATCTCTTAATTTTAAGAAGACTTAATATTTTGAATTTTATTCAAAATTTATTGAGGTTTAAATTGTTAAGAAAATTGTTTATTCTTGCACCTTTGGGACTCATCTTACGAAATTTTTCCACGAACGTTCAATAAACCTTTAGTTTATCTCGGCTCTTCGATATATGTTAAGGAAGGAAATTTTAACTTATCTAAAGATGCTTACGAAAGGTGTTTCCTTCGCTTCATGACTTCACAAGATATAATATCCTTGTCATCAAAATCTTTTACCTTCATTAACAGTTTTATTAAAGTAAAATATTAACCTAACCTCTCTCCCATACAAATTTTGAGGAAAGAGCCGTCTTTTAGAATTCTTTTTGTCTTGGTTATTTTTGCTTTCGAATTACTTACGAAACGCATGGCACTTGGTATTCTAAGGCGGCGGGTATTCTAAGTTTCCCTCCTCAAGCTCCTGCCGATTTGCTCCGTCTTTTGGTCAAATGCGGATACTTGGTATTGTCTTTCGATTAGATTAAATTCATGGTTTATTGAATTTATGAGTTAGTACACTATCTTGAAATACACCGAAGAGGTGACTATTTATCTTATTTGAAACTGGTTATAGTAAAAAAAAAAGTACAAAAGGTCTCTTTCGCTCAAGACGAAAGGCAATTAGGTCACCTGATCTCTTTTGAAAGTTAATTACCTTCCTCATGTTTGTTAGTTTTATTGTGTTTCCAGAAGTCTAATAAATTTTAAATGGTTGTTTGGGAATTTTTCCCTTATAACATTGCCTCTCAAGTTGTCGTGTTAGGCTCATCTGTACAACCCAAAATTTTGGCAATAGTTAATCTAAGTATTTAATTAGGCTCCGAAAACAAAATTTTCACGAAAGATGGAATTTGACCATGAAATTTGCGTCGTTGCATTCATGATGAAATTTTGGCCAACCTTCATATTTGGTACTTCACGAACAGAGTTCGTATAAAAAAAGTTACGAACGAAATACAAAAATGGACAGAAAAGAAATAAAGCAAGATAAAATATATAAGTTAAAAAGTAACTACCATAACCCACATCCAGACCACAACTAGGTCGACCCATGTGGTCGATCAGAACGGACGATCGTTGGTCCGACCTAGGTCGAGCGTGGCAGTGTGCTGGCTAGGGTTTTGTTATATAAATTATATATATACAAACACAGAGACGAATCTTAATTAAAACTAATCTAACGCTCAGGGTCATTCCCTATAAATAAAAGGTTAGACCCCATCTGTTGCACACAATTCTGAAGGAAGTAGCGATGCTCTGTCATTTTCCTCTTCTTCCAATTCTCTACTAAATCAAATCTAATATATATAAACAAATTGGGCATTGATTGAAGAAGGTTAGAATCAAATTCATGTGCAAAAGAGATGGTGCTGCGAATAGGCTTTCTTTCATTCAGATTTCTTCCCTATTATGGTAGATCTACAAATAAAAAAGATTCATCTTTTTGTAATAATTGTAGAACTATAAAATCCTTGGAATTGTAGGTCTAAAGGTTTATTTAGATTCAGATTTGGATAGCTTTCAGGCGAGTGGGAAATTTATATACATCGTTTATAATTACCTGATTGGTTCGTTTAAAATAGATCTGAAATGTATGTATAAAAGTTTAGCATAATTGTTTATTTTTTTGTCAAATCTAAAAAAATAGGTTGTGGTTTGAATATTGTAAATTTGTAGGCTTATCTAGTTTATTAAATTATTGCCTACAATTGTATTTGGATTTGTTGTAGTTATTGTATACACCTTAGATCTGGACATCAGACCCGAAATCATTGTCAAAACTATAGTTATATTCAAGTTCCTTAGTTTTGGCGTTGATTTAAGGTTTATGTAAATTTAGGTTAAAAGATTATGTATGTTTATGTTTGATGTTGTTGGGGTTTTACTTAATTATTATAGAAATGCCCTTTTTGTTGGATCTAGATTATCCCTAGAGGGGGGAGTGAATAGGATTTATTAGAGTTTTATGAGATATTAAAGATTATCACAACACAGAATGCAGTAGGGAAAATAAACGCACAAAGTAAATAACATAGATTTTACCCAGCTTCGGTAAACCTTGCCTGCTACCACATTCCCTAAGGTTTTTGCAAGGTATTAAACAGATATCTGCATACAAAAAACTATAAACTTGCGAACCCCTCGCTAGCCGCCGATTCAATTTTGTACACTCGTAAAACCTGCTACTATTCTAATCCTACGCTCAAAACCTGGCACTGATTTATGTCCTCAAAACCAGTTTTTCCCCTAGTTACAAACCCGTAGCTAGTAAACCGTAGTTTTGCAAGCACTAGAAAACCGATGGACGATTTACAAAAGAAAAGAAAAAAAGTACAATATATAAACAAAATAGAAAACCCCCTCTTATAATTAATAATATAATCGGCCCCTTTATTTATTTTATTCTTGATTTGCTCCAAAAAGAATGTCGTCCGATCTAAAATATTAGGGTTTTCCAAAAATCTCTAAATCTGGACTTCGATTGCTAGAAAAAATTGGTTCTCAGATGATCTTTAGATAATGTCATTCTTGGTCGATGATTTGGCCTCTCTCTGGCGATCGACAAACAATTGTGAGTTTTCTCTGTTTTGATTTTTTTCTCTCGAATGATGCTTGTTGTTTTTCAATACATTTGTCGATAATGAAAAAGGTGTTTAAATAGGAACTTAAATCCATTAATCTACTCTCTGATTTCTCAAAATGTTTGATCTGATTTGTGTGAATTTCGTGAGTTTTTTTACTGTGAAATACTTGGTGATATCTGGAAACAAATAGCCTGTTTCTGTTCTGTTTAAAAACATTGATTTCAGTAAAGCTTTAAACCCTTGCCTAAAAACAAATTCACGGAGATCGTTGGCATGATTTCTTTCCATAAATCCCCTGTAGATATTTTGGGAACAAAATAAGAATTGTTCTTTGAATTTACTGGAAAGTATTTGAATCAAATTATTCACAAAAATGATTTCTGGAATTTTATCTAGCGAGAATGTTGCTTTTTAAATTTTCGGCTTTGATTTGGCTTTCTATAAAAGTTGAACATTTTAACTTTCTGGGGATTCAGATTTTCCATTAACTTTGTTATCTAAATTCTTTGAGTTAAACATTTCCATTAAATTTCGATTGGAATAATTGGCTTTTTCTGGCATCCCGGTGATAAAAAATCATGAGCAAATATGATCCTTGATTGGCCAAAAAACTTTGAACTGATGCTACACTTTGAAACTTCGTCATGCTTAATCTGTTTCATTATAGCTTTCCTTGTTTTGCTTTGCACAATCACATATATTGCATAAGAACTAATATTCAACTTAATCTTTGACACTCAATAGTCGAATTGAACTGACCTGATTTATTGAACTGATACTTTGTTTTAACACCTTGTCTTGAATATGTTTCAGTAGAGCAATGTTTTATATTACCAGTTTTTTTAGTCACCCATGTGCATGATATTTGCACAACCTATTCATAGAATTTGTGTACATGTCTTGCCAATGTGTATGATCTTGTTCACTTTTTCACTATCCATAAGAAAACAGCACAACTTGCATCTTGTTAACTTTTTGCTGTGTATACCACCACTGTGCAATTGATTTGTGCACTTGGAAATAGAACTGCCCAGTGCATTTTGAGCTCCCTATCCATTGCTCCAGAAACTTGTATTCATGCTTGCGATGGAACTTCTTTGACTCATGCAATTTTTCCATGTATATGTAAATGGACTTCTTGCAATTGTCATGTACATGTGGTTGAATAATTTCCTGCTATATTGCCTCTTTGTGTCGATGTGCAGAAGTCAAGAGATTGACATTTATGAAATGCCTGGCTTTATATATATGTTCATTTATGTACATAGTTGCTATGAACTGATGACATGCACTGACTTGCTTCACCATTGATTTCTGAATTAGTGCTGCAAACATAAACATGTTCACATATTAATGAAGTGAAATTTTCTTAGTTATTGTACTCCTTCATTGTTGATGCATGCCCAGATTTGTTATAGCACTTTCCATATCCTTGTAAAGTTGTGCATGTGGCCATGTTGACTATGTACATTTGTCATTGACATGTGCGCACTTTCTTGCTGTATATATACTTGGGATTATTTGTTGCTTGTCTTGACCTTAGCTTCTTCTTCTTAACTCTTGTGTATTACTGGTTTTGTTGCATGCTAGCTTTTGGCTGTGTGGACTTGAATTTCACCACTGACTAGAGTTTGAATGTGTTCGAGCATTCTGACTTCATTATGTGCTTGTGCTTGCATATGAGCTCTCTGTAGCCATTTTGATATTGTTGAACCGTTGTTCCTGCTATGTATATACATACATACATATATGCAGAGATGTGTGTGTGTGTGTGTGTGTGTATATATATATATGTGTGTGTGTGTGTGTGTGTGTGTATGTACTGGAATTCTTGGTTCGTGCCCATTCACTGATTTGACAATGTTGCCCTTGCACAAAATATATGTGTATATACATACACATGTATGTGTATACGTGTACGTGTAGAAAATATATATATATATATATATATATATATATATATATATATATATATATATAAATGTGAGCACTGGAAATACTGTCTACCTTGTGGTATTTACAGTTTATCACTGTGAATATCACAAGCTGTCTAGAAATAGATGAAAGTCCATATAAATCAGATCAAGTCATGAAATAAGATGAGAAACACATCAAAATTCTTTGGCAAATAAATTTTTATAAATAACAATTATATGTGCTAGAATATAAAAATATTTTTATTCTAGATTATTGTGTGTGTTTCTGTGACGAGTAAGCAGAAGACTGGACTGACTGTGAAGAATACAGATGGAAGACAAGTGACAATGTTAGTGTATGTGACAATGAATGTACGAGTGACTGAGAGTGAGTTTGTATAACAGTATGGGATGCAATTAAGTGTTTGAGAGTGGTAGTGAGGAACAGTGTAACAAATGAAACTGAGTGTGAATGAGTAAGGACCCAAGGATTTCCGGCCTTGGAAATCGACATAAATACCTTCACTGTAACTCATGCCGACCTTCCAACACCGAAAACACTGGATAGTTATTAGAAAGAATTTAGAGGGTGAGATAAGAAAGAAAGAAATATAAGAATAGAAGAAGAAGAAAACACCATAACACAGAATCAGAGTCTCAAATCGCAACGGAACAAAATATAATATAAAAATAAATCTTTATTGAGAGCTTTTAAAAATACTTACCATAACAGAGTACATTACACATCTGGACAGTTATAGTAATCTGCCCCATATACAAACACACAGCGGACTAGATACTAGATATAATACCATACATCTGAACTCTTCCAGCTCGTCTCTTCACAGCATTCAATAACCTGAACCAATACACCCCTGGCTAACCCGAGCATTTACAAAACCCCGGGTCAGTCTGGTGAACCAGAGTGAGAAAAACTTGCACGTATTAAGGGTATCACACAACCTGATTTTAAAGTTAAAATCATTCCAAAGGAAAAGGGTAATCGTAAGACCAAATCCACACATAAATACGGACGGTTTTTACCTTACGATAACCTAAAACGTTGTTGAAATCAATATCATTTATGATATTATAATAATGTCTAAATACAAGTAAATAGAATCTAGCGGAATGCTTTCATCTCACGCTCCACATATGTAGTATACAAACAAAAACCAGGGGCGCTTATTGGAGATTGGATTTTCAACTATGACAAGGTATGGGACCACCTGCCGATAGTGTATCTCTAGAGGCGAATACACTGGGTTCAACAAGAACATCTTGCAACCTGGCCCACACATGACCGACCACTCATTTCGCTTGAGTGTATCAAATGTATATCACCAACGGTTGGGATCAGCAACCGTCTCCCGGAAAGGGACAGCATCGAAATATGGATTTAAAAGCAAATAGGATTTTCTCTAGATAGGTGGTTATACACCATAATGGGAGCGACCAACATAGACATGCTGCCTGCCCGATTTTTGTCATTTCCAGGTTGATGAGGCTTGAGATTTAAATTTACTTTTGAACATCTAGTCATCATTCGCTTTGAATGCCACATCGTTAGATCCGACAAATATCACTAATTGGCGTCCACAAAAATACTCTAGCTAGAAGCTAAGAGAACGGCTATTCTCCACCACTAACTATGATACGTTTAAAGAAATCAACGTACGTGACCCTTTGGAAATACTCTGTCAAATATCCGTCCATGAAAGTCATCCAGGAACAGGATGAACCGAAGGTACTCTCCTACTATAACTAATATTGGAATCACCCCATGGATCAGTAGCGAGAAGTCCTTTCAACCTGTAGATTCCAACCACGATAGAATCACAACTTATCTCTACTTTCCAGTTCTTCCGTTTATGAAAATCCACGGTCTACAATGTTCCAATTCGATCATCTTCTGATATCTTCAAGTATTTGTTGGTCGGAATGGTTTTCGAATATAAATTCGATCCTGGTCTTTCCATACCAAAAATCATATTGGATAGGTTTAATAGTCGGTGACTTAACAATCAAAATAAACAGTGTTTCAATCATGACATTCCAATGAGTTCATTGGTTCAGTATTCAGCAACATTTGGCCTTTTAATTAATCAAATTAATTCACTTTTGTTTAATTAAAACTTCTAACTCTTTAAATATTTAAAAATACGATCTTTGAATTCTTATTTACTAATGTCCTCAAAACTATTTCATTATAATCTTAGTAAAATAACTTATATCCATATTCAGTTTCCACTTAATTCTCCTTTCAAAACATTTATTACATCATTCTTTGTTATTTAAACTTAGGCAATCCATTCAACTTATTATTCGTAAACAGCGTTACGTAATATCGTTTATTCCATTCTTGAAACAATAACTAATATTTATCAGTATAGAATAAAACTAACTTTACATTTCCTTTACATCGGAACTCTCATTATATATTTTCCAAAATTCCACCTAACTCTGCATTATTATTCCGCTAATGGAAATAACAAATTATCACTAACCGCTTTTACGATTATCAACTAATATCATCTTCAGATAATCCTGATGTCATTCAAGTTGGGGTATTTTAACTACCTCTCAGACTTGATCAACAACGTTCATATCCTCAGATAAATATAAGTTGTAATCAAAAACCAATATTCCATTCCCGTCTCAAAACGAATTCCATCATAACTTGGATTTGGTTATACAACCCTATAACCCACTTCTTTAACTAGATTCACTTATTTCAAATCTCCTTTCAAATCTATTCAATCATTCCCCACTTTGGCAATCCTATTTCAATTCTCCCCTTTTTACTTGATTTAAATTTTAAATAACATTAATCTAATATCAACGCTTTACACTTAAAATCTCATTTACATAACCCTGGTTTTATATAAACCCTTCTACTCTCAATTCCTTTTACTAAACTCAAATATTAAGCAACCATTTAATTTACTCTCTCGTATTCACTTCAACTTCTCTTTATAACTTCGTTATAAAAATATGGATTTTAAATAAAAAAACCCGTTCATAATCCCATTTCACCATTCAGTTGGATTACATTTCACCTTCGATCACTTTTTAAATGCATTCCCATTTAAAAAGCAACTTTCTAAATTATCATTAATTAGAATAATAATTTCTTCAATCACTAACTACTGTAAAATTAGTTAATTTCTTTATTAACTAAAGTAAATAGTAAATCTCTTTATGAATCTTATTTAAATTTAAACAATATTCATTAAACTATTTTAATCAAAACACATCAGTTTGATAACCAATTCCAATTCAAACGGTCGATTTAATTAACTCAAGACTTGATTATCTCGTTAGCTGATTCCAATTAATTCTCACTTTGAATTAATATAATTAATTTAAATCATTTCCATTTCATTGTATTCTTAATAAAACAATTATCCAAATTTAACTATGCGATTTATTTATTATCCTCGTACTTATGAATCTGATTAACGTCAGAATTGACTTTATAAAATCAATAAATCAAAGTCTTAAATAAATGAAATATTTATGTAATTCTCTTTAATAACTTTTATTCAAAATAATATATCTAAAAATCTATCTCCAGTTATAAAATAAATTTTATAACTTTAGTTCTATCGATTCACGTGACGGTAAATCAATATAAACAAAACCATTTACCTTTAGGTCATTTACTGCCGAGTACTCAACCAATATAACCCATTGGTTAAAACACAACACAGGTTGACTTTTCAGCCAATGATCACTACTAAAATCAATTACCCAACCAAGACAGTTCATATATGATAATATGAAAACAAAAATATATTTGAAGGATTCGGTTGGATCCCTCCCACCTGTTCTTCCCCGTATTCAAAACGGTTACCACCCACTAGATCATTCAGTTTCATTTAATTGATAACAATAAATAACGACCATTTAACATCAACCATATGTAATTCAAACAATTCAACAATTTAAACACGTTTATTTTATAAACGTGACCAATCAAGGTGAGTTACCTTTATTGGGTCCAATCGTTAGAATAACGATTTGGTATTTCACTGAAATTAAACCACGGTTTAATTTCATCATTTAAATCAACCAATATTTATAGTACTAGCAAACAGTCAACCATGGCAAACAGAGCACACAAAATAAAACCCAATTTATATAAAATATAAATGGGAAAACTGAGTGAGTTTAACCCACCTTGATCTGATTTCGTTGATTGGTAAGGTTTCAGTTAAATTAAACTATCATTTAATTTTTCTGAAAGATTCTGCTGCTTCCAATCCTGTCCAGACTAGTTCCAAAATATTCAGCTCGAAAATAAGATTCCATCAGTATATGGTTTGTTGAATTCTGATCACAGGATAAAAAGTTATTAATAATTTAATATTAACTATTAATTAAAAATTAACTATTTTCTTAATTAACACCAATTAAGTTTTAATTAATCTAATTAATTTCCTAAACATTTTTAAACCAATTTCTATACCCTAATCCATATTTTCATTTAACTAATTACAAGCTTAGTTCCTTAATTAACATTTATCTAATCTGATTTAATTAACTTAATTATTTACCAATTAACTGAATTAATTAAATCTTAAACCCTAATTAACTTAATTAAATAATTAGCTTAGGCCTTAATTACATTGGTTTAAGAGATTTTTGACCGAGACCTCCAACCCTCGTAACTTGCTTCCTCGTTTTCACATTCCTGCTCGATCGAAGAAAGCTCCGCCATGCCAAACTCTGATGACCGGAGTTCATCATCTCCACGTTGTTCGACTCCCCTATCCAAACCGCACCCTTCCAGCTCGGTCTCGCCTCGCTCGACGTTGTGCCCTTCTCCAGATTCTTCACCAAAGCCGGCGCCTTCCTGCTCCAGTTCTGGTCGTCTCAGATCATCAGAGGCGATCACTGCCGTTTAGTTCGAAGAGCTCGACGAGCTCTTGATTTTCGCAGTTAAGTGTTTCAGGGAATAATTGGTGGATCGTGAGTTGAGAGGGGAGGGAGCACGGGTGTTTTCTGAATGTTGAAGGAGAAGATGGCTGCTCAGTTTTATTTGACCGCGTAGGGAGAAAAACGAGGGTTTTGACCTAACTGATGAACGTATATATATAGGGTTAAGTTTGTATTAAATATTATTATCGAAACTTTGCACTGAAGTAACAAGAAAAATCCACTACAAACGACTTTTTTTTACTGATAAAAAGCTAATCTTAGTAAAAAAAAGTATTGCGGACCCAATGGGATAAGTTTCGTCGAATTCCAACATCGTATGAAAAAAAATTCCATTATAAAACCAGAAATAAACACACATTTAATTTTTTCACGATCACCAAATAAATCTAATCAACTTGAAACTTTGAAATCCTACAATAATTCTTCAGTACGAACCCAATGGCACCAGTTTCGTCGCATTCTGAGACTGCTTTCCCGGTAGTCTATTTTTATCGCGCACCGCAATACCATTTTTAATGCCAAATTACCCAGTCTTCAAAAATAACAAACTATATACCTATCTTGACCCTAATTGATGATATGAACTCAATGGAATTTGTTTCGCGGCCTAATTCGATCGTCTGTCCAAGTTATACCCAAATAGCCCTTTATTTAATTAAATACGCGCTATAGAAAATGAACGGGCGTTTATGGCTACCGTGGTCACATACGACATCGGTTTTCCACACAATTCACCACCGTACAATAATTTAACGTTACGGTTCTAATGAAACTGATTTCGTCGAAATATGAGTCCGTTTGCAAAATGGCTATTTTAAAGGTCTATATTTTAAATAACGATTTCCACAACGATTATTTCAAATTTTTATTTGGCCATAACTTACAATTTATAATATGAAATATGAATGTTTCTCTTTCATATGAAAATTATTGTCAATACGGTTCCAACGTTTCTTGTTTTACAGAAATCCGACTTATATCGGATCCTGTATTCTCAGTTGAAGTTCAAAACCAAATATTACGAACTACCACGTCATTTCGAGCTCGTTTTATATTATAAATAAAATTAACGTTAAAACTTCGTTTTAATAATGAAATAAATATTAAAATCTATTAATATTCCAAATATAATATTTAAAATAATAAATTAAATTAAATATTTGACTGCCAAAAATACAGGACATTACATTCTTTCCCCCTTAAAATAATTTCGTCCTCGAAATTGCTAAGGTAAGAAAGAACGTTATAAACCCATTAATTTCCTAATCCAATTTAGTTTAAATAAAAATCAATTCAATACCGTAAATAAATATTTTCAAAAATATTGAAAATTTTCTAACACCTTAAATTTTTGAAAAATTTCTCCAGCGCCTCCTTTGTACGGTTCAATCGGTACAACTACAACTCGCCTTTCTATGCCTTCTCCAATCCAAATGAAAATAAAGCAGCCAAGCGGCTTGTCAAATAGGCTCATAAATCTCCAAACCCATATAAAAATAAATGTGTACATTTTTGTGGGGCATATCCTTATATCCTTTCCATCTGCTACCCTGTCAGCATATACAAATGCATTCTCAAACAAAATTCCAATTTTATCCTCAAAACCAAATCCTTCACGCGTCCAAGCCAAATCCCATTCTTAACTAAATTTCCATCCATTATCAATTCCAACTCTTAACTTACCAGTCCAATACCATTTCAGATTCCTTTCTCACAATTCATAAACTGATTCTACTTGATATATTATATCCCGATTCAATTTCCAGTTAATTGGTTTCAATTCAATTCATATTTGCTTTCCCAATTTCTATTTAATTTTGCCTTTGATCAAACAATTTCCCTGGGAGTTTTTAAATAGTTTAGCTCTTTCACAAAAATCAAATATTCCTTTTTAGGATTCAAAACAACTTGTTTTTCTCAAAGCAATTCAAAACAAGATTTTTGGTAGTAATCTATCACTTAGAACTCGGAAATGAACACTGATGATGTGGCTAGCATCATCAAAGTTATTTCCCGGCTATCGAAGTGAGTTCAATACTATACCACTTATCAAAACCGTATTTAAACATTTTCATTTTGAAATCTATTTCAAAATACTAAACACAATGCTCGTGAAACAAATTAAAATCTCCCAGGATTTTAAAATTCTCATATATTCAATCCAAGTCCATTTGCAAACGCCTTTCTCACTTTTAGGAATTTTAATTCCAATTCTGATTTTAATTTCAGATTTTATAATCTGCTTCCATATTATACGAATTCTAATTGGTTACTTATACAACCATTTCAATTATAATCAACCAACACATCCAATATACTATAATACTTCAAATATTAATCATTCTTTTATATAAAAATATAATTTGGGTAAAATTATTTCATTTACCCTCTTTTAAAACATACTGTGTTAGTTTATCGTACTTGAGTGTTTAGAAACTCCTATCGATACAGTGGATCAAACTGATCAACCAGAACTTATAACCAACTCAACCAATAAATCTCCACAATATAAAACAATTTTTATAAAACCTACAAGTACGTTCACTCGTATATATATACTCAGCTCAGTCTAGGGTATTGCTAACCTCATCTCTACTGAGTCACGCCACAGAGCCAAGGTAATTACTTAACCTTCTGCTCTGACACCACTGTAACGACCCAAGGATTTCCGGCCTTGGAAATCGACATAAATACCTTCACTGTAACTCATGCCGACCTTCCAACACCGAAAACACTGGATAGTTATTAGAATGAATTTAGAGGGTGAGATAAGAAAGAAAGAAATATAAAAATAGAAGAAGAAGAAAACACCACAACACAGAATCAGAGTCTCACATCGCAGCGGAACAAAATATAATACAAAAATAAATCTTTATTGAGACCTTTTAAAAGTACTTACCATATCAGAGTACATTACACATCCGGACAGTTATAGTAATCTGACCCATATACAACACACACAGCGGACTAGACACTAGATATAATACCATACGTCTGAACTCTTCCAGCTTGTCTCTTCATAACATTCGATAACCTGAATCTGTACATCCCAGGCTAACCAGAGCATTTACAAAAGGGTGCGTTTTTTAGAGGTCCCTATTAAGTTTCAAAATATATAAAAAACCCAGTCATAAACTTATTGTAAATTAGGTCCCTATTTTTTGAAAAGTCATAAAAAAATATAAAAAAATCACGTAAATTCGTATTTAAATAAAACATGTAAACACTAAAAAATTCAGAACAAAAAACCATCAAAGAAGGAGTCAAAAATCAAAAAAACAGAAGAAAAAAAATGAAATTTCCAGTTAAATGCATAATAGTATGCACATATATCATTTTCCTGCATACATCCGTGCATATTTTTCACTACATACATCTTCGTTGATTTTTATTCATACAAAAACATGCTTACATGTGTGCAAATATACCCAATATTTGCACACATTTGTGCAGGTTTAGTTTCAAATTTTCAAACCGAACACAGCTTACGGAAAAGTTGCATACATATATGCAATTATCAGTAATAATTGCATAAATGTATGCAACTAATTTTTTTATTTCCGTAGAATTCTGAAATTATTTCCATATTTTAGAATTTTTTTTATGAAGGAACGTACTTTTTTTAAAAAAATATATAAAAAGGCGGAAGTAATAAAATAAGGGACGGGTTTAAATTTTTCAAATCTTTTTTTTATATATATAAATTAGGTCCCTACTTTTATCCTATAAAAATGTTGCACACATGTGTGCAGTTTTTTGAGAAATTTGCACATTCGGATGCAAATAAAAATGAACTGAAATATTAAGTTAAATCTATCCGCTAGAAGAACTGCAGTTAATTGCATATATGCATGCAATAAAATCAAAAAGGTGCATAATATTATGCATTTAACTGCATTTTTTTCTGTTTTTTTGCTGTTTTCTTCTTTCTGACATTATTTTTGTTGTTTTTTGAACTGAATTTTTTGTATAATGCATAATTTATTTTATTACTAATTTACGAATTTTTTTATTTTTTTTAATTATTATTTTATAAGTTTTGAAAACAGGGACCTAATTTATATTAAGTTTATGACCGGATGTGAGCCTAATTAAGTTTCAAAATAGGGACGTGAGCCTAATATTCACTTTACAAAACCCTGGGTCAGTCTGGTGAGCCAGAGTGAGATAAACTTGCACAGTATTAAGGGTATCACACAACCTGATTTTAAAGTTAAAATCATTCCAAAGGAAAAGGGTAATCGTAAGACCAAATCCACACATAAATACAGACAGTTTTTACCTTACGATAACCCAAAACGTTTTTGAAATCAATATCCTTTATGATATTATAATAATGTCTAAATACAAGTAAACAGAATCTAGCGGAACGCTTTCATCTCACGCTCCACATCTGTAGTATACAAACAAAAACCGCGGGAGCTTATTGGAGATTGGATTTTCAACTATAACAAGGTATGGGACCACCTGCGATATTGTATCTCTAGAGGCGAATACACTGGGTTCAACAAGAACATCTTGCAACCCGGCCCACGCATGACCGACTACTCATTTCGCTTGAGTGTATCGAATGTATATCACCAACGGTTGGGATCAGCAACCGTCTCCCGAAAAGGGACGGCATCAAAATATGGATTTAAGAAGCAAATAGGATTTTCTCTAGATAGGTGATTATACACCCTAATGGGAGCGACCCACATAGCCATGCTGCCTACTCGATTTTTGTCATTTCCCGGTTGATGAGTCTTGAGGTTTAAATTTACTTTTGAACATCTACTCATCATTCACTTTGAATGCCACATCGTAAGATCCGATAGATATCACTAATTGATGTCTACAAAAATACTCTAGTCAGAAGCAAAGAGAACGGCTATTCTCTGCCACTAACTATGATATGTTTGAAGAAATCAATGTACGTGACCCTTTGGAAATACTCTATCAGACATCCGTCCATACAAGTCATCCAGGAACAGGATGAACCGAAGGTACACTCCTACTGCAACCAATATAGGAATCACCCCATGGATCAGTAGAGAGAAGTCCTTGCAACCCGTAGATTCCAACCACGATAGAATCACAGCTTATCTCTACTTGTTAGTAGAGAATATTAGTGGTTCTTTCGTTTATGAAAATCCAAGGTCTTCAATGTTCCAACTCGATCATCTTCTGATATCTTCATGTATTTATTGGTCGGAATGGTTTTCGAATATAAATTCGATCCTGGTCTTTTCATACAAACAATCGTATTGGACAGGTTTGATGATCGGCGATTAACTGTCAAAATAAACAGTGTTTCAATCATGACACTCCAATGAGTTCACTGGTTTAGTATTCAGCATCACTTGGCTTTTTAATTAATCAAATTAATTCACTTTTGTTAATTAAAACTTCTAACTCTTTAAATATTTAAAAATACGATCTTTGAATTCTTATTTACTAATGTCCTCAAAACTATTTCATTATAATCTTAGTAAAATAACTTATAACCATATTCAGTTTCCACTTAATTCTCCTTTCAAAACATTTATTACATCATTCTTTATCATTCAAACTTGGGCAATCCATTCAACTTATTATTCGTAAACAACATTACGTAATATCGTTTATTCCATTCTTGAAACAATAACTAATATTTATCAGTATAGAATAAAACTAACTTTACATTTCCTTTACATCAGATCTCTCGTTATATATTATCCAAAATTCCACCTAACTTTGCACTATTATTCCTCTAATGGAAATAACAACTTATCACTAACCTCTTTTACGATTACCAACTAATATCATCTTCAGATAATCCTGATGTCATTCAAGTTTGGGTATTTTAACTACCTCTCAGACCTTGATCAACAACGTTCATATCCTCAAATAAATATAAGCTGCAATCAAAAACCAATATTCCATTACCATCTCAAAACGAATTCCATCATAACTTGAATTTGGTTATGCAACCCTATAACCCACCTCTTCAACCAGATTCACTTATTTCAATTCTCCTTTCAAATCTATTCGATCATTCCCCACTTTGGCAATCCTATTTCAATTCTCCTATTTTTACTTGATTTAAATTTTAAATAACGTTAATCTAATATCAAAGCTTTACACTTAAAAATATCATTTACATAACCCCGGTTTTATATAAACCCTTCTATTCTCAATTCCTTTTACTTAACTCAAATATTAAGCAACCATTTAATTTACTCTCTCATATTCGCTAACTTCGTTATAAAAATATGGGTTTTAAATATAAAACCCATTGATGATCCCCTTTTCACCATTCAGTTGGATTACATTTCACCTTCGATCACTTTTTAAATGCATTCCCATTTAAAAAGTAACTTTCTAAATTATCATTAATTAGAATAATAATTTCTTCAATCACTAACTACTGTAAAAGTAGTTAATTTCTTTATTAACTAAAGTAAATAGTAAATCTCTTTAAAAAAATTATTTAAATTTAAACAATATTCATTAAACTATTTTAATCAAAACACATCAATTTGATAATCAATTCCAATTCAAACGGTCGATTTAATTAACTCAAAACTTGATTATCTCGTTAGCCGATTCCAATTAATTCCCACTTTGAATTAATATAATTAATTTAAATCATTTCCATTTAATTGTTTTCTTAACAAAACAATTATTCAAATTTAATTATGCGGTTTATTTATTATCCTCGTACTTATGAATCCGATTAACATCAGAATTGACATTTTAAAATCAATAAATCAAAGTCTTAAATAAATAAAATATTTATGTAATTCTCTTTAATAACTTTTATTCAAAATAGTATATCTAAAAATCTATCTCCAGTTATAAAATAAATTTTATAACTTCAGTTCTATCGATTCACCTGACGGTAAATCAATATAAACAAAACCATTTATCTTTAGGCCATTTACTGCCGATTACTCAACCAATATAACCCATTGGTTAAAACACAACACAGGTTGACTTTTCAGCCAATGATCACTACTAAAATTAATTACCTAACCATGACAGTTCATATATGATAATATGAAAATAAAAATATATTTGAGGGATCCGGTTGGATCTCTGTCACCTGTTCTTCCCTGTATTCAAAACGGTTATCACCAACCAGATCATTCAGTTTCATTTAACTGATAACAATAAATAACAGCCATTTAACATCAACCACACGTAATTCAAACAATTCAACAATTTAAACACGTTTATTTTATAAATGTGACCAACCAAGGTGAGTTACCTTTATTGGGTCCAATCGTTTGAATAACAATTTGGTATTTCACTAAAATTAAACCACAGTTTAATTTCATCATTTAAATCAACCAATATTATAATACTAGCAAACAGTCAACCATGGCAAACAGAGCACACAAAATAAAACCCAATTTATATAAAATGTAAATGGGAAAACTGAGTGAGTTTGACTCATCTTGATCTGATTTCGTTGATAGGTACGGTTTCAGTTAAATTAATCTGTCGTTTAATTTTTCTGAAAGATTCTGTTGCTTCCAATCCTGTCCAGACTGGTTCCCAAATATTCAGCTCGAAAATACGATTCCATCAGTATATGGTTTGTTGAATTCTGATCACGGGATAAAAAGTTATTAATAATTTAAGATTAACTATTAACTAAAAATTAACTATTTTCTTAATTAACACCTAATTAAGTTTTAATTAATCTAATTACTTTCCTAAACATTTTAAAACCAATTTCTATGCCCAAATCCATATTTTCATTTAACTAATTACAAACTTAGTTCCTTAATTAACATTTATCTAATCCAATTTAATTAACTTAATTAATTACCAATTAACTGAATTAATTAAATCTTAAACCCTAGTTAACTTAATTAAATAATTAGCTTAGGCCTTAATTACATTGGTTTAAGAGATTTTCGACCGAGACCTCCAACTCCCGTAACCTGCTTCCTCGTTTTCACGTTCCTGCTCGACCGAAGAAAGCTCCGCCATACCAAACTCCGACGACCGGAGTTCATCACCTCCACACCGTCCGACACCCCTATCCCAACCGCACCCTTCCAGCACGATCTCGCCTCGCCCGACGCCGTCCCCTGCTCCAGATTCTTCACTAAAGTCGACGCCTTCCTGCTCCAGTTCCGGTCGTCTCAGATCATCAGAGGCGATCACCGCCGTTCAGTTTGAAGAGCTCGAGGAGCTCTTGATTTTCGCAGTTAAGTGTTTCAGGGAATAATTGATGGATCGTGAGTTGAGAGGAGAGGAAGCACGGGTGTTTTCTGAACGTTGAAGGAGATGATGGCGGCTCAGTTTTGTTTGACCGCGTAGGGAGAAAAACAAGGGTTTTGACCTAACTGATGAACGTATATACATAGGGTTAAGTTTGTATTAAATATTATTATCGAAACTTTGTGCTGAAGTAACCAAGAAAAACACACTACAAACAACTTTTGCTTACTGATAAAGAGCTAATCTTAGTATAAAAAAAGTATTCCGGACCCAATGGGACAAGTTTCGTTGAATTCCGACATCGTATGTAAAAAAAATTCCTTTATAAAACTAGAAATAAACACGCGTTTAATTTTTCCACGATCACCAGATAAATCTATCAACTTGAAACTTTGAAATCCTACAATAATTCTTCAACATGAACCCAATGGCACTAGTTTCGTCGCATTCTGAGACTGCTTTCCCGGTATGCTATTTTTATCGCGCACCGCAATACCATTTTTAATGCCAAATTACCCGGTCTTCAAAAATAACAAACTATATACCTATCTTGACCCTAATCAACGATACAAACTCAACAGAATTTGTTTCGCGGCCTAATTCGATCGTCTGTTCAAGTTATACCCAAATAACCCTTTATTTAATTAAATACGTGCTATAGAAAATGAACGGGCGTTTATGGCTACCGTGGTCACATACAACATGGGTTTTCCTCACAATTCACCACCGTACAATAATTTAACGTTATAGTTCTAATGAAACTGATTTCGTTGAAATCTGAGTCCGTTTGCAAAATGGCTATTTTAAAGGTATATATTTCAAATAACGATTTCCACAGCGATTATTTCAAATTTTGATTTGGCCATAACTTACAATTTATAATACGAAATCTGAATTTTTCTCTTTCATATGAAAATTTTATCGTCAATACGGTTCCAACATGTCTTGTTTCACAGAAATCCGACTTATATCGGATCCTGAATTCTCATTTGAAGTTCAAAACCAAATATTACGAACTACCGTGTCATTTCGAGCTCGTTTTATATTATAAATAAAATTAACGTTAAAAATTCATTTTAATAATGAAATCAATATTAAAATCTATTAATATTCCAAATAAAATATTTAAAATAATAAATTAAATTAAATATTTGACTGCCAAAAATACGGGACATTACAGAATGTATTGTATTTCAGTGAAATGTACAAATAGTGGATTTATGAAATCTGTACTATTCAAATGTAGAAATATAATATTATATTTTAGTAAAATACTGGTTGAATGTTTAAATTCTAGTGCAGCAGTATTTTATTTTAATATAAGTATTATATTACATCTATGAAGTAGTGTAATAGTACAATTACAAACACATTTATAATATATATATATATATATATATATATATATATTTGTTATCATCAAACAAAACTCATAGAATTGTTATATACAACAATCTCCCCCTTTTGTGATGAAAAACAAATAATAGGATTTTGAATATTATAAATGTGTTTAGCAGTGAATGTTTAAACTCCCCCTATATGTGTGCTCCCCTACAACAATACTCCCCCTAGATATGTGCATGAGTGAAAAACAATAATTGAAACATCAATATTAAAACATTCAAAGAATATCCACTCATCGATCAAAATCTTAACCCATTCTCCCCTTTTTTTTCATTAAATGGAAACAGAAATTAAAACAATAATGAAAAAATTGACTAAAAATATAAAATCAGGTTAAGTGGAAGAACATTCATCATAAATCTCAATTAATCAAACAAAAATCATAATATTTTAGGAACTAGTGGCAAATTTCACATTGTAGAATGATGAATTTACGATGAAATTTATGAAAATGGAGAGAGTTTTAAAACATATTATTTCCAATTATTTCCAATAAATTTTTAAAAAAATGAGCACAAAACAATGATGGATTCGAACGACGATTACAAATTCAATTTAAGTGACGCAATCAAATAATATCAAATCCCAATAGCTATCCATCAACAAATCATAATATATCATAAAATATTAACACATTTCACAAATTAGAAAATGGATTGATATGCTGGTTTCTAAACACCAAGGAGAATTTCATATAATTTTTTTATTTATTCAAATTATTTTCTTTTCTTTTCCTTTTAATTTAAGAGCACACTGACCGCGCATAGCTAGATTTTGGATCTTTAAATAAGGTCAGTTGCAGCTTAAATATAAGTAATCTCTTAGCCATGCATGAACAGAGCTTGGATTTTTAAATGAGGTTAGAGAAACACTTATGTATATTATATATTTATCTTTTTCTGTTCCAAACGAAAAACTCCTTAGTACATAAATCCAAAATGGATGATAGAATTGTGGTAGGTACAGAAATGATTGTGAAAAAATTTCTAAATTAATCTTATTATGTAATATGCTCAACTATACTGGGATTCTTGGAAATTTTCAATTATCTTTATTTCTAAAAAAATAATACACTCACATTTCCATCACTAATTTTAAGCCATATTTTTAAGATGATTTTAAACATATTAAACTCTCCACATTAATATAAAATCATAATGGATGGCATAATGAGACGACCCGATTTCCCGTTCTCACGGAAACAAGGTTATCTTTGGAATATAACACAGAAACATATAATAGCAGAACGGAATTAAATAAATACACCAGAATGAACAACAAAATATACTGGATAAAAGTAATCATCAGAGTTACACAGTATACAGGATCTTACTTAATACAAATACAGTTCAGCTATACATAAATGTCTACAGCGGAAATAAACAAAATATGTACAAGAGGAGCTGAACAGGATAAAAAGAAATAAATGATAGAATCCATCTTCAGCTCCAGCTATCCAGAAAGAACCAGCTAAACCTGAATACAAGGCTGCCCGTGTAGAAAAAGGGGCACCCGAGTTTGAAAGTGAAACAAACTACGAGTCAGTCATGGGACTGGTATGAGAAATCTACTCAACACATATATAATTTGGCTAATCACAGGACCACGCCACTTTCGTGGAACGGGTTTACTCCATTGGATTGCCAGTGCTTTAAAACAAATCTTTCTTTTAAACATCGCTATGCTTTTTCTAAAAATGAAGCCATTATAAGACTCAGTTCCCATCACACAATGCAACGCAAACCGGAGGATAGAGTTTTACCTTATAATGGCCAAAATATGCTTGATACGAATAAAACAAAGGCATTTGATATTATTGCTAGTGTTTATATGTTTTTGAAAACAATTTCAAATCATAACTATCAATCATAGACGGCATGGGTACCATATATCATGTCGCCATATATATATACAATCAAAACCGCACGATGTCGTATTTGAAAATTGGATTTCCGTCATGAACCAAGGCAAAAGATAGTCCTTACCGAATTCGTGACTCTCTAGCCTGAGCCACAGGACCCAGACTCAGGTGGGCCCTTGGAGCGACAGGGCCGGTCCACCGATGTGGATTAAAATGCCTGAACAATACGTTTCCCCGCCCTTTGGGGCGTAAACGAGCCAACGAATGACTCCATCGGACCCGGATCGCCCGATCAAACCGAGGCGCCTCGCAACAGCAACAACCACATAGGTGAAAAGTATATAAATGTCAGGGCTGGTAGGTCACTGACACCACCCTAGCTAGAAAGAAACGCATGCCCTCCCTGAGGTCCTTCTCCCGTTTTAGGTTCATACCGGGATGTGAGGCTCGCGAATTCACGTTATACACAAAGCTACGCCACACAGGCGGTGCTTTGATCATCACCACAAGACTTTGCTTTTCAACAGAAGCCCTGATCACTGCATCTTAGCATGCCACACAGGCAATTCATGCCATGCGACTGATGTCCATCGATATACAACCTCTGAGCTCGTACGTCTCAGAGAAGGGCGTTAAGCAAAAGAATAAATTCTCCGCCGCCAAACAGATGTATATTTAACAGAAATCAATCAACACAGAATAAACTCCAATGTCAGACACACAGTCCATTTACAAGTCCGTTCTGGGTCTGAACGAAACCGGAGGCACTAAATACCTCGCAAACCCTTCGATCACCACTTACGTCTGGACGATCACCACTCATTATCCATATTTCGGGATGCCTCCCAATCAGGACCTCGGTTACCACCCAAACGAGGTGAAGATCTCCGGTCTTCGACCACCGTCTTCATCTTCGAATTTCAATCGTCGGTCAATTATTCGAAATGAGAATTAACTCGGCCTTTTCAAATAATTCACGTATATTTAGAATTTCAATTCGATTTATTTCAATGGTTAAATTATTCGACAACACCAATTTTGTTCTTTAATGTAATTTTCACACCAAACACATTCAACCATCAAATATCACATAAATCAAGCAAATTCAGTTTATTTCCATTCCATATCGCTTATGATATTTTATAACTATTTATCGCTATTTTTATTTATTTTAAAATAGCCATTTTATTCAAAACGACGCTTCGGGCCATAAGACGGCCGTGGCGCTGTTTTTCTTCAGATTTGATTTACACATATCTGAAAATCTAACCGTTGGATCTTCACAAAATTTACATCATTAGAAAGGTCTTTTCAAAACGAACCCAACGGTTCCAGTTTCGGGAAAATCCGACGGTCGGATCTCCCGGTACAATCGTTTGAAATTTCGATTTCAAAATACGAACTGCAGCGTCGTTATTCGATTAAATATAATTATATTTATATATATAAATAAATATAATCGTTTCTGGCGCTGTTTTTCTTCATATTTGAATTAAACATTCCAGACAATCCAACCGTTGGATTTTTACAAGGTTGGTGCCGTTGGAAAGATTATTCCAAGGCGAACCCGACGGTTGAGGTTTCGGGAAAATCCAATGGTCGGATTTCCCGCACTAGTCATTTGAAATCACGATTTCAAAATACGAACTGCACGGCTTCGTTTCGTTTTAATTTTATTTATATTTATATATTTATATAAATATAGTTCATTCAACAATTTCAATATCGTTTTCACTTCAAATATTTTTCTAACACCTTAAATTTTGGAAAATTTTCGCCATAACCTCCCCTGCACCGGGAGCATCGGGAAATCGCAAATAGCGTTCCCGGTCCTTCAAATCTCAAAAAGAAAAAGCCAAGCGGCTAGCCAACATGCTCAAAATCATCACCCAAACAAATCAGTAAATGTGTACCTATTTGTCGGGCACAAAATTTTATTCCTCCTCTCTAGCCCCTTCGCTATAACCTGTTCAATGAATATTGCATGTACATATATATACAGTTCTTATCATTTATAAATTTCTATTCGACTTCATATTTGATTTCTATTTGGTTTAAAAACTCCATTCGTTCTAATGTTACATAAATAGGTGCAAATCACTTCATTAGCTAATTAATGAATATTTCAACTCATATATGTTTATTTTGAACAAGTGGCTATTTTTAACACTTCACATTTCAACGATTTATGCATATAATAAAAATGTGATTTTTATTGTAACACAATTCATTTCAAAACACTATTTTTCTATATAGTTCATATAGGTGACAAAATAGGATTTTTATCATAAAACAATTTATTTCAAAATATGAATCCCATTCAACACATGAATTTCTAAACAACGAATGAATATCAATTCAACACATGAATGTTTTCAATAGTTTTTATATATAGATAAAAATGTGATTTTTATTATCGAACAATTTATTTCAAAATATGAATACCATTCAACACATGAATTTCTAAACAACGAATGAATATCAATTCAACACATGAATGTTTTCAATAGTTTTTATATATAGATAAAAATGTGATTTTTATTATCGAACAATTTATTTCAAAATATGAATACCATTCAACACATGAATTTCTAAACAACGAAAGAATATCAATTCAACACATGAATGTTTTCAATAGTTTTTATATATAGATAAAAATGTGATTTTTATTATCGAACAATTTATTTCAAATTATGAATACCATTCAACACATGAATTTCTAAATAACGAATGAATATCAATTCAACACATGAATGTTTTCAATAGTTTTTATATATAGATAAAAATGTGATTTTTTTTATCGAACAATTTATTTCAAAATATGAATACCATTCAACACATGAATTTCTAAACAACGAATGAATATCAATTCAACACATGAATGTTTTCAATAGTTTAAGCATATGAAAATAATTCAAACACAAGAATATTATTCAAAATTTCGGCAGCATAACGGCAGGGTAGTTAAACCGGCACCGTCCCTAGTACGGCTCCTCGCTCTACCTTAAAACCTCGCGGTTTTTGACAATGGGGATCAAGCATCTAGTTCGCACGCAGGCGGCATGTATATATTTATTTCATTTCCACAAACTAATCCTATGTGGTTTCAACCAAATATTTCACAACCACAAATGGTATTTTTCAACCACAATCAACCAATATCAATCACAAACAATCCCAAACAATCATTCAATTTTCACAACAATTTCAACCAATAAATATCGTCCATGGTTTGTGGACGAGGGGGCGTATATATATATATATATATATATATATATATATATATTTATAGATAGCAATTCACTTTCATTTCAACTTATATAATATTTTTAAATCAGAAATCTCACCAATAGCTATCCAACTTCAAGACTCTTCTTTGTATAAAATCTTCGCCTTTTGTCGCTTTCGCCCGTATTCTCTACACATGTAAAAATCGAATTTTTACGATGCTATTCAATATATAAATATATGATTTTTACTTCGGCTTTCGATATATAAAAATATGATTTTTACTTCGGCTTTAAATATATAAAAATATGATTTTTACTTTCGACTTTCGATATATAAAAATATGATTTTTTTCCTTTTAAATTCCTAATCTCCTTCTAGTTTATAAATCATTTTAAAATCAGTTTTTATATTCCTTTATAAATCAGTTTTTTTAAAATCTCAGAAAAATCAGTTTTTATATTTTTATAAATCAGTTTTTTTATTTCTTAAAACAAAAATCAGTTTAAATCCTTTTATAAAAACAGTTCTATACTTTAAAAAAAAAACAGTTTTTACTTTATTTATAAAAATCATTTTTTTCCTCTAAAAAGAAAATCAGTTTTAAACTAATTAAAATCCAGTTTTTAATTTTTAAAAACCAAATCAGTTTTCAATTCTTTTATAAAATTCAGTTTTTTTCTTTTTATAAAATCAGTTTTATTACTTTTTAAAAAATTGCAGTTTTATTACTTTTTAAAAAATTACAGTTTTATACTTTTTAAAAAAATTCAGTTTTATTACTTTTTAAAAATTACAGTTTTATTACTTTTTAAAAATTACAGTTTTATAACAAAACAAAAATAAAAAAAATAAAAAAAATAAAATTACCTAAATTCTCACCGCAGGTTGCAAAAAAAGGGCTCGATGGTCACCTCGGCGCTGGCTTCGAGGTATGGACGGCGGCTTCAGCGTCGTCAGTGAGGGGGGGGGGGCTTCGTCGGAGCTCGTGCGATGGGGGGGGGGGGGGGAAGGCTTCGTCGGAGCTCGAGGGATCGGGGGGAAGGCTTCGTCGGAGCTCGAGGGATCGGGGGGGGGGGGGCTGGCGATTTGATTTAGGTTTTCCTTTTCTTTTTTTTTTCTCTTTCTTTTTTTTTTTTTGGTTATAGAATCGGGGGGGGCAAGCAGAAGAATAAAGGGAGGGAGGGAATTAAAAAATATTTTTTTTATTATTTAATTATTTAATTTTGCAAATAGGTTGACTTTTACATACGACCTCGAAACGAGGCCCACCGCCTGTCGTCCATAGCGTTTCACCCCCATTCCGAACACAATGGGATATGTATCGCAAGCTGATTTGATCGTTACAATCAGTTTCCTTTTGAATTTTCATTTAAATCATTATATTGAATTTTAAACGCACATTTCAAATTACCGGGGTCACATACTAACTAGAAAAATTCCAGAAAAATATTTTCTAGCTTCGTATTGACGATACGGTCCTAACAAAACTAGTTTCGTCGAATTCTGAGACCGTTTGAAAAATGGCCAATTTCTAGTCGATTAAAATCAACCGAAACCGGTCAAACGCGTTTTCCTTTGCCACGCTCACATATTGATTTGAAAAATTATGAAATTTGAAACCTAACAATAACTTGACACTGCGGATCTAACAAAAGTGGTTTCGTCGAAATCCGAGGTCATTTGCAAAATATCCATTTTTAAGGGCCTGAATTCTAAAGCGACTATTCAGAATTTTCAACTGGACATATCCTTTGACTCCCGCTATCAAATTTCGATTGGTCGAATTCGTTAGAAAGATATTCACTAACAGATTTAAATATTTTTGGTTTCACTAAAATCCGGATTGTTTTGCACCCGGTATATTCAATTGAAGTTTGAAATCGAATTATCGAACTACCGCGCCATTTTCAATTCTATATATAATTATAATTAATTATATTCGTTTTCAAATGTCGATTCAAACTCAGTTTTCATCGCCATTATTTAAAATATTTATTTTAAATATTTAAAGTCCAAAATTTTAGCCAATTTAAAAATTTTAAATTGGTTCAGATTTTCTGGGTCGTTACAATCTCCCCCACTTAAAACTTTTCGTCCCCGAAAAGGAATAAAGTCGAAAGTGGTTTGATAATTCTACGATCACACAACACAACAACCAATCCAATTGTTTTTAACCTTTCAAAATATACTAATAAACTCCTATATTCTTTTATAAATCATTCAGAGTATAGAATAAATAGTGCACATCCATGAAAAGGAAATGACAACAGAATAGAGAATTGAATGGTAGTGCAAAGTAGGGTAAATGTACCTTGCACCGGAGTCAATCAGAGATATCTACTCGGCATCTAGGATAAGCTTTCTGAATGCTCTCCTCGGTTTCCCAAGTACAATCTCGCGGATCTCCACTCCATTGCACTTTGACTAAGTGAACCTTCTTGTTCCTCAGCTCTTTGGTTTCCTTGCCGATAATCTTTAGCGGCTCTCGCCTCACAGCTAATTTTGGAGTAATTTCAATATCCTGCTGAGCTGCTTCTTCCACGATCAAGTCTGGATCTTGAACGTGCTTTCGAAGTTGAGATATATGAAATACATCATGCACTCCAGGCAACCAGTCAGGCAGTTTAACTTTATATGCGAGAGTTCCAATCCGTTCCAGAATAGGAAACGGACCAATAAATTTGGGTGCCAACTTTCCAGTTTTACCGAACCGGATAACTCCTCTCATCGGCGATACTTTCAAATATACATAGTCGCCAACTTCAAAGGATATATCTCTTCTTCTTCTATCGGCATAGCTCTTTTGTCGGCTTTGAGCGGCGAGTAATCGCTTCTTAATAAAATCAACTTTGTCGGCCGCTTCTCGAATCATATCAGGACCCAACACAAGTCTATTTCCAGGCTCGACCCAACAAGCAGGAGATCGGCACGGTCTACCATACAATGCTTCGAATGGCGACATTGTCAGACTCGCCTGGTAGCTGTTGTTATAAGAGAATTCAGCCAAATGCAGATCGTCTTCCCATTATCCACCAAAATCTAGAACACAAGCCCGTAATAGATCTTCTAAAATGCGATTCACCCTCTCAGTCTGACCGTCTGTCTGAGGATGATAAGCGGTGCTTAGGTTTAACTTCGTTCCTAGCTCGACTTGAAATGCTTCCCAGAATTTGCTAGTGAATATTGTATCTCTATCACTGACTATACTGAGTGGCACTCCATGTAGTCTAACTATTTCCCTGAAGTATATCTGCGCCAGACTCTGAGCGGTTCTATTTGATCTGACAGGTATGAAATGGGCGGTCTTCGTGAAACGATCTACGATCACCCAAATACTGTCATTTCCCTTTCTGGTTTTGGGCAAACCATCAATGAAATCCATAGAAATATGTTCCCACTTCCAGCCAGGAACTTCTAGCGGTTGTAATAATCCAGCCAATTTCTGTTGGTCGCTTTTAACTAGCTGGCAAGTAGGGCATCGGCTGACATATAAAGAAATGTCCCTTTTCATCGACTTCCACCAGAAAGTGCGTTTAATGTCATTATACATTTTGCTTACTCCCGGATGGATACTGAGTTTTGACTTGTGGCATTCATCCAATACTTCCTTTCGAAGTTCAGGAATGTTAGGAACGCATATTCGACCTTTGAGCCTTAGAATCCCCTCATTATCAACTTGAAAACTCGAGGGTTCGCCTTGTTGAATTATCCCTCTGATCTTCTGAATGAAGTGATCATCCTCCTGAAGAGCAGATATCTTATCTAGCAATGAAGTCGTGATAATAAAACTGGCGATCATTTCATTCTTTCGGCTTAATGCATCAGCCACGACATTGGCTTTTCCTGGAGTATATATAATTTCAAAGTCATATGCTGCAAGAAACTCCAGCCAACGTTGCTGCCTCAAATTCAAGTCCTTCTGAGTGAACAGATACTTTAACGACTGGTGATCTGTAAACAGTTCAAACCTCTCGCCCAGAAGATAGTGTCTCCAGATTTTCAAAGAGAATATGATAGCCAATAACTCAAGATCATGAGTTACATAGTTTTTCTCGTGCGGCTTCAGTTGACGGCTAGCATAAGCAATTACTTGGCCTCTTTGCATTAACACTGCGCCAAGGCCTTCTCTAGAAGCATCAGTCCAGACTTTCAAATCTTGGTTGCCATCGATGATGGTTAACACCGGAGCTGTTGTTAATCTCAACTTTAGTTCTTCAAAAGCCTCCTCACTTTCTTGAGTCCATTTGAATTTAGAATGCTTCTTTGTAAGCTTCGTTAAGTGACCAGATATCTTCGAAAAGTCCTTAACGAACTTCCGGTAATAGCTAGCCAATCCGAGAAAACTACGGACTTCCATGGGGGTACTGGGCTGTTTCCAATTCTGAATAGCTGTGATTTTGCTTGGATCCACAGCGATTCCATCTTTCGATACGACATGGCCCAGAAATTTCACTTCATCTTGCCAGAAGATACATTTGGAAAACTTGGCTTTCAATACATTCCTTCTGAGGATTTCTAACACTTGTTCCAGATGCTTTTCATGTTCGTCCTTTGATTTAGAGAAGATTAGAATATCATCAATAAAAACCAGAACAAATTTATTCAATACTCCTCTGAATACTCTGTTCATTAGATCGACGAAATAGGCTGGAGCGTTACATAAGCCGAACGGCATTACTAACCACTCGAAGAATAAGTCGGGGCCTCTGAACGCTGTCATTGGAACACATTCTTCGGCAATTCGAAGTTGATGGAAACCTGTAGCTAGGTCCATTCGTGAGAATACTTGTGCTCCATTTAATCGATCCAACAAATCATCTATTCGTGGCAATGGATATTTGTTCTTTATCGTCTGTTTGTTCAGATCACGATAATCCACACATAACCGTAGAGTACCGTCAGATTTTGGGACAAAAACCACTGCTGCACCCCAATCAGAGAAACTAGGCCTGATCAGACCTTTCCATACTAGCTGTCGTGTTTGATTGTCTAATTCCTCCTTTTCTTTCAAGGACATTCTTCGAATAGCGTGAACTACCGGCCTTGCATTGGGAATTAAAGCAATTTTGAAATCTATTTCTCTTTGCGGAGGTAAGCGAACAACTTCCTCGAATACATCCGCATAGTTCTTGACGACAGGAATATCTTTGATGAGGTCAGGAATATTCTCTGTAACTTCAGGGATATTTTCAATTTGGGCTGGAGAAACATCGAGAGCTGACCAGAAATCTTTTCTATTTGATGTCGGGCCTTCACATGGTATGGTTATATAATTTCCCAATTGTGCTTTTGCCTTTACAACTCTCTCGGCGCATCTGACCTCCGCTTCATATTTGGTTAGCCAATCCAATCCCAGAATAAGATCGAATTCATTAAAATTCATGACGATACAGATAATATGGAATTTATAGCAAGAAAAAGAGACTGGTACGGCACAAACCCAACTGAGATTGATGGAACCCCCAACTGGATTTTGCACCGTCATTGGTTCTTTGAGCTTTTTCAACCTCAGATCCAACTTCTTGACTGCACTCTTTGCAATAAAGCTTCGTGACGCGCCTGTGTCAAACAGTACTTTAACTGGAATGTTTTTGACATTAAGCGTGCCTTCTAAAACATCGGACCTTTCCTGAGTAGACGAGGATGCAAGTACTTCCACCACTTCATTTATATTTACTTCTTTAGGTTTCTGAGGTAGCGGGCAGTTTTTCGCAATATGCCCGGCTTGGTGGCACTTATGGCATCCTCTTTTCTCTTGTAACCTCTTACCGGATTTAGACCCATCCTTTACTTGTTTCCTTAGAGATCTGCAACTTATCGAAAGATGTCCTTTCTTATTGCAGTTATTGCATACGGTGGTCGTTACGGGTTCTTTCCCAGATTCAGCCCTTTTCCTCTTAGTACCGGGCTTTTTACGGATCTCAGACGTTGTACTTGCCTCAGGAATATCAATTTCTGACTCTGTTTTGTCACTACAACAAACTTCTTCTTCGTCGCGCAACATTCCTTTCTTGTCTAGATCTTCGTATTGATAAGCCATATAAATCATTTCTGAGAAAGGAAGCTTCACATGCCCCAATACTTTATTCCGGTATTTCCTTTGAAGGCCATGAATAAATCTCATATTTTTCCTCTTTGGGTCTTGAATTAGATGAGGAGCAAAGTGAGCAAGTTCATTGAATTTCTTGCGGGAATTGTCATGTCTCCTTGTATCAGATAAGAAAATTCATCGCATAGTCGTTCGGTCACTTCGGGAGGAGTAAATCTTTCCAAGAAAATCACTTTGAATTTATCCCAGGTGATATCACCTTCTGGATTATTCTCTATAACTGAATCCCACCAGAACAAAGCTTCGTCTTTAAGTGCCCAGGAGGCCAGTAATCTTTTCTGGTCATCCCTCAGCTTTAATGCTTCGAAGATTTTCTCAGCCGAACGAATCCAAGCTTGTGTCTTCATAATAGATTCTTCACCAGAGAATGGTATTCCACCCATATTTCGATATTTGATAAATAGGGCCTCAATATCCGGTTCTGCGTTCCTTCTGTTTCTGACACTCATTTTCTAGTACTTCTGCAAATGGCAGATCAAGTGTCAGGTCACAGAAAAGGTAGTTTAAAATATAGAAACACATACTTCAAATGTAAATGTGTCTATCAAGGTGTAATTTCATTCTGCTTTACTCATACTAGGATATTACTGATCCTATCTGTATAGAGTTACCCGTCCTAGAACACTACTGGTTCTATTTCTGACGAGTTCGTTCAAATGTTATATTCCAGAACTAAGCTTAACCAAAGCTCTGATACCACGATGAGACGACCCGATTTCCCGTTCTCACGGAAACAAGGTTATCTTTGGAATATAACACAGAAACATATAATAGCAGAACGGAATTAAATAAATACACCAGAATGAACAACAAAATATACTGGATAAAAGTAATCATCAGAGTTACACAGTATACAGGATCTTACTTAATACAAATACAGTTCAGCTATACATAAATGTCTACAGCGGAAATAAACAAAATATGTACAAGAGGAGCTGAACAGCATAAAAAGAAATAAATGATAGAATCCATCTTCAGCTCCAGCTATCCAGAAAGAACCAGCTAAACCTGAATACAAGGCTGCCCGTGTAGAAAAAGGGGCACCCGAGTTTGAAAGTGAAACAAACTACGAGTCAGTCATGGGACTGGTATGAGAAATCTACTCAACACATATATAATTTGGCTAATCACAGGACCACGCCACTTTCGTGGAACGGGTTTACTCCATTGGATTGCCAGTGCTTTAAAACAAATCTTTCTTTTAAACATCGCTATGCTTTTTCTAAAAATGAAGCCATTATAAGACTCAGTTCCCATCACACAATGCAACGCAAACCGGAGGATAGAGTTTTACCTTATAATGGCCAAAATATGCTTGATACGAATAAAACAAAGGCATTTGATATTATTGCTAGTGTTTATATGTTTTTGAAAACAATTTCAAATCATAACTATCAATCATAGACGGCATGGGTACCATATATCATGTCGCCATATATATATACAATCAAAACCGCACGATGTCGTATTTGAAAATTGGATTTCCGTCATGAACCAAGGCAAAAGATAGTCCTTACCGAATTCGCGACTCTCTAGCCCGAGCCACAGGACCCAGACTCAGGTGGGCCCTTGGAGCGACAGGGCCGGTCCACCGATGTGGATTAAAATGCCTGAACAATACGTTTCCCCGCCCTTTGGGGCGTAAACGAGCCAACGAATGACTCCATCGGACCCGGATCGCCCGATCAAACCGAGGCGCCTCGCAACAGCAACAACCACATAGGTGAAAAGTATATAAATGTCAGGGCTGGTAGGTCACTGACACCACCCTAGCTAGAAAGAAACGCATGCCCTCCCTGAGGTCCTTCTCCCGTTTTAGGTTCATACCGGGATGTGAGGCTCGCGAATTCACGTTATACACAAAGCTACGCCACACAGGCGGTGCTTTGATCATCACCACAAGACTTTGCTTTTCAACAGAAGCCCTGATCACTGCATATTAGCATGCCACACAGGCAATTCATGCCATGCGACTGATGTCCATCGATATACAACCTCTGAGCCCGTACGTCTCAGAGAAGGGCGTTAAGCAAAAGAATAAATTCTCCGCCGCCAAACAGATGTATATTTAACAGAAATCAATCAACACAGAATAAACTCCAATGTCAGACACACAGTCCATTTACAAGTCCGTTCTGGGTCTGAACGAAACCGGAGGCACTAAATACCTCGCAAACCCTTCGATCACCACTTACGTCTGGACGATCACCACTCATTATCCATATTTCGGGATGCCTCCCAATCAGGACTTCGGTTACCACCCAAACGAGGTGAAGATCTCCGGTCTTCGACCACCGTCTTCATCTTCGAATTTCAATCGTCGGTCAATTATTCGAAATGAGAATTAACTCGGCCTTTTCAAATAATTCACGTATATTTAGAATTTCAATTCGATTTATTTCAATGGTTAAATTATTCGACAACACCAATTTTGTTCTTTAATGTAATTTTCACACCAAACACATTCAACCATCAAATATCACATAAATCAAGCAAATTCATTTTATTTCCATTCCATATCGCTTATGATATTTTATAACTATTTATCGCTATTTTTATTTATTTTAAAATAGCCATTTTATTCAAAACGACGCTTCGGGCCATAAGGCGGCCGTGGCGCTGTTTTTCTTCAGATTTGATTTACACATATCTGAAAATCTAACCGTTGGATCTTCACAAAATTTACATCATTAGAAAGGTCTTTTCAAAACGAACCCAACGGTTCCAGTTTCGGGAAAATCCGACGGTCGGATCTCCCGGTACAATCGTTTGAAATTTCGATTTCAAAATACGAACTGCAGCGTCGTTATTCGATTAAATATAATTATATTTATATATATAAATAAATATAATCGTTTCTGGCGCTGTTTTTCTTCAGATTTGAATTAAACATTCCAGACAATCCAACCGTTGGATTTTTACAAGGTTGGTGCCGTTGGAAAGATTATTCCAAGGCGAACCCGACGGTTGAGGTTTCGGGAAAATCCAATGGTCGGATTTCCCGCACTAGTCGTTTGAAATCACGATTTCAAAATACGAACTGCACGGCTTCGTTTCGTTTTAATTTTATTTATATTTATATATTTATATAAATATAGTTCATTCAACAATTTCAATATCGTTTTCACTTCAAATATTTTTCTAACACCTTAAATTTTGGAAAAATTTCGCCATAACCTCCCCTGCACCGGGAGCATCGGGATATCGCAAATAGCGTTCCCGGTCCTTCTAATCTCAAAAAGAAAAAGAAAAGGCCAAGCGGCTAGCCAACAGGCTCAAAATCATCACCCAAACAAATCAGTAAATGTGTACCTATTTGTCGGGCACAAAATTTTATTCCTCCTCTCTAGCCCCTTTGCTATAACCTGTTCAATGAATATTGCATGTACATATATATACAGTTCTTATCATTTATAAATTTCTATTCGACTTCATATTTGATTTCTATTTGGTTTAAAAACTCCATTCGTTCTAATGTTACATAAATAGGTGCAAATCACTTCATTAGCTAATTAATGAATATTTCAACTCATATATGTTTATTTTGAACAAGTGGCTATTTTTAACACTTCACATTTCAACGATTTATGCATACAATAAAAATGTGATTTTTATTGTAACACAATTCATTTCAAAACACTATTTTTCTATATAGTTCATATAGGTGACAAAATAGGATTTTTATCATAAAACAATTTATTTCAAAATATGAATCCCATTCAACACATGAATTTCTAAACAACGAATGAATATCAATTCAACACATGAATGTTTTCAATAGTTTTTATATATAGATAAAAATGTGATTTTTATTATCGAACAATTTATTTCAAAATATGAATACCATTCAACACATGAATTTCTAAACAACGAATGAATATCAATTCAACACATGAATGTTTTCAATAGTTTTTATATATAGATAAAAATGTGATTTTTATTATCGAACAATTTATTTCAAAATATGAATACCATTCAACACATGAATTTCTAAACAACGAATGAATATCAATTCAACACATGAATGTTTTCAATAGTTTTTATATATAGATAAAAATGTGATTTTTATTATCGAACAATTTATTTCAAATTATGAATACCATTCAACACATGAATTTCTAAATAACGAATGAATATCAATTCAACACATGAATGTTTTCAATAGTTTTTATATATAGATAAAAATGTGATTTTTATTATCGAACAATTTATTTCAAAATATGAATACCATTCAACACATGAATTTCTAAACAACGAATGAATATCAATTCAACACATGAATGTTTTCAATAGTTTAAGCATATGAAAATAATTCAAACACAAGAATATTATTCAAAATTTCGGCAGCATAACGGCAGGGTAGTTAAACCGGCACCGTCCCTAGTACGGCTCCTCGCTCTACCTTAAAACCTTGCGGTTTTTGACAATGGGGATCATGCATCTAGTTCGCACGCAGGCGGCATGTATATATTTATTTCATTTCCACAAACTAATCCTATGTGGTTTCAACCAAATATTTCACAACCACAAATGGTATTTTTCAACCACAATCAACCAATATCAATCACAAACAATCCCAAACAATCATTCAATTTTCACAACAATTTCAACCAATAAATATCGTCCATGGTTTGTGGACGAGGGGGCGTATATATATATATATAGATATATATTTATAGATAGCAATTCACTTTCATTTCAACTTATATAATATTTTTAAATCAGAAATCTCACCAATAGCTATCCAACTTCAAGACTCTTCTTTGTATAAAATCTTCGCCTTTTGTCGCTTTCGCCCGTATTCTCTACACATGTAAAAATCGAATTTTTACGATGCTATTCAATATATAAATATATGATTTTTACTTCGGCTTTCGATATATAAAAATATGATTTTTACTTCGGCTTTCAATATATAAAAATATGATTTTTACTTTCGACTTTCGATATATAAAAATATGATTTTTTCCTTTTAAATTCCTAATCTCCTTCTAGTTTATAAATCATTTTAAAATCAGTTTTTATATTCCTTTATAAATCAGTTTTTTTAAAATCTCAGAAAAATCAGTTTTTATATTTTTATAAATCAGTTTTTTTATTTCTTAAAACAAAAATCAGTTTAAATCCTTTTATAAAAACAGTTCTATACTTTTTAAAAAAACAGTTTTTACTTTATTTATAAAAATCATTTTTTTCCTCTAAAAAGAAAATCAGTTTTAAACTAATTAAAATCCAGTTTTTAATTTTTAAAAACCAAATCAGTTTTCAATTCTTTTATAAAATTCAGTTTTTTTTCTTTTTATAAAATCAGTTTTATTACTTTTTAAAAAATTACAGTTTTATTACTTTTTAAAAAATTACAGTTTTATACTTTTTAAAAAAATTCAGTTTTATTACTTTTTAAAAATTACAGTTTTATTACTTTTTAAAAATTACAGTTTTATAACAAAAAAAAAATAAAAAAAATAAAAAAAAATAAAATTACCTAAATTCTCACCGCAGGTTGCGAAAAAAGGGCTCGATGGTCACCTCGGCGCTGGCTTCGAGGTATGGACGGCGGCTTCAGCGTCGTCAGCGAGGGGGGGGGCTTCGTCGGAGCTCGTGCGATGGGGGGGGAAGGCTTCGTCGGAGCTCGAGGGATCGGGGGGGAAGGCTTCGTCGGAGCTCGAGGGATCGGGGGGGGTGGCGTTTGATTTAGGTTTTCCTTTTCTTTTTTTTTTCTCTTTCTTTTTTTTTTTTGGTTATAGAATCGGGGGGGGGGTGCAAGCAGAAGAATAAAGGGAGGGAGGGAATTAAAAAATATTTTTTTTTTATTATTATTTAATTATTTAATTTTGCAAATAGGTTGACTTTTACATACGACCTCGAAACGAGGCCCACCGCCTGTCGTCCATAGCGTTTCACCCCCATTCCGAACACAATGGGATATGTATCGCAAGCTGATTTGATCGTTACAATCAGTTTCCTTTTGAATTTTCATTTAAATCATTATATTGAATTTTAAACGCACATTTCAAATTACCATGGTCACATACTAACTAGAAAAATTCCAGAAAAATATTTTCTAGCTTCGTATTGACGATACGGTCCTAACAAAACTAGTTTCGTCGAATTCTGAGACCGTTTGAAAAATGGCCAATTTCCAGTCGATTAAAATCAACTGAAACCGGTCAAACGCGTTTTCCTTTGCCACGCTCTCATATTGATTCGAAAAATTATGAAATTTGAAACCTAACAATAACTTGACACTGCGGATCTAACAAAAGTGGTTTCGTCGAAATCCGAGGTCATTTGCAAAATATCCATTTTTAAGGGCCTGAATTCTAAAGCGACTATTCAGAATTTTCAACTGGACATATCCTTTGACTCCCGCTATCAAATTTCGATTGGTCGAATTCGTTAGAAAGATATTCACTAACAGATTTAAATATTTTTGGTTTCACTAAAATCCGGATTGTTTTGCACCCGGTATATTCAATTGAAGTTTGAAATCGAATTATCGAACTACCGCGCCATTTTCAATTCTATATATAATTATAATTAATTATATTCGTTTTCAAATGTCGATTCAAACTCAGTTTTCATCGCCATTATTTAAAATATTTATTTTAAATATTTAAAATCCAAAATTTTAGCCAATTTAAAAATTTTAAATTGGTTCAGATTTTCTGGGTCGTTACACATAATGATGATAGAAATAGAAGATGGTCATGAAATAAACACCAATTCAAAGATATTATAAAAACTGCTCAATCATCGAGAAAATTTAAATATAATTTCGTCTTGTTGTGTTGTCACAATTCATCATAATTTCATAATTCTGATAATAATTTTGATGAATTCTAAATTCAGTTCTATTTGGTTATTGATTAAATGAATTTAAAATTGAAAATCAATTAAAAGAGGGATATGAAGAATTTATACAAGATAAGAATCAGCATAAAGAATCAAAATAGTTGAGTGAGAAAATTTCAAAGAATTTAAGGTTGATACCACTTGTTGTCTCTGCTAACGGGGATTTTAATACCACCCTAGTGGCTAACAAAGGTACGTCAGACAAAAAAATCTAATTACCAAACCCAAGCAATTAAATCTAACAAATAAATTCCATCAATCAAAGCAGCAAACAATTTTTACCAAAATAAGCAGTCATCTAAAACATTTGCAAATCAATTCTTTTATAAGAGTAGCACAACAATCAATTTCAAAGTAGTCTTGCCATGAGATTTTTTCACAAATATTTCTGACAGTCACAAAAGATGATTCATGGTCCAAAATTAAAAATACAGTTTATTTGAAATCATTTGAGAAAATATTAAAATCTTAAGATTCAATGAATCGATATCACCAGATTATAATATTCAAATCCAGGATATGTGTGAGATTAAAGAAATCTACAATTCTAAATGATTTCAAACAATCAAATATTCAAGCCAAAAGATCATGAAATATTAGTGAGTTTCAAGATGCAATGCCACAATCCATTCAAAAATGATTTTCCATTTTCAAATATTTGAAACAATGGTTCAAGCCAAATGTTTTTTAATTCATACATATCCAAGCCAATCCCAAAAAAACAATGAATTATCACAACTGAAAAATAGTAGTGTGCTGTAATGAATGTATTTTGTTCAGCCTTTCCAAAATGAATTAGAAGAAACTCAAAACAGTAGAGATGTGTGAAATTTCATTAATTTTTCAGATCTTCAAATATTTAGAATTTAAATTAACAGTGTTCAAGATATAACAAGAATGTTTCAGCACTGTTATGAATTCCCAAAAAATAAACATCAAAACAATTGCAGATATTTACAAGTTTAAATTCAAGATATGAAATGATTAAAACATGAGAGTTTTATACAAATGAAGCAAATTTTCAGAAAATCATGAATTATGCAATTTGAAGTTAAGAAAGCTTAAGAAAGATATTGTAGTGTCAAAAAAGATAAGAAGAATAAAAAGAAGGAATAAAAGAAATGTGGCAGAGTCATTACACATCTTCATAGCATAATCAGAAGAAAAAAATAGAAGGAGTAGAAGGAAGAATAAAAAATAGAAACAGATAATATAAACAAACCATGTGAGTCTATAGATCATACTTGATTTCCAGTAGACGCTGTAGATCTCTAACTCAAAACGAACTTGGCTAAGGAACATATGTCACTAAACTTTGATGTTGATATGGAGAAACCTTGATTCTTCTAGAAGATCGTTCCTTACCCAGCCTTCGGTACCTAACTATTTAGAGGATTGAGTGGTCTAACAAAATTAGAAAACTACTCATAGTTTTGTTCACATCTTTCGATACCTAAACCTATTTGTATAACAACCCATTGGGATTTACCTTCGAACCTTTAGGAACCCAAATCTGATTAAAGTTAGTTGAATTCATTTTGCTTCTTTTGGAGTCCAAGATGGTTTAAATGGATTGCTACACAACCGGTTTTCATCCTGTTTATGATTTAAAAATCCTTTGAATTACCATATCTAAATGTTCAAAACGATCTTTTTCAAAATGATTTGAAGGGTTTTTAAAACCATTTGAATTCTGGTTTTCAAAAACATAATTTTTCCAAAGCCAAGACCACATTTATTTTCAACAGAAACTTGATTTTGCAACAACTCATTAAACACTTTTCCCCATTATAGGATTTTTCCAAAGCTGATTCTAGTTGTTGAATTTTGGATTTAAGATCACCATTTTCTTTTATTAAAACTAAACAACAATTATTAGTGATCTTCCTTTTAGCATCATATTGTTTCAGAACCAAATTTTCAAATTCAAGTAATTTGATTTGGTTTTGGACTCAAATATTTCAAATTAAAAATGCCTTTCTTTCTCAATCTCGAAAGTCTTGAAATTCTCAATTTCTTTTTCTAGTTCATTCAAAACTGATTCAATTTTCAGCAAACTCTCTTGTTCAAAAAATTTATGCTTGGTACTAAACTTATCCAACTCCATTTGCAAAGCATTTTTCTAAAAAATTATCTCATCCTCATTTTAAAAAAAAAAATCATAATTTCGCTTTCAAGTTTCTGAAGATTTTTTTGGAGATGAGCTAAATCATTCTTCAAATTGAAGCATTCTTGCAATCGGAGTTATAAGCTTTTAATTTAACGTATTATTTTTGCGAGTCAACTCAGAATTTCCAAATTTTAGAAGTTTATTTTTGTAACGTCCCGTCCCGCACCAGCCGACATTTCCTCCTAAAGTGCGCTGTACACATGCCCGACTAGCACGGAACGGTCGCCAAAGAAAGAAAAGAAGAGGATGAACTAATCAAGAACCTATAGAATGTCTCACAGTGCAAGGAATAAAATATAATAACAACATACTTGACATAAAACAGGTGAGACAGTGCATAAGCTGAAACTAAACATTATAGCAGCGGAAAATCCAAATACAGCTTATGTTCCACATCATCATTATTACAACTTGAAAACTGTCTCTAAAGCAAAAGAAAGGGAGGGCGCACTACTAATGCCCAAAGTAGTGACCAGCAGCGACACAGGGAGAGTATCTATATATATCATACGTGGAAGCCTCCTTCTCGTCTCAGGTACAGCTACTCGTGCATCACCAGCTAACCTGTCTCTAGTCTGCTCGTGAGAGCACCGAGAGTAATAAGAAGAGACATAAAACTCTGGGTCAGACAAAAATCTGGTATGAGCGATAAGCAGCAAAACGGAACAATAACAGGTATACTAAACCATACCTGAACCTGGACCTGCAACCAAAGAGTTAGCACTACATACTGTACAGTACTCTCAGGTGCCACCAACACATGGTGTAAAAATACGGGGTGGGGGTGTGCATGTCATAGTGATGGCAAACAAATCAAGAATAGCAACCATCCTCGCATCTCTCACTCAGTGCGTAAAGCTTACGATATCCACCACTTTGATCGCTAGACCCATAAAGGTAATGACGGAGTTCGACTTGTACAACTACTGCTACCTCCAAGCTTATCCCATGGGATCATGACCAAACCTTTTCAAATGACCACACTTCATTGATCTACACCCCACTAGTCATACCTAGGCCACTGTGGCCCTAAATCCGTTCATGTACCTCCCATAGTGATCCAAAGTCATAGACATCGACAACCCCTTAGCACATGTCCCGCAGCAAAGCCCAATCATGAGGTTAACTCATTGGTTCCCAACTAGATCCTGAGTTCTACTTCCTATTTGGACTTCCTTTGCATCTCAGGTTTTGGTTGAATTGGAGTTGGTCTTCAGAAGAGTCATCGCGTAATCGCAACTCGAATCCGGTTCGGTTCGGCCTATTTCAGTCACTTCGATTCGAATACATCACTCCTAGGCTTCCCGTTTGGTTCGGTGTTGCACTTCATGTTAGTTCGGTTCAGTAGTTCCCATCATTCCACTTCAGTCGGTTTGGTTCGGTGCTCCCTTTTTTCATTCAATCGGATCGGTTCAGTGCTCATAGGTCCCGATTCGGTTCGGTGCTTCACTCCAACTCCAGCTCCAAGCTTGGTCCTCCGATCCGATCCCGCTCTCTAGCTATAGTCTGATCCAATCCCCACGCCCTTGCTTGCGATCCGATCCCCTACTCAGCTCTAATCTGATCCCCAACCCAACTCCGACTCTTTGCAAATGGCCCTCCTTCTTGCCAAAGCTCAGCTAGTGCCAAGTTCCGATCCGAATCAGATCCCCTTGCCCAGTGCCCTTATCCGATCCGAGCCCCATACCCGATCTGATTCGGTCCGTAACTCTGCCTGTTTCCTGCAACTCTTCCAGTGACTGTTTTACGCCATACGACAGCGTTTTCGACCAATCTGACGGTTCTAATCAATCACAAAACACACTATACAGTCATAGAAACATGTATAATCAACCACAAACATCAAAACAACAATATGATTATTAAAATGGATCAAACATAGCCAAAAATCCATATTTTCCCTTAATCATGTTTAGGCATAACCAATGATATGATTTGCAAAACTTAACCAAATTATCTACACTTTCTAACAGAGGCTTAAAACATTATTTCAAATTTTATAAATATTTTTTCAGATTTTTAACATGTATAAATTCGCTAATTATCACTGATTACCCTTAATTAACCACAATTAGTGAGGAATTTTGCAAATCACTCACCTTGGCCACAAATTAATCTTTGATCTGAAATAAATTTCTGTTTTGGCGCTATTCCCAAGGTTATACAACAGTTCTACCTCGATTCTTGTGCTAATCCTCTTTGATTTGATGTAGATTTGGCTTAATTAGCGATTAGAAGGTGATTTGGGGTTGTTTTAGGTGTTGGAGGCCATTACTAGGGTTCCAAGAATGAAAGTGGCGGCTGGAAAATGAAGTAAAATTTGTTTTCTAAACCCTAGCAGTCCCCCTTATATTCTTAATCCCGAAATTCCCCTCTAGCTGTTAATCACCCGGTTAAGCCCAATTAAGCTGTATTTCACCATCTGAAACTTGTTTCAGCCATATCTCCCAAAAGGTGAGTCCGTTTGGCTAATGTGACCAGTCTACGAAAAGGTAAACCATCACCTGGATCTAATGGAAGTGGTTTCAGGTCAAAACTCCTTTTCAATCGAAAGTTATAACCAGAACAAGATCTGCTAGGGGCAAAACGGTCATTTAAAAATGGCAAAAATAATGAACATGGGAAATGACCCCAATAGTCTTCTCCCAAAGTTACATGACCATACGACTTCGCATGTGAAAGAAATAAATATTCTACGATCTTTCGATGCATAGAATGCGGGTCGTTACACTCTCCCCCCTTAAGAAATTTCGTCCCCGAAATTCCTTAACCAAAAACATACAAAGGATCCCGCATGCCTACCAGCCACATACAACAATCAAACATGCAAAACAAACAAGACAAGCCTATCCTAGCATGCGGAAAGACTAAATTGAAACTGAAATCTTACCAGGCGAAGAGTTCTGGATACGTCTTCCTAATGCTCTCCTCTGTCTCCCAAGTACAGTCATTCTCATTCTCGCCCCACTGAACTATGACTAGATTCACCGCTTTCTTTTGAAGTTGCTTCGTATCATTCCCAACAATACACATAGGCTTGCGGTTCCCAACCGCTTCGGGTACAACTTCGATATCATCCAACTGATCGGGTGAAATAGCCACATCTGGGTCGTGCACGAACTTCCTTAACTGGGAAACATGAAATACGTTATGAACTCCTGCCATCTTCTCTGGTAATTCAACTTTATATGCCAAATTCCCAATTTGCTCAAGAACTGAGAATGGACCAACAAATCTTGCTGCTAACTTGCCTCTCCTACCAAATTGTATCACACTCTTCAAAGGAGAAATCTTGACAAACACCAAGTCGCCAATGGAGAACTTTAATTCTCTTCTCCTCTTATCAGCATAACTTTTCTGCCTATCTTGGGAAGCCTTCATTCGCTGTTGGATAACCTTAATCTTAGCCGAAGTTTCTCTTATCACATCTGCTCCAAGCACAAATCTCACCGGTTTCTAAGCAACATGACGATGAGTTGCACGGTCTTCTGTACAAAGCTTCAAATGGAGCCATACCAATACTGGAATGATAACTATTATTATATGCAGACTCTACTAGATACAAATGGTCATCCCATGATCCACCAAAGTCTAATATGCAAGCTCTCAAGATATCTTCTTACACTCGATTCATCCTCTCTGTCTGACCGTTGGTTTGAGGATGATACGCGGTACAAAGATGTAATTTTGATCCTAACGCCTCTTGTAAGCTCTTCCAAAATCCACTAGTGAACAACGGATCTCGGTCACTCACAATGCCTTTGGGTATTCCATGAAATCTCACTACCCACTTTACATATTTTTCAGCTAACTTAGCTATCGTTCTATTCGACTTGACGGATATAAACCTTGCACTCTTAGTCAATCGGTCCACAATCACCCAAATGCTATCATGTCCCGATCTAGTCCTTGGTAACCCATCAATGAAATCCATTGAGACTTGTTCCCATTTCCATTCTGGAATCTCTAATGGTTGCAACAAACCACTAGGCTTCTTTTGCTCAGCTTTAACTAGCTGGCAATTTATGCATTTGGATATAAACTTCCCAATGTCTCTTTTCATCCCTTCCCAGTAGTAGGTCTGCTTCATGTCTCGATACATCTTGTTACCACCGGGGTGTATGGTCAGTTTTAGTGATGATATTCTCTAAGCACATCATCTCTCAATCCTTTGACATTTGGTACAACTAGTCTTCCATTCTTCGTAAGCCATCCATCTCGATCAAGCCCATACTTGTTCATCTCTTCGTTGATCCCCATATCTAACTTTGAGATGATTTCCAATAGGTTAGGGTCGTCCCTCTGACTGGAACCAATCCGCTCAATCAAAGTGGGTCCGATCGTCAAACTTGCTAACATTTCTAGATTCAATTCGCACTTTGGTCTGAAATCATACCCCGCGATGTACTCAGTTGCTTCCATTCTAGAAACATAGCCCCTAAACTGGCATGTCTTCTACTCAATGCATCAGCCACTGCGTTGCCCTTTCCTGGTGTATATGCGATGTCGAAATCATAGGAAGCTAAGAATTCTAACCATCTTTGTTATCGGTGATTTAGATCCTTCTGAGAGAAGTGATACTTTAACGATTTATGATCGGTAAACAACTCGAATCTTTCTCCCAAGAGATAATGTCTCCACATCTTCAATGCGAACACGATCGCTGCTAATTCCAAATCATGGGTAGGATACCTTTTCTCATGCGGTTTCAGTTGCCGACTTGCATAATCTACAACCCTCCCTCCTTGCACCAATACAACACCTAGTCCGGTACCACATGCATCCGTGTATACCGTCATCTCTTCATTCCCCTTAGGAATGACTAACACTGGTGCACATGTCAACTTTTCCTTTAGACTCTTGAATACATTCTCACACTTTTCGTCCCAGACGAAAGCTTGATTCTTCTTGGTCAACTGAGTCAACGGTGCTGCTATCTTGGAGAAGTCTCAGATAAACTTACGATAATATCCAACTAACCCCAAGAAACTTCTTATGTCTGTTGCATTCTTGGGTGTAGACCAATCTTGTACCGTAGCCACCTTCGCAGGGTCCACGGCGATACCATTTTCTGAAACAATATGGCCCAAGAATCTCACTTCCCTCCTCCAGAAGTGACACTTAGAAAACTTTGCTTTCAATTGGTGTTTTCTCAACACCTCCATCACTATCCTTAAGTGTTCCTTGTGTTCTTCCTCTGTCCTCGAATAAAAAAGTAAATCGTCCACGAACACAAGAAAAAACTTATTCAACTGATCTCTGAATACTCTATTCATAAGATCCACAAAATATGCTAGTGCATTGGTCAACCCGAATGGCATGACCAACCACTCATAAAATACAGATGGCGTCCGAAATGTCGTTTTAGCTATACTTTCAGCTTCCACCTTAAGCTGATGAAAACCTGTTGCGAGATCCAACTGGGAGAACACTCTCGCGCCATTCAACTGATCAAACAAATCATCTATCCGCTGTAGAGGATATTTATTCTTCCTCGTCACCTTATTCAGCTCGCGGTATTCCACACACAAACGAAGGGAACTATATGCCTCCGTAGCAAACACAACTAGTGCTCCCCACTCAGAAACACTTCTTCTGATAAATCCCTTCTTCAAAAGATCGCTTACTTGCACCCCGAGCTCTCGCTGCTCCCTTGGCGCCATACGACGAAGTGGCATCACTATACTGTTATCTTTCACTAAATCAATACGGAACTAAATCTCTCGATGTGGTGGAAGCCCAGTCACTTCCTCGAAGATGTCCGGATAATGGCCAACCACAGGCAAACATGACAGCTCATCATGCAGGGTGTCGAGGGAATTTAGAAAACTAGCCATTACCCCATCACTGGGTAGACCACCAAACACTACCCTTCGCCCATCATCCGCTCTAGCTGTCACCAAAAAGCCCTCACAGTCTACCACCACCCAGTATCTTTGGAGCCAATCGACTCCCAAAATAATGCCAAACCCAGTAAAACCCAAAACAAAGCAATCACAAACAAACATGCATCCATGACTCGATAAGACCACATTACGACAAATCATGCTAAGGCTAGTCGAACCACCAATCGGGTTCGTCACTACTAAAGGTCTATCGACAATCTCTGGTTCCAATCCCAACCTATCTACCAGGTCACTAGATATGAAAGAACTGGAAGCTCCGGTATTAAACAAAACTCTAACAGGAACATCATAAAAAGAAAGCATACCTTGAATAATGACATTCTTTCCCTTTTCCGCCGTGGTTGGGGCATTCGATGAAGAAGGAACAACATTAAGGGCATATGCTTTCACCATCTGCTTTTCTTTAGGGGGTTGCGGACACTTGTCCTTTTGATGTCCCACTTGGCCACAGCTGAAGCACTTCCGATCCGCTGGCTTGGCCCGACAATTACTAGCATAATGTCCCTTCTTACCACAGCTGAAGCACTCAACATCCTTCTTATTCTTTTTCTTCTGGCCATCCTTAGTCTGATTTTGCTTTCTCTTATTCTGAGAAACATTCTTGCTTCCACCGCTTGCTTGCGGCTTTGGCTCCTCTGCAGATGCAACCTTAGTCTTCGACTTAGGGTAAAGACTCCCTGACCTCAATGCTTTCCCCACAATCGATTCAAACGTCTCATCGATGCGGTTAATATGCCTTTCCCCCAAGTACGGATCCAAACCTGTTATAAACTTCTCATTCTTCTTCTCGGGAGTGTCAATTATGGATAATCCATACTTGGATAAAGTATCAAATTATGCAATGTACTTCGAGATTGCCCTACCATTCTGCTTGAGTTCCAAGAATTTCTTAAACAGCACTGACTTCTGAGCAGCTGGAATGAACTTATCGCTAAAGCGAACCTTAAACCGATCCCAAGTAATCTGATCCTCGCGAGTAGCTGCCTTTATAACATAACACCAATTCATTGCCCGTCCTTGCAGTTGACGGGATGCTAGCCTTCTTTTCATCGCATCTTGATACCCAAGTCTTCGAAGATGCGCTCACAGCTATCCAACCAATCCTGAACATCCGTAGCCGACTCCGTTCAGTGGAACGACTTCCCACAAAGACTAGTATAATCTTTGTTCAGCTTGGCGACTTCGGCCCTAGGCGCCTGCACCACCGCCATAACCAGCATTAGGAGATGCCCCCTGAACTTCTCTAAGCATCTCCCTCATGAGGTCAGTAAACATCTTCCTCATGTCAGCAGCATTCCCATTATTGGCTCCTCTACCGGCACCTCTTGTGTATCGGCTCATCGTTCAATCTGTAAAGAGAAAACGATTAACCATCTCCATAGTGGTGCCAGTGCAGTGCGACTTCATCCTTAGGTATATAATAGTATATATATAACTTTTGAAAACCAAAATAATCGCAAATACACGCTCTCATATACGTATTACCTCTCCCTGGTGTCTTTCCCTAGGTTAACTACGCAACCTAAAGCTCTGATACCAAGTGTAACGGCCCGTCCCGCACCAGCCGGCATTTCCTCCTGAAGTGCGTTGTACACATGCCCGACTAGCACGGAGCGGTCGCCAAAGAAAGAAAAGAAGAGGATGAACTAATCAAGAACCTATAGAGTGTCTCATAGCACAAGGAATAAAATATAATAACAACATACTTGACATAAAACAAGTGAGACAGTGCATAAGCTGAAACTAAACATCATAGCAGTGGAAAATCCAAATACAGCTTATGTTCCACATCATCATTATTACAACTTGAAAACTGTCTCTAAAGCAAAAGAAAGGGAGGGTGCACTACTAATGCCAAAGTAGTGACCAGCAGTGACACGGGGAGAGTATCTATATATATCATACGTGGAAGTCTCTTGCTCGTCTCCGGTACAGCTACTCGTGCATCACTAGCTAACCTGTCTCTAGTCTGCTCGTGAGAGCACCCAGAGTAATAAGAAGAGACATAAAACTCTAGGTCAGACAAAAGTTTGCTATGAGCAATAAGCAGCAAAATGGAATAATAATAGGTATACTAAACCATACATGAACCTGGACCTGCAACCAAAGAGTTAGCACTACATATTGTACAATACTCTCAGGTGCCACTAACACATGGTGTAAAAATACGGGGTGGGGGTGTGCATGTTATAGTGATGGAAAACAAATCAAGAATAGTAACCATCCTCGCATCTCTCACTCAGTGCGTAAAGCTTACGATATCCACCACTTTGATCACTAGACCCATCAAGGTAATGACGGAGTTCGACCTGTACAACTACTGCTACCTCCAAGCTTATCCTATGGGATCATGACCAAACCTTTTCAAATGACCCCACTTCATTGGTCTACAGCCCATTAGTCGTACCTAGGCCACTGTGGCCCTAAATCCGTTCACGTACCTACCATACATAGTGATCCAAAGTCATAGACATAGACAACTCCGTAGCACACGTCCCGCAGCAAAGCCCAATCATGAAGTTAACTCATTGGTTCCCAACTAGATCCCGAGTTCTACTTCCTATTTGGACTTCCTTTGCATCTCAGGTTTTGGTTGAATTGGAGTTGGTCTTCAGAAGAGTCATCGCGTAATCGCAACTCCGGTTCGGTTCGGTTCGACTTACTTCAGTCACTTCGATTCGAATACATCGCTCCTAGGCTTCCCGTTCGGTTCGGTGTTCCACTTCAGGTTGGTTCGGTTCGGTAGTTCCCATCATTCCACTTCAGTCGGTTTGGTTCGGTGCTCCCCTTTTTCATTTAGTCGGTTCGGTGCTCATAGGTCCCGATCCGGTTCGGTGCTTCACTCCAACTCTAGCTCCAAGCTTGGTCCTCCGATCCGATCCTGCTCTCTAGCTCTAGTCCGATCCGATCCCCACGCCCTTGCTTCCGATCCGATTCCCTACTCAGCTCTAATCCGATTCCCAACCCTACTCCAACTCTTTGCAAATGGCCCTCCTTCTTGCCAAAACTCAGATAGTGCCAAGTTCCGAACCGAATCAGATCCCCTTGCCCAGTCCCCTTATCCGATCCGAGCCCCATACCCGATCTGATTCGGTCCGCAACTCTGCACGTTTCCTGCAACTTTTCCAGCGATTGTTTTACGCCATACGACGGCGTTTTCGACCAATCTAACTGTTCTAATCAATAACAAAACACACCATACAGTCAGAGCAACATGTATAATCAACCACAAACATCAAAACAATAATATGATGTATTAAAATGGATCAAAAATAGCCAAAAATCCATATTTTCCCTTAATCATGTTTAGGCATAACTAATGATATGATTAGCAAAACTTAACCAAATTATCAAACTTTCTAACAGAGGCTTAAAACATTATTTCGAATTTTATAAATATTTTTTTAGATTTTTAACATGTATAAATTCGCTAATTATCACTAATTACCCTTAATTAACCATAATTAGTGAGGAACTATTCAAATCACTCACCTTGGCCACAAATTAATCTTTGATCTGAAATAAATCTTTTTTTTGCGCTGTTCCCAAGGCTATACAGCAGTTCTACCTCGATTCTTGTGCTAATCCTCTTTGATTTGATGTAAATTTGGCTTAATTAGCGATTAGAAGGTGATTTGGGGGTGTATTAGATGTTGGAGGCCATTACTAGGGTTCCAAGAATGAAAGTGGCAGTTGGAAAATGAAGTAAAATTCATTTTCTAAACCCTAGCAGCCCCCTTATACTCTTAATCCCGAAATTCCCCTGTGGGCCTAGCTGTTAATCACCTGGTTAAGCCCAATTAAGCTGTTTTTCACCGTTTAAAACTTGTTTCAGCCATATCTCCCAAACGGTAAGTCGTTTGGCTAATGTGACCACTCTACGGAAAGGTAAACCATCACCCGGATCCAATGGAAGTGGTTTCAGGTCAAAACACCTTTTCAATCAAAAGTTATGACCGAAACAAGATCAGCTAGGGGCAAAACGGTCATTTAAAAATCAGCAAAAATCATGAACATGGGAAATGACCCCAATAGTCGTCTCCTAAAGTTACATGACCATACGACTTCGCATGTGAAAGAAATAAATATTCTACGATCTTTCGATGCGTAGAATGCGGGTCATTACAATTTTTTCCTTAGAGATTTTCAACAGATTTGGTTAAATCAACACAAAAATGAACCACATCTTCATATGAAAATTTATTATTTCATTTCCTGTTAAATCTTCATCGCTATCATCATCTGATTCTTCATCAGTAATGCTTGTTAAGCGCAGATCTAAGATAGAGTTGACATTCTGGGGTTTTGAGCCATTGTCATTTCTTCCAAATAGCGTATCTAGAGTATTCAAGATTTCCTACGCAGTTAAACAATGAAATATAAATTTTGATTGATCATTACTAAGATAGGAATGAATAATATGCATAGCATGAGCATTAAAAACCTTATTTCTATTATCTAGCATATCTCCCAAATTTTCAATAACATTCCAATGTTATAAATTAACATATTTTAAATAGAATTCAATTTTCGATTTCCAAATTAAAAAATCTGTCCCATTGAAAATAATTGGAATATTACTGGACTACCTCTCGTTATTCTGACAACTAGGAAACACCATTACTCTAGAGTTAATGAAAATACCAAGCTCTGATACCATTTGTTGGTCTAGATTAAACCTAAAAGGGAGTGAATAGGGTTTATGGGTGTTTTACAATATATTAAAAATTATCACAACAAAGAATGCAGTAGGGAAAATAAACGCAGAAAGTAAATAATACAGATTTAACCCAGCTTTGGCAAACCCTACCTACTGTTGCATTCCCCAAGGTTTTTACAAGGTATTAAATAAACACCCACATACAAAAACCTATAAACTCGTGATCCCCTCGCTAACCGCCTATACAGTTTTGTACACTCACAAAACGTGCTGTTGTTCTAATCCTACGCTCAAAACCCTGTACTGATTTCTGTCCTCGAAACCAGATTTTCCCCTAGCTACAAACCCGTAGCTACTAAATCGTAGTTTTATAGACACTAGAAAACATATGGATGATTTACAAAACAAAAGAAAACAATACAATATATAAAAAATAGAAAACCCCCTCTTTTAATAAATAATATAGCCATCTCATTATTTCTTTTATCTTCGCTTTGCTCCAAAAAGAATGTCGGCCGATTTGAAATATTAGGGTCTTCAAAAATCCCCAAATGTCGACTTCGATTGCTGGAAAATATTGGTTCTCTGATGATCTTTAGATGATGTCATTGTTGGTCGATGATTTGGTCTCTCTGGCAATTAAAAAACAATTGTGAGTTTTCTCTGTTTTGATTTTTTCTCTCTCGAATGATGCTTGTTGTTTTTCAATACATTTGTCGGTGATGATAAAGGTGTTTAAATAGGATTTTAAATCCCTCAATCTACTCTCTAATTTCCCAAAATGTTTGATCTAATTTGCATGAATTTCATGAATTTTTTTGGTGATATCTGGAAACAAGTAACCTGTTTCTTTCGTGTCTAAAAATGTTGATTTCAGGAAAGCTTTAAATCTTTTCCCAAAAAAATTCACGCGAGATTGTTGGCTTGATTTCTTTCCTTAAATCCCATGTTGATATTTTGGGAACAAAATAAGAACTGTTCTTTGATTTTACTAAAAAGTATTTGAATTAAATTATGCCCAAAAATAATTTCTGGAATTTTCTTCCAGCGGGAATGTTGGTTTTCAAATCTTCGGCTTTGACTTTGACTTGGCTTTGTATAAAGGTTGAACATTTCAACTTTCTTGGGATTCAGATTTGCCAATAAAATTGTTATCTAAACTATTTGAGTTAAACATTTCCTTTAAAATTCGAATGGAATAATTGTCTTTTTCTGGCATCCTGGAGATTAAAAAAACCGAGACAAATACTATCCTTGATTTGCCAATTTTTTTTGAATAGATGCTACACTTTGAAACTTTGTTGTGCTTAATCTGTTTCATTATAGATTTCCTTGTTTTGCTTTGCATAATCATGTATATTGCATAAAAACTGATATTCAACTTAACCTTTATGTAACACCCCACGTCCATTAATGTCACTCACAAAGGGAATGCATTAACTTCTATGGAGCGTATTTAGTGTATAGAATAAAATATAACAAGATATATATAAATAATAGTACTTGAAAATTTTAAAACAACTTTTATTGCAGCGGAGAAATAGTTTGAGTACAACAACTTCATAAACCAAGTACACTTAATATCCATGTTGATAAATTGTTTCAGAGTACATAAAATAAAAAGCATAAACCCCAACACAAGTAGCCACAAAAGAGATGAGCTGAACTTTACTTTCAGGAATCCAGGCACTTCCAAAAGAGATAGAAAGAGATCTGAGATCAAGCTCCACTAGTACTAGTCCCACCCTGAGAACCTGGGGGGGGGGGAGGAAGAAAACAGGAGAAAACAAGGGGTCTGACATAAAGTCTGGCAAGTATAATAACTTTAACAATATAATTATTAGAGTAACTAGAATAAGGCATAAACTGGTAAGATAAGATATGACCATGAAATAAGTGGGCATGACAAAGCAAATAAGAGGAATATTCTAGCGTTAATCTCGTTCCTAATCACTATAGGATAATTACTATGCTGCACCACCACTAGTCACCCTGAAAGTTGATCCCGCCTACAGAAATTAATAATGATAATGGTAGTTTTGTGTACCACTGGCTGCCTTCATTGGTGTCGTCCGCCCCTATCTCCACTAGTTGTACCCACTACCCCCATTCAATCGACTCCCTAACTCGTAGATACCCGTACTGATCCCACAGTGGGGTGTATCACTCCCCAAATTGGCAAACCGATACCACCAAATATGCACGGCTTATATCTACACGATGCAACAACGTCTTACCTACCAGCCCGGGCCCACGCACGCACATGACCCCGTTGGACTTGCTTTGCCACCGCTAACCCGTTTTGACCTCTTACAATCAAATCCAGTAAGCGTGTCCCGTCCTCGACTTGGGTCGAGCTCACAAAGATACTTAATGGGTTACTGGTTTGAAAAGGGCCCCCATGCTTGACACAAGCCTTCACATATGCTTGGTCCCCACTAAGGTTCCCCACTTAACCCCATTATTATTCATGTCTTCTCACATGTTTCAATCATGGTTAAGTGCATCTAATCGTATTTCACATGCCACCAGCACCCACTTAATTTCATATGCCACCCAAGGCACCCACTTAACCCCTCGTGTCCCACCACATGTTTATCTGGTTAAGTGTTACTTAATTCATTAGAACCGTAACCTTGTAAAGACCTCCCACATTATGCTGACATTTGCGGTTGCTAGATTTGTCGAGTGGGTCCGGGCAGTCTTATACCACAAACGAGCCTAACCTCGTGTCTTTACAATTGTTATGCATTTAATTCGTGCCTTTGACCTCTCACATTAGACTGGCATTTATAGCTACTGGATTTGTCGGGCGGGTCCGGGCAGTCTTACACCACAAAAGAGTCTAACCTCGTGTCTTAGGCAGTTAATTATTACACATCTTTATTTAAACCCAAATTGGATTAATATCCCTATTCAAATTTGTCAATAAATTCCAAATTTATTTATGTCTATACTTGTCTCTTAAAATTATGTCTAGAAATACCAATTATGCCAATTAATGTCTCAAATTAAATATATGCCTTTTAAGGCCATTTTATGCCAATTCACAATTTATGTATATTCAATATTATCCCAACATCCCCACGCTATTCGTACGTTTTCATATGACATATGTTTGACTCGCAAATAGTCTAACTTATAAAAAGAAAAACAACATCACATAACACATAAAATAGATCTAAGGATCATGACATAAGATTACATAGCCAATAACTTGCACATGAATTTCATTCAAACTAGCATATGATACAAAACTAGCATAGGTAATGGGCATAAACTTGCATAACTGATGTACTGCTATAGATCCAAACATAAAGGTGTGAATTTGCATATGGATCTAAACATAAAGATGTACACTTGCATATAGATCTAAACATAAAGATGTAAACTTGCATATAGATCTAAACATAAAGATGTAAACTTGCATATTGGTCTAAACGTAAAGATGTAAACTTGCATATGGATCTAGACATAAAGGTTAATGTCACATAAACTAGCATATGCATATACATGTCTCACATATATTTTAACAACCCAAACTTGCATAAGATTCATACATGAATATATGATCCAATCATCACAAACATGCATACGATATATGATTCAACTTGCATAAGATTCACATAAGAACTAACATATGATCCAACTTGCATAAGACTAACATATGATTCAACACTACAAACATACATATAATTTACATCACATGATTCAAAATCATATTCTCATAATCCCAATTATATCTTATCATAATTAAATTAATTAATTAATTTGTGAAAGCTATCATACTCACAATTAAAAAGAATAGTCTTGTCTTTTTTGGGATCTGTATTATGAAACTAAAAAGCTCACCTTTGATGTAAACTAATCGTTATTTAGATTTGATTTGATTTGATTTGATTTTGATTCAAGCTTCTATCTTGCTTTAGGTTGAAAGTGTATGGCGGCTACTCTAGGGTCTCCATTGACAGCATGGCGGCTCTTGTTATGAATTAATGTGATTAGGGTTAGGGGTTTAGGAGTGTTTTTAAAGAAGTTTAATTTAATAAGAGCCGTCGGATTAACCTAGGGATAACCAGAACCATCAGGACCACTCAGATGCCACATCAGCCCTTAGGGCGAATCGGGCCAGTGGTTGACAGCCAAACACCCTGGATCGACCCCTAGTCGACCCAACAAGGCTCGGGTCGACTCCAAAAATGGTGCGGTTCGGCTATTTACCCTCGTGATTCGCTGTTTTGAACTTTTTTTTTGAATATTTATATATATATATATATATATATTTCTCTCATATGCATACAAACTTCCAGGCTTAATAACTTCTTCATAAGTTATCCATTTTATGCAAACCAAATGTCTATCTTGACCCAAATTTTTGAGACGAACATACTAGCGCAACCCATTTCACTTAATTCTTCTTCTAAATATTAAGTATACTTTAATTTGTGAATTTTAATGTTATAAAATTACGGTGTGTTACATTCTCCCCTCCTTAAAGGATTTCGTCCCCAAAATCTCTATGTTAATAAGAATGTATCATACCGACCAATCATCCATCTACTTAACCATCATCCACAAGCATCCATTGTCCTTAAAGAAATTTCTAATGCTATATGAACTTATGCAAAAATGTGTATATATATGTTCCTTATCTAATGCAAAGATCAAGCGGTCTACTGATTCAGTTGACCTCCTTAATGCAAATCATGATAGTGCCATGCGTCCAATATGTATGCGAAAGAATCCTATCGATACATATTATTTCTACATGTGTGCACAACCATTCATCAAAATGCAGCATACATATGATAACACAACCATTATGCATCCATTAATTTAGATATGCACACGCATTTATATGCAACATGAAGGTGATTGAGCCGATATAGTGCCTAATGTGTGTGTGTACATGCATCCATGAGAAAACACTAGCAACCACTTGCATCCATTTGCATCCACCAAACATAACATGTCTCAAACACATGTTTGCAACCATAGGGTTCTTCCTAACTAAAGATCGAAGATGTCATTGCAAAGATAATACTAAAAGATAGGACAAGTGTCAACAAAGCGGTAGAAAAAGGAGAAATTAAAACATACCCTCAAAAAGGAAAGGGTACAACGTACGCATTTTGTCTTCCGTCTCCCAAGTCGCGTCTCTTTGATCATCTCCCCATTGTACTTTGACCAACTTGACCTCTTTGTTGTGAAGCTTTTTGACCTCCGATCCGAGAATGCGTGTAGGAGCTCGTCTGATCGTGGCATTGCGGTCTACTTGCACTTCTTCTAGCGTGCTCGGCTCTACCACTTCCGCCGTATCGTGTAAACACTTACGCAAATGCGAAACGTGAAACACGTCATGAACTCCGCTGAGCTTCTCTGGTAACTTTACTCTATACGCCATTTGTCCAATCCTTTCCGTAATTGGAAAGGGTCCTACGAACTTCGGTGCCAACTTCCCTACTGATCCAAAATAGACTACGTTTCTTAATGGTGACACCTAAACAAAAACCATGTCCCCAATATTGAATTCAAGATCGTTCGTCTCCTATCATCATATGACTTCTGTCGGTCCTGCGCCGTCTTCACTCGTCGTCGAATCAGGTCTATCATCTCCAAAGTCTCCCTAATCATGTCGGGTCCAAGCAAAACCTTATCGGTGGATTCCCACCAACATGTAGGTGATCGGCACAGTCATCCATAAAGAGCCTCAAAAGGTGCCATGCCAATGCTAGCCTGAAAACTATTATTATAGGCGAACTCCACTAGTGGAAGGTTTTCTTCCCATGTTCCTCCAAAGTCTAGGATGCATAGTCTCAGATGGTCTTCTAGAACCCGATTTACTCTCTCGGTCTAGCCGTCCGTCTGAGGGTGATAAGCGGTACTTAAGCATAATTGCGTTCCAACCGCCTCTTGTAAGCTTTTCTAAAATTCGCTTGTGAAAATGGGATCTCTATCGCTCACAATGCTAGAGGGTATGCCGTGCAAACGAACTATCTCTCGAAGGTAAACGGATGCTAACCACGCGACGGTCCTTCTACTTTTAACGGGAATAAAATGGGCACTTTTGGTAAGTTTGTCTATAATTACCCAAATCCCCGTATTACCCTTCCTTGATCTTGGTAACCCATCTACAAAATCCATGGAAACGCTTTCCCATTTCCAAAGCGGAATCTCTAAGGGATGGAGCAAACCTCCAGGCTTCTTTTGCTCCGCCTTGACTTGTTGGCACACTAAGCATCTAGCAACGAACTCAGCCACGTCCTTCTTCATTCCAGCCCAAAAGAAAACTCGCTTCATCTCCCTATACATCTTATCACCACCGGGATGTATGGCCATCTTAGAGCGATGTGAGTCTTCAAGAATTGCCTTCTTCAAACTCTCGTCTTGTGGTACGCAAAGTCTTCCATCTCTACGTAGCCAACCTCTCTTATCTATAGCATATCTATCAAGATGACTCGAGGACTCCCCTCCTATAAGCTTGCCTATTGTCTCAACCAACTGTGGGTCATTTCGCTGTGCCTCTCCAACTCAACCCAAAAGCGTAGGTTGCACCTCTGACGATGCCAACAATCCGGGTACATAATCGACAGAGGGTCTGAAGTCAAAGGAAGATATATACTCCAAACTCTACCGCGGACAAAGGACTTAAAGTTAACTTCTTTCTACTTAAGGCGTCGGCTACAATGTTACCCTTGCCGGGGGTATATGCGATCTCAAAATCATAGGATGCCAAAAACTCCATCCATCCATCTCTGTTGCCTCAAGTTTAGGTCCTTCTGAGAGAATAAGTACTTTAGCGACTTATGGTCTGTATACAAATCAAACCTCTCGCCAAGCAAATAATGACGCCATGAATTAAGCGCAAAAACTATGGTCATCAACTCTTAGTCGTGGGTAGGGTAATTTTTCTCATGGGCTTTCAACTGTCTTCCACCATAGCATATCACCCTTCCCACTTGCATTAAAACTGTGTCAAGCCCTGTCCCGCAAGCATCGGTATATGCAGCGAATGTCTTACTTCCGTCTGGCAAAACTAAAACTGGAGCTGTCGTCAAAGCCCTCTTCAGACGTTGGAAAGCATCGTCACAGTCAATGTCCCAGGTAAAAGTCAAATTCTTCTTCGCTAATAGAGTGAGAGGGGATGATATCTTCGCGAAGTCCTTAATGAACTTCCTATAATAGCCATCCAGCACTAAAAAGCTTCTTACTTCTGTTGCGTTCTTAGGAGTTTTCCAATCTTGAATTGCCACCACCTTGGCGGGATCCACAGCTATCCCTTCCATGGAGACCACATGTCCTAAGAACCTCACTTATTTTCTCCAAAAATGGCACTTAGAGAACTTAGCTTTTAGGTGATGCGCTCGTAGGGTCTCTAAGACTTCCCTAAGATGTTGGGCATGCTCTTCTTCATTTTTAGAGAAAATCAGAATATTGTCTACAAAGACTACCACAAACTTGTTTAGAAACTCCCTAAACACCTTACTCATTAAGTCAACAAAGTATGCGGGTGCATTCGTCAAACCAAAAGGCATGACGAGCCACTCAAAGAAACCGTCAGGAGTCCTAAAGGCGGTCTTATCGATGCTATCTTCAGCCACCCTTAGCTGATGAAACCCTGTAGCTAAACCCAGTTGCGAGAAAACTGAAGCACCCGCCAACTAATCGAATAAATCGTTTATCCTCGGCAATGGGTGCCTGTTCTTCTTTGTTAGCTTATTCAGCTCTCTATAATCCACGCACAATCTAAGTGAACCATCAGCTTTTGCAGCAAAAACGACTGGAGCACCCCACTTCGAAATACTTCTTCTTATGAACACCTTCTCAAGCAATTCTTTCACTTGCTTACTGAGTTCTCTTCTCTCTCTCGGAGCCATGTGGCGCACTGGTAATGCAACCGGCTTTGCATTATCTACTAGATATATTCGAAAGTCTATCTCGCGCCTCGGGGGTAAACCTCGAACTTCATCGAAGACGTCACTATATTCACAGACCACACGAACAGATTACAAATCATCATTGGATGCGTCTAGGAATTCTAGGTAGCTAAGCATTACCGGACCTCTAAGGTCACAAGAAATATCAAGGGTCTTTCCACAACGAGTCAACAATCTAACTACCCTTCTTTCACAATCTAGGATGGCACCGTATCTAGTTAGCCAATCCATAACTAGAATCAAGCCGTAGCCCATGAAGCCAAGAACAAAGGCGTTGCATTCAAACCCAACGCCCAAGATAGACACTCACAAATCTCGACAAATCATAGAAAGATGAGCCGAACCACCAATAGGATTTGAGACTACTATGGGATCCGTAACTAGACTAGTATTTAGGTGCAGTGTTTCAACTAACGAAGCAGATACAAACGAGTGTGAAGCGCCATAGTCAAACAAAGTACGAACACGATGATCAAACAGAAAAACTAAACTTTCAACGGAAATGTTTCTACCTCTCTCCTGTCCTGGTGCCATTAGAGCCTGAATCTGCCCTCTCGCCTGCCCTGGTGCCATGAGACCCTGAAGCTGTCCTCCAAAAGTTCTTTTCCCTTGCCTATGTTTCCTTCGGCAGTCCTTAACTAGATGGCCTGCCTCTCCACAGTGGAAACAGCCAGTCTTCTTCTTTTTCCTACAGTCTTTGCTCAGATGGCCTGGTGTCCCACAATTAAAGCACTTCTTCTTTCCTTTTCCATTATTGTTCTTCCCGCCTCTCTTGTTTTGCTATTGTGGCTTCTTCTGGTCTCCTTTCTTCTCCGATGCCTTATTAGCATTCGCACATTTCTCTTCCTCATGCATAAGCGCCATGTCAACCAGTTTCTCAAAGGTAGCCCCCATCGGAATGTGGGTCATCGCCAACCCATGTAGCAGCTCAGTCAAACCTTTAACGAACCTCAGGGCTTTCTTCTCAGGTGTGTTTACAAATTCCAAGCCAAATCTCGCCAATTGATTGAACTGGTTGACGTACTCCTTTACTGATAAATCCCCTTGCTTTAATGCCAAGAATCTTTCCATATATAAATTCACTTCTGCTCGTGAGAGAAACTTCATTTCGAACCTACGCTTGAAATCCATCCATGTCTCCACTGGACGCTCTCCGATTGTGACCTCCCACCAAAATGAGGCTTCGTCTTTCGTTAACCAAGTAGCCAATTGGACCTTCCTTCCATTTTCTGCTTCAAAAATACCAAATAGATCGTCTTCCTCCTTAAGCTAATTTCGAGCTTCAACAAACATCTCTATAACAACCCGTATTTTTATAACATGTAATAACCATAAATCAAGGCAGAATTAATTTTTAAAATAAGAATCAAGGGAAACTGGTTACGCCATTGCGTTCGTCTCGAAATTCTACTTGGAAACGAGTCCGAGTTTTCGAAAATCGGAGTCCGTATGACCAAGTTATGACCTTTCGAAGTTTTCAGAAGTTTTCAAGTTCAAAACAGCTCAATTCAAATTCAAAATTCGAAATTCAAACCTCATAATCGACTAGGCGGGAAATTTCCCGCCCAGGACAAGGTCGACCTAGGGGTCGACTATGTAGTCGACCTACCCAGGACCAGGTCAACCATAGTGTCGACCTGGGGGCCGACCTGGTGGCCGAGCCCACTTTTGAAGCTGGATTCACTTTGATGTTTCTGGTCTCATTTCTGTCTACATTCGTTGAGCTGACCCTATATATACAGCCCCTAACACTAGTCTCTCTACACAAAATTCTTTCTGACCTTATGCCGCTCTAATTCTGGTTGAAAAGTTAGAGAAAGGGACTACTTCTTCTACGTCGAAACTACGTTGCTGATTTGGGGATTTCTATTAGGACTTGACTAAGCATATAAAGATTCAACATCGACTCTCTTTTTCTAATTCTTGAACCACGATCTGTAAGCCCCACTTATTTTTAGATTTAAACTGTAAATGTAATATGAATATGATGTAAATTGAAATTGGACCTATGTATGATGACTGTCTTACATTCATTCTTGTTCATCTTAGATCTTGACGTTTGGATATATTACTATGACATTGATTTGGAGCCTATTCATGTTGTAAATCAGAAAGAAAAACCCCTCATATTATCTTGTTGAATCTGCTACTAGTCACAAGTTTATGACTATCACCTTATGTCAATCGTTACCATGACTATACTATCACCTTATGTCAATCGTTACCATGACTATACTATCACCTTATGTCAATCGTTACCATGACTATACTATCACCTTATGACAACTGTTATCTTGACCAGTACCTTATTTTGCTAGATTTGGAATCTTTATGCCCAATATTCCATATGCCAGTAATGTTATAATCATTTATCTCAAGTCACACCATGCTATGCTATGCTAATAATCACTTTTGCCACCTTATACCCATCCCTTTTTATGTTATTCCCTAATTAGATTTATTTGTATCGATTCGAGCTTATGCGCGATGGGAATACGATTTGGGTAGATTAGGTAATCATAAATTGGCTTTGAACATGAACGTTATTATAACTTGAACCTGGATATGTACATGAACTTGACACGATTTGACATGAAACATGACATGAAAACTCGACATGAATTTTGACATGAAAACTTGAACGTGGGCATGACAATTAGATAAACTTGAAAATGGCCAACTCGAGGTTGGGTTGAGTTTGCAGTGTAAATCTGCCTGGAACCGCCCGTCAAATCCAGTGACTGCAAACAATAGGATCCTATGTGGGTAGTTGGTCATATCGCATGAAAAACCCGAGGTTAGACTATGTTGTGGTGTAAATCTGCCCGCAACCGCCCGGCAAATCCAGTGACCACAACAGTTAGTCTAATGTGAGAGGTTGGGGTGCATTAATGAATTAATGCCACATGATAGGGTTAAGTCATGAACCACTTGAATATACTTAACCAACTTGACACGACGATTTGATAGGGTTAAGACATGAACCGCTTGAACACAGTTAACCAACTTGATACATGATTTGGATAGGGTTAAGTCACGAATTTGAATGACAACACTTAACCCATTAGAAACCCTAGTCACGCGGTCCTTTTCAGCAGTAACCCACTTAGATGTATCACGATACCCTAGGACTAGGCAGGGTGGGGCACGATTACTGGGCTGATTGTAAGCGACCAGAATGACGGCTGAGTAGGTGCGCCATTGTAGGTTCAGGCGGACTATGGTCGTGCATGTAGTCCGGATTTAAAAAAAGCAGGCATTGGGCACCCGTAGATTTACACTATGCGTGCTTGATTCGTGTCGATGGTTGGCACCATAGGGCTTGATACACCCTATGGTGGACCTAGCATAAGTAACTACATTTCAGGGTAGGGCCGTATGACACAGACACATGACGAGCTAGAACTTGTAGGGAGCCGATCGATTAGTAGATCGTACCGTAGGACCCCGTAATGGGTCACTTCATGATATTGGGCCAAGGGATCATTTCATGATTAATACTTGACATGGGTTAGAACACAAGTACAGTTGGTGCAACGAATCTCGAATATGCGATGCTAGACTTGACTTATCCTGTTATTTTAATTATCCTACCATTTCTGTTATCATCCTTATGTTTAATTCCAGTTTTCACATATCATGTTACCTTTACTAGTTTCATATTGAAAGTCACTAGGGCTTACCAGTCTTTATGACTGACCCTTTTTCTTTCGCCTCTTTTTCTTTCGTCCCCCCCCCCCCAAGGTTCTCAGGGAGGAAACACTAGCTCTTAGCTTGGATTTAGCTTGCTTTCTGATTGCTCGTGTACGGTTTGGTTTTGAGCTATGCTATGGCTGCTTCTGCTATTTATGGGTTATAATTTACTTTTGTTATCTTAAGTTTATGCTTCTTTATTTGGAATTTGATGTAATGGAATAATTTGTACCTTGGATATATGGGGTTTTGACTCTTTTCTTGAAAGTAATAAATTTGGTTTTTAATTTCTACCGCTACTTTATTTATGTTCTGCCTTGTGATATCTCTGTGTATGTTTACCTAGATAATACTTCGCCAAAACTAGTGCATTCCCTTTGAGAGTGACCCTAGCGGAGGTGGGGTGTTACACTTGGTATCAGAGCAGAAGGTTACCAGGCTGGGCAAAAGTTTTAAAAACCTTCTGAAACTATTTTCAAAACCATTTATAAAGAAGCATTTTTCAAGAAAAGTTTTATGTTTAAAAAGGCTATTCCCCAAGAAGCCATTAGCACTTTCCTATGTTTCCTCGTTTGAATCTTTTCATTTTTCAGCATGGCTGATCTTAACCTGCCCGAGGTAATACCCGTGCCTGGATGGTTCCGAAGGTACTTAGAAGCCAGGGCCAACGACGCGGGCCCGGCAGACATCCCTCCTCCTCCTCCCCAGTGGTCGTGGTTCCTCCTCTTCCTGGTACCGCCTTTTCCAAAATATGCAAAGACTTTAAAGCAATGGGCGGCAAGATCTTCGTTGGAACTGAAACCTTTGTTGAGGCACGAAACTGGCTAAAGGAGACGGAAGACTTGTTCATTATCTTTGATATGAAGGACCATAGGAAAGTTCAGTTGGCAGCATGGTTGTTGAAAGAGGAAGCTGCATTTTGGTGGGAAGTCACCAACGCTACCAGGCCAATTGAGACTTGGGCAGACTTTAGAGAGAGGTTTGGGCTTAAATTCTTATCGTCAGCAGAAAAGAACCTTCAGATGGAAAGGTTCCTAGCACTCAAGCAAGGGGACATGTCTGTTAGGGAGTACGTGAATAAGTTTAATCAGCTTGCTCGGTTCGGTTTGGATTTGGTCAATACAGCCCAGAAAAAGGTTGTACGCTTTGCTCGAGGATTGTACGAGCCACTACATAGTTTGGCCATAACTCATATACCCATGGGGGCGACCTTTGAAAGCTTGGTGGATATGGCTCTACTTCATGAGGAAGAAAAGAATAGCAAGAAGGAGGTTAAGCCTAATGAGACTCAGAATAAGAAAGATGACTTCAAGAAGGGGGGCAACAAGAATAACAAGAATAACAAGAGCAACAACAAATCACGTGAGATGAGGAAGTGCAACTTTTGTGGTATTACTGGACATCTAGCTAAAGACTGTAGAAAGAAGAAGAGGAAGTTGGGTGAATGCTTTCATTGTGGAGATACTAGACACATCAGCAAGGATTGCCCTAAGAAGCAATGGCAGGGGCAAGGGCAGACCCAGCGAGCAGGACCTTCTGGATGGCAGTTGCATGCTCTCAACACCACTCCAGCTCTTGACCGAGGTAGTAATACTTCCGTAGAAAGCCTTGTTTACATTTCTGACTTTCCTGTTCGAACCTTATTTGATTCTGGCGCATCGCATACTTTTATTTCTTCTGATATTGTTGAAAATCTGCACCTAAGTACTAGTCTGGTTGAGGATCCCGTTATAGTTTCAAATCCAATTGGGGGCTCCGCCCATTTATCTATGATGTGTGTGGATTTGAGGATCTCTATCTTAAGCGTAGAATTCACGTGTAATGCTTATGTTCTCGGATTTATGGGATACGGTTTGATCCTAGGTATGGATTGGCTCGCCAATTATGGAGCCATTCTTGATTGTGAACGAAGGGTAGTGAGGCTCATGACTCGCCTTGGTAATACCCTTGAAATTTCTTGTAACCCTAAAGGTCTGATCATGTTGTGTTATCTTGAATCCCTTGACTCGTCCAACGATAATTTGCAATCTGTAAGAGTGGTCCGAGAATATCCAGATGTCTTTGATGAAGTAAGGGGATTACCTCCTAAATGCGAGATAGACTTCCGAATTTATCTTGTTGATAATGCCAAGCCAGTTTCATTGCCCGTTAGGCACATGGCCCCGCGAGAAAGAAGAAAGCTCAGTAAACAAGTTAATGAGTTGCTTGAGAAAAATTTCATAAGGCGAAGCATTTCTAAATGGGGTGCTCCGGTGGTATTCGCTACTAAGGCGGATGGATCGCTTCGTCTGTGCGTAGATTGTCGTGAATTAAACAAGCTGACAAAGAAGAATAGGCACCCACTACCAAGAATCGACGATTTGTTTGACCATCTTGTGGGAGCATTTGTTTTCTCTCAACTCGATCTAGCCACAGGATTCCATCAGCTTAGAGTGGCTGAGGATAGCATTGACAAAACTGCGTTTAGGACTCCATATGGGTTCTTCGAATGGCTCGTCATGCCGTTTGGGTTAACGAATGCACCCGCATACTTTGTAGATCTGATGAGTAGAGTGTTTCGGGAGTTCCTTAACAAGTTTGTGGTAGTTTTCGTGGATGATATTTTGATCTTCTCAAAAGATGAAGAAGAGCATGCTAGACATCTCAAGGAAGTCATGGAAACACTTAGAGCACACCGGTTAAAGGCTAAGTTCTCCAAATGCCATTTTTGGAGGAAGGAAGTTCGGTTCCTTGGACATGTAGTTTCTAAGCAAGGCATAGACGTGGATCCCGCAAAGGTAGTTGCGGTACAGGACTGGAAAATTCCTAAGAATGCAACGGAGGTGAGGAGCTTTCTCGGTTTGGCGGGCTACTACAGAAAGTTCATTAAGGACTTCTCTAAGATTTCAGCCCCTCTTATTAAGTTAACAAAGAAGAACCTAGCTTTTGCATGGGACATAGAATGTGACGCTGCTTTTCAGAGACTTAAGAGAGCCCTCACCACAGCTCCAGTTTTGGCATTACCCGATGGAGGTAAGATGTTTACGGTGTACACAGATGCGTGCGGCACGGGATTAGGCGATGTCCTAATGCAAGAAGGAAGAGTAATATGCTACGGGGGCAGACAACTTAAAGTTCATGAGAAAAACTATCCCACGCATGACTTAGAGTTGGCCGCGATTGTTTTTGCACTTAAAGCTTGGCGCCATTATCTTCTAGGGGAGAGGTTCGAGCTGTATACCAACCACAAATCGCTTAAGCACCTCTTTTCACAGAGAGATTTGAGTCTGAGACAACAGCGGTGGATGGAATTCTTGGCATCATATGACTTTGATATAGCTTATATCTCTGGCAAGGGTAATGTGGTGGCGATCGCACTATGTAGAAAAAGGTTGACTTTGAGCCCCTTGTTTGTTGAAAGGAAAAGCCTTGAGTTTATAGCAACCTTTGATTTTACACATGTTATCGAGTCATTGATTGCATCTCTTGAGTTAAGACCTACACTTCTAGATCAAGTAGGGACTTCACAGACGGAAGACCCACAGATAGTCGAAATCATGGACAAGCTGGATAGTGGTGAGACGTCAAGTCACCTCAGTAGGTATGCCATAGATGACAAGGGATGGCTAAGGCGCGATGGAAGGCTACGTGTCCCACAAGTGGGAGACCTAGTAAGGAAAGTTCTCGAAGAGGCGCATCACTCGAAGATGACTATACATCCCAGAGGGGATAAGATGTACAGGGATACGAAACACATTTTCTTTTGGACTGGAATGAAAAAGGACATGGTAGAGTTCATCTCGAAGTGCATGGTGTGCCAACAAGTAAAGGCCGAGTCGAAGAAGCCTGGTGGGCTATTACATCCTTTGGAGGTTCCGCAATGGAAATGGGAGAGTATCTCGATGGATTTCGTGGATGGATTGCCTAGGTCAAGGGAGGGAAATACTAGCATATGGGTCATAGTTGATAGACTCACGAAAAGTGCTCACTTCATTCCAGTGAAAAGCAAGAGGACCGCATCATGGCTAGTGTCTATTTACCTTCGAGAGATAGTACGGTTGCATGGAGTTCCTTCTAGTATAGTCAGTGATCGTGACCCGATTTTCACTAGCCAGTTTTGGAATAGTCTGCAAGAAGCAATGGGTACACGATTGAGTTTAAGCACGGCCTATCACCCACAGACGGATGGACAAACCGAAAGGGTAAATAGGGTACTAGAAGATCTCCTGAGGCTATGCATTCTTGACTTTGGTGGCACTTGGGAAGACCATCTTCCTCTCGTGGAGTTTGCATATAACAATAGTTACCAAGCTAGCATCGGAATGGCACCATTCGAAGCCCTGTATGAAAGACCGTGCAAATCGCCAACTTGTTGGTGGGAGACGATAGACAGACTTATACTTGGGCCCGACATGATAAGGGACACTTCTGAGAAGATTGAGTTGATACGAAGACGGATGAAAACGGCCCAAGATAGACAGAAATCTTATGCGGACCAGAGAAGGACAGACCTAGAGTTCGAAGTCGGAGATATGGTCTTTATAAAAGTTTCTCCGTTACGCAATGTAGTTCATTTTGGAGCAGTCGGAAAGCTAGCACCAAGGTTCGTAGGACCGTTCCCTATCACTGAGAGGATTGGACGGATGGCCTACAGGGTAGACTTGCCCGAGAAACTGACTAGAGTACACAATGTCTTTCACGTCTCGCATCTCCGAAAGTGCTTGCATGAGTCGGCCGAAGTGGTTGAGCCAAGCATCCTTGAAGACATGGAAGTGGAAAAAGAAGCAACATTGAGGCGAGTTCCGATTCGTATCTTAGGAACGGAGATTAAGAAGCTAAGGAATCGAGAAGTCAAGCTAGTTAAAGTGCAGTGGAGTGAAGCCCAAGAAGACGCAACTTGGGAAACCGAAGAGATGATACGCGCGCTTTACCCATTTCTTTTTGAGGGTACATTCTCGATCTCTTTTTCCTATAAACTTGAGAACCTTTTCGTATCATGCTTCTACTATCTACGTTTGTCTTGTTATCTTCTCGATCTTATCTTGAGAACCTTAGGTAGAACCATATGGATGTAAACATGTGATTGAAACATGTTATGGTTGATGTTTGCAAATGGTTGCAAGTGGTTGCAAGTGGATGCTAGTGGATGCATGACACACATTAGGCACTAGATCGGCTCAGTCACATTTTCATGTTGCATATGCATGAGTGTTTATACTTGTACATGGACGAAACTTGTTATGCTATCATTTGCATGTTGCATATGAATGAATGTTTGTGCACTCATGTAGAGATTATAAACTATGTTGGGAATTTGCATACATGTTGGATTCATTACACTAACATATTTTGCATTAAGGAGGTTTACTGAATCAGTAACGGCCTGATCTTTTGCATTAGATAAGTACATATACACACACTTTCTGCATATGTGCATACAGCACTAGAAATCTTTTAAGGACAATGATTGCATGTGGATGATGCTTTAAGTAGATGGATGACGGATGGTAGGACACATCCTCCCTAACTTAGAGATTTCGGGGACGAAATCCTTTGAGGAGGGGAGAATGTAACAACCCGTATTTTTATAACGTGTAATAACCATAAATCAAGGCAGAATTAATTTTTAAAATAAGAATAAAGGGAAACGGGTTACGCCATTACGTTCATCTCGAAATTCTTCTTGGACATGAGTCTGAGTTTTCAAAAATCGGAGTCCGTATGACCAAGTTATGACCTTTCGAAGTTTTCAGAAGTTTTCAAGTTCAAAACAGCTCAATTCGAATTCAAAATTCGAAATTCAAACCTCAGAATGGACTGGGCGGGAAATTTCCCGCCCAGGACCAGGTCGACCTGGGGGTCGACTATGTAGTCTACCTACCCAGGACCAAGTCGACCATAGTGTCGACCTGGTGGCCGAGCCCACTTTTGAAGCTGGATTCACTTTGATGTTTCTGGCCTCGTTTCTGTCTACATTCGTTGACCTAACCCTATATATACAGCCCCTAACACTAATCTCTCTACACAAAATTCTTTCTGACCTTATGCTGCTCTAATTCTGGTTGAAAAGTTAGAGAAAGGGACTACTTCTTCTACGTCGAAACTACGTTGCTGATTTGGGGATTTCTGTTAGGACTTGACTAAGCATATAAAGATTCAACATCGACTCTCTTTTTCTAATTCTCGAACCACGATCTGTAAGCCCCAGTTAGTTTTAGATTTAAACTGTAAATGTAATATGAATATGATGTAAATTGAAATTGGAGCTATGTATGATGACTGTCTTACATTCATTCTTGTTCATCTTAGATCTTGACTTTTGGATATATTACTATGACATCGATTTGGGGCCTATTCATGTTGTAAATCAAAAAGAAAAACCCCTCATATTATCATGTTGAATCTGCTATTAGTCACAAGTTTATTACTATCACCTTATGTCAATCGTTACCATGACTATACTATCACCTTATGTCAATTGTTACCATGACTATACTATCACCTTATGACAACTGTTATCTTGACCAGTACCTTATTTTGTTAGATTTGGAATCTTTATGGCCATTATTCCATATGCCAGTAATGTTATAATCATTTATCTCAAGTCATACCATGTTATGCTAGTAATCACTTTTGCCACCTTATACCCGTCCCTTTTTATGTTATTCCCTAATTAGATTTATTTGTATCGATTCGAGCTTATGTGCGATGGGAATACGATTTGGGTAGATTAGGTAAATCATAAATTGGCTTTGAACATGAACGTTATTATAACTTGAACCTGGATATGGACATGAACTTGACACGATTTGACATGAAACATGACATGGAAACTCGACATGAATTTTGACATGAAAACTTGAACATGGGCATGACAATTAGATAAACTTGAAAATGGCCAACTCGAGGTTGGGTTGAGTTTGTAGTGTAAATCTGCCCGGAACCGCCCAGCAAATCTAGTGACTGCAAACAATAGGATCCTATGTGGGTAGTTGGTCATATTGCACGAAAAACCCGAGGTTAGACTATGTTGTGGTGTAAATCTGCCCGGAACCGCCCGGCAAATCCAGTGACCACAACAGTTAGTCTAACGTGAGAGGTTGGGGTGCATTAATGAATTAATGCCACATGATAAGGTTAAGTCATGAACCACTTGAATATACTTAACCAACTTGACACGACAATTTGATAGGGTTAAGTCATGAACCGCTTGAACACACTTAACCAACTTGATACATGATTTGGATAGGGTTAAGTCACGAATTTGAATGACAACACTTAACCCATTAGAAACCCTAGTCCCGCGGTCCTTTTCAGCAGTAACCCACTTAGATGTATCACGATACCCTGGGACTAGGCAGGGTGAGGCACAATTGCTGGGCTGATTGTAAGCGACCAGAACGACGGCTGATTAGGTGCGCCATTGTAGGTTCAGGCGGACTATGGTCGTGCACATAGTCCGAAGTTGAAAAAAGCAGGCATTGGGCACCCGTAGATTTACATTGTGCGTGCTTGATTCGTGTCAATGGTTGGCACCATAGGGCTTGATACACCCTATGGTGGACCTAGCACAGGCAACTACATTTCAGGATAGGGCCGTATGACACAGACACATGACGAGCTAGAACTTGTAGGGAGTCGATCGATTAGTAGATCGTACCGTATGACCCTGTAATGGGTCACTTCATGATATTGGGCCAAGGGATCATTTCATGATTAATACTTGACATGGGTTAGAATACTAGTACAGTTGGTGCAGCGAATCTCAAATATGTGATGCTAGACTTGACTTATCATGTTATCTTAATTATCATACCAGTTTTGTTATCATCCTTATGTTTAATTCCAATTTTCACATATCATGTTACCTTTACTAGTTTTCATACTGAAAGTCACTAGGGCTTACTAGTCTTTGTGACTGACCCTTTTTCTTTCGCCTCTTTTTCTTTCGTTCCCCCCCAGGTTCTCAGGGATGAAACACTAGCTCTTAGCTTGGATTTAGCTTTCTTTCTGACAGCTCATGTACGGTTTGGTCTTGAGCTATGTTATGGTTGCTTCTGCTATTTATGGGGAATAATTTACTTTTGTTATCTTAAGTTTATGCTTCTTTATTTGGAACTTGATGTAATGGAATAATTTGTACCTTGGATATATGAGGTTTTGACTCTTTGCTTGAAAGTAATAAATGTGGTTTTTAATTTCTACCGCTGCTTTATTTATGTTCTGCCTTGTGATATCTCTGTGTATGTTTACCTAGATAATACTCCGCCAAAAATAGTGCATTCCCTTTGAGAGTGACCCTAGCGGAGGTGGGGTGTTACAGTCTCTGATCCGTGAAAAGGTTTCCCACCCATTTCCCTAAAATCTTTGCATATCTTTGCAAAAGTACCAACATGGGGAGGAGGAGGAGGGGGAGGGGGAGGAGGGGGAGAATTTGCTAGGCCTGCGACATTGGCCCTAGCTTCCAGATACCTTCAAAACTATCCTGGTATCGGTCCCCTCGGGTATCTCGGGAATTCCAGACATGCTAAAAAGAAAATGAAGAGATTCAAAACGGAGAATTCGAAAGAAAGATATATGGCTATTGGGGGTTATGTTTTTAGAAAAACTTTTCTCTTGAAAATACTTTCCTTAAAACATACCTTTGAAAGTATTTTTTATAAAATGCTTTTTGAAAAATAGTTTCTCAAAATTCATATCTGGTCTGGTAACCATTATCTCTGATACCACGTGTAACACCCCACGTCCATTAATGTCACTCACAAAGGGAATGCATTAACTTCCATGGAGCGTATTTAGTGTATAGAACAGAATATAACAAGACAGACATAAATAATGGTACATGAAAATTTTAAAACAACTTTTATTGCAGCGGAGAAATAGTTTGATTACAACAACTTCATAAACAAAGTACACTTAATATCCATCTTGATAAATTGTTTCAGAGTACATAAAATAAAAAGCATAAACCCCAACACAAGTAGCCATAAAAGAGATGAGCTGAACTTTACTTTCAGCAATCTAAGCACTTCCAAAAGAGAGAGAGAAAGAGATATGAGATCAAGCTCCACTAGTACTAGTCCCACCCTGAGAACCTGGGGGGAGCGGCGGAAAGGAAGAAAAGAGGCGAAAACAAGGGGTCAGATATTAAGTCTGGCCAGTACAATAACTTTAACAATATAATTATTAAAGTAACTAGGATAAGGCATAAACTGGTAAGATAAGATATGACCATGAAACAAGTGGGCATGACAAAGCAAATAAGAGGAATATTTGGCGTAAATCTCGTTCCTAATCACTATAGGATAATTACTATACTGCACCACCACTAGTCACCCTAAAAGTTGATCCCGCCTACAGAAATTAATAATGATAATGGTAGTTTCGTGTACCCCTAGATGCCTTCATAGGTGCCGTCTGCCCCTATCTCCACTAGTTGTACCCAGTACACCCATTCGATCGGCTCCCTAACTCGTAGATACCCGTGTTGGTCCCACAGTGGGGTGTATTACTTCCCAAAGTGGCAACCTGATACCAGCAAAGATGCACGGCTTATATCTACACGATGCAACAACGTCTTACCTACCATCCTGGGCCCACGCACGCACATGACCCCGTTGGACTTGCGTTGCCACCGCTAACCCGTTTTGACCTCTTACAATCAAATCCAGTAAGTGTGTCCCGTCCTCGACTTTGGCCGAGCACACAAAGATACTTAATGGGTTACTGGTTTGAAAAGGGCCCTCATGCTTGACACAGGCCATCTACCTATGCTTGGTCCCCACTAAGGTTTCCCCACTTAACCCAGTTCTTATTCATGTCTTCTTACATGTTTCAATCTTGGTTAAGTGCATCTAATCGTATTTCACATGCCACCAAAGGCACCCACTTAATTTCACATGCCACCCAAGGCACCCACTTAACCCCCCATGTCCCACCACATGTTTATCTGGTTAAGTGTTACTTAATTCATTAGAACCGTAACCTTGTAAAGACCTCCCACATTACGTTGACATTTGCAGTTGCTGGATTTGCCGGGCGGGTCCGAGCAGTCTTATACCGCAAACAAGCCAAACCTCGTGTCTTTACAATTGTTACGCATTTAATTCGTGCCTTTGACCTCTCACATTAGACTGGCATTTGTGGTTGCTGGATTTGTCGGGCTGGTCCGGGCAGTCTTATACCACAAAAGAGTCTAACCTCGTGTCTTAGGCGGTCAATTATTACACATCTTTATTTCACCCCAAATTGGATTAATATCCCTATTCAAATTTTTCAATAAATTCCAAATTTATTTATGTCCATAATTGTCTCTTAAAATTATGTCTATAAATACCAATTATGCCAATTAATGTCTCAAATTAATTATATGCCTTTTAAGGCCATTTTATGCCAATTCACAATTTATGTATATTCAATATTATCCCATCATCCCCACGCTATTTATATGTTTTCATATGACATATGTTAGACTTGCAAATGGTCTAACTTATAAAAATAAAAACAACATCACATAACACATAAAATAGATCTAAGGATCATGACATAAGTTTACATAGCCAATAACTTGCATATGAATTTCATTCAAACTAGCATATGATACAAAACTAGCATAGGTAATGGGCATAAACTTGCATAACTGATGTACTGCTATAGATCCAAACATAAAGGTGTGAATTTGCATATGGATCTAAACATAAAGATGTACACTTGCATATAGATCTAAACATAAAGATGTAAACTTGCATATAGATCTAAACATAATGATGTAAACTTGCATATTGGTCTAAACGTAAAGATGTAAACTTGCATATGGATCTAGACATAAAGGTTAATGTCACATAAACTAGCATATGCATATACATGTCTCACATATATTTTAACAACCCAAACTTGCATAAGATTCATACATAAATATATTATCCAATCATCACAAACATGCATAAGATATATGATTCAACTTGCATAAGATTCACATAAGAACTAACATATGATCCAACTTGCATAAGACTAACATATGATTCAACACTACAAACATACATATAATTTACATCACATGATTCAAAATCATATTCTCATAATCCCAATTATATCTTATCATAATTAAATTACTTAATTATTTTGTGAAAGCCATCATACTCACAATTAAAAAGAATAGTCTTGTCTTTCTGGGATCTGTATTCTGAAAATGAATTGCTCGCCTTTGATGTAGACTAATCGTTATTTAGATTTGATTTGATTTTGATTCAAGCTTCTATCTTGCGTTATGGTTGAAAGTGTATGGCGGCTACTCTAGGTTCTCCATTGACGGCATGGCGGCCCTTGTTATGAATTAATGTGATTAGGGTTAGGGGTATAGGAGTGTTTTTATAGAAGTTTAATTTAATAAGAGCCGTCGGATTAACCTAGGGATAACCAGAACTATCAGGACCACTCAGACGCCACATCAGCCCTTAGGGCGAATCGGGCCACGAGTTGACTGCCAAACACCCTGGATCGACCCCTAGTCGACCCAGCAGTGCTCGAATCGACCCAGCATGGCACGGGTCGACTCCAAAAATGGTGCAGTTCGGCTATTCCCCCTCCCGATTCGCTGTTTTGAACTTTTTTTTGAATATTATATATATATATCTCATATGCATACAAACTTCAAGGCTTAATTACTTCTTCATAAGTTATCCGTTTTATACCAACCAAATGTCTATCTTGACCCAAAATTTTGAGACGAACATAATAGCGCAACCCATTTCACTTAATTCTTCTTCTAAAAATTAAGTATACTTTAATTTGTGAATTTTATTGTTATAAAATTATGGGGCGTTACACTTTAACACTCCATAGCTGAATTAAACTGCACTGATTTATTAAATGGATACTTTGTTTTGGTACCTTGTCTTGAATACGTTTTGGTCAAGCAATGTTTTTATATTTACGGCTTTTCTTTTAGTCACCCATGTGCATGACATTTGCGCAACCTGTTCATAGCATTTGTAGTATGTATCTTGCCAATGTGTACGATCTTGTTCACTTTTGCACTGTCCATAAGAAAACAGCTGCACTTGCATCTTGTTAACATTTTGCTGTGTATACCACCACTGTGCAATTGATTTGCGCACTTGGAAATAGAACTGCCCAGTGCATTTTGAGCTTCCTGTCCATTGCTCCTGAAACTTGTATTCATGCTTGCGACTGAACTGCTTTGACGCATGCAATTTTTTCCATGTACATGTAAATGGACTTGTTGCAATTGTCATGTACATCTGGTTGAATACTATCCTACTGTATTGCCTCTTTGTGTCAATGTGCACAAGTCAGGAGTTTGACATTTATGCAATGCTTGGCATTATATATATGTTCATTTGTGTATACAATTTCTATGCATTGATGACATGCACTCGACTTGCTTCACCATTGATTTCTGAGCTAGTGCTGCAATCATATATATGTTCACATATTAATGTAGTGAAATTTGCTTTGTTGTTGTACTCCTTCATTGTTGTTGCATGCCCACATTTGTTGTGGCACTTGCCATATCCTTGTATAATTGTACATGTGGCTATGTTGATTGTGTACATTTGTCATTAACATGTGCTACTGTCCTGCTGTATATAAACTTGGGCCGATTTGTTGCTTGTCTTGACCTTAGCTTCTTATTCATAACTCTTGTGTATTGCTGGTTTTGTTGCATACTTGCTTTTGGTTGCGTGGGCTTGAATTTCACTACTGACTTGAGTTTGAATATTTTCGAGCATGCTGACTATGTTCTTGTGCTTGCATATGAGCTCTTCGTTGCCATTTTGATATTGCTGAACCACTATTCCTGCTATGTGTGTATATATATATATGTATGTATGCACAATGTGCATATATATGTGTGTGTGTCTGCATATTTACTGGATTTCTTGGTTCATGCCAATTCACTGATTTGACCATGTTTCCCCTGCACAAAATATATGTGGATATACATCTGTGCAGTTAAAGTGTTTAGCGGTCTGTAGCGGTGGAAGTGTAAAAAGGTGTAGCGGGGATAAAGTGGGGATATCGGGGAGGCACAAAATGGCTCATTAGATTTAAAACCCAATATTTAAAAATTAATTAATTGCCATTCTCACATTATGTGTGTAGAAGAAATCAATATTAACTAATCTTATGTGACAAAACCAAACAGTATCATGGTTATGTACATTTGATTTACTAGCTATAATAGATTTCTACCATATATTGGGGACTTATTCCTTAAATTTAGTTTTTAGCCTAACTTTATTGAATTTGTTAAAAAGAGAACTAGTCAAATCAAGCATTTTATATTAATACTGGTAAAGCGGGGGTGCTAAAAAGTTTTGATTTAGCGGGTGCAGCGGAAAATAGCGGGGCTACAAGCGGATCTACTGTTCATCGGGGATAAATTGAAATAGTGTAGCAGTTGAAGGGCACTATAGGCTATAGCGGGGATATTGCAGGGCTTTAGCGGGGATTTAAATGCATAAATATACATACAAATATATGTGTATACATGTATGTCCAAAAAAAAATACATACGTGAGAACTAGAAATACTGTCTACCTTGTGGTATTTACAGTGTATCACTGTGAATATCACAGGCTGTCTAGACAGAGATGGATGTCCATATAAATCAGATCAATTCACGAAATATGATGATAAGCACATCAAAATTCTGAGGCAAATAAATTTTCAAAAGTAAAAATTATATTTGCAAGAATATAAATATATTTTTGTTCCAGTTTACTATGTGCGTTTCTGATAGGTAAGCAGAAGATTTGACTGGCAGTGAAGAAGACAGACAGAAGACAAGTGACAGTGGTAGTGTATGTGTCAATGAATATATGCTTGACTGAGAGTGAGTTTGTATAACAGTGTGCAATGTAATTGAGTGTTTGAGAGTTGTAGTGAGGAAAAGTGTAACAAATGAAACTGAATGTGAATCTATTGTATGTCAATGAAATGTACAAATACTAGAGTTATGAAATCTGTACTATTCAAACATAAAAATATAATATAATATTTTAATAAAATACTGTTTGAATATTTAAATTCTTGTGCAATAGTATTTTATTTAAATATAAATATTATATTATGTATGTGATGTAGTATAATAGTACAATTACAAACACATTTATAATAATATATTTATGTATGTTTGTTATTATCAAACAAAAATCATAGAATTTTTATATATAACACTTTTCATTCTTTTTAATAGAAAGGACATCATTTCAAATCAGCAAGAAATATGTACAAAACAATCGGGAAGGGATGTGTAAATTTCCATATATTTGTATGTAGTTTACAGACATCGTTCCAAAAAACATAGATTTCTTGTTTCTTGTGATTTGAAATATGTCTATATTCTCTTTTTAAATATTTTGGGCAATTTTTAAATAACTACAGCTGTTGACATTTTTATAAGATTTTGAATCTTAAGCATAAAAAGATTTGTTTTGGTCGTTAGTTTAGACCAAAACATAAATGGTTAATAATAATAAATAAAATAAAATATAGTTACTACGTTAAATGCGCTTAAATATATTTATATATATATTTGTGTGTATATATATATATCTGCTCGAATCTACACAAATAACGCAAATATATTACTAGAACAAATGTTGGTAGATATTATTGTGTGTTGAACAGTTTCCCTTTTTATGGAAATGTATATGGAAATATAATCAATAATAAAACAGAAATAGGTATTATGTTTGTTGAAGCAATAAATGGATTTTAATTACTATAAACAAAGCCATAAACAAAATAAGGAGTATTGTAACTGTTAGACCAAAAAGTGGTTCTAACACTCAAACTAGCAATAATTCTGACGAAATGAAATCAAAAAGCGAAGAGGAACACACGATTTATAGTGGTTTGGCATTAAAGATCCTACGTCCACTTTCTACTCTTTGGAGTGATGATTTAAATACAAATACAATAGTAGTTCTCACTCAATTTCACTCATATAATGCATAACTTCACTCATTGTTAATGGATTTTCACTTCAAAATGTGATAATGATCTGAATATAATGGTGAAATTAGGTAGACAAGGGAGTTTGAGTTCTGAATTTGCCAAAAGATCCCTTCAAATGACCTTTGGTGGTCTATTTATAGGTCAAAAATGTCTCTGGACTGCCTCCGGTTCGGATGCACGTGGCGCTCATCCCTTAAGAGTCGGGTTTAGATGGAACGTGACGAAGACAGCGCCTCAGGTTAGTGGGTGAATGTGGGGGAAATGGCACACAACCGCTCCGCATCTTCAGGGATCGTTGGATGTAACTGCTGCAGGTTCCCGCTCTCGGATCAGGCACGTAAAGGAGAGGAGGAGCGGATCGGGCTTCTCCGAACCGATCTGATTCTGTCTTCACTCGTTTTTTTTCTACTCCATAATGCTTCGGTTTGGCTTGGTAACTCCGATCCGATCCGAGCCTCTAGTGCACATTCTTCTAATCAATACTCTTCATCAATTCCTCTTTTGACTTTGTGTAGCCTAGTTCACAAAGTTGGCTAACATTTTGCCCCCTGAAGTACACTTCCATTGAAGATAAAGTGTGCTTCGAAATTGTCTGCACATTGTTTCTGAATTTAAATCGTTGAATAGTCGCTTCCATTCGTTTGCAGGGTTGTGTTGCTTCGTAAAGTCATACCTCTTGTTGTCTATATACACACACAATAGAATGCACGAATTGCTTCCGTTGTTTAAAATAACTTTGAGAACTTTGCTTAACGTCCGAGTAGCTTTCTCAGGTAAACTTTAATAATGCATATTATTAAATTACTACTCCTTTTGGATTAGTCTTGTATGTTGAGTTGATCCTCGGATATCGCATGCTCATCTTATCTGCTTCAACCTTGACTTGCGTAGTATCATAGGTCTGGAAGGACGCGAGCTTCTCTTCCAACGGGTAGGCCTGGTCATTGAGGGCCTACGAGGAAGAAAAAAATCCCCTCATCTTCATATATATCTACACAAATTGCCTTTTCTCCTCTTCACTTCATTTCACCGCTATTTTCAACTTCGCGTAACCCTAATTCTTCAAGCTCTTAAACCCTTTTAAATCTCCAAATCAGTGCACTAGGTGGGTTAATATCTTCGCATGAGTTGATTTTTCCATGTTTTGTTTGTTAATTTCCCATGCCCTCACGTTGCTTCTTGAACACGAGTTGATTGACGATGCTATGGGTCTTTAGCTTTCCTCCGTCGTTGTTGGTGGAATTTCTTCACCAACTCAGGGTGTCGGAGCTGATGAACCCAGTCATAGCGCTGCGTGTGACTGTTCATGGGTAAGACATGGATTTTGATGACTTGTGGATAGAGATAGTGAGATTTTGAGTGGGTATAGGAGGAAGAAGGATGATGAGTTTGGATGAGAAGGAGCGGATCGGTTTGGTGCAGTGCAGTTTGTGGTGTTGACGCTCTGGGGGAGAGGATTGGGTTGGTGATGAATGGACTAAGATTAAATTATTAGGAAACTTTTGTGACCTCGGTTCGGATCAGAACAGAGTCGATGGGGGTATGTCCTAGAGTTGCAGAAGGACAAGGAAATAGGTTTAAACACATGCGGGCGGTTCAGTTCGGCATCAACTGACTCAAACTGGGTTTTCTCCATGAAGATCTATCCGATCTGAACCCCGCTGTGCTCAGATTCCGATTCTATCCGCATAGGACATAAATACCCGAACTAAGTCTTTAATGTTGAAAAAATCTGAACCGATCCGTACTCTATAGATGCGCCCGAACCGGTCCGCGGCAATTCCTATGTGCTTCAATCAACTTAGTCAAAATTAGATATAGATTGTAATTTCTTGGACAGTTAGGATAGATCCTTTTCAACTGAACTTTTGGATTATCAATGAATACATAGTTGTCTTGCTCGTCTTTGCATTGCATTCCTTTATATGACTATTATGCATTATTCCATTCACACTTACACACTTTAGCTCACACACATGCACGGGGGGATACAGGCAATTTTACTCTAACTCCTACCATTGCTTCTTTAATAGTTTAGCAACCATGGAAGAAAGACACTCGTCTAGATTAGCAGAAAGGAGAGATTCTGCCAGATCATCTGAAAATCCACCTGTCGAGGATGTATTCCACCTCAAATTCAGGATGGAATGGTGAGGGCCCAGATTACGAGATGGAAGCTCATAATTGAGAAGTATCTTCTGGAGGTGATGTTTCTCTAGGTGGGGAAAAGGAAGGAGAAGTAGGAGATAACCGCGCTCCCGACGAATTTGGAAATGTCACTATTTTGGAATCGTCTAAAGATTCAGTCGAATCAACAATTGACAATGACATACTTTTACGGATACGCCTAAAGCATGGGATTCTTCAATGAGATACTCAGTTGCCTTCGAAAACAGATCGTCCCCATAATCCACCAGAAGGATATATGGCTATCATCAGATTAATGTGTCTAGTTGGGGAAATACCTCTACTTCCGCCTTTTGTCGGCGATTTTATGAGACAACTGCGGATTGCCCCATGCAACTTCATCCCAACTCCTATGCTTTTTTGTACACCCTATACATAGCCTATAAGGAGATTTTGGGCGTAGAAATTACTTTTGACGACGTTCATTTCTTTTATAATTTCAAGCACCGGACCCAAGAGACTCCATCCTTTTCATACTTTGAATCAATTCCAAAAAGGAAAATTATCACTGTCCCATATAGCAGCAAGGCTGGTGACTTAAAACCCAAATGGTTCTATTTTAGACAGTAACCTGGGTGCACCAGGAGACGGCTCAAGTCAAGTAAGGCACCAACTTTTTGGATTTCAACTTCAAGTACTTGTGTCAGCACATTAAATGACTCTTATTTTTGTTTGTAGTTCCTAATCCAAAGCAGGTGACGAGTCAAGTATACTTCGATCATTTGCACCAGCTACTCACCGGTGATCAAAAGTTCTTGACCGTCGACGAAGTCCTTAAGGACGAGTACCTCCATCATCACGGGGTTTTATCCATCACCCGCAGTATAGGCCATGGGAAAGGCCCTTTACCCCAGTCGATATTATCCCTGAGACGGGAGAAAGCTCGAAAGGTCCAATGGTGCCCCCTAAGGACCCCCTTCCCCATCTTCGACTCAGGATAATGAACTAGCAAACATAGCTAAGAAAGATAGAGATAGATGTATAACTCCTGAGGATGCGGCTACCCCTGAAAGGCCAATTTCTCCAAAATAGTTGTCATCGGTCATTCCTTTAGGAGATAATACTACAGTGGATGACTCTATATATCGGGGTTTAGGAAATCTTCCCTTGCCCGAGACCCTTTATACTGCAGAAGATTTTGCAACAAATCCTCTTGTTCTCACTTTTGAGGAAGAAGTTACTCCCGTAAAGTCCGGGGACATTGCACATACCAGCCTCAGTCCTGGCTCTGGTCTGTTTGGGGGGAATCACTACTTAGGAAACACATTGCACTCTAGTACTGCACGTCACATCACTTGAGTTTTATGTTAATGTTAATTCTAATATTGTCTCCTTTCTTCTTACAGGACAAATGGTGAGGCAGCATTACTATATGAGGGATGTTCGTTCGAGTATGCCCCCAATGGATTCCAATGAGAGGCATGATCAGCATGAAAGTAGGGGCAGAGATAATAGGAGGGATCAACCTCCAAGGTCTTATCGGTCTTCGCGTTCTCGATCCTTACACCACATAGACTCAGAAAAACGTAAAAGTCATCCTTCACATTACGAGGTGGAGAAGCATGGCGTCAAACCTTCAGCCTCATCCAAAAATAAAACTCCTCAAGACAGATCTTCGCAGAAAGTACTTGATCCAATATAAAAACAAAAGGAATCGGGGAAAGATACAGGAAAGGACAGGCCCATCGTGAAACTCAAGCGTCGCACTATAGACATCACCACTACGAGGCCAGTCATTCTTAATGATGAAAACCAGGCCAGATTGGAAGTTTTGAAGCAACAGTTTCCCAATCACTATTTCGGGCACGTGCACTTCATCCCAAAACTCACACCAGTAAATCCTGATTAGGCCAACGACATTAAGGCTTCCATAGACTTTGTAGATGAACAATATAAGGAGATGAAGAAGTATGCAAAGATTCTCTCCAAAATCATTAGCGATCTGATAGCAGATGTAAAAACCATGGCCGATGCCATCGAGTATGACGCAGGGGCTATCGAAAATTCAGAGAAAGATCTGGAGGATGCCCAAGCTAAACTTGCTCTTGCACAACGCGACGCAGATAATTATAAGAGACAACTCGAAGAATTACAAAAGCGCTATCATTCCGAGCTTGAGTCCCATAGTCAAGAGAGAATAGATTTAAAGAAGAAGGCCGAGGATGCTAAGTTTGAGAGCACTCGTCTCGCCCAAGAGAAAGCGGACTTAGTCAGAAAGAGCATAGAGCTTGAGGCTAAATTACTAGAGGCTGAGACGAGGGAAGCTCTTGTCTAAGGGAATGCAAACATGGCTTTACAACAAGTTGAAAAAGTCAATGAATAGGTTAAAGACGCTCAAAGGGAGCTGGATGAGAGCGGTGAAACCATGGTTGGATTTTTTGCTCAGGTGATCCGACATCGACACCTTGCTTGGCTTAAGGACTATCCAATTCCCCTTGTGTATGCATGGGACCAATTGGTCGAATGGGAAAAAGCAGAACTTGGAGTGTATTCGATCGATGAGGACAAGTTGAAGGAGAAGTACTTAAGGGGCGAAGAGACAGCCCGCATAGCTGAAGGGCGAAAACTTATTGTTGCCGCTATGGAGAAGGAAAGGCGTCAGGCCAAGGGAAAGGATACCCTTGTAGTTGGTTCTTCTTCTACTGCATTTGAGGCTACTGTAGTAGAGGGTATAATCCAGAAAGGCCATAGATCCCTGTGGCTTCTTCCTTACCTTCTACTGCAGGATTGACTCCCGAAGTTCCTACTGCTCAAGTCGAGAAATCTGCTGAGGGTATTTCTACATTTTCACCTCAGTTTGCCAACGCTATCTCAACTTTTCTTCACATTATTGGACAAACAATTGAAGGTCCTGCGTTTTCTCCTGAGTTAATAACTGTCACTTCTCGTTTTATAGGTACCAAGCCAATTGAGAAGACTGATGATTCACAGAAGACAACTTCATTATGGGTCTACTGAAGAGACTCGGGATAAATAGGATGAAGTCATTGCTACAAAACCTGGAAAGGGAGATGAGGGCGAGAAGGAGGAGGTTATCAACAAAGCTCCCGTACCACCCATCACCTGGGGAGATGATAAATGCTCTGATAGAAGATGATGGTGACGTTGGACACGAAGAGGGTGATGACGTTGTTGTGATTGGAGATTCGGAGAACGTTGATGACATGACTTTGGCTGAGATGAAGGCCAAACAGGACAAGTGCATGCAGTTGAAGGTTAAGGAAACATACCTCGAAAGTTTCAAGCCTCTAGCGGCGGTGCCTCCTGGATTAAGGTTAGTTGTCAAACTTTCAACTCGGTCAATTACGAAGGAACTTGCTAAAAAATCTTCTACTAATCCCAGTGCTCCAATTCCTGGGAAGAAATCTGTTGACTCCAGCACCCCAATTCCGGAGAAGAAGAAGCAAAAGCGTATTGTTAGTGATGCTGATAGAGAGGGGAAAGAAAAGCTTAAGGCTGCCAAGAAGGCGAAGCCTACTCCGAAGTCCAAATAAAGTGTGGCTTTGTCCTTTGTTTTGTTTATATCCTTGTTCGCTGTTGTTGTAGTGAGTGCGGCCCTCGCATCTTTTGTTTAGTTTTCCTATGTAAATTCACGTATTTGTGAATAAAATAGTTTATTTCCTGCAATGTCAAATGTTGGCAAATTCATCATTTAAGTAAAAATGCAGATAAACGACATGTCATATTTAAAGTCACTATTACTTAGATGATAGACAATATATGTGGGGGATGTGCATGTGCATGCCTCCTATCCATCTTGAATAAATGGCATGTCTAAGGCTTTGCTCGAGATTGATTAGCTTTAATACTTAGCTGCCCCCAACTCTTTGGTGGGGTCAAGTTTCCTTTGTCGTGGATGCTTATTCTTTTTGCATCTTTATACTCTCCTATCGCATAATCAGGTTAGAGTGTCATTGAGGCGGTTTCTTTTCAGGTGCACCATCACGCCTCGGAGGACGTCGTCTTCATGTCCTTTATACTCTATCTCAGTTCACGAGAGTTAGAGTTAGGAACGTTGTTTTTCCTCTCCTTCATTCTATTATGCAAACGGTCGTTATGTTTGCTCCCGCACGTGAATTGTCCTCAATCATTCAAGCTTAATGTAATGTTTAGCATTTCAAAATCAGGACAGAACAGTCATAGAAGGTAAAAATGATGCAAGAAAATAAATGACACATGATATTTTTATAGTGGTTCAGCTAAGCCATAGCCTACATCCACTTTATAATCTTTTGTTCATATAGACAGACTTTTCTAGGCAAATCGTGCCTTTTTATATAGTTTATAAAAACAAAAGAAAACAATACATATCTAACTCAAATATCGCCGCAAATGCTGAGCATTCCAAGCTCTAGGAAATTCTTCACCGTCCACGGTCGTTAACTTGAAGGCTCCCGTTTCAGGTTTCCGTTGGATGGCATATGGTCCTTCCCACTTTGGGGACTGAAGGTGGAAAGACTCGCTTCAATACCAAGTCTCCTGGCTCGAAAGTCCTAAAGCGAACTTTTCTGTCATAATAACGTGCCATTTGGCGTCGATGCCTCGAAGCATGCAAGTCTGCTTCGTCCCTTTTTTCTTTAACCGCGTCAAAGGACTCTAAGAGGAGTGCTTTATTTGTCATTGGATCATAGTATGTCACCCTATGAGAGGGGACTTTAGGTTCCACGGGGATCATCGCCTCTGATCCGAAAGAGAGTGAAAAAGGAGTATGGCCTGTATCCGTCTTAAAGGTTATTCGATAGGCCCACAAAGCTAGTGGAAACTCATCCACTCACATGGCTTTGGCCCGCTCCAACCGCTTCTTAAGAATAAACTTAATGATTTTATTTATTGCTTCAACCTATCCATTCGACTGCGGGTGAGCTACGGCGGTATACCTCTTATCAATCTTATATTTGTGACAGAAGTTTCTAAACTCGACATTATCGAATTGGGTTCCATTATCAGTTATAATGGTTTTCGGTATCCCGAATCGACAATTAATATTTCTTACCACAAAGCTTATCACCTTCCTTGCTGTGATCATGGTTAAGGGTTTGGCTTCCACCCACTTTGTGAAATAATCCACGGCAATGATCGCGTACTTCGCTCCTCCTTTGGCGATTGGTAAAATTCCAATAATATCGATTCCCCACATGGCAAACGACCATGGGTTTACCATTGACTTAAGCTGAGTCGGAGGTGCTCTGGGGATATTAGTGAATCTCTGACACTTGTCGTAGCGTCGTGAGTAATCAGCCGCATCTTTATTTATGGTAGGCCAAAAATATCTGTACCACAACACTTTCTTTGCTAGGGTTTGACCCCCAGTATGATCTCCACACTCACCTTCATGCACTTCTCTTAGTACATGCTTGATGTCATCGTGTGCTATACACCATAACAAAGGCATAGGAAATCCTTGGTAATAAAGGACGTTGTCCTGTAAAATGTATCGTGCAGCTTTACGTGTTACAGCTCATCTTTTGCTCTTCTTCGATGGGAGAATTTCGCTCCCTCTTGAGGAAGTTTTTAGTTGGTGTCATCTATGACTCCCTTTCTGGCTCAACTTCTAAGGCTAATTCGATTTTCATTAGGTCGAAGCTTGGTGACTCCAATATCTCTATTGGAACCATTTCGGTTTCTTCAGTATTGTCAGAACTCGCTAGCTTAGCCAGTCAGTCTGCCTTCTGACTCTCTGCTTGTGGAATGTGTGTTATACGGTAATGTTCCAAGTTGCCCAGCAACTCCTTTACGTTTCCAAGATAAGTAACAAGTCGAGGTCCCTTGGTTACAAATTCCTTCCGAACTTGGTAGACAACTATCTTGGAGTCACAGAATATATCCAATGTCCTTACTCCTAATTCCTTGGCGAGTTTCAGCCCAGCAATCAGGGCCTCATACTCGGAATCATTATTGTGGCAGGAAATTCCAACCGCAGGGCATAGTAAATGGATCATCCTTCAGGAGTAATTAAAACAACTCCGGCGTCGGATCATCGATCATTCTTGGCCCCATCCATAAATAACTTCCACGGACTAAGTTCAAACTCATGCTCTGAAGTAACAACTTTGTCATTCACCATTTCTTCTTCAAGAATCGTGAATTTTGCTATGAAGTTGGCCAAGGCCTGCCCCCTTATTGACATCCTTGGTTGGAAAATCAGATCAAATTGTCTCAATTCGATATTCCACTAAGTATGCTTCGGGTCTTTGCAAGACCTGTCTTAGAGGTTGATCGGTATATATAACTATCGGATGAGCTTGGAAATAATGTCAGATCTTTCTGGAGGCAACCAAGAGGTTGTAGGCAAGCTTTTCTATTTTTGGGTAATTACGTTCTACAGCCGCCAACTTCTTACTCACATAATATACGGGCCTCTGGACCTTGTCTTCTTCACGCATCAATGTTGTGCTGACAGCATGAGATGATACCGCCAGATAGACGAACAGATCTTCAAGATCCACAGGTTTTGACAATATCGGGGGTTTCTCCAGTAAGTCCAACAGGTTTTGGAAAGCCTCCACATGGTCGGGAGTCCACTCGAAGTTACGTTTCCCCCTTTTGATCAACTCGAAGTAACGGGACACACTTGTTGTGGCCTTGGAGATGAACCTGCTTAATGCGGCGACCTTCCCTTCCAGGCTTTGAACGTCCCTATTCTTTCGTGGTTCTTCTATATTTCTTATTGCCTCTATCTGGCTAGGATTAATTTCAATTCCTCGAGAACTCACGATGAAACCAAGAAACTTTTCGGATGCCACTCCAAACGAGCACTTTAAAGGATTTAACGTCATTCCATACCTCCGTAAGATATCAAACATCTCCGCTAGATCTTGTGTATGATTAGAGGACCGCCTGAATTTCATTAGCATGTCATCTACATAGACCTCCATGGTTTTCCCAATCTAGTTATAGAACATTCGATTTACCAGATGCTGATATATGGCTCCGGCATTCTTTAGTCCGAACGACATCACCACATAGCAATACAATCCAAAATTCGTTATAAAACTCATGTGCTCTTGATCTAGCACATGCATAGGGATCTGGTTATATCCTGAATATGCGTCCATGAAGGAAAGGTGCTCGTGTCCAGCTGTTGAGTCCACTAGTTGGTCAATCCTAGGGAGCGAGAAACTATCTTTTGGACAAGCTCTGTTTAAGTCCGAAAAATCAATGCACGTCCGCCATTTTCCATTTGATTTATGGACAAAAACAGGATTCGATATCCAGTGGGGATACACTGAATCCCTAATGAACTCGTTATCTTTCAACTTCTCCACTTCTTCCTTTTGGGCTGCCGACCTCTCCGGGCCTAATGTACGTCTTTTTTGTTTAACAGGTAGATGCTTTAGGTTGATACTCAATGAGTGGCTCATAACGGAAGGAGATATCCCATGCATGTCAGCATGGGTCCAAGCAAACACGTCCAAGTTTTCCTTTAAGAAGTCAGTCAATTCCTTTGCTTGAAACGGATCCAGCTGGGATCTAATCTTCAAAACCTTTGTGGGATCAACGTCGTCGATGGGAATGTCCACTGTCTCTTCATTGGGGGTCTTCTTTCTATCCCCAAGCTCTTTATCCTTTTTGGGATCTATATCCTCGAACAGTCCTCTGGGTGAATCCCTCTGGGCCGGTCCCTTTAATTGCTATGTTGAACCCTTTCTCGGGGGAGGGAAAGCACCTTTAGCATCTATACTTAATCCCTTCATCAACATCTTCAGTTTAGCCATGTAGCAGGCTCATCCGGAGACCTGATCTCCTCTCATTACTCCCACCCCAGCTTCGGTTGGAAACTTCAGCAATAGGCACCAAGGTGCGATGTAAGCCTTGAATTCTGCAAAGTTGGTCTACCCAAGAAAGCATTATAGGGCGAGTCGATGTCCGAAACTACAAACTGAAGAATTATTACTCTCCGACGGTTTCCTTGTCCCAATGTCACCGAGAATTCTATATATCCCAGTGGAGCCGTCGATGCCCCCATTGAAGCCGCGAATCCATTCCTCACAAGGCTTCAAAGTTTCCGGCTCGAGTTTCATCTAATCGAACGCTTTCTTGAAAAGAATATTGATTGAACTTCCATTGTCCACCAATACCTTATGAACTAGAGCGGAACCAATGGTAGTAGTGATGACTAATGGGTCTTCAGTAGGTGATTGGACTCCAACTTTGTCTCTGTTATGGAACACAACATCGTCAGACATCGTCTTATGTTGCTTCATCGGAGCGATATCTTCAAGGTTATTGCATTCTTCCATATCGATGTGTTTAGCTGAGTTAACATATTGGTCCATTGCTTTGTAACTATGGTTGGCTAGATGAGGCCCACCTACTATATCGTTGATGAAAATCCCTTTACTTTCTATTGAGTTGTGGGTTTAGGAGCAGGATGATTTTGGTTCAGGGTCTGTCCTCCCTGCCCCCCGTTTCTTGGAGCAATTTTATACTCATCTAGCTTTCCTTCCCGTAATAGCTTTTCAATGACGTCTCTCAAATGCCGAAATTCATTGGTTGAGTATCCATGAGTTCCATAAAACAGGCAAAATTTTCCAGTCGCGATTTACTTTTCAGTTGAGTCTCTGGGTGGCGGCCTTCTATATTGTAAAACGTTGTAAGTATCTAGGTAGATGTTTTCCAATGTGCCATTCAGTGGTGAATAGTTCTCAAAGGTTTGGAATCGAGGTCTTTTGCCAGATATCTTTCTTCTGTTCCTATTCTTCCTATTGCTGTTTCCATTCCTGTTGCTATTACCTTCGTTCATGTTGCCAACGTTCACTTCAACCTTCCCCGAACTATCACCAAATTGTTTTACAGCGACATTGCTTTTGATATCTTCCTTAGAAACCCCTTCATATTTTCTCTTTCTACTTGCATAGGCTTCCTCTCGCCTCAAGTAAATATTAGCCTTTTCGCAGAACAACTTCCTATCATGGGTTGGTTTTCCAGATAGATAATCCCCGAATTCTGTGTCAGGGTTGACTCCTTCTATTAAGGTCATCAAAATAGTAGGTTCGTTAGGGTCACGAACTTCGGTAACCACCAGGTTGAAGCGTTCTAAATATGATTTCAAAGATTCACCTGGAGCTTGCTTAATCCTCGACAACTCAATGACGCTTTTATATTTTCGAGCATGAAGTCAAAACTGGTTCATAAAGCGTTCGCTCAGTTCTTTAAAAGTTGATATCGACTGTGGAGGCAGTCGGGTGAACCACATCAACGCTACATCTTCTAGACAAATCGGGAAGGCCTTGCTTTTTATAGCGTCTAGAGCTGCTGCGGCATTCATGAACCATGCATACCTCATCAAATGTTGTACAGGGTTGGTTCTCCCAAAACACCGATCCATTTGTGCAAATTAAATCGCCGGGGGAATTAAAAGTCCAGTATGTCATCTGTAAAGGGGGTGTGGCTTTGTTCAATGCCTCTGTCCTTATTGGTATAGCGTTTGCTATCGGCCATGATTTGGCGCACCATTGCCTTTACATCAGCATTCGTTAATTTTGGTTCAGGCTCTCTAGCCCTGATGTTTGGATTGCCCCTAGGCTACTGACCAGGGGATGTTCTCCTGTTTCTAGCAGCAACTTCTCTGCTCCGTTCCCTATGATCCTGGTCATTCACAGGAAGAAGGGGTTGGAGGAGTTGTCCTTGTGTGAGATTCATAATATTAGGATACCTGGGTAGGACGTGAGATCCACACATGGGCAGGGGCATAGGCTGCTCTCTCAAACTCGCGTCATCAGGCCCTAGCGCATGAGCAGCGTCTTCACGGGATCCCAAAGATCCAAAAGTCAGCTAATCAAGATTTTCAGCTCGCTCATACGACCTTCTTTCACGAGAGCGCTCTTCATCCGAAGAGGATGACTGGTCTGCTGTGAGACGGCGAGTGGGAGAGGGTGTCTTCTGCCTACGTAGTTCACTAATTTTCCTACTCATAATCATCATGTTCTCTTGCATGCGAAGACTGTCACATTGGTGAGCTTCCAAAGCATCCCTAGTGCTCTCAAGCATATCAAGAAAGCACGAAAAAACTCCATGTGTGACTAATGCAGATGGAGCAGGTTATTCACTAGTTGTCACGTCGAGTAGATGTACCAGTTTCAGCCGCATTTAGATCGGATCGGAGTAGGGTAGCAGAGCTGGATCGGTTCGAAGGGGGGTACGAGCAGCATCAGGGCCTCCAGATCGGTTCGGGTTTGCGTTATCAACCTGGTCCGGAGCGCCCGGTTCGGATCGGCCTGCTCCAGAGCTCTGTCCCTGCGACCTCGTCACGACTATGGCCTGCTAATCTTCGTTAGCCTCATTCGCCTGAGTGCCTTGTACTTCTTTCCCTTTTCCTTCGGCCATAATATCCAATTCCTTAGACAGTAATCAGCAAATACTCGAGAATTCCGAAAACAGGGGATTAACTTTTTTGAACTCGAGGGTCCAAATAGTAGAATGATAATCCCAAAAAGCGGAGAATTCAAAAAATTCTCGGTGAAAGCACCAAAATGTTAGACAAAAAGTGGTTCTAACACCCAAACTAGCAATAATTTTGATGAAATGAAATCAAAAAGCAAAGAGGAACACACGATTTATAGTGATTTAGCGTTAACGAGCCTACATCCACTTTCTACTCTTTGGATTGATGATTTAAATACAAATACAATTGTAGTTATCACTCAATTTCACTCATACAATGCATAACTTTACACAATATTAAAGGATTTTCACTTCAAAATGTGATAATGATCCGAATATAGTGGTTAAATTCGGTTGATAAGGGAGTTTGAGCTCTGAATTTGCCAAAAGATCCCTTCAAATGACCCTTGGTGGTCTATTTACTGGTGAAAAATGTCTCTAGAACAGCTCCGGTTCAGATGCACATGGCGCTCATCCCTTAAGAGTTGGGTTCGGATGGATCGAGACGAAGACAGCGCATCAGGTTAGTGGGTAAACGTGGGGGAAATGGCACACAATCGCTCTGCATCTTCAGGGATCGTGAGCTGTAACTGCTGCAAGTTCCTGCTCTCGGATCGGGCACGTAAAGGAGAGAAGGAGCGGATCGGGCTTCTCCGATCCGATTCTGTCTTTGTTCCTTTGTTTTCTGCTCCACAATGCTTCGGTTTGGCTTGGTAACTCTGATCCGATCTGGGCCTCTAGTGCACGTTCTTCTAATCAATACTCTTCATCAATTCCCCTTTTAACTTTGTGTAGCCTAGTTCATAAAGTAGGCTAACAGTAACCTTCCTAGATTGGGGAAATAAATTAAATAGGATAAATATGCCAAATGGTTATAATATGAACTGTGTTAGAAATAGGAATTGTGACCCCAATTAGAAAATTTGATAAAGGAATTAACTGCTTATGGCTAAGGGAATTAATCGTAGCAGTTGGGCTTGCATCAGCCCTTTGCTTCGAAATTTTTGTGTAGGGTTGTTGTTAGTGCTACATATGCCTTTGCCATATTTTGTTAGAATAGATTTATGATGAAGGCAATCATCGTTTTGGAGGTGAAGGCTGAGCTTTCTTTGGAAAATCTTTCCATTAACCATAGAAATCGTCAACACTAAAATATATGGTTATGATTATGGACCTAGGGGAACCTAGGTAAAATTTGTTTCCTTAAAGCCCGACTTAATTTTCCATTCCTTAGATATCAAGATCCTAAACCTAAAGAGTAGTTACTCTTCCTTCAAAAGTTGAGTATCACTCTTGTGAGACTTAAGGATCAATAGTTTGTGACGACCGCCCATAACCCCCGCACTAAACAAGTGGAAAATGCGCTGAAAGGTGTGCCAGGCTGCTATGGACGATCATCAGAGTAGGTAAACACATCGAAACCTGTCGTAGAGCTCACAGCGCAATGATAAAATATAATAGAACATATACAATAGGTAATAGCAATGAGGTATCATATAACAAAGTTTTGAAACTTTCTCAACATCCAGAAAGATTATCCAACTGATATCAAAGTTTGTACATAAGGCCTCACTATAACTCTCGAGCAACTCAAACAGCGGAAACATAAATACTAGATAATAATAAAACTGGTACGCCAGCCTCCTGCTCGTCATCGCTCAGCTTCCTCGTCTCACTAAGCTCCATTACCTGTAACCTGCTACTTAGTCTGCCCATCCACAACCGGATGAACAGCCCAAGGTAATAAGAGGGAACATAACACCTTGAGTCAGACAATAGTCTTAGTGAGCGATAAAACAGCTAACAAACTTCAACAAGAAAGTATATGAGAATGGGTAAATGAACAACTTGTCTACCCACAACACCAGAGAAGAACTCAACCTTATCTTCCCCACATCGGACAGTGATAGCCTTTACACCAAGCATTTCAACCATTAATCCATAGAAACCAGAACAACCATTTGTTCATAGCAAACAGAAACAATCAACAATAGCAATCATGGGATCAAGATTATATATCTCATGCAAAACATCCAGCATACATGACAGACTCTGGCTATCACCGCCAAAACCTGCTCTTCCTAGGAAGACCCAAAAGCTGCTCTTCCTGGGAAGACCCAAAACCTGCTCTTCCTGGAAAGACCCAAAATCGACCCTTCCTAGGAAGACCCAAAACCGACCCTTCCTGGGAAGACCCAAAACTGACCCTTCCTGGGAAGACCCAAAACCTGATTTTCCTGGGATGACCCAAAACCGACCCTTCCTGGGAAGACCCCCTTCTGGTCCTTCTGGACTGACCAGACCCTCTTCTGGTCCTTCCGGACCGACCAGAATCCTTCTGAACCACCCAGACTCCCTTCTGGTCCTTCTGGACCGACCAGAACCTTCTCTGCTCCTTCTGGACCGACCAGAACCTTTTCTGGTCCTTCTGGACCAACCAGAAACCTGCACAGCTCCTTTTCGACTTCGATTTCGACCAAAACTTCGCCAAACGACGAATCTGAAGAAACCAGCTTATCCGATTCATCCAAACGCAACCACAAACATGTTATGCAACCAACAATATCATCAATCTAACAATTTCCATCAAAACACATAAATTTCCCAAAACATGATAAGTGAATCATATGAACATAAAAACGGATCTAACTTGCATACACTTGTGAAAAATCATGAAATTAACCATTTAAATTATCTAGATCAGATCCTAAGGTGATTCATATGTAAAATGGACTTAGCATGGTGTAGATCTAAAGAAAATAACATGAAAATGGTGAAATTAACATTCTATAACTCACATACTTTCATGAATCCGAATGAGAGATGTAAATCACTCACCGATTATCCAAAACAAAGCTAAAACGATGAAAAAGCAATCCGGACAGCAAACACTTCGAATCAAACTCTTCAATCCGATGAATTCGCCCTTGAAACGATGTTGATCTAGCCTCGAATTGTATAGATCTTCGATTTCCCTCCTTGGATTTGGAATTTTAATGGTGGAAAGGTGTTAGAGGAAGAAGGAGATCAAAGCCTCCCCATAAGAGAATGGAAAATTCCAACCTTTCTCCATATCCCTTACCCCCTATTTATAGCCTCCACCAACCCCTTAATGGGCCTTCTCCAAATCAGCCCATTAGCCTTCCAAAACCTGAACAACCAACTGAAAAACTTTAAAACAGCGATTTCTCCCAAACCGCTGAACCAAATCCTTAATGTAACCACTCTACGGAAAGAGAATCATCAATTCCTTTTCAATGGCACAGGTCTCACCCTCTGATTCGACCTGAGTCAAAAGTTATGCCCAGTACAAGACTGACAGGGGCAAAATGGTCACAAACAAAATCGGTAAAAATTATGGACATGTCACACATCCCCATAAGCAACATATTAAAAGATGAGAATGATCCAACCCTCAGAGAATAAAATAAAATTATTTTACGATCTTCCGATACGTAAAATGCGGGCTTTTACATTCTCCCCCCCTTAAGAATTTCGCCGCCGAAATTCCAAGCAAATACAAGCAACCACAACAATTCTTCATGCCTATCATCCATGAGAAGCCAATCCTATCATCCAAACTAGCAACCATCAAGCCATGCATCCATAGCCTTATCCTAGCACGCGGAATTCTATCAAACAACAACAAGATACAACGATATAACGACGATACAATCTAAGGGTTCTACCGATGAAAAGTTCTGGATGAGTCGCCCTCATGCTCTCTTCTGTATCCCATGTACAATCGTCGCCATCTTCACTCCATTGTACCTTGACTAGCTTAACCGTCTTCCTCCTAAGCTGTTTCGTGTCATTCCCCACAACACGAAGTGGCCTATGAGGTTTCGCAACTGCGGTCTCGACTTCTAAATCTTCATACTGTTCTGGAGATACCACCACATTCGAGTCGTGCACAAACTTCCGCAGAAACGACACATGGAAAATATTATGCACACTCGACATCTTCTCGGGTAACTCCAACCTATATGCGAGCTTTCTTATTCGCTCGACTATCGGAAATGGTCCAAAAAACCTAGGAGCCAACTTCCCTTTACTTCCGAATCGAACCACATGCTTCAACGGTGAAATCTTCACGAAAATCATATCTCCTATGTCGAATTCCAAAATCCTTACGACGCTTATCGGCGTAACTTTTCTGACGATCTTGGGCCGCCTTCATTCGTTGTCGAACAATCTTGATACATCCCGAGGTTTCTCTAATCATTTCAGGCCCAAGTACCAACTTATCTCCAGTTTCTAACCAATAAGATGGAGAATTGCACGGCCTTCCATACAATGCCTCGTATGGTGCCATCCCAATACTCGACTGGTAGCTATTATTATACGCAAACTCAACTAGATGTAGATGGTCCTCCCATGATCCTCTGAAGTCTAACAAACAAGCCCTCAGGAGATCTTCTAAAACTCGGTTGACTCTCTCAGTCTGACCATCAGTTTGGGGATGATATGCCGTACTTAAACACAATTCGGTTCCCAAAGCTTCTTGTAAACTTTTCCAAAATCCACTCGTGAACAATGGATCTTGGTCACTTACTATACTCTTTGGAACACCATGGAATCGAACTATCCATTTCACATAAAGCTCAGCCAATTTTGATGCTGTCCTAGTCGTCTTGATAGGAATGAACCTTGCACTTTTGGTCAAACGATCCACAATGACCCAAATCCCTTCATTCCCTGTCCTAGTTCTAGGTAGTCCATCGATAAAGTCCATCGATATCTGCTCCCACTTCCATGTAGGAACCTCTAATGGCTGAAGTAAACCACTCGGCTTCTTCTGTTCAGCTTTCACCAACTGACAGTTCATACACTTGGAAATGAATTTTCCAATATCTCTTTTCAACCCTTCCCAGTAGTAGGCTCGCTTCATGTCCTGATACATTTTATTACCACCAGGATGAATCGTTAGCTTCGAGTGATGACATTCTATCAGAACCTCATCCCTCAATCCGTTGACATCAGGAACAACTAATTGTCCTTGCTTTCGAAGCCAACCTTCTCGGTCGACCTCGAACTCTTTATCCTCTGGTTTCAGTTTCTGAATAAACTCGACAAGCTTCGTATCTTTCTTTTGGCCCTTGCCAATCCTTTCGATAAGAGTAGGCCTTATCGACAAGCTTTCCAATATCTCAGGTTCCAACTCACACCTTGACCTGAAATCGAACCTTGCCAAGTACTCGAGGCCCTTCCATTCCGAAAACATCGCTCCCAAACTAGCGTGTCTTCGACTCAATGCATCTGCAAGTGCATTGCCTTTGCCAGGAGTATAGGCTATCCCAAAATCATACGATGCCAGAAACTCTAACCATCGTTGCTGCCGAAGATTCAAATCCTTTTGGGAGAAAAGATACTTCAACGACTTGTGATCCGTAAACAACTCGAATCGTACTCCCAACAGGTAATGTCTCCACATCTTCAGAGCAAACACAATCACTGCCAACTCCAAATCATGAGCTGGATATTTTCTCTCATGTGGCTTTAGCTGTCGACTTGCGTAAGCCACTACTTTATCCTTCTGCATTAGCACTGCTCCAAGTCCAGTGCCACACGCATCAGTATATACCACCATCTCTTCATTCCCACTTGGAATGGTCAACACAGGTGCACTCGTCAATCTCTCTTTCAAAATTCCGAACGCTTGTTCACACTTCGCATCCCATGCGAATACTTGATTCTTCTTCGTCAATCCTATTAATGGTGCAGCTATCTTGGAGAAATCCTTGATAAACCTTCGGTAATAACCAGCCAACCCAAGGAAACTCCGAACATCCGTCGCATTCTTAGGTCTATCCCAATCCTGGATTGCTGCAACTTTAGCGGGGTCAACCGCTATACCTTTTCCAGAAACAACATGACCTAAGAACCTCACTTCATCCTTCCAGAAGTGACACTTTGAGAACTTAGCCTTAAGCTAATGCTTTCGCAAGATCTCTAACACAACTCTCAAGTGCGTCTTATGTTCTTCCACATTTCTGGAGTAAACCAGTATATCATCCACGAATACCAGCACGAACTTACACAACTGATCTCTGAACACTCTATTCATAAGATCCACAAAATACGCTGGCGCGTTAGTCAACCCGAATGGCATCACCAACCACTCGAAAAACCCGGACGGTGTCCTAAAAGCAGTCTTTGGCACACTATCCTTAGCCACTCTCAATTGGTGAAATCCCGTTGCCAAATCCATCTGAGAAAACACTTTGGCTTCGTGAAGCTGATCGAACAAGTCATCAATCCTTGGCAACGGATACTTATTCTTCTTGGTCACCTTGTTCAGCTCACGATAGTCAACACACAATCTTAACGAGCCATCTGCCTTAGTTGCAAACACGACTGGTGCACCCCACTCGGAAACACTCCTCCGAATGAATCCTTTTCCCAAAAGGTCACGAACTTGCACCTCTAACTCTCGCTGTTCCCTAGGCGCCATCCGCCTAAGGGGCATAACAATTGGTCTAGCACCTTCGACCAAATCGATCCTAAACTCGATCTCACGATGCGGCGGCAACCCTTTGAACTCGTCAAAGACATCTACATACTCATTAGCGATCAACATTGATGATAGGTCTTCCTGTGGAATCCCAAGCGAATATAGATAACTCATGAAAACCCCGTCTTCGCGCTTACATCTAATCAACACCTTTCGCCCTTCCACATCCCCGACCCTCACCTCTAGCTTCTCGCAATTCACCCTTGCCGCATATCTCTTGAGCCAATCCATGCCCAAGATGATCCCATACCCAGCGAAGTTAAGAACAAAGCAATCACACATAAAAGAGCAACCATGACTCGATAACACTAGACCACGACAAATCATGCACAAACTGGACGAACCCCCAACTGGATTAGTCACGATCAGTGGTCTATCACAAATCTCGGGTTCCAAACCCAAGCGACACACAAGCTCATTGCAGATGAATGAATGTGATGCTCCATTATCAAACAAAACTCGAACCGAAACACCGTTAACAGAAAAATTACCTTGCACCATGACACCTTTTCCTCTGCAGTAGGAGATCTTGAAGAAGATGGCACGGCTTCTAAAGCATATGCCTTCACAATCTGTTTGCCCTTAGCTGATTCTGGACAATCTTTCTTCTCATGCCCAGGCTTTCCACACTTGAAGCACTTCTTCTCAGCTTTGGGATTCTTACACTCATTTGAATAATGACCCTTTTGTTGGCAGTTAAATCAAACCACCTCACTCTTGGGTTTCTTTCGGCCATCCTTTCCTTTCAGTTGTTGTTGCTTCCTCTTTTTATTATTACCACCCTGTTGTGGTTTCTGAGCTTCCTTGGTTGCAGCGACAACATTTGCTTCCTTGGGAAACAAGCTCTCATGGCGAATAGCTTTTTCCACAATCTTTTCAAATGAATCATCAAGATGGTCCACAAGCGGTTTTCCAATATGAGCATTCAAACCCAAGACAAACTTCTCGTTCTTCTGATAGGGCATATCAATGTATGAACGAGCATATCTGGACAAAGCCTCAAAATCAGAAATGTAGTCAAGAACTGTTCTGCCATTCTGCTTCAACTCTATGAACTTCTTGAAGAGAACAGACTTCTGAGCAGTGGAGATAAACTTTGCTTCAAACTTAGCTTGGAATTGCTCCCATGAAATCTCCTCTTCCGGAGTCTCGAGTATGACAGAATTCCACCATTCCATAGCCCTGCTCTGCAGCTGCCTTGATGCAAGCTTTCTCTTCATTGCATCCTCAATACCCAAGTCTCCAAAGATTCGAACACATGAATCCATCCACCTCTGAACCTCTTCAGCTGGTTCAGTTCCCTTGAATGGTTTCCCTCCTAGAGATGTAAAGTCCTTGCACATCTTTGCAAAATCTACTCTAGGAACTCGCACACCTACATCTACCGTAGCCGCCACTAGAGCGGGTACCCTTCGCATAATTGCTTCTGCCATGGCTTCAAACATGGCCGGGTAATCTGGTTCGTCACCATTTCCCCCTCCAGTATTAGCTCTCCAAGTAGCGTGTCATGATGGTCGTCTACTCATTCTAAATCTGCAATCTAGAATAATTAGCCACTTCCAAGAAAACTGCTAAAGAGATACAACTACTACTACTATATATGTTAATATACATATAGTAAACATCAAACAGAAATCTACAAATACGTCTCTCCTACGTAATTACGTCTTTAAACTTTGGCCAAAATCGTTGACCAGAGCTCTGATACCAAATGTGACGACCGCCCATAACCCCCGCACTAAACAAGTGGAAAATGCGCTGAAAGGTGTGCCAGGCTGCTATGGACGATCATCAGAGTAGGTAAACACATCGAAACCTGTCGTAGAGCTCACAGCGCAATGATAAAATATAATAGAACATATACAACAGGTAATAGCAATGAGGTATCATATAACAAACTTTTGAAACTTTCTCAACATCCAGAAAGATTATCCAACTGATATCAAAGTTTGTACATAAGGCCTCACTATAACTCTCAAGCAACTCAAACAGCGGAAACTGAAATACTAGATAGTAATAAAACTGGTACGCTAGCCTCCTGCTCGTCATCGCTCAGCTTCCTCGTCTCACTAAGCTCCATTACCTGTAACCTGCTACTTAGTCTACCTATCCACAACCGGATGAACAGCCCAAGGTAATAAGAGGGGACATAAAACCTTGAGTCAGACAATAGTCTTAGTGAGCGATAAAACAGCTAACAAACTTCAACAAGAAAGTATATGAGAATGGGTAAATGAACAACTTGTCTACCCACAACACCAGAGAAGAACTCAACCTTATCTTCCCCACATCGGACAGTGATAGCCTTTACACCAAGCATTTCAACCATTAATCCATAGAAACCAGAACAACCGTTTGTTCATAGCAAACAGAAACAATCAACAATAGCAATCATGGGATCAAGATTATATATCTCATGCAAAACATCCAGCATACATGACAGACTCTGGCTATCACCGCCAATCCTGCTTTGAAACCATCGTTAATCATATGACGGCCAACCTTGCCATATGTCAAGGGCTAATGGTAACCCCAGTTCTAGCATGAACTCCATATGTCCAACCTTGACAATGTCCAACCTTGACACTAGGCCTTTCCCCAAGACCCAGGGTACTCGACCAGCAACCTTCTAGTCTTTTGGGTGCCCCCATTGTACCCCTGCTTTGAGCCTGCTAGAACTTACGACAACGATGACCTCTCGGCCTTCGCATCTCTAGTCATCCAACCTTGACGATGTTTCATAGCTCAAGCAACCTTCTCGAGCAGCCATTATCCATCAACTCACGACCTTTGAGTTCTCACCGAACGCATTCATCACTTCGAGCCTTCCTACTTGAACCACCTCGAAGCTACACCATCATCGAGCCCTCTGGGAGGACCCCAAAACCGACCCCTCCAGGGAAGACCCAAAACCTGCTCTTCCTGGGAAGACCCAAAACCTGCTCTTCCTAGGAAGACCCAAAACCGACCCTTCCTGGGAAGACCCAAAACCGACCCTTCCTTGGAAGACCCAAAACCTGCTCTTCCTGGGAAGACCCAAAACCGACCCTTCCTGGGAAGACCACCTTCTGGTCCTTTTGGACCGACCAGACCCTCTTCTGGTCCTTCCGGACCGACCAGAATCCTTTTGAACCACCCAGACTCCCTTCTGGTCCTTCTGGACCGACCAGAACCTTCTCTGCTCCTTCTTGACTGACCAGAACCTTTTCTGGTCCTTCTGGACCGACCAAAAACCTGCACAGCTCCTTTTCGACTTCGATTTCGACCAAAACTTCGCCAAACGACGAATCCGACGAAACCAGCTTATCCGATTCATCCAAACGCAACCACAAACATGTTATGCAACCAACAATATCATCAATCTAACAATTTCCATCAAAACACATAAATTTCCCAAAACATGATAAGTGAATCATATTAACATAAAAACGGATCTAACTTGCATACACTTGTGAAAAATCGTGAAATTAACCATTTAAATTATCTAGATCAGATCCTAAGGTGATTCATATGTAAAATGGACTTAGCATGGTGTAGATCTAAAGAAAATAACATGAAAATGATGAAATTAACATTCTATAACTCACATACTTTCATGAATCTGAATGAGAGATGTAAATCACTCACCGATTATCCAAAACAAAGCTAAAACGATGAAAAAGCAATCCGGACAGCGAACACTTCGAATCAAACTCTTCAATCCGATGAATTCGCCCTTGAAACGATGTTGATCTAGCCTCGAATGGTATAGATCTTTGATTTCCCTTCTTGGATTTGGAATTTTAATGGTGGAAAGGTGTTAGAGGAAGAAGGAGATCAAAGCCTCCCCATAAGAGAATGGAAAATTCCAACCTTTCTCCATATCCCTTAGCCCCTATTTATAGCCTCCACCAACCCCTTAATGGGCCTTCTCCAAATCAGCCTATTAGCCTTCCAAAACCTGAACAGCCAACTGAAAAACCTTAAAACAGCGATTTCTCCCAAACCGCTGAACCAAATCCTTAATGTAACCACTCTACGGAAAGAGAATCATCAATTCCTTTCCATTGGCACAGGTCTCACCCTCTGATTTGACCTGAGTCAAAAGTTATGCCCAGTACAAGACTAACAAGGGCAAAATGGTCACAAACAAAATCGGTAAAAATTATGGACATGTCACACATCCCCATAAGCAACATATTAAAAGATGAGAATGATCCAACCCTCAGAGAATAAAATAAAATTATTTTACGATCTTCCGATACGTAAAATGCGGGCTGTTACATAGTTACCTTAGGATAAGGCTTTATAAGCTCGATACTAATTGGAGCTAGATGGCTCATTGGGAACAGTTCGGTAGTTATTTCTAAGTTGAAGGAATGAACTCGAATTAGTAATGGGAAAACAAGTAGAATAAGTTGTAATTGTTAAGCCTCTCTTTTAATGATCACTTGATTGAGTACATAGATGATTAAAAGAAAAATCCCCAAATCAATTTTGAAATTAGGGTTTTGTCTCTTAGAAATGAGTACAAGATTTAAGGTTGAGGAGAAGTCCCCGTAAAAAGTGACCTCTAGGGTATTATTTATTGAAGAATTGGGCCCCCTTTGACAACAATCAGGTGGTAAGCTCGGTTCTGCATCTACCATCGGGTATCAGCTTACTTCTGATTTTGTTGGCTATACCTTGGTATCGGCCCGCTTTGGTGACTTCAGTTTCGGTAGCCACTTCTAGGTGTAGGCCTACTTTAACGATTTCTTCTTTGGTGTCAGCTCTATGCAACGGTGTCGACACCAAGCCCATTAGTGTGGATAGCTCCTTTTTTCCTCTTGGTATGATTGTGACTGGCTCTATATTTCCTCTTTATGTGATTGGGTTTGGCTTCGCTTTGTATATATTCGGTATCGATTGACTTGCTTCTGGCTTTTGTGCTGGGAATCGATTTCTATGATGCTGGCTTATGGTTCTGTCTCCACACTTAGACCCTTCTTCCTTCGATGCTGAATTTATGCTTTAGCCTTCATTATTCGATACCGACACCAAGCTTTACTAGTTATTGCACATTGGTAACGATATTGTGCCTTTTTTGCAATCTCTTTGGTATTAGCACCAATCTTTTTCTCTTCTTTGTTGGTGCCGATAGCATTCGTGCCAAGCCTTTATTTTGGTGTCGTCTTTCTTCTCCTATTCCTCTTACTTTCAGTATCGGCTTAGTTCTTTGTTCATTTTCTTCTGGTTCGGGTTCTTCCTGGTGCTTTGGTAACGATCGAAGGCTTCCCAAGTCTCCATTCTAGTGTTGGCTTCATTCTTATAATCCTTCACCTCACTTCGATTTCTGTATCGAAATCTAGTAGTAACATCCCCCACTTAATGAAGGGGTATTTTTGAATTTTCAAGTCAATAGTCTCAGCTTTTGCTCTGCACCATCTCTTAAACACATGATTTTCCCTGTAACAGCCCGCATTTTACGTATTGAAGATCGTAAAATATTTTTATTTTATTCCCTGATAGTTGGATGATTCTCATCTTTTAATATGTTGCTTATGGGGATGTGAGACATGTCCATAATTTTTACCAATTTTGTTTATGACCATTTTCCCCTATCAGTCCTGTACAGGAAATAACTTTTGACTCAGGTCGAATCAGAGGGTAAGACATGTGCCATTTGGAAGGAATTGATGATTGCCTTACCGTAGAGTGGTTACATTAAAGATTTGGCTCAACGGTTTGGGAAGAATCGCTGTTTTAAGGGTTTTCAGTTGGTTGTTCAGGTTTGGAGAGCCTAATTGGCTGAATTGGGGAGGCCCATTAGTGGGCTGGTGGAATCCAATAAATAGGGGGTGAGAGTGGAGGGAAAAGTTTTACTTTCCTATTCTCTCATTTGGAGGCATTGATCTCCTTCTTCCTCTAACACCTTTCCACCATTAAAAATCCAAATCTAAGGAGGGAAATCATAGATCTACACCATTAGAGGATAGATCTACATCATTTCAAAGGTGAATTCATCGGATCGAGGAGTTTGGTTCGAATTGCTCGCTGTCCGGATTCATAATTCTATCATTTTAGCCTGTATTAGAGAATCGGTGAGTGGATTACATCTCGCACACGGATTCAATAAAGTGTATGGGTAGTAGATCATGTTTTTCATCAAATTCAAGTGTTTTTCCTTAGATCCATGCATTGGTAAGTTCATTTTCATATGGATCACCCTAGGATCTGATTTAGCAAGTTTAGATAGGTAATTTCTATGATATTTCATACGAATGTGCAAGTTAGATCCATGGTTTTTGTTCATATGCATATTTTTGGTGATTTTGGTGAATTTGACATTATCATGGATAGAATTGTCATACTGATGATATTGTTGATTTCATAACATGATTGTAATCCTTTTGGATGAATTGGATAAGTTATTTTCGTTGGATTTATCGTTTGGCGAAGTTTTGGTCGAAATCAGAGTTGAATTGCAATATGCAGGTTTTGGATTGGACTGAAGTTGGATCAGACCAAAGTTGAGTCGAAACAAAGTTGGGTCAGACCAAAGTTGGATCGGACCAAAGTTAGATCAGACCAAAGTGGGATCGGACCAAAGTTGGGTCGGACCAAAGTTGGGTTGGACTGATGTTGGGTTAGAACGAAGTTGGGCCGGACCAAAGTTGGATCGAACCAAAGTTGGGTCAGACCAAAGTTAGGTTGGACCGAAGTTGGGTCAGACCGAAGTTGGGTCGGACTGAAGTTGGGTCGAACCGAAGTTGGGACGGACCAAAGTGGGTCGGCCTATTCTAGTCAGCCATTTTTGCCTTTTTTGATCGGACACTTCCAGTGGTAATGTGACTTCAAAGTGAATTCTATTGGGATGTTTGGAAGTGTTGAAAAGTGTTTGTTGTTCATTGTATGCAACAAATGGGGAGACAACTCAAGGATGTATAGAGTTCGCGTGAAGTGACAGTTCTAAGGTGTTTTGAGCTAATTAATAGTCGTAATTAATAACGACTAGAGAGGAGAAGGCCGAGAAATTATCGTTGTCGTAGGTTCTAGTGGACTCAAAGCAGAGGTACAATTGAAGACTAATTGTAGGTCGAGTGCCTTGTGAGTCATGTATGGCCTAGACACGTGTTGAGTATAGCCTGTAGCATGTGTTGAGTATAACATATGGAGTTTTGCTAGAACCGGGGCGTCTTGTGTGGTCCTTGACAATTTACGGCAAATTGTTAGCCAGTCAAATGATAACGAAGTTTATAAAGTAAGGTTGGCGGTGATAGCCAGAGTCAGTCATGGACGTTTGAGTGCATGTTGTGATCATGATTGAGTTGCTTTTCCATATACGAATGGATGCTTTAATTGCCATGACCGAATTGTTATTCCTTTAGGTGTATGAATTTTAAAGGCTATCACTGTCATGTAGTGGGGAAGGAAACTGAGAGTTCTTCTCTGAAGCTGGGTAGATTAGTTGATTATTTACCCATTCTTATATACTTTATTGATGATGTTTGTTAGTTGTTTTATCGCTCACTAAGACTATTGTCTGGCTCAAGGTTTTATGTTTCCTCTTATTACCTTGGGCTGTTCATATGATTATGAATGGGCATACCAAGTAACAGGTGGCAGGTATTGCTTTAGTGAGGACGACGATGTTAATCGATGGCAAACAGGAGGCTCACGTACCAGTTTTATTACTATCTAGTATTTGTTGCCACTATTTGTTATTTCTTTGAGTGTTGTAGTGAAGCAAATTGTACAAACACTATTTTTGTTATCCACGTATTTGGGAAATACTTTCCAGTTGTCATGAAAGTTTAGTGTTTTCTGATTCACTATCACTGCATGTTGTATATGTTCTATTATATTTTTTCCTTGCGCTGTGAGTTACAACATGTTTCATTTATGTACCATACCTTGATGATCGTCCATAGCTGCCTGGCACACCTTTCAGCGCATTATTCCTCTTGTATAGTATGCGGGCTGTGGGCGGTCGTCACATTTGGTATCAGAGCTCTGGTTAACGATTTTAGCCAAAGTTCAAAGGCGTAATTACATATGAGAGATGTATTTGTAGATTTCAGTTTGATATTTACTATATATATTATCATATATAGTAGTAGCGTTTGTACTTCCTTTAGTAGTTTTTCTTGAAAGTGGCTAATCATTCTAGTTTGCAGATTAAGAATGAGTCGACGTTATACAAGACATTCTGTTAGGGAAGAAACTGTGCTTGAAGGGGGTAATGGCGGGGAACCTGATTACCTACCCATGTTTGAAGTCATGATGGAAGCATTTCTTCGAAGGAACCCCGCTCCAATAGCACCGACGGTTGAGGTTGGAGTTCCAGTGCCTAGAGCTATAGAAATTACAAAGCTATGCAAAGACTTTACATCATTGGGAGGGAAACAGTTTAAGGGCACTGAACCGGTTGAAGAGGTTCAAAGGTGGATGGATACATCTGTCTGAATCTTCAAGGACAAGAGTATTGATGATGCAACAAAGAGGAAACTTACATCAAGGCAGTTAGTAGGCAGAGAAATGGACTGCTGGAACTCTGTCACACTTGAGACCCCTGAAGAGGATATTTCATGGGAGCTAATCCAAGCTAAGTTTGGAGCAAAATTTATCTCCACCGTGCATAAGTCTATTTTGTTTAAGAGATTCATGGAGCTTAAACAGAATGGTCGTCCAGTTCTTGACTATATTTCTGACTTTAAGACCTTGTCGAAGTATGCTCGTTCATATGTGGATACTCCTTATCAAAAGAACGAGAAGTTTGTCTTGGGATTTGTGATAGACCATTGATCGTGACTAATCCAGTTGGGGGTTCGTCCAGTTTGTGCATGTTGTGTTGTGGTCTAGTGTTGTCGAGTCATGGTTGCTCTTTTATGTGTAATTGCTTTGTTCTTAACTTCGCTGGGTTTGGGATCATCTTGGGCATGGATTGGCTCAAGAGGTATGCGGCAAGGGTGAATTGCGAGAAGCTAGAGGTGAGAGTCGGGGATGTAGAAGGGCGAAAGGTGTTGATAAAGTGTAAGCGCGAAGAGGGCGTCTTCGCTAGCTATCTATATTCGCTTGTGATTCCACAAGAAGACTTGTCATCTGTGCTGATCACTAATGAATATGAGGATGTATGTGGCGGGGTCAAAGGGTTGCCGCCGCATCGTGAGAACGATTTTAGGATCGATTTGGTCAAGGGTGCTAGATCAATTGTTATGCCTCTTAGGTCGATAGCGCCTAAGGAACAACGAGAGTAGGAGGTGCAAGTTCGTGACCTTCTAAGGAAGGGATTCATTCGGAGAAGTGTTTCCGAATGGGGTGCACTGGTCGTGTTTCACTACAACAAAATGACCCTATTACAACGGTGGAACACCGTTGTAATATACATTTTACAACGGTGGGCAAACCGTCGTGTATTAAGAAGTTGTAATAGACTATTATCTTTTACAACTTTTTTGCACTGTTGCAACACCGTTGTAATATGTATATTTTACAACTTTTTTCCACCGTTGTAATAAACTTTATTACAATAGTTATGCACCGTTGTAATAAAATATACTACAACTGTTATGCACTGTTGTGATTGACATTTGGGTTTTAAAAAAAATAAAAATCTTTTGCAACTGAAAAGAACAATACACTAAATATAGCAATACTCCATAAGCAAATCCAATATTACAAATATTTGCAAACTAATTTATTAAAATACTCAAATATTCGGTATTACAAATAATAAGTTTTAGACAACATATCGTACATTATTACATACATGACCATTACAAAGCAACTTAGTACAAGCACAAGTTATAACTGGTCTTGAATCATCTGCCTTGTCTTCATAGTAGTGAAGTTCTTTTGTCTCGGGATCAACCGCCATTAAAATTTCATCATTATCAAATTGAGATTGGTGTGTCAAAGATGAGGGTTTAGAATGGTTAATCACCGCACCATAGTCATCACAGCAAGTGGATCGCTGTCCATAACCCAACACATGTGAAAAATCATCAACAAATCCTTCGTGCTCAAAAAAACCCCAACCTGTTCAATTGGGAAGAAGGAAAGATCTACTCATACTGAGTTTGAAACAACAAAAATATGCAAAATCCTAAATTGAGTACATCCACTTAATCCTAGGTAAATTTGAATGTATAATCAAACGCATGCTAAACCATACCCTCATATGAAAACACCGGAGATGAAGAGCATACATACTAATGTTAAAACACTGACAATTTAGTTGACAAGGAGTTTGACAGCAACCCTACAAACACTTTTTAGTTGCTATTCCAGATTCCAATGATATAGGAGACTAATTATTTTTCTTGCCTGACTTAGCTAACTTAATCGTCCATATCTAACTTAATCATCCATATCTGACATAGCGGGTTCATTCTGTATCAATATTTTAAGAATGAATCAATATTTATTATTTCAACAAATACAATTTAGGAAACATCTTCATGAATATTTCAATATTCATTCTTACAAGAATTTAGGAATGAAATTGTACTTGTTGAAATATTGATTCATGTTGTACCAATATTCTGAAAATATTGATACAGAGTGAAATTGTACTTGTACATATCATAAATAAATCTTCATGAGCACAATTTAGGAAACATCCACAATTTAAGGATTCCAAGTACACCCTGCATGCCTTCGCCTTTTCTTCCAATGCTATCTCCAGGCAATGATCGACTAACCACAAGAGAAAAAGAAACACCTTCTTCCACCTCCAAATGCAGACTGATAACATGCACACAATAAATAAACCATCGCCTACCACTAGGACACCACCAACGAACATGCTATCTCCTGCCGTGCATAACCCCCATGTCATCTCAAAAATCTCCAATCTTAAATCGACAATTCAACGGAACCGTATATGAACTCCATCATCATTTCGCAACTGAACACCCTTCACCTACATCCCCACTTGCGAACTACGACCCCGCTATCGCTACTACCAGATCTGTGACTCTCTTTTCCAGATCCACTCCTCCCTGTATCGCACTCGATATTTCCCTCTTTCTCCTACGAACAGAAAAACAGCACAAATCCCTAAAACAAATTTGATGCTCTGCCTCACACAACCGGAGCTACAGAAACCTTCTCTATCGTTTCTCCTTTGCTCAAGCTTGCTCCATCACCGACCATTTCATCATTTTGGGTATAGTGAGTCGTGAGCTTAATTGGGGTGGTGGTGTTAAAGGTTGGTGGAGATCGTAAAAGCTAGGTTTTTTTTTTCTTTTTTTGAGGCGGCTCTCGAGAGTTAGGGTTTATTTTGAGTTGGGTCTCGAAATTTAACTGCGTTTGCTGGATAGTTCGGTTTAGAGAAGCGGGCTTGTGGAGGGAAGATGAAAATTTCAGGGACATACTGAGTGGGCTTGTGGAGGGAAACAAAAATTTCGGTTTACAGTACATATCGTTTTTATTCCGCTCTTTAAAATTGTTTATTATCAACAACGAAAATTGCAATGTAAAGGATACAAGTTTACAATTTTTTATTTATTAATTACTTATTAATAATTATTGAATGTTACTTATTATTTAATTATTGAATGGTAATTATTAGTGTTAATTATTTCATGCTTGGGTGACCTAATTGGAAAAAAGAGCAAAAATGTTTTGATTTTCGTTTTGAGCAAAAAAAAATTAGCATTTTTGTTTCGCAGCAGAAGTGTTTTGATTTTCGTAGCCAAAATGTATGTTAAAAAAATAATTCGGGTACGGACTATATTTTAAAGAAAAAGGCCTAACTGGATATTAAATGCTAATAATAATCATTCGTTATTACCCATAACTATTAAATATTAAGTGCTAATAATAAGTATTACCTTTTAATTATTAAAGATTTCTTATTAATCGTTCGTTATTACAAATTAATTATTAAATATAATCTTAGTTATTAATCTCTACTTGTTAATTATTAATAGCAATCATTGATTATTCATGATTAGCATAAATTATTATATTTTAATTATTGACTATTTAATGGTAATTATGTAATATTAACTATATTTTTAATTATTCTTCTTAATTGCTAAGTATTAAATATTATGGATTAATTATTACTTCCTAATTGATTTTAATAGTAATTATTAGTTATTAATTATAAATATTCAATATAAATGTATTAAATATTAATTATTAGTTGTTAATTATATTAAAATATAGTCATATATTACAACAGTCAAAAAATAAAAGTTGTGGTAAGTTTTTATTACAACTGTCAAAATAACACAGTTGTTAAAAATAAGTTTATTACAACTTTTCTAGAAAAAAGTTGTAAAAAACTTTTATTACAACTATGGTTTTACCACCGTTGTAAAATTAAAGTTGTAATATAGTGTTTTTGTTGCAGTGTTTGCAACCAAGGCAGATGGCTTGTTAAGATTGTGTGTGAACTATCGTGAGCTGAACAAGGTGACTAAGAAGAACAAGAATCCGTTGCCAAGGATTGATGACTTGTTCGATCAACTTCACGAAGCCAAAGTGTTTTCTCAGATGAATTTGGCAATGGTATTTCACGAATTGAGGGTGGCCAAGGATAATGTACCAAAAACTACTTTTAAGACACCATCTGGATTCTTTGAGTGGTTGGTGATGCCATTCAGGTTGACTAACGCACCAACGTATTTCGTGGATCTTATGAATAGGGTATTCAGTGATCAGTCAAATAAGTTTGTGCTTGTGTTCGTGGATGATATTTTGTTTACTCTAGGAATGAGGAAGAACACAAGACACACTTGAGAGTTGTGTTAGAGATCTTGCGAAAGCATCAGTTGAAAGCTAAGTTCTCGAAGTGTCACTTCTGGAAGGAGGAGGTGAGATTCTTAAGCCATGTAGTTTCTGGAAAAGGGATAGCGGTTGACCCTGCTAAAGTTGCAGCAATCCAAGACCGGGATCGATCTAAGAATGCGACGGATGTTCGAAGTTTCCTTGGGTTGGCAGGATATTACCGACGGTTTATCAAGGATTTCTCCAAGATAGTTGCACCATTGACAGGATTAACGAAGAAGAGCCAAGTGTTCATGTGGGATACGAAGTGTGAACAAGCGTTCGAAATCCTGAAGGAGAGATTGACGAGTGATCCATTGTTGACCATTCCAAGTGGGAATTAAGAGATGCTGGTATATACCGATGCATGTGGTACTGGGCTTGGAGCAGTACTAATGCAAAAGGATAAGGTTGTGGCCTATGCGAGTTGACAGCTAAAGCCGCATGAGAAGAATTACCCAACTCATGATTTAGAGTTGGCAACGATTGTGTTTGCTCTGAAAATGTGGAGACATTACGTTTTGGGAGTTCGATTCGAGTTGTTTACGGATCATAAGTCGTTGAAATATCTTTTCTCCCAAAGGGATTTGAATCTTTGGCAACAACGATGGTTGGAGTTTCTGGCATCATAAAATTTTGGTATAGCCTATACTCCGGGCGAAGGTAACGCAGTTGCAAATGTGTTGAGTCGAAGACACGCAAGTTTGGGAGCCATGTTTTCATAATGGAAGAGCCTTGAGTATTTGGCAAGGTTTGATTTTAGGACAAAGTGTGAGTTGGAACCTAGAATTTTGGCTAGCTTATCGATAAGACCTACTCCCATCGGAAGGATTGGCGAGAGCCAAAAACGAGATGCAAAGCTTGTCGAGTTTATCCAGAAGCTAGAACCAAAAAATAAAGAGTTCGAAGTCGATCGAGAAGGTTGGCTTTGGAAGTAAGGGCGATTAGTTGTTCCTGATATCGATGGATTGAGAGATGAGGTTCTCAGAAAATGTCATCACTTGAAGTTGACGATTCATCTAGTGGTAATAAAATGTATCAGGACATGAAGAGAATTTACTACTGGGAAGGAATGAAGCGAGATATTGGAAAGTTCATTTCCAAGTGCATGAATTGTCAGTTGGTGAAAGTTGAATAGAAGAAGTCGAGTGGTTTGCTTCATCCATTGGAAGTTCCTACATGGAAGTGGGAGCAGATATCGATGGACTTTATTGATGGACTACCTAAAATCAGGGCAGGAAATGAAGGAATTTGGGTCATTGTGGATCACTTAACCAAAAGTGCAAGATTCATTCATGTCAAGTCGACTAGGACAGCTTCGAAGTTGGATGAACTTTATGTGAAATGGATTGTTAGATTCCATAGCATCCCAAAGAGTATAGTGATTGATCGAGATTCGTTATTTACTAGCGGATTTTGGAAGAGTTTGCAAGTAGCTTTGGGAACCGAGTTGTGCTTGAGTACAGCATATCACCCCAAACTGATGGTCAGACCTAGGGAGTCAATCGAGTTTTGGAAGATCTCCTAAGAGATTGTGTGTTGGACTTTGGGGGATCATGGGAGGACCATCTGCATTTGGTTGAGTTTGCATATAACAATAGCTACCAGTCCAGCATTGGGATAGCACCATACGAGGCGTTGTATAAGGGATCATGCAAAATTCTCCGGCATGTTGGTTAGAAACTGGAGATAAGTTGGTGCTTGGGCCATAAATGATAAGAGAGACCTCGGATTGTATCAAGATCATTCGGCAACGAATGAAGGCAGCCTAAGATCGTCAGAAAAGTTACATTGATAAGCGTCGTAAGGACTTGGAATTCGACGTAGGCGATATGGTTTTCGTGAAGGTTTCGCCATTAAAGCATATGGTGAGATTCGGAAATAAAGGAATGTTAGCTCCTAGGTTTGTTGGACCATTTCCGATAGTTGAGCGTATTGGAAAGCTCGCACATAGATTGGAGTTACCTGAGAAGATGTCGAGTGTGGATAATGTGTTGCATGTGTCGTTTCTATGGAAGATTGTGCATAATTCGAATGAAGTGGTATCTCCAAAGCAGTATGAAGACCTAGAAGTGGAAACCGCAGTTATGAGACCACGTAAGGCGCTTCCTGTTGTGGGAAATGACACGAAACAGCTTAGAACGAAGAGGGTAAAGCTATTCAAGGTACAATGGAGTGAAGATGGTGACGATTGTACGTGGGAGACGGAAGAGAGTATGAAGGAGAGTCATCTGAAACTCTTCGTCGGTAGGACCCTTTGATATCGTACCATCGTTATATAGTTGTATCTTGTTGATTGTTTGATAGAATTCCGCGTGCTAGTGTGACACCCCACGTATCAATGTCACTCACTAAGGGAATGCATTAACTTTCATAGAGAGTTATAAGAGTATAGAACAGAACATCACAAGACATATATATAAAATGGTACTTAAAAATTCAAAATTTATTCATTGTAGCGAAAAAGCAAAACATGTCTGGTTACAACATCAAAACCACATACTAAAGCCAAGTACACAAATATCCATCTTGAACAAAATTATTATCAGAGTACATAAAAGCAAAACCATAATCCCATTCCAAAATGCCATATGAAAGAGAAACAAAGCTGAGCATTACTTTCAACACTTCCAGTAGAGAGAGAGAAATCCAAATCAAGAATCCAAATCAAGCCTCACTAGTCCCACCCTAAGAACTTGAGGGGAAAAGGAAAGAAAAGAGGTGAAACAAAAAGGGTCAGACATAAAGTCTGGCGAGTCCAGTGACTTTAACAATATAATTAGTAAAGTAACAGGATAAGAACATAAACTAGATATAAGGAATGACTGTAACATAAGCAAGTATGACAAGGTCAACAAGATGAACAAGGTATAATAACATCGATTGCGCTTCTAACCACTCTAAGATATTTCTTGCACCGCACCCATACTATCCTCATACTAAAAGGCGATCCCTCCCTACTAATCATAATAATGGTAGCTTCGTGTACTTCTAGCTGCTCTTGTAGGTGCCCACTTGCTCCTACCCCCACTAGTTGTAACCACTACCCTCCCCATTTGATCGGCTCTCTAACTCGTAGATACCCGTGGTGGCCCCACGGTAAGGTGTATCACTCCCTAAAGTGGCAAGCCGATACTACTAAAATGCATGGCTTATACCTACACGATGCAACAACGCCTTACCTACCTGCCTGGACCCACGCACGCACATGACTCCGTTGGACTTGCGTTGTCATCGCTCTTTACTCTTTTGACCTCTTACAATCAACCCCAGTAAGCGTGTCCCATCCTCGACCTAGTTCGAACTCACATAGATACTAAAAATGGGTTACTGGTTGAAAAGGGTCCCCATACTTGACACAAGCTTCCTTCCTACGCTTGGTCCCTACTAGGATTTCCCACTTAACCCCTTTTATTACTCCCATGTCTCATCATGGTTAAGTGCTCTTAATTATGTTTCACATGCTACCCATGTCACCAACTTAACCCCTTTACTCTTCCCATGTCTTACGACATGTCTTATCTTAGTTAAGTGTTTTTAATTAATTCATTATACCTGTAATCATGTAAGACGTCCCACAAAATTGTTGTTTGCGGTTGTTGGATATGCCGGGCGGTTCCCGGCAGACTTCTACCGCAATCCGAATCTAACCTCATGTCTTAGCACTATTACGCATCTAATTTCTGCCTTTGACCTCTCACATTAGATTGCCATTTGTGGTTGCTGGATATGCCGAGCAGTTCTGGGCAGATTTCTACCGCAACCCAATCTAACATCGTATCTTAGGCGTTCATTATCTTTTCCTTTTATTCATGCCCAATTTCAAATCTTCAATTAATGTATTCCAATTGCCCATCATGTCCAATTATCCTTATAATGCTAATTCAAGTTATGCATATAATTCCATGCACACAAGTTGTACCAAATTGTGCCCAAATCAATTTCATAGTTATCAATAATTTATGCCAAATCTCATTTTATTGCATATTTCCCAAACTTTTCCCAATCATTCCAACGTTATTCGTATGTAAATCTCAATGCAATATGCTTGGGCTCGAAGTTAGCCTAATCTCAAAAGGAAAAAGGAAAAGAAGAAGGGAAGAGAATCAAGCATCAAAATTGGCATAAGCATATAAATAGGCATGTGAAATGAATAACGATAAAATAAATCAGACAGGCATATGATAATAGCAATTGGGTATGAATCTGAAGGATAACAAATTACAAAACTTAATATGATTCATCTTATTTACAGGCATATACATTAGATCCAATTTACAATCCTATCACAATTACTTTTTAATTTAATTATATGTGAAAGTAACATAAACTCACAGCGATAGGATTCTTAGAAAAGATAATTAGGCTTTGTTGTATGTACATCTGATCTTCTAATTTGACTTGATGGAGAAGAAAGGCTTGTTTTAATTTAGATTAGAACAGCATGGAGGCGCTATGGATGAAAACAATGAGATTAGGGTTAGGTTTAGGTGTTTATTTGTAGGTGTATTAGGTGAATTAGGACCTTTAGATTTGATTAGGAACTATCTGTACCACTCAAATTAGAAAAACATGTCATCAGGAAAATGCCTAGAATCAACCAGTCGACTGGCCAATTTCAACCAGTCGAATATTTTCACTTCTGCTTAAAAACGTATGACTGGTGATAAATGGGCGGTCGACTTGTAAATGGTCGAATGCTGAAAAATGGGCGGTCGACTTGTTTTACAGCTTTAAATCTTCCGAGCTTCATAACTTCTTCATACGATGTCCGTTTTACGCAAACTCGGACCCTATCTCAAGTAGAATTCTGAGATGAATGCAATGGCATAACCCTTTTCATTTAATTCTTCTTCTAAAATTTAAGTACTCTTAAATTCGTAAGTTTTAATATTTTAAAATTACGGGGTGTTACATTCTCCCCTACTTAAAGAATTTTGTCCCCGAAATCTCCTAGTTAAGAAGAATGTATGTCCTACCATCCATCGTCAATCTACTCATCCATCAATCATGGGAGTCCATTGTCCTTAAAAGATTTCTAATGCTTTCATGAACATAAGCAAAGTGTGTATATATGTCCTTATCCTAACGCAACATCAGGCGGTCTACCGATTTAGTTGACCTCCTTAATGCAAAACATGATAGTGCCATGCGTCCATTATGTATGCAAAAGAATCCTATTGATACATATCATTTCTATATGAGTGCACAACCATTCATTCAAATGCATTATTCATATGATAACACATTCAATATACATCCATTAATTTAAATATGCACACTCATCCATATGCAATATGAAAGTGATTGAGTCGATCTAGTGCCTAATGTGTGTATAAATGCATCCACGAGAAACCACTAGCAAACACTTAACATGTCTCAAACACATGTTTACAACCATAAGATTTTCTACCTAAAGATCGAAGATATAATCGAGAGGATACACTAAACGATAGAACAAGTATAAACAAAGCGGTAGAAAAAGGAGAAGTTAAGAACATACCCTCAAAAAGGAAAGGGCACGGGGCACGTAACTTTTCTTCCATTTCCCAAGTCGTGTCTCCTTGATCATCTCCCCATTGGACTTTAACCATCTTGACCTCTCGGTTGCGTAACTTCTTGACCTCCGATCCAATGATGCATGTAGGAACTCGCCAAATCGTGGTATCTCGCTCTACTTCCACTTCCCTAAGCATGCTCGGCTCCACTACTTCCGCAGTATCATGTAAACACTTCTGCAAATGCGACACATGAAATATGTCATGAACACTACTAAGATTCTTAGGAAACTTTACTTTGTATTCCATTTATCCAATTCTTTCTGTAATAGGGAATGGCCCTACGAACCTTGGTGCCAATTTCCCTACAGATCCAAAGCGAACTACGTTCCTCAATGGTGACACTTTAATAAAAACCGTGTCTCCAATATTGAACTCAAGATTGGTTCGTCTCTTATCAGCATATGACTTTTGCCAGTCTTGTGCCTTCTTCGTGCGTCTTCGAATCAAGTCTATCTTCTCCGAGGTTTCCCTGACCATCTCGGGCCCAAGCAAAATCTTATCCGTAGATTCCCACCAACAAGTCGGTGATCATCAAAGTTGTCTGTATAGAGCTTCAAAAGGTGTCATGCCAATACTAGTCTGATAGCTGTTGTTGCAGGCGAACTCTACTGATGGAAGGTGTTCCTCCCATATCCCTCCAAAGTCCAAGATGCATAACCTCAAAAGCTCTTCTAGAATCTGATTCACTCTTTTTGTTTGGTCGTCCATCCGAGGGTGATAAGCGGTGCTCAAACACAATTGTGTTCCTACCGCCTCTTGCAAGCTCTTCCAAAACTCACTAGTGAAAATGGGATCTCGATCGCTCATAATACTAGAAGGTATGCCATATAGACGAACTATCTCTCGGAGATAAACATATGCTAACCATGCCACTGTTCTTTACTCTCAACAGGAATGAAATGGGCACTCTTAGTAAGTCCATCTACTACTACCTAAATCCCTGTATTACCCTACTTTGATCTCGGCAACACGTCAATGAAATCCATGGAAACGCTTTCCCATTTCCACTATGGAACCTCTAAGTGTTAAGCAAACCACCAGGCTTCTTTTTCTCAGCCTTGACTTGCTGGCACACTAAGCATCTAGAAACAAACTCAGCCACATCCTTCTTCATTCCGGCCCAAAAGAAAACTCGCTTCATGTCCCTATACATCTTGTCACCACAAGGATGCATGGTCATCTTAGAACGATGTGCTTCTTCAAGGATTGTCCTTCTCAAATTCTCGTCTCGTTATATGCAAAGTCTCCCATCCCTACGCAACCAACCTTTTTCATCTATAGTATACCTACTAAGATGGCTCGAAGACTCCCCTCTTATGAGCTTGTCCACTATCAGTTGTGGGTCATCTCGTTGTGCTATCCCTATCTGTCCCAAAAGCGTATGTCGCACCACTAACGATGCCAACAAACCAGATACATAATCGATAGAGGGTCTAAAGTCAAAGGTAGATATGTACTCTAAACTCTACCGCTCGACAAACAAAAGACTCAAAGTCAACCTCTTTCTATTCAAGGCGTCAGCTACAACGTTACCCTTGCCATGGGTATATGCAATCTCAAAATCATAGGATGCTACGAACTCCATCCACCACTGCTGTGTTCAGTTTAGATATTTTTGAGAGAACAAGTATTTTAGTGACTTATGGCCTGTATACAACTCAAACCTCTCTCCAAAAAAATAATGATGCCAAGACTTAAGTGCAAAAACTATGGCAGCTAACTCTAAGTCGTGGGTAGGGTAATTCTTCTCATGGACCTTTAGCTGCCTTCCACCATAGCATATCACCCTTCCCTCTTGCATCAAAACTACGCCAAGCCCTATCCCGCAAAATCAGTATACACTGTGAACAGTTTACTCCCTTCTGGCCAAACTAAAACTGGAGCTGTCGTCAAAGCCCTCTTTAAACGTTGGAAAGCATCGTCAAATTCAACATCCCAAGAAAAGGTCAAATTCTTCTTCGTCAACCGTGTAAGTGGGGCTGATATCTTTGCAAAGTCCTTAATGAACTTCCTATAATAGCCCACCAACCCTAGAAAACTCCTTGCTTCCATTGCATTTCTAGGAACCTTCCAATCTTGTATTGCCACCACCTTCGCGGGATCCACTGCTATCCCCTCCTTAGAGACCACGCGCCCTAAGAACCTTACTTCCTTCCTCCAAAAATGGCATTTGGAGAACTTAGCCTTGAGTTGATGTGCTCGAAGGGTCTCTAAGACTTCCCTAAGATGTAGGGCATGCTCTTCCTCGCTTCTAGAGAATACCAAGATATCATCCACAAAGACTACCACAAACTTGTTTTGAAACTCCCTAAACACCCTACTCATCAAGTCTACGAAATATGTGGGTGCATTTGTCAAACCAAAAGGCATGACGAGCCAGTCGAAGAAACCGTCGGGAGTCTTAAAAGCAGTCTCATCTATACTATCCTCAGCTACCCTCAACTGATGAAATCCTATAGCTAAGTCCAACTGCGAGAAAACCGAAGCACCAACCAACTGATCGAACATGTCATCTATCCTCAGCAATGGGTGTCTATTTTTCTTCGTGAGTTTATTTAGCTCCCTATAGTCCACGCACAATCTAAGCGAACCATCCTCCTTCGTAGCAAAAACAACTGGAGCACCCCATTCCAAAATATTTCTTCTTATGAACCTTTTCTCAAGTAGCTCCCATACTTGTTTACCGAGTTCCTTCCACTCTCTCTCTCTCTCTTGGAGCCATGTGGCGCACTAGCAATGCAACTGGCTTTGCATTATCTACTAAGTATATACGGAAGTCTATCTCGCGCCTCGGGGGTAAACCCCATACCTCATCAAAGACGTCATCATACTCACGGACTACTCGAACAGATTGCAAATCATCGATGGATGCGTCAAGTGATTCTAGGTAGCTAAGCATCACTGAACCCCTAGGATCACAAGAAATATCAAGGGTCCTTCCACAACGAGTCAAACAATCTAACTACCCTCCTTTCACAGTCTAGGATGGCACTATACCTGGCTAGCTAATCCATCCCTAGAACCAAACCATAGCCCATGAGACCAAGAATGTAGGCATTGCATTCAAACTTAACACCTAAGATAGACACTTTCAAATCCCGATAAATCATAGATAAATGAGTTGAACCACCGATAGGATTTGAGAATACAATGGGATCCATAACTAAACTAGTATTTAGGTGCAGTGTTTCAACTAACGAAGCAGATATAAACGAATGTGAAGCGCCAGAATCAAACAAAGTTCGAACAGGATGATCAAAAGGAAAATTAAACTTTCGACAGAAATGTTTCTACCTCCTTCTTGCCCGGCGCCATGAGAGCATGAACCTGTCGTCCAGAAGTAGATCATGTCCTCTGCCCTTGCCCCTTTCCTTGCCTCCTCAGGCAATCTTTAATCATATGTCCTGCCTCACTGCAATGGTAACAGCCAGGCTTCTTCTTCTTTCTACAGTTTTTCTTTAAGTGGCCAGGTATTCCAAAATCGTGACACTTCCTTTTCTCTTGGCTCTTGTTATCCTTACCGCCTTTCTTTTGTTGTTGTTGTGCCTACTTTGGATTCACTTTCTTATCATGTGTCCTATCCCTTCTAGCGCCTTTCTCCTCCTCATTCGTCAATACCATATCAACAAGTTTCTCGAAAGTAGCCCTTATAGGAATGTGGGACATAGCCAACCCATGAAACGGTTCGTTCAAGCCCTTAGCAAATCTCAAGGATTTCTTATGCAGTGTGTTCACCAACTCTAAACCAAATCTCGCCAATTGATTAAACTTCTTAACATACTCCTTAACAGACAAATTTCCTTGTTTCAAAGCCAAAAACCTCTCCATTTATAAACTTTCTTCTACTTATGAAAGAAATTTCAACTCGAACCTCTGTCTGAAATCCATCCATGTCTCCACTGTACGTTCTCCATTCGTGACCTCCCACCAAAATGAAGCTTCATCCTTCATTAACCAAGCAGCTAGTTGAACCTTCCTTCCATCATCTACCTCAAAGATACCAAACAAGTCCTCCACTTCCTTAAGCCAATTTCTAGCCTCAACAAACGTCTCAGTCCCATAAAACGGTCTTCCGCCCATCGCACGAAAGTCCTTACATATCTTAGAAAAAGTATCTACACGCAGAGGAAGATGTGGAACGACAGCTGCAGCTGGGGGAGGAGGAACGGTTGCTGGGCCTGCGGTAGCAGCCCTAGCCTCCAGATACCATCTGAACCAGCCTGGTATCTATACGCCCTTGGGTATATAGGGTTCCCTAGACATGCTGAAAGAAAAAGGAAGAGCTTCAAAATAGAGACTCGAAAGAAAGATATATGGCTTTTGGGGATTATGTTATTCATAATAAACCTTTCTCTTGAAAATACCTTCTTTAAAACATGTTTTTGAAAATACGTCTTTTAAAAAATCTTTTAAAATACTTCAAAAGCACGTTTTGTAAAAAAATATTTTTATCTGTTCTGGTAACCTTTAGCTCTGATATCACCTGCGACACCTCACGTCCATTAATGTCACTCACTAAGGGAATGCATTAACTTTCATGGAGCATTATAAGAGTATAGAACAGAACATCACAAAACAGATATATAAAATGGTACTTAAAAATTCAAAATTTATTCATTGCAGCGGAAGAGCAAGACATGTCAGGTTACAACATCAAAACCACATACTAAAGCCAAGTACATAAATATCCATCTTGAACAAAATTATTATCAGAGTACATAAAAGCAAAACCATAATCCCATTCCAAAATGCCATGTGAAAGAGAAACAAAGCTGAGCATTAGTTTCAGCACTTCCAGTAGAGAGAGAGAGAAATCCAAATCAAGCCTCGCTAGTCCCACCCTGAGAACCTGGGGGGAAAGGAAAGAAAAGAGGCGAAACAAAAAGGGTCGGACATAAAGCCTGGCGAGTCTAGTGACTTTAACAATATAATTAGTAAAGTAACAGGATAATAACATAAACTGGATATAAGGAATGACTGTAACATAAGCAAGTATGACAAGGCCAACAAGATGAACAATGTATAACATCGATTGCGCTTCTAACCACTATAAGATATTTCCTGCACCGCACCAATACTAGCCTCATATTAAAAGGTGATCCCTCCCTACTAATCATAATAATGGTAGCTTCGTGTACACCTAGCTTCTCTTGTAGGTGCCCACTTTCTCCTACCCCCACTAGTTGTACCCACTAACCTCCCCATTCGGTCGGCTCCCTAACTCGTAGATACCCGTGCTGGCCCCACAATAAGGTGTATCACTCCCTAAAGTGGCAACCCGATACTACTAAAATGCACGGCTTATACCTACACGATGCAACAACGCCTTACCTACCTGCCCGGACCCACGCCCGCACATGACTCCGCTGGACTTGCATTGCCATCGCTCTTTACTCTTCTGACCTCTTACAATCAACCCCGGTAAGCGTGTCCCGTCCTCGACCTAGTTCGAGCTCATATAGATACTAAAAATGGGTTACTGGTTGAAAAGGGTCCCCGTACTTGACACAAGCTTGCCTCCTACGCTTGGTCCCCACTAGGATTTCCCACTTAACCCCTTTTATTACTCCCATGTCTCACCACATGTCTCATCATGGTTAAGTGCTCTTAATTATGTTTCACATGCTACCCATGTCACCCACCTAACCCCTTTACTATTCCCATGTCTTCACATGTCTTATCTCGGTTAAGTGTTCTTAATTAATTCATTATACCTGTAATCGTGTAAGACCTCCCACATTAGATTGACGTTTAAGGTTGTTGGATATGTCGGGCGGTTCCAGGCAGACTTCTACCACAATCCGAATCTAACCTCATGTCTTAGCACTATTACACATCTAATTTCTGCTTTTGAGCTCTCACATTAGATTGCCGTTTGTAGTTGTTGGATATGTCGGGCGGTTCCGGGCAGACTTCTACCGCCACCCAATCTAACCTCGTGTCTTAGGCGTTCATTATCTTTTCCTTTTATCCATGCCCAATTTCAAATCTTCAATTAATGTATTCCAATTGCCCATAATTTCCAATTATGCTTATAATGCTAATTCTAGTTATGCCTATAATTCCATGTATACAAGTTGTACCAAATTGTGCCCAAATCAATTTCATAGTTATAAATAATTTATGCCAAATCTCATTTTATTACATACTTCCCAAACTTTTCCCAATCATCCCAATGTTATTCGTACGTAAATCTTAACGTAATATGCTTAGGCTCGAAGTTAGCCTAATCTCAAAAGGAAAAAGGAAAAGAATAAGGGAAGAGAATCAAACATCAAAATTGGCATAAGCATATAAATAGGCATGTGAAATGAATAACGATAAAATAGATCAGACATGCATATGATAATAACAATTGGGTATGAATTTGAAGGATAACAAATTACAAAACTTGATATGATTCATCTTATTTATAGGCATATACATTAGATCCAATTTAAAATCCTATCACAATTACTTTTTAATTTAATTATATGTGAAAATAACATAAACTCGCAGCGATAGAATTCTTAGAAAAGAGAATTAGGCTTTGTTGTTTGTAGATCTGATCTTCTAATTTGACTTGATGGAGAAGAAAGACTTGTTTTAATTTAGGTTAGAGCAGCATGGTGGCGCCATGGATGAAAACAATGAGATTAGGGTTAGGTTTGGGTGTTTATTTATAGGTGTATTAGGTGAACTAGGATCTTTAGATTTGATTAGGAACCATCCAAACCACTCAAATTAGAAAAACACGTCATTAGGAAACTTCCCAGAATCAACCAGTCAACTGGCCAATTTCAACCGGTCGATAGTTTTCAATGGTGATAAATGGGCGGTTGACTTGTGAATGGTCGAATGGTGAAAAAGGGCGGCCGACTTGTTTTACAGCTTTAAACTTTAAATCTTCTGAGCTTCATAACTTCTTCATGTCCTCTGCCCGGCGCCATGAGAGCATGAACCTGTCGTCCAGAAGTAGATCATGTCCTCTGCCCTTGCCCCTTTCCTTGCCTCCTCAGGCAATCTTTAATCATATGTCCTGCCTCACTGCAATGGTAACAGCCAGGCTTCTTCTTCTTTCTACAGTTTTTCTTTAAGTGGCCAGGTATTCCAAAATCGTGACACTTCCTTTTCTCTTGGCTCTTGTTATCCTTACCGCCTTTCTTTTGTTGTTGTTGTGCCTACTTTGGATTCACTTTCTTATCATGTGTCCTATCCCTTCTAGCGCCTTTCTCCTCCTCATTCGTCAATACCATATCAACAAGTTTCTCGAAAGTAGCCCTTATAGGAATGTGGGACATAGCCAACCCATGAAACGGTTCGTTCAAGCCCTTAGCAAATCTCAAGGATTTCTTATGCAGTGTGTTCACCAACTCTAAACCAAATCTCGCCAATTGATTAAACTTCTTAACATACTCCTTAACAGACAAATTTCCTTGTTTCAAAGCCAAAAACCTCTCCATTTATAAACTTTCTTCTACTTATGAAAGAAATTTCAACTCGAACCTCTGTCTGAAATCCATCCATGTCTCCACTGTACGTTCTCCATTCGTGACCTCCCACCAAAATGAAGCTTCATCCTTCATTAACCAAGCAGCTAGTTGAACCTTCCTTCCATCATCTACCTCAAAGATACCAAACAAGTCCTCCACTTCCTTAAGCCAATTTCTAGCCTCAACAAACGTCTCAGTCCCATAAAACGGTCTCCCGCCCATCGCACGAAAGTCCTTACATATCGTAGAAAAAGCATCTACACGCAGAGGAAGATGTGGAACGACAGCTGCAGCTGGGGGAGGAGGAACGGTTGCTGGGCCTGCGGTAGCAGCCCTAGCCTCCAGATACCTTCTGAACCAGCCTGGTATCTATACGCCCTTGGGTATATAGGGTTCCCTAGACATGCTGAAAGAAAAAGGAAGAGCTTCAAAATAGAGACTCGAAAGAAAGATATATGGCTTTTGGGGATTATGTTATTCATAATAAACCTTTCTCTTGAAAATACCTTCTTTAAAACATGTTTTTGAAAATATGTCTTTTAAAAAATCTTTTAAAATACTTCAAAAGCACGTTTTGTAAAAAAATATTTTTATCTGTTCTGGTAACCTTTAGCTCTGATATCACCTGCGACACCTCACGTCCATTAATGTCACTCACTAAGGGAATGCATTAACTTTCATGGAGCGTTATAAGAGTATAGAACAGAACATCACAAGACAGATATATAAAATGGTACTTAAAAATTCAAAATTTATTCATTGCAGCGGAAGAGCAAGACATGTCAGGTTACAACATCAAAACCACATACTAAAGCCAAGTACATAAATATCCATCTTGAACAAAATTATTATCAGAGTACATAAAAGCAAAACCATAATCCCATTCCAAAATGCCATGTGAAAGAGAAACAAAGCTGAGCATTAGTTTCAGCACTTCCAGTAGAGAGAGAGAGAAATCCAAATCAAGCCTCGCTAGTCCCACCCTGAGAACCTGGGGGGAAAGGAAAGAAAAGAGGTGAAACAAAAAGGGTCGGACATAAAGCCTGGAGAGTCTAGTGACTTTAACAATATAATTAGTAAAGTAACAGGATAATAACATAAACTGGATATAAGGAATGACTGTAACATAAGCAAGTATGACAAGGCCAACAAGATGAACAATGTATAACATCGATTGCGCTTCTAACCACTATAAGATATTTCCTGCACCGCACCAATACTAGCCTCATATTAAAAGGTGATCCCTCCCTACTAATCATAATAATGGTAGCTTCGTGTACACCTAGCTTCTCTTGTAGGTGCCCACTTTCTCCTACCCCCACTAGTTGTACCCACTAACCTCCCCATTCGGTCGGCTCCCTAACTCGTAGATACCCGTGCTGGCCCCACAATAAGGTGTATCACTCCCTAAAGTGGCAACCCGATACTACTAAAATGCACGGCTTATACCTACACGATGCAACAACGCCTTACCTACCTGCCCGGACCCACGCCCGCACATGACTCCGCTGGACTTGCATTGCCATCGCTCTTTACTCTTCTGACCTCTTACAATCAACCCCGGTAAGCGTGTCCCGTCCTTGACCTAGTTCGAGCTCATATAGATACTAAAAATGGGTTACTGGTTGAAAAGGGTCCCCGTACTTGACACAAGCTTCCCTCCTACGCTTGGTCCCCACTAGGATTTCCCACTTAACCCCTTTTATTACTCCCATGTCTCACCACATGTCTCATCATGGTTAAGTGCTCTTAATTATGTTTCACATGCTACCCATGTCACCCACCTAACCCCTTTACTATTCCCATGTCTTCACATGTCTTATCTCGGTTAAGTGTTCTTAATTAATTCATTATACCTGTAATCGTGTAAGACCTCCCACATTAGATTGACGTTTAAGGTTGTTGGATATGTCGGGCGGTTCCAGGCAGACTTCTACCACAATCCGAATCTAACCTCATGTCTTAGCACTATTACACATCTAATTTCTGCTTTTGAGCTCTCACATTAGATTGCCGTTTGTAGTTGTTGGATATGTCGGGCGGTTCCGGGCAGACTTCTACCGCCACCCAATCTAACCTCGTGTCTTAGGCGTTCATTATCTTTTCCTTTTATCCATGCCCAATTTCAAATCTTCAATTAATGTATTCCAATTGCCCATAATTTCCAATTATGCTTATAATGCTAATTCTAGTTATGCCTATAATTCCATGTATACAAGTTGTACCAAATTGTGCCCAAATCAATTTCATAGTTATAAATAATTTATGCCAAATCTCATTTTATTACATACTTCCCAAACTTTTCCCAATCATCCCAATGTTATTCGTACGTAAATCTTAACGTAATATGCTTAGGCTCGAAGTTAGCCTAATCTCAAAAGGAAAAAGGAAAAGAATAAGGGAAGAGAATCAAACATCAAAATTGGCATAAGCATATAAATAGGCATGTGAAATGAATAACGATAAAATAGATCAGACATGCATATGATAATAACAATTGGGTATGAATTTGAAGGATAACAAATTACAAAACTTGATATGATTCATCTTATTTATAGGCATATACATTAGATCCAATTTAAAATCCTATCACAATTACTTTTTAATTTAATTATATGTGAAAATAACATAAACTCGCAGCGATAGAATTCTTAGAAAAGAGAATTAGGCTTTGTTGTTTGTAGATCTGATCTTCTAATTTGACTTGATGGAGAAGAAAGACTTGTTTTAATTTAGGTTAGAGCAGCATGGTGGCGCCATGGATGAAAACAATGAGATTAGGGTTAGGTTTGGGTGTTTATTTATAGGTGTATTAGGTGAACTAGGATCTTTAGATTTGATTAGGAACCATCCAAACCACTCAAATTAGAAAAACACGTCATTAGGAAACTTCCCAGAATCAACCAGTCAACTGGCCAATTTCAACCGGTCGATAGTTTTCAATGGTGATAAATGGGCGGTTGACTTGTGAATGGTCGAATGGTGAAAAAGGGCGGCCGACTTGTTTTACAGCTTTAAACTTTAAATCTTCTGAGCTTCATAACTTCTTCATACGATGTCCGTTTTATGCAAACTCGGACTCTATATCAAGCAGAATTCCGAGACGAACGCAATGGCGTAACCCTTTTCACTTAATTCTTCTTCTAAAAATTGAGTATTCTTAAATTTGTCAGTTTTAATATCTTAAAATTGCGGGGTGTTACAGTTATGATTAGGCTATGGATGCATGGCTTGATAGAATTGGCTTATCATGGATGGTAGGCATGCGGAATTGTTGTGTTTGCTTGGAATTTCAGGGGCGAATTTCTTAAGCCCGGGGGGCGGGGGGAGCGGGGAATGTAACAGCCCGCATTATTCGTATTGAAAGATCGTAAAATATTTTTATTTTATTCCCTGAGGGTTGAATGATTCTCATCTTTTAATATGTTGCTTATGGGGATGTGGGACATGTCCATAATTTTTACTGATTTTTTTTGTGACCATTTTGTCCCGGTCAATCTTGTATAGGGAATAACTTTTGACTTAGGTCGAATCAAAGGGTGAGACCTATGCCATTGGGAAGGAATTTTTGATTTCCTTTCCGTAGAGTGGTTACATTAAAGATTTGGCTCAGTAGTTTGGGAGGAATCGTTGTTTTAAGGTTATTCAGTTGGTTGTTCAAGTTTGGAGAGCCTAATGGGCTGGATTGGGGAGGCCCATTAGTCGGCTGGTGGAATCCTATAAATAGGGGGTGAGAGTAGAGGGAAAAGTATACTTTCCCATTCTCTCATTTGGAGGCGTTGAACTTATTTTTCCTCTAACACCTTTCCACCTTTAAAAATCCAAATCTAAGGAGAGAAATCATAGATCTACACCATTGGAGGCTAGATCTACATCATTTCAAAGGTGAATTCATCTAATCAAGGATTTTGGTTCGAATTTCTCGCTGTTCGGATTCATAATTCTATCATTTTGCTTGTATTGGAGAATCAGTGAGTGGATTACATCTCTCACATGGATTCAATAAAGTGTATGGGTAGCAGATCATGTTTTTCATCAAATTCAAGTATTTTTCCTTTGATCCATGCATTGGTAAGTTCATTTTCATATACATGAATTGGATAAGTTATTTTCGTCGAATTTTATCATTTGGCGAAGTATTGGTTGAAATCGGAGTTGAATTGCAATATGCAGGTTTTGGATCGGACTAAAGTTGGGTCGGACCAAAGTTGGATCGGACCAAAGTTGGATCGGACCAAATTGGATCGGACCAAAGTTAGGTCGGACCAATGTTGGGTCGGACCAAAGTTGGGTTGGATCAAAGTTGGGTCGGACCAAAGTTGGGTCAGACCAAAGTTGGATCAGATGAAAGTGGATCGGACCAAGGTTGGGTTGGACCGAAGTTGGGTCCAGACCGAGGTTGGGTCGGATCAAAGTTGGGTCCGACAGAGGTTGGGTCGGACCAAAGTTGGATCAGACATAAGTTGGGTCGGACCAAAGTGGGTCGGCCTAATCTGGTTAGACATTTTTGCCATTTCTGGTCAGACACTTCCGGTGATGACGTGACTTCAAAGTGAATTCAATTGAGAAGTTTGGAAGTGTTGAAAAGTGTTTGTTGTTCATTATATGCAACAAACGGGGAGACAACTCAAGGATGTATTGAGTTCGTGTGAAGTGATAGTTCTAAGGTGTTCTGAGCTAATTAATAGTCGTAATTGATAATGACTAGAGAGGAGAAGGCCGAGGAATTATCGTTGTTGTAGTTTCTAGTGGACTCAAAGCAGATGTAAAATTGAAGACCAATTGTAGGGCGAGTGCCCTGGGTGTCGTGTATGGCCTAGACACATGTTGAGTATAGCGTGTAGCATGTGTTGAGTATAGCATGTGTAGTTTTGCTAGTACCGAGGCGTCGTGTGTGGTCCTTGACAATTTACGGCAAATTGTTAGTTAGTCAAATGATAACAAAGTTTCCAAAGCAAGGTTGGGGGTGATAGCCAAAGTCAGTCATGGACATTCGAATGCATGTTGTGATCATGATTGAGTTGCTTTGCCATATATAAATGGTTTCTTTAATTATCGTGACTGAATTGTTTTTCCTTTGGGTGTATGGATTGTAAAGGCTATCAATGTCATGTAATGGGGAAGGAAATTGAGAGTTCTTCTATGAAGCTGGGTAGATTAGTTGATTATTTACCCATTCTCATATACTTTATTGATGAAGTTTGTTAGCTGTTTTATCGCTCACTAAGACTATTGTCTGACTTAAGGTTTTATGTTTCCTCTTATTACCTTAGGTTGTTCATCCGATTGTGGATGGGCAGATTGAGTAACAGGTGGTAGGTATTGCTTTAGTGAGGACGACAATGCTAATCGATGGTGAGCAGGAGGCTCACGTGCCAGTTTTATTACTATCTAGTATTTGTTTCCACTGTTTGTTATTTCTTTGAGTGTTGTAATGAGGCAAATTGTACAAACACTATTGTTGTTATCCACGTGTATGGGAAATACTTTCTAGTTGTCATGAAAGTTTAGTGTTTTCTACTTCACTATCACTACCTGTTGTATATGTTCTATTTTATTTTATCATTGCTCTGTGATTTTACGACAGGTTTTGTTTATCTAACATACCTTGATGATCGTCCATATCTGCCTGACATACCTTTCAGCGCATTATTCCTTTGTATAGTGCGAGGGCTGTGGGAGGTCATCGCATTCCCACCTTTTGGCCTTCCATGATAGATTTAGACCATTGATTTTTACTTGCTTGTACTGTAATAAATGAATGTGCTTTAATATAAAGCCTTTTCTTTTCCTTTCTCCCTTTTCTTTACCTGCAAGCAATATAACCCAAGCAAGAATCAGAGCTCTCAAAAATTTTGCGAGTTTCCTGAATCAGAAAAATTCGATCTTCCCATGTAAGTTTTTTATTTATGCAAATTGATTCCAAATTGAAAATCGGAAAATCTTTCTCGCCCAAAACCTGATTACTGATTCAATCGGGATCGATTGGCTCAAAATTTTCATTTAGATGAAAATGAGTATATTGATATTAGCTTAAATTAGGTACTAATGGTGAATCATGAGTGTCCATCATCTATTTTATTCGATATTCTGAAGCCATATATCTTTTTGGGTTTAAGTGCAAAATTTTCTGCATTAGAGATGAAGAATTCTAATTTTTGCTAAAAGGATGGAATTATCTTCGATACCGATGAAATTGAGATTAACCGTTGTCAGTTTCTTTCGGCTTCGGTTTTACCGATGCTAAAATTCATTTCCCTTTTGGTTTCATCTTATTCGATACCGAATATTTATTCAATTGACATCGAAAGCATATTTTCTTTGTTTCGGTATCGGTTAAGTTTGAAGCTCCAGTGTCGATTAGACCATTACTGATACCGAGATATTCTTGGCTTCGATTTCATTGGTATCGAATCTTAAGTTCCTTTGGTATTAGCTAAATTTCTAGAATTAATGTTAAACAATTTGGTTTAGCATCGTTGATACTAAGAACTTGAGTTGTCCCTGGTTTCGATTTCGGTTTCGTCATTGCCAATGCAATCAATACTAAAAACCTAACCACATTTGAAGAAAGCATAGTATTATGATACTATGTGAGATTTGTCAAAAATTTGACACTAATGCTCATGGCATACTTCGATTTTCTATGTGAATGCTAGATGGCTAACTATGATAAGTTTTCACAATTATCCTAAGCTTGTAAATGGTTCACATTCACTTTAGGAAAATTGTTTGTTTCATTTTTCCAATCCTTATCAAATCATGGTGTTAATATCTATGTAATATGATTTTATGGAACAATATCACCTAGCAGAATCATGACTAAGCAGCAAACTGCGGATGAACCAAACCCAGACAGCTCTTCTATCCCTCAACAAAAGACTGCAATTACTCCACAGCATTCTCTCATTCGATCCCGAGATGAAGTGGATATGATTCTCAAAGACTTTGGTATGACTGTGGTAGATGCTATTCTACTTTTGAAAATGATACTATTCAGAATCCGCCAAAAGGATTCTTTTTGTATTCGGTTATCCACATCTGGCATAGTGGTTTCTTCCTTTTCCCAGATTTCATTTCTAGACTTCTGCAAGATTTTCATCTCTCTCCAATTAAGTTGACTACGAATACATACACTTATCTTCTATGTCTCGAGCTTCTAGCACTTGAGATAGGGCACTCTTCCTTCAGTGTCCACATTCTTCACCATTTGCTAGGAGTACATGTAGCTAAAGGAGCAGACTCTCCTATCTTTCGTGGGAATCCCACAAAAAAGTTGATCAAAGGCGGTATTAATAAGATTAAAGATTGGAAAGCACAATTTTTTCTATATTAAGTGCCCCCTGGGTATTATGGGCACTTTTTCCAATCCTGGTGAGCTTTTATTCTTTTCTATATTTATTGTGTAATCTCCATGTTTTGCCTAATCTTTGTTCCTTTTCAGCTTCTACTCCCATGAAGAAAAGCTTGAATGCCGAAGAAGCTAAGATCATCGATGTAATTTATATGGCTTATGAGAAATTGGGAAAGTGATACTTTTTATTAACTATGGATAATCTCCTGAAGCACTCTCTTATCCCTTCAAGAATCAATATTTTGGGCACCCTACGACTTCTCAGGTGCTAATCATTTGTCTTTGGACATAAGTGTGTTTACAACTGACCCTTTTGTTTTTGGGAACTTTGAGTAAGATTGCTCTCCTAAAGTGATTTCAAAATCTTACTTCACATTTAATCCATCTAACTCTGTCTTTTTCTAATGTTACTAGCTATTGAACCTTCATCAACCCCAAAAGCGAGGAAATCTATTTTGGCTGCACAACAGAATCCGTTGATGAAACAGATCCAAAAGGCAAAAGGATGAAACTTCTACTCCTTCCTCTATTTTCAAGGATGTTGTCACTACGTCCACTTAGTAGTATACCCCAGACCCTGATACTCTTCCTACCGACAATACTGTTGTCAATTCTTCTCGAATGAGGACCGCGGAGTGTGATTTTGTTAATCATATTTTGTTGCCTGATTCTCCAAAGACTTTGGATTCGATGGAACATGAGTTAAATTTGCGTCCATCTCCTTAACATGTTATTCCTTCGAGGCATTTTATATAGACCTAAGATTTTGATGAGATTGTAAGACTCACACTTTCCTCTAATAATATTGCTAATATCTCACTGCCCTATTCGTCTTCGGACTTGATAAGCTTGTGACAATTTTTTGTCAAGCAACAGCTTTTGGTACAACCTTGTTTCTCTTAGTTTTTTTGTCTTTTGTTCTTGCATAAACGTTGGGTTTTCTTTCTTCTTTTCAGATAACAAAAAGATGGTTCTCCTTTCAGGAGATGACTACTCCATCCTTCTCCGAGATTGTAAAACTTAAAGAGGAGAAATCCTCCTTGGAGTCCAAAGTCAATGCTCCGAATGCGGAAAATCAGGATCATGAGAAAGAATGTGTAAATTTAAAAACATCTATTGAAAATGCTGAGTCGGAGCTTACGGAGGAGAGAAAAGATAAAAACCTTCAGTCTGATAGAGTTATGGAACTCAAGTTATCTCGGCAAGAGCTCAAGGATGAAAAGGCAAGAATGGTAGATGACCATGCCGAAAAGTAAAAAGAGAAAGACAACCATCTTTCCAAGGCCCAAGATGCACTCTCCAATGCTAAAAGAATAATTTCTGATGCCAAAAAAAGGATCTTTTCATTCTTGAAATCCCATTTCCCTTAAGCGGTTTTAAAGTCTTATGAAGATGCTCTCTTCCTAGCATATTCTGACAATTGTCAGAAATATCACGAGATTGAATTTCCTTCCGTTGCCCCTTCCATCATGGGAAAAGTTATGAGAAAAACTGAGCAAGCAAGCAAGGGATTCAAGTTCCTGAGGGAGATATAATGGAGCTTGAAAAGCTTTTGTATATTGAATATCTTCCTAATGATTTTGATCCGTATGAAGGAGATGGGGAAGTTGATTATGCTTTCATAGCAATGATGAGCATAAGGATGATGACGACAATGATTTAGGTCCCGGAGATGAGAGCCGTCATAATGACTTTGGTGAAGGATAAGACTCCCTCTCCCCTTCTGCTGGTGATACTCTGGGTGCCGAGGAGGCAAACCCCGATCCTTCGGACGCTCCTACTACTCAGGATCCAGCGAAAACTTCTAATAGGGATAGTGGCCCTTCTGACAAAGGACGGAAAGGAAAAGAATAACCTGCTCAGCCTGAAGTCCTTATTTCTTAGGTGGGCTTTCACTTTTGAAGTGTTTTCTTCCCTATTAGATTCATGTTAACTAATTACCTGTAACTTATAGTCAAGGAAAAGCATTTTCTGATTTTATAAAGTAGAGTTAGATAGGAAACAGGGGGAAATAACTCGGTCTCGTAACGAGCAGAACAAGTTGCTAAAAGATTATAAAGCTTTATCTCAAAAATATTATGACCTTGACAAAAGTACTTTAAAACTGAAGTCTAATAAAGAACATGAAGCTGGACCAAGATTAAAGGCAATACGACTTCGAGGAGAAAAAATTCTTAAGGATACGAGGAGTTGATGACTTTATTTTGGATGTCGATAGAAGATAGAGATATTTTGGTAAATTTATTATATAAGGTCTATAACCGATTTGAAATAGTAGATTTTTCTTTCTTAGGGGAGTTTAGTGGTGCTTTACTTCGATGTCTTCACAGACGATGTTTAGATAATCGTGGGTTGACCTCCACCCTGGGGTTTGCTAGAACCTACCAAGGGTTCATTCAATCCCCAGGGAATTACCCTCAGAAAAGCTCAAGTATAATAAGACCATATTTATTTCTGAGTTATTCAAAAAATCAATATTGTACGAACAAAATGAATAACTGTAAAACTCTGCAATTATGAATGAATGCTTATGATGATAACTTCTTATATATGTGACTTCTGATTTTATTTCTTGTTATGGTAGAATCATAAAGATTTAGTGCCTAAAGATGTCTTACACTCATTTTTTAGATAACGGAGAGAACATTTGATAAAAACTGTTTCTCGAACAACATCTAGATTTGGAAGGGACCACTTTCTACGAGACCTTCGACATGTTTACATGAAATACCCTCAACTTTATTTTGACTCTTTGGATGACGACCAGGAAATAATTTGAAAGAGACCTAGGACCTGACATGCTGAGTTGATATGTAACTTAAACAGTAGGTTTTTTGACAAATAGGATTAGCCTTTGTAATCTTTAGTGTGTTTATTACCAAAATAGCTCAAAGCTTGCTCGAATAGATCTAAAGGTCATATATTAAGTTCTTATGATAATGAAATACATATTTTTATTAGTAACATTTGTAAAAATAGAACTTATAAATAATTGTATCTTATTTTGTTGAAAATAGGGAGACCAATCCAAAATTTCACCCCGTTAATTCAAAGATGAATCACAAGCAGTTGCAAAGTGAAGGGATTCTCCCAAATATGTACCTACTACAACTCGAAAAAAACAATTTTACATCATAAGTTGGCCATTAAGTATTTTAATGAGCAAGTAACTGTTTTAGTAGGTCAATTGAAAGAAAAGGACAAAAGGCTTTATATCAAAGTGTTTTATGAAATAAAGCATAATGAAGTTACTCTTCGATGCATTAACTATTACATCTCCCAAATCAAACAATTACAGGAGGAGAGATATGATTTGCAAAAGCGTGTCTTTGATTTGGAGAAAGAGAACAAGAATTTAAACGCTATAGGTAGAGCTTTCAACAAAGCTCTAAAATTTCAGATAAACTTCATATATAGCTCCGATGAGATTAGGAAAAAGGATATAAAAACTTAAAGAGCTCTTGAATATCGCAATTTTCCATGCTATTAATTCTCGTCTAACTGATGATGATGTAAATGAGGAGATGTAAGATATTTGATGTGGTAGTGATATTAAGATCTAACTTTTGTACTTCGACAATCAATGAAACAACTTTGTAACTAAGTTCGTAAATTGTGTAGATATTATCTGGCATGTAATCCTTGTTTGTTTTTAAAACATCCTCATTTAGGAGTTCAACTACATTATTCTGCATAAAATTCATCATATAACATCCTTGTGTTAGTCTTTTCTTAGAGTAGGATGCATACGATAATTTGCTCAACTTATGTGAGACATTGTCTAGATATAAATCAAGTAATAGATAACGCTTGTGATAGAATAATACGATCATTCGTATTTTATATTTCGTCGGAATAATGAGCAACAGTTTTGCATAATATAGGCTTAGAAAATCTGCATGTGTGAGATGTGAGAGACCATGACCTTAGTCAGAAGGTTTCAATATAGAAAACCTGAGATACCATCCTGAGTATCATTTTGCAAATCCTCTTTCGGGAATGAGAATGGAAAATTCATAACCCAGATTTAGGTACCGGAATAAAAATAGATAAATCCTCTTCTGGAAGTATGGATAGAAGCTCTACAGCCCATATTCAGGCATTTGAAATAAAAAACCAGAAATCCACTTCTAGCAAATAATGGATATCCCCAAAACCCCAATTTGAGTATTTATTAATAAAAGACCAGAAATTAACATCTGGCAATAATAGAAGTCCCGAACCAAAACCCAGATTCAGGTAATTAATAGAAGACAAGAAATCCATATCTAGCAATAATAAATGTCCCGAACTGAAACCCAAATTTGGGTATTTAATAGAAAACCAGAAATCTATATTCGACAATAATAGAAATCCCCAACTGAAACCCAGATTCAGGTATTTAATAGTATTTGCTTTGAGTTACTATTTCGAATTTGATTGGTCGTTTCAGCCTTGTGAACCACTCTATGAGCTTTAATTTGATTTATGAGCCACCATCTGGCTTTGATTGGTTGTGTCAACCTTGTGAGCCACTCTATGGGATTTATGTGTATGGTGTGCTTGGCTAACTTATTTTCAAGCAGGCCCAAGGATTTACCCGACCTCCCTCTAGGAGACGCCTTACCCTTGTAGGCGATGATACGAGCTTAGATGCTCTACCCTGGCCATCCTAGGCGTCGATAAAGGCTTACTCTTTTGATGCTCTGTACTGGCCAGCATAGACAGTGATAGAGGCTTACACATCACACCCCTCCAAAGGGTGCCTTACCCTATAGGTGCAGATAAGGGTTTTCGGTGCTTTACCATGTACCTTTCTGATTTGGATGCTGATAAAGGCTCACACCCACTCCCTCCCCCCTCCGAGGGGTGCCATACCTAGTCCATCGTAGGTGGGAGTAAGGGTTTAGATGTTCCGAGCCGAGGACGGAGGCTTACTCTTTTGAAGCTTTAACCTAGTCCTTTCTAGTTTGGGTAAAACATCGCCTCCCTCTAGGAGACGCCTTGCCCTGGCCATCTTGGCGTGGACAAGGGTTTTGTACCATCGTAGGTAGCTTCATCCACTTTAGGTGGTTCCAAATTTTAAGAAGTTTTTCATACTCCCGACCATGTAGACACTCTTTCTTCAAGTAATCCTTTGTTATAACTAGTTTAATCCTTTTACAAATTTATACAGTTAGCCATGATTAAAGAACTTAATGATCATTTCTTCGAGAACCCTAAGTGATTGTTTTCATGTCCATTCATCATATGGTAGTGGCAGTATGGCCTTCCTGATTTCCTTTCATATTTGGGTTTCTTCTTTGATGATGACCAAAAGTAAGCTCGTGTTTGGTTAGGAAGTATATATTTTCAATAGATATGGTAAGGTTGTATTCTTTAGGTAATCTTGACTCAAAGATTCTATTTTGATGTCGGAACTTAGCCCTTTAATTACTCAGCTTTGTTGTTTCATTTTTATCTTCAAATATTCTTTTCAATGTATATTAAGACCAAAGTGCAATTTTCTTAGACCATTTCGAAGTAAAGCGGTGTAAATCCCTTATTATTCCTTGCTCGAATATAGTTCCCTTGGCCTGTGCATGGATGGCTTCTTTTATGTGAGAGAATATTTATATTCTTTTGGTGTAGAACCACTTAAAGCAAAGATGAGGCCGGTTCTATATAGAAAGGGTCAATGCACCAACCTCCCTTTTCTTACATATAATCCGCAAAGCTTCCATTCTTGACCTTTGTTCTTTAATAACTCTTAGATCAATAATTTCTGATGTAGCCATTTGAGACTTAGAAGATCATTGTTGAGACCTTTTACCTATGGTTGATCTCTTCAATGTTTAACAAATATGATGGAATAACTGGGGATGTGGTAGGTTATCCAAAAGATTGGAGATTCAGGCCCTCCTTCTAGCACTAAAATGCTAACAATAAAAATGTCAACACCTGAATATACGGTTATAATTGTGGACCTAGGGGAAGCTAGGGGTAATCTAGTTCCTTAAAGCCTGACTTAATTTGTCGTTCCTTAGATATCGAGGTTGTAAGTCTGAAGATTAGTTACTCTTCCTTCAAGAGGTGAGTATCACACTTATGATACTTAAGATGAACAGTTATCTTAGGATAAGGCTTTATAAGCTCTATACTAATTGGAGCTAGATGGCTCATTGGGGAATGTTCGGTAGTTATTTCTAAGTTGAAGGCTTGAACTCGAATTAGTAATGGGAAAACAAGAAGAATAAATTGCAAGTGTTAAGCCTCTCTTTTATTGATCACATGATTGAGTACATAGATGATTACAAGAAAAATCCCCAAATCGATTTTGAAATTAGGGTTCTGTCTTTTAGAAATGAGTACAAGATTTTAGAATAAGGAGAAGTCCCCTGAGATGTGACCCCTTAAAATGTGACCCCTTGGGTCTTATTTATAGAAGATTTGGGCCCCCTTTAATAGCAATCACATGGGAAGCTTGATTCCGCATCTACCATCAGGTATCGGCTTACTTCTGATTTCGGTGGCTATACCTCGGTATTAACCCTCTTTGGTGGCTTTAGTTTTGGCTTCTAGGTATCGGCCTGCTTTGATGATGTCTACTTCGGTGTCGGCTCTGTACGACGGTATCAACATCAAGCCCGTTGGTGTAGACAACTCCTTTTTTTCTCTTGGTATGATTATGACTGGCTCTATATTTCCTGTTTATGTGCTTGGCTTCGACTTTGCTCTGTATATATCCGGTTTCAATTGACTTGCTTCTATATTTTTTACTTGGTATCGCTTTCAATGATACTGCTTTTGGTTCTTTCTTCACACTTCGACCATGCTTTCTTCAGTACCGGATTTATGCTTTCGCCTTCGTTATTCGATACTGAAACCAAGATTTACTGTTTTTTGCACATTGGTATCAGTATCGTACCTTTATTGCTATCTCTTTAGTATTGGCGCCATGCTACTTTCTCTCCTTTGTTGGTGTCGACAGCATTCGTGCCAAGCCCTTGTTTTGGTGTCATCTTTCTGCTCCTATTCCTCTTGCTTTTGGTATTGGCTTAGTTCTTTGTCCTTTTTGCTTCTGGTTCCAATTCTTCCTGGTATTTTGGTATCGACCGAAGGCTTCTCATGCCTCCACTCTTAGTTGGCTTCTTTCTGATACACCTTCACCATACTTCAGTTTCAATATTAAAATCTTTTAGTAACACTTTCGAAGGAAGATCTCAATGAGATTTTATAGGTATCCATGTTGTACACAGACTCGAACGGTCTTTTGTTTGACCAGCTTGGGAGATTTTACAGTAGTTTTCCTGTTCGTAAATGTCGGTTTTTGAGTTCGGAAATCAGGGTTTAAATTGCTTACGTTGATTTGTGATTCATTTAGCACATTAACCCAAAGATGGGAAATTACGACTACTCTTATGATGCAGGAACCAATCTTTTCTTTGATCGATGACATAACCATTATTTTGTATGCATCACATTCTAATTCAGCTTGTTGTCCTTATGTGCTATTTCGCAGAGTTGCTTTCTGTGTTTTCGCCTACCATCTTTGTCTTTAGACAATGTTAGTTGAATCTTCGTAGAAAGCAATTTTGTGGTAGGTTTCTTTTGTCATCGCAAAATTCTATCGTAGAAGAGATGGTGATACGGAAACCTCTGACAACACCAGCGACATCGGCAACACGAGATGAGCATTTTGCTACCATGATATGACTAATCAAAGGTCATGGAAATAGTTTGAGCACCAGCCACAAAGCAAGACATCTCATTGTTTACAGACAATGTTTTGGTGTTGTTGTTTTGTTGTTTTCTTTGTTCTTTTTTCATTTCTAGCATATTATCTTTGTAGTTGTAGTGTGCGTTGTAACTGTTAGTGTTGTCTTTGAAATCGCACGACGATTAATGAGATTCTATGTTTAAAATATTTTGTGTCATTTGCGCTTATCCATTTGAATGGAATCTCATTTTCTCATCTAACTGACGGTTGTCTTAGAGCTAGAAAGTATAGAATTCTGTAGTTGATAAATTTTAGCAAAGGACAGGTTCTTGCGTTAATTAGTTACGAGTATAATTAATGTTTGTCGCCTATTCCACTTAAGCTAAAACTTATTTTCGAGTTTGCTTGAATGGTTTTGGTTTTTTGCATTTTTGCGCGATCGACTTCCTCCGACGCTAACATGTGATCTGGATCGTTTAAGTTTTTACGAAATATATCTTTAACTTTTTGCAAATGCTGTTTGAAAAAAAACAAACAAATCTTTTTTACTTTTAAAATTTTCATGTTTTTATCTGTTCTTACTTTCCCATAAAATTTGATTTATGTATAAATATAGATTTGGGTACAGTGGCTTACGAGTGATTAAACATGTGTTTTGTAAAAAAAATAGATGGTTTAAATACAGTAAAGAACACGTTACCGAAATTTTGTTTTTATATAAATCTGATATGGAAAGTGAACATTCACCAAAAATGAATTTCAAATTTTTCATAAAGAATTTTTCAAACAGAAAATTATTTTAATGGAAAATTTTCGATTTTATAGTCACATGTAAAGCGTGAGGAAGATTTTGGATGGTTCGTTTGCGCATTTTAATGGTGCATTAGGAACAATGATGCGATAATAACGTTAATAAGGGAAAGGCTATTTAGCTGCATAAACATTGTAACCATACCTTATTGATGATGCGTGCGAGTTATTATTTAACTTATTTTACGTTTAAGAGCTCTAGTCAAGCCTCCTTTGCAGTCTACAACAGAGTATTTTGGGGCTTTTTAGTTAAAATTCTATTGTAGGACGGGGATTAAAATATTTGGAGTGGAAGGAACGTTAAATTTTTCCGCTTTGATTTCCTTTTTCCAGCTTAGGAGAAATAAATAGGAAGCGAAATAGATACATTAACAAATTGGAAGGTAGGATTTGGATGCAAAATTGTTGCTTCGCAACTTTATTCGTAGAAGTGTGAGGGTTATGGATGAAAATGTTAAAAAAATTGCATTTATATAGAACTGCCAGTATATTTAGAATGTTTTGCATTATGTTTTTCAAAAACAAAATGCATACATATAGGATTATCCGATTTGGAATCATTATGCATACATGTTTTACGGCTGTGATGCGTTAACTTGGTTGCAAAATTCGATGAACACTAATTGCTTTTTTAGTTCAGGACAATTAGGCATCAATGCCATGACTTAGTAATTAGTAAAAATTTCAGGATGAAATTCATTTTAAGGGGAAAGAATGTAACAACTCGGAATTTTGACAATATTTAATTTAATTAGTCTCCACAAACTTAATTTTCGCAAATGATGGAATTTTACCTTGAAACTTGCACTGTTGCGTTCGTAACGGAATTCTGGTCAAATTTCATGTTTGAAACTTCGCAAATGGAGTCCGTATGAAAAAGTTACGGATGAAGTACGAAAATGAATAGAAAATAAATAAACCGAGATAAAATATATAAGGTAATAATTAATTACCATAACCCACGCCCAGACCACAACCAGGTCGGTCGTTGGCTCGACTTGGGTCGAGCCTGGTAGTGCGGCAACTAGGGTTTTGTTATACAAATTATATGTATATGCAGACGGATTTTAATTAAAACTAATCCAACGGTCTATGGCCATTCCAATCTCTACAAATAAAGGGTTAGACCTCATCCTTTTGCACATGATTTTGAAGGAAGTAGCGAAGCCCTGTCATTTCCCTCTTCTTCCAATTCTTATATATATATATATATATATATTGAAATATATATATAAACACTATACCAAAACAGATGATTCCCAATGAGTATAACCATCGCAAACAATTTCAGCAACGCTAATTAGTGCTGCTATAGGGACGCGGCAATTTATTTCCAATGCATATAAGCGTTGACAAATTTTTGTTTGCAACGCTTATAAGCGTTGGAAGTCTTTTGTTTGCAACACTTATAAGCGTTGGTATATTTTCGTTTGCAATGCTTATAAGCGTTGGAAGTTTTTTGTTTGCAAAGCTTATAAATGTTAGAAGTTTTTTGTTTGAAACGCCTATAAGCGTTGGAAGATTTTTTTTTTTTGCGAGGCTTGTACGTGTTGCAATATTTTTGTTTGCAACGCTTATACATGTTGCAATATTTTAATTCACAACAAATATAAATTTTAAAAGTAACAGAAATATAGTAACTCAATGCATACTAATAAACAACATTCATAATCACGTAACGAAATAGAATATCAGTTAACAACAGACAAGTACAATACATAAGTTGTCATATTCAATACATAATTAAGTTGCTAAATTTAATACATAATTTGGTTGCTAAATTCAATGTATAAATGAAATTCTACAAATACTGATTATGAAACTCCTACCATATAATGAAGCCTCCATCTGAAAATTCACATAACTTGTACATTCCATTTTGAGGACCATCAAAAATTGGTGCATTCGGTTCGAGAACATCAACCACCCAAATTAGTTTCTCTACATTTGGTATCACCTTCCTAAAATTTTACAGCTCAAGCCACATTTACTTGTTTATAGAAGAAGTAGAACCAGCCGCTCGACAGTAATTTTTCTTCGTATCGGAACCAAAAATTTCTACAATTGGATCATTTTCAAGATCATCTAATGCACCATTAAATATACCCTCCAATATTCTCTTTTCTTCCACTGTCTCCAAAAGTGCCTACATTCACCGAATATCACATTAAATTAAAATTTTCAGTTCCTTGTTAAATCAAAAAAACATGAGTATGCATCACGAACAGAAAACATTAAATTGTAGCCCCAAGTGACTCAGTTTTACTAAGCCGTATGATTGAGCCATCAGGCTCAGAATTACTGAGCCAAACGGCTCAGTATAACTAAGCCTATATGGCTAAGTATTACTAAGCCCAAGGCTCATTTTATTGGGCCAAATTGGCTCGGTATGACTGAGCCAAATTGGCTTGGTATGACTGAGCTAAATTGGCTCGGTATGATTGAGCCATTAGGATCAGTATGAATGAGCCATTAGGCTCGGTATTACTGAGCCATTAGGCTCGGTATTATTGAGCTATATGGCTCGGTATGACTGAGCCGTGTGGCTTGGTATGACTGATCAAATTGGCTCGGTATAACTGAGCCGGTGGATCGGTATGATGGAGCCATTAGGCTACGTATCCAAATGATTTATCAGCCATTTGAGTCACTATATTTCTGTCCTTTAGAAATGGCTTTGCCTGCAGATGATAGTTCTGATTAATAACAAGGAAGATTATATACGAAGACAACATACTATTTCTCTTTCTAATTGTTTCAAAAAAAAAGGACCACACGAAGGCATTACAATGTGATGAAAGCCAGATAAAACACTTAACCATGCTATAAGATTTCTTCCTTCCACAATACTAGTTCTATCAAAGGATAATTTCCCAGGAATAATTTCAAGAAGAACTAGTCCAAAAGCATATATATCCGACTCGCAACTTTCTTCTCCTATCTCAGGGAACTCACGCACATGAAATCCATTACTTATTCATCAACCTGAAATCTGATAGCTTTGCCCTGTATTTTTTCCCGAGTAAAATATTCAAGCATTTTAGATTTCGATGTATGATAGATGGCCTATTTACAACATGCAAATAATATAATCCATTGGCCACATCAGAGGCGATTTCCATCTGTGCACTCTAATAAAAAGGCTTCATATCTGAACCACTTCCTAAGTCATCAAAAGAAATATCATCAATTGATAATAATTCCATAAGGGGAGTGAGTGCATCAGTATGTACATATGCGTATGTATTCTCCAATTAAGCTCATAGTGTGTGAGTGAGTGTGTTTGTGATGCTTACAAAAAGGATGGTCTTTAAGTGATCCATTTGTCATGTACTCATATACTAAAAGTCTTCGACCCTCATCGACAAAGTATCCTAATAAAATAACTATGTTACGGCTATCGAGTTCGCTTAGATTGTCACTTCATTGCAAAACTCTGGAAGTTTTTCATGGGAAATAATATGAAGAAACATTCTTATAGCCACAACCTATACAAATCTTAAATATTTCCCTATTACACAAAATAAATAATTTCAGGACTGATTCCAGGTGTACGTTTTGTAGCACACACGACGAAATAATTGAACACCTCTTCTTTGACTGCGACTTCTCCTTAAGGATCTGGGCTGCAACTAGCTCCTTTCTACTAGGATTCATACCCAACGTCACTTCTTTCTTTGAATATTGGCAACATAACCCACCAGATCAGTTGATTGACTCCTTTGTGTCGATTATAGTTGGGACATTTAGATCAAGTGTAATGCACACATTTTTAACAAGCAAAAAAAGAACTACTTTGGTAATTGTAGTTTCATCATTCACCAGTTTGAAACGTATATAGGAACATCTAGACATGCTTGCTTTAGGCACACTCTCCCAGTGCCTCCATCGCATAACACACAGGGTAGCATTTCGGCCTATTGTCGATGAATGCTTATGGTGCATTATTGTTCTTGCTTGATAATGCTTATGATATATGATGTTTATTAGTTATCACATGCTACTAGTATTTTGGCTTGTATTGTATGTATGCACTATGTAATATGTCCATCCTATGAACTGCTTAAAGGACGTACTATGTCCTAAACTTTAAGCCACTGGTTGGGCCTGTCAACCAGACTATTATGTTTATATTATTAAGATAATCAGCTGTGTAGCCCCGTGCTGCACAACCGTCTTCCTCAAAAAAAATTAGACGTTGTAAGATTAAACTTTTAAATATACATAGCGTGGGGTCATTAATTCAATAGTAAGTGGGACAAACCCTCCTTCTATGGATTTTAATTTTCCTTTATAAATTCGACCAAATCCTCCTACTCCCAGCACGCTATTGGCATTGAAATTATCTGTTGCAGCAACTAACTCAGTCAATGTAAATGCTATTGCCAGTCCTAAACTTGTTGGAGAATCATTTCTTTGAATTTCGCCACCAATTGTTTCATTTTCACTGTCTGTTAAAACCAAATACAAGAGAGGCATATGAAATTATAAATCATTTTATAAATGAAAAACAAATTGCAGAATGTTCTTGCTACATTCAAGAAACAAGGCCCTTTTAAAGAACTTGTGTTTCATAAAATAAATATAACAACTAGCATGTGGCCCGTGCTACGCAACGGGCTTTGAGGGCAACTAAATTGATTTTCAAAGCAATTTAGAATTAATGTTGTATTTTTTGTACAACGAAGAAAATGTATGTTTTTAGTTTATTACGATGTGAAGGTGCACACATCATACATATACACACAAATGCACAAAAATGTGAGTATGTGTGTTTGTGTGTGTGTATATACACACAAACATATATACAGATTGGTTATGTAGGCTTAAAGGTTTAGCAATTTTTTCAATGTCTAACCTTAGATTTTTAATATGTGTATTGGTCTTTAAATATTTTAAAGACTTGCTTACAAACTTTGGACACCCCCATGGTGGAAATGTAAATTGTAAAGTAGCAAATAATGCGAAGGGTTTTGAGAACGAAGTCACTAATTAAACGATGCTAAATTATTAGCGATAATTGTATTTAATGCAATGTACTTGCTTTGGAAATCCTAAATCATTAAAAACGTAAATTAGGTTGAAGGGGTTATTTTCATGGATAGTTGGTTATAAGGACAACACTTCTGAATAATAAGTTTTAAGGATATTTTTATAGGAAAAAAATAAATTCCTTTATCTTTTAAAGTTGTACTTGAAAATGATAAATTTATTTATCATTATTTCTATGTAAATGAAAATGAAAAATTCATTTATCTTTTTCTTTCAAATTGTCTTTAAAACTAATTTAAAAGTGTTATCCTTAAAACTTATTATTTTGAACAAATAAACACATTAAGTGAGGATTCCTCTTGCTAAAATTGGCATAACAGTTTGACTACAAATTCTACATTTAAAATACAGAAAAATAAAAAAATAGCATATTTAAAATACATACGTCTAAAATATTTCATTAATGTTAATGCGTTTTTAAGAATAATTTTTTTTGGCATACTCTTCCATTGTTGGAAAATTTTGAGCTATGTTAAAATAAATGGAAAAGTTTTATAAAAAATGCACAATTTAGAATACAAATCAATGCTGCCTCATTTATACTAAAAAATGTGTAAAATGTACTAAACATTTCTTTAAAAAAAACATAACATGTGTACCTCCTGAAATCATAAGCAAAACATAAAAATGAAAAGGTGAATTAAATGGAGTGAGAAAATTACTATACGTCATTTTGCAATAAAAGCATTACAAAAGAAAACAAGGAGCTTTTTACAAAATGTAAACCGTTAATCATTTTTGAAAAAATAAAATAATATGAAAAATAGAATTATCAGCAACAAATTGAAGTATAATTTTATTTATTGCTTACACCCAAAAAACGCAAAGATGAGCAAATGAATAACATTTGAACAAATTATGCATGGTATGAAAAAGCGAAAGTATATTTGAACACGTTATAGGCAAAGTTGGTGACATAATGAATATATGATATTGGATTGCACTCTGATTTCTACCTTCCATATAAGAACAAAAAAAATGCAACAGTGCAAATTTCATGTAATTAATTATGCCTAATTTTGTGTCAAAATGGCCGCCTTAAATGAAAAGTGAAAAGTGAAAAAAAGCAAGTTACCTGACAAAAAGCAAAGCACATAGTATTTGTAGTTGAGTACATAAAACATTTATCCATAAAAAATGCAAAAGAAAATTTAAAAAGAAAAGCATATGGTGTAACACTACAACCTAAAATTTATCTAAATTTAGTAGAAACTCTAGATTTACATGGCTATCTGTTTTTTGTATATTTATAGATGATTTTTTTTTTTAGTTAGAATTTTAATTTCTATGGTCTTAAAACCATTATCAAATAAGGTCAAAAACATCTTTAGAGAAAATATGATACCATATTTTCATATTATAGAGGTCCATGTTTAGAGGTATAAAATTATTTTATTATTTTATTAGAAATGTCACTATAACTAAATAAATGTGAGCTTGACCCACTAAAAACTTTTCATAATACGTTTAGATGAACTTCATGAATTGCACAAAGTGATCAATTCCACCAATGGAGTTGACTTAGCAACGAATTTGTATTTTGTTCAAAAATCAAAATAAAGAATTACAGAAGCAAGTAATAAATGCAAGTGTGTTCCCCGTTAAGTAGCGCTCAATTTAAGTAACAGCATCAAATCTTCATGCTAACACTTATAAAGTTAACTTGGGTCATGTAACAAATATTTTTATATTAATTATGGAAGCAGCTATTTAGACTCAAAAAATTAACACAAATTGTCAAAATTTTGTCTAAAATAGACTTTTCCATTAAATATACTCGTTGAACAACGCATGTACCTTCAAGCATACATGTAAGATAGACAACGCAAATAATCGATGGACAAAAGACTCTCTTTTAAACAAACGCATTTAAAACTAATTAAAGCTCGACCATAAAATTTTTGAAACAAAATATATCTTGAGCAAAATAAACCTCATGGAACCAGTCAAATATATATTAGAAATCAATCAGTTTTAAAATATTCTTGTCATCGTTTACTTTAAGCCTATTTGCACCAAAAAAGTTTATTATAGTAAATCCATTACTTATGACAGTTTCCAACCCAAAACTCAATAGTATAGAATCAAATCAAGAATTAAGTGAAGACTTTATACATGCAACACGCAAAAGGAATTCACTAAGATGTATCAAAATTTTCCAAAAACTTCTCATACTTCGTTCCCATGAGCTATGAATATTGATTCTAAATTCTTATACAGTTACAATGAAAACTGATTTATGTATTCTAAATAAACACATCATATGAATATAATTTCCTTAGCATGTTATGATAACATTAAGGATAGAACTTAGAAGATCAAATGCAGCTTTTTTTATTTGATCTACCTTTGGGTTCGCGCCAAGATCTCTTGGTTGGAGTGTGATCTTAGTAGCCATGCTACCCCGCACTATATTGGTCAGCATCCTCATCTCATTTCTCTGGAAGAACTGATTATCCAATGTCATTCATATGGAAGAAAAAGAAGTTGGATAAGATGTGCTGATGTCCAGAAATATTCACTATGACTATGTTAACCATTTAATACCCTATTATGGTTATATCAAGTAGATGCGTATCCTGTTTATTAGGTAAGATGTGACTCATTCTTCTAAGTTCCACCTTCAAGATTTAGCAGTTTTGATCTAAAAGAAGAACGGGTGGCTCATGTTTTATATTGTGAAATAAACAAACATGTTTGTAGGACCATTGTTCTATAATTTAAGAACCTCACAAACTACTCCCAAAAATGCAACGCATCATAATGTTTACTCATGCATACTTCCAATTTATTTTCTTTATTTATTTTATAATGTGGTGGTAAGCGAACAGCGCTTTTTGCTAGGAGCATCGCGGTTAGTAAGCAACCATCAGCCGGACTATATACTGTTCGGTCAGTAGATGTCCGCTGACAGCAGTGGTAGTTTTATTTTCCAAAAAAATTATAGCCCCTTGGCATAAATGCCCTTACCATTGGAGTATACATAAAGTAATTTTATAACTAAAGGTTAACTATTCATGATTTCTAATGTTACGGTGCTGAATTGTTCTATATAAACTACAGTAAATAGAGATGCAATATGTTTAATTGAATTAGACTTGTTTACGCCTTTATTAACTCCTGAGGGTTTTTGAATTATGATTTACTATATTCCGTACACTTAAAAAAAATTAACGTGCCCAATCTCTTTGTTATATATGGTTGTATAAATTCATTATCTAACAAATTGCAATGAAATTGTGGACATATACAAAAATACAAATAATTGTATAAATTCATTATCTAACAAATGGAAATGAAATTGTGGACATATACAAAAATACAAATAATTGTCAGATTAACTTATATGGTTACCATAAATATCATAAAGTCTGGTTATGACCAAAAGGAAATATGGTTACTATTAACAAAATGGTACAACAAATTTAGAATATTATATTTTCTTATAAATCAGCTAATGCATTTTAAAACTACATAACATCAATTTTTTTAAGTAGACATAGTGTCAGCAAGTATTCCAGTCATTAAAATGATAATATTAATCACAAAGTTATGACATTGTGATAGCTATAATATGATGAATTTCTTTGCGCACACCATACCCCAGAATCTATCAATTTCAATATCCATTACCAATTTAAGAGAACACATGCATCGATACGAAGTGGATAGATAAATCATTACGTAATAAGGAGTTGCTACGTCAATCTAATGTCTACTTGTTTAAAATTTATTCCTAAAAGGGAATACGTAATTTCAGCATCAATAAATGAGGCAGTAAATAGCTCATGACGACCATGATAAATGATAATTGGAAATGCTTAATAAGGCCCGAAAGAAAAGCGGATACACCCAAAAAATATATGAATAAGGGAATGGAAATTTATGGAATTCATTTAACTAATTGGGAGCAAGTAAAAAGTTACCATGAACACTCATAGAACTACATAGTATAGAGCATCCCTAAAGAGGCCAACAGAGCAATGAAAAATGATCAACCTAAAAAAAGGTAAGAAATATTAGCATATGCAAAGTTAATGTTAAGTTGAAGATCCACAGTTATGAATATAATGAAGTAGAATATTTTGATGCTTTGTCATTGTTATATTCCACAAGGATATCAACTCTACAGGATACATAAATGAAAAACACATGACTCAACTTCAGTAATGCTCCTGTGACTATAGCCAATTTTATATTTATGGTAAACATAGTGAATATAGAAGATTAAAAAATAAATAAAGGAAAACCAATTTAGTAATAAAACGTTGACGACTAAAATCTCTTGTTCTAAAAATGCAATAATATATCATTGAGGGTAAACTTGGTATCTAAATAATAAAATGAAGATAACATTTTTTATTTGATACACATAATACATTTATTTGATCCCACAACTCCCATTAAACTCATCTTTCATCTACCATTGTTATAAAAATGTGTATAAATTACAAAAATTAAGCAATTCAACAAACATCATTAGTATGTTCTTTTGATGGGGTATTTTTTTCTCAAATTGAATAATCCTCCTACTAACACAAAATAAAATGTTACAGCAAATGTTAGTAATCATAATAACATAGGAAACTAAGAAGCACATTTAAACTATTATCGGTCAAAGAAGAAGTGGACCATCACTTATTTGATATTAGTATGGATATTACAGTCATACAAATTATTCATAAAAGGTTGTGTACAAATATATCTCAAACATAAAAAAATTCACCTTGAAATTTAACCAAGTAAACGGCAGCAGTTGAGACTACGAATTATTTCATCGCTACCTGTAGAACAATAATATCGGTCAAAATGTTGTTTGGAGTTCATAGTTATACACAAAGAAACAATAAATAAGTCCCGGAACAAATGTTAATCTGAATTTTGTAGGTAAGTTTGATCACGTTCGAGGAAGGAGTTTATTACCTGCGCTAATGAGAGGTTAACAAATCTGGGGAAAAAAAAAATAAGAGTATAGCATAGTAAATTTGTGTGAAAAATCAGACAAAATGTTACCAATAGAAGGAAGCAAAGGACTGCTTCATTTTCGAAAATCCATTAGCATCAAACGGTGTAGCAGACTTGCAATATTCATTTCGGTCAAACAATGCAAAAAATCGTAGCCATGAAAACAATAAATAAAAGATACATTACCAATTTATCACTCGATTTCTTCGTCCGTGATGTTGATTTCACAATAAAAATGGAAGAAGCGGTAGTTGATTTATCTGTTATAAATATAAATCCTAATTTCATGGCAGATGATGGGAAAGAAAGCGTGTTAACGATGGTTGGTGATAAAGGGGGAAGAAACTACTTCTTAGCAGGATACAATATGCGTTCATTTGAAGAATACTAATTGAAAAATAAATGAAGACACGTATCGCAGTGGTAATTGTGTGGTTTCTCCTTTCATAGAACAACATTGGCAGAAAACTACCTTATATCTATGTCTACATTCATAGAACAGATATCACCATATCGATTTAAATAGACAAAATATAAGTTCAATTCGTTTAATCATTCATGTATCCTCCATTAAAAAGCATAATTGTAAGCCAAGAACGTATCATGAACAAATGTAAAAAAAGAAATATGCCTGGTGTTTCCCACTTACACCTTTGGTAACATATAAGGCCAAACAAAGGTCCTTCAAATCAAATATGATTTCTTGATTAGAAAAAAGAGGTTTAATACAATTTATATAGGTGTTGTGAGATTGAACTGGATTTAAAGAATTTTTTCTTGATAAAAGGAAGAGAGGATAAGAATATGGCCAACGATTATATAATGTGAGGGGATTTCTTGGAAATTTCTGATTGACCATCCACAAAGAGTTATGGAACTTCTAGTATCCTGAACGCTAATTTTATCAGATGGGAAATTGAAAGTAGAATTCAATAAGAGCCTATAATTGAATATAATTTAGCAAGATAAATGACAAATGAACTTTATAACCCAACTCAATTAATTAAAAGATTTGATGTACGTATAAACAAAATGACTAATATCTAATAGTAAAGTAATATTAAATATTAAAGCACTGAATCTTTGGGGCTGTAAATTGTTAATGGATTTTTATTGAAAATCTTTTCGAAGTAATAAAGTTATACTGAGTTTCTTCAGAAATATACTAATAATTGGGTAACATGAGAATGTAACAAACACATAAGAAATTTATATTTAAATTAAGTTAATTGGCTTATATGATGTTTGAAATGAACTATATATTCTAACATTATAGTAAAAGGAGTGAAAGAGCATAAACTCTAAGATCATAGATCCTTCAATGTTACATGTGTGCACTTGCAGGAGATGTCCCTAACTTGTCTTCACTTTAACATCACATCACGGTTGATGAATGTAAAAATTAGGCAAGAAAAGCATTTATGTAGTATCCTGAATGGGCTGGGTAAAAGTTTGCCTAAATCGGTGGTTTAAAAATCACGCAAAGATAATAGAATACAACATAATTATTATTACAGATCTCCTTTTCAATTCCAGCCAATTCCAATCAGCAAAAGATCATAGATTCTAAGGTAAAAATAATATTATGTCATGTAGGTTAAGATAACTGTATCGATTAGTGAATCACAATCCTTGTTCAAGAACATTCGATCTCTTCTGTTTAAAATGCATACAATAAACATGTAATGAACCCGGAAGAAACAAAAAAGAAATCATCAAATACAAAAGTGATGCAGATTTTTAGAAAGTTATCAATAAATCGCATAAATAAAAAAAACTAAAATAAAATATTGATCAAAATTATGTTTAAAAGGTAGAGGCCACTCATATTATACAGTGAGATAGTGTTGAAAAAACTAAACATAGGTAAAAGTTCAGTAGTGATTAATACCATACGGTGCAATCAATGAGCAACAGTGATTGAAACAACATGTAGAAAAAGGGGTAATAGCTGAAAGCAATCTGAAACAGCTGGGTTGATAATCATGCACCTAGTATGTTCAATAAACCTTCTATATATAAGCAATGAGGTGGAATCTGTCAAATTATGATTCCTACATGACAACTCAACAATAAATGGATGCCTATGTCATAAATAATCATGATTTCACAAATAGTTATGTCGGATAGATGGAAGTCAGTTCAAACATGTTGGTGTCATGATCGAAGAAAATGGGAACCCAAATAGAACAAAATGTACAAAACCAAAACGCACTGTTTATGGACTTTGCAACAGGTGGCCTACTCACAAACATGGAGATAAATACATACATATTTTGTAAATGTCAAAGACAAATTAACATCGTAAGTTGTTCGCCAGTCACAGCCATTAGTCGATCACCGAAATCGATTGTTAATCACAGATAGGTTTTCAAATTTAGGTTCAGCAATAAATTTTGTTCCAAAATTACTTTTTTGGTAGAGGGATTGTTATGGATAATTAAGTAGTGTACATAATATATATGACTAACCAATTCTATGTGACGAAGCTCAAATGTCATGCATGGACAAAGGACATGTTATTCCTAAAGTTACCAAAATATAGGCATTTAAGTATCAAGCATGCAAAAATACCAGCAAAATAAATTGTATTTCTTCATAAACGTAATTTTGAATAAGACCAACAAAACATTTGTATTTGTTCATAGTACTAGTTCTGAATAAGACAACCTAAAGCATTTGTATTTCATTCTAATATGACGGATATTGTTATGTTTGAATAATGATTGATACCGCTTAAATTAATTATATGTGAGATGTGGTTTTATCAAGTATATCTTCAATTTTATTATGCTCGTACTCTATCAATTTAAACATGGAAGTATTTCTATTTTCAAATAATGCTAAATAGCAAAGCACTAAATATGATGGAGTGTTTCATTCAAATGAATAAACTATTATTTTAACCGATAAATTATTATGAAATTAATATGAATACTTTAACTATAACAAAATTATATAGCCACAAATGATAGAAAAGCAACTTGGATGCTTTGAAAGTTAAAAATAACAACTTATTTAAAAGTAATTTGAAGTAATTATAAATGCATAATTTGACTTAACAAAGTATAATCACAGAAATCAAACAAATGAAACCAATGAGAGGATTCACGAAATCAAATATATATTTTTTGGAAATTTTTGTAGTCATCGATAATCTACGCAAGTAGTCCAATTATGATCTGCCTCTAGTAAGAGTAGACATAAAACCACTGCTCGGAACCAATTTTGAAATAACTACATGGAATCAAACGCATGATACATTTCATATGCAGAACATTTAACTATAACAATGTACAAAGGTATAAAGGGACTATCAAAATCTATACACTATTCTAATAATCGACATTATATATTCATATATTGTATGATTTAGTACCAATATGCCATTTTCACTTTTGGAGAAAAACTAGATGATTTGTGTTTTTGGGTGTTTATGTAACAATAACTTGATAAAACTCCTTTTTAAGATTCACTATATATATATATATATATATATATATATATTAAAATAATCGAAGTTGTAGCCCTAATACATTTGGTCTATTGCATTAGGCAAGGAGTTTTAAGGAATGTCTATTGAATTTCAATAGCGTTAAGCATAAAAATAATTTATGCATTTAACCTTATTATGCAATATTTGTGGTTGAACTTCTCATAATTTCTAATCACCTTCTCCTACAGTGTTCGGAACCCAATCAAAAAGTTATAACTACCATCTAATTCAATTAGTTAAATGCAAAACTTAATCAACATGTATGTTACTACTACCGAAACAACAATTTTAGATATTATCCCAATCATAACATGATTCAAAGAATACTTTTTTATGAAATATTATTTTTCATACGTGATAAAGGGAATTTAACCTCAAATGCACACATTACACATTCCAACATACTAATAACAGAAAAAAATCGCAAAACCCAAGAGAACTGAAATTTCGACGAATTGAGTGTGGTTGCACAACTGTAGCTATCTAATAGAAAATTTTAGAATTTTGAAATCGAGAGAGAAGAGCACAGAGAAGGAGAGGAAGAGCAAGCGGAGAAAGGAAAAATTGGGATCGCATAACAAAATAACTAACAGTTGAATCGTAGATGATGTTGCCCCGAACGTCAAGAAATGTGAAAATATGGTTAGAAAACATGTATAAAGAATGAAGGAAGATGTGGAAAATTTTAATAACACATTTCACATTTTTAGATGAATGGTTTCTGATTCCCTATTTAAGTAACAGATTGTTCATATGCAAATAAGGGAACTTCTTAACATATCATCTTATCTTAATTAATAACTTCAAGTAAAATAGCCTACTTTTAGGTTAAAAAAATAATAGAGCTATCAACTTAGCAAGTGTTTGAAATTCCATTTTCATATATTTTCTGGTGTAATACATTAATATTTAGAAAATTTGTACTATTAGATTAAGGAATTCTATGTTGGCCACCTACAAATTATCTGGTCTTCTCAAATTATAATTCATAGAGTTGATATTTCAAAATATAACATTGTAAATTTCAGCATCAAAATTCAGAAATCAATGCAAAATTTCAATATTTCAGAATCAAACAGTGAAGCATAAATTTAAATTTGGATTAAGTGTAGAACTTAGTTTGCAAAATCAAACTTGAAAATTCAGAATTGAAAATTCCAATTCAAAAATCAAATTTTCAGCGTCAAAATTCAACTTTGAACTTCTGGAAATCACGTGTGCCAAAATTTAAAATTTTGAAATTAAAAGGTTTAACTAAGATTTCAAAGCTTACAACTCAAATTTTAAAATCCATTTTTTTCAAAATTAAAAATTTAGGATTTTATTATTTGTAATAATGGGATCGGATCCCTTTATTCAACCAAAACACAAGTTTGATGTTTCAATAGTTAGAACCCATGGCGTATAGATACTCTTACCATACAATGTCAGACTACTTACTAATTTTGTTTTCAAATTTTGAATACAAAAGTGTTAAATAACCTAAATTCAAAATTATATTTTTTTTATTGAAAATATGCAGGATATATACTCACATCTATCGTTTCAAAAATCTTTAAATGAAAAAGTAATAAAAAAATCAGTTTAGAGCAGTAGAATGTGTTTTTCTATATATGCAGTTTCAACAAACAATTAAATTTGATAGCCGTCTATTTACAATCAATTTCACCATCTTCAGTAAACAGGTTGAATAAATTCATTTACAAAAGTTTCAATAGGTAACGTAAGTGGATTTGATAATAATAGTCTGTCGGGTGAAGATGTAAACAGAGATTTATTTTTTAGTAGGAAACAGTTTCTATTTACATAAAAAATGTGCATATTTTACGTATGTTGCTCTGTTACCATATTTAAGAGATAATTTTTATGCTGTTAAACAATAATGTTGCTGATATAATTATGTGATGATGTTTATTGTGACTTACTTTTTTGAAAAAAATTAACTATAAGAATTTATAAAATCAGACTGAAAATACCTACGTTTAGCTTTTATATCGATAAAAAAAGGATAAACAAATAATACACTGGATACACATAAGAAACATGGAAAGTAAAGTAAGTGAACAATACCAAACCTTTTATTTTCATTCGAGAGGACATCTTCAACTGAAAGCAAAATTCATCACTAACAATTTTACTGCTTAACACGTATACATCAAAATCATTTCTTCTATTATCATGTAGCAATGCCTGCATGTAAAGCAAACATATATTAATCCTTTGGAAAAAAAATCATCCAATATTGTCTCTTTTTGACTATTTATTAAGATCTTGAGAGCATTCATCATAGAAGATGGTATACTATTGCATTGATTTCAGTTAACTTCCTGGTGTTATGTACTCATTCTTTCAATTTTGAGCTAAAAAGGTGTGGAAACTACAAAATAAATATTAATCTAAACCATGTCGCCATACAATCACCCAAATCCCAATATAAGGAAATTATAAAAAAAGTAACGTTAATACGTATTCGAGAACTTATAATGAGTTGGGAAAAATTCTAATCAAAGTAAGGAATACGTAACACCGATAGCGTAGTTTTCCGTAAAAGAATAAGGATCTGATGTATAAACAATAATATTAGAATTAGGTTAAGAAAATATGTACAAACATGTCGTTGATTTCAAAATTAATGGAGAAGAAAACAGCTGCATTGGTTTGGCAATGTGAGGAATGGGGAGAAAAAAGAATTAGGTTAACCATTTGGAAAAGATGAAGCAGAAGCAGTTGTATCGAGGAGAGTGATAATGTGATGGGAAGGTTTGGATTAAAAAAATATTGCGCATTCATACGTGAACATGTGGCAGCAAAAGAAACATTTGGCTTTTTGTAATAACCCGAAAATCTGGGCCAGTTTAAAATTTTTTATTTTGGCAATTATAGCGAATTTTGATTATTTAAAATGAATTATTTTAAATAATATCGACGAGAAATTTATTTGAATAGAATTCTAACGTATATATTATACGCGTCGTCGTTAGAATATAAATAATTATATATAATTATAAAAGGAATTGAAAATGGCGCGGTAGTTCGATAATTCGATTTCAAACTTCAAATGAATGTACCGGGTGCAAAACAATCCGGATTTTAGTGAAACCAAAAACATTAGGATCTAATTGGTAATATCTTTCCAGCGAATCCGAAAAATCAAAAGTTCGTAGCGGGAATCAAAAGATATGTCCAGTTGAAAATTCTGAATAGTCGCTATGGAATTCAGGCCCTTAAAAATGGACATTTTGCAAACGACCTCGGATTTCGACGAAACCAGTTTTGTTGGGTCCGGGATGTAAAGTTATTGCTAGGTTTCAAATTTCATAATTTTTCGAATCAATATGTGAGCGTGGCAAAGGAAAATGCGTTTGACCATTTTCAGTTGATTTTAATCGACTGGAAATTGGCCATTTTGCAAACGGTCTCGGAATTTGACGAAACTAGTTTTGTTAGGACCGTATCGTCAATACGAAGCTAGAAAATATTTTTCAGGAATTTTTCTAGTTAGTATGTGACCCCGGTAATTTGAAATGTACGTTTAAAATTCAATATAGTGATTTAAATGTAAATTAAACGGAAACTGATTGAAACGATTGAATCAGCTTGCGGTACACATCCCATTGTGTTCGGAATGGGGGTAAAACGCTATGGACGACAGGCGGTGGGCCTCGTTTCGAGGTCGTATGTAAAAGTCAACTTTAGGTTGAATTAAATAATAATAAAAAAAAAAAAGGAAAATCCCCTTTCCTTTATCTCTGCCCCCCCCCCCTAATTTTCATTTCAGAAAAGAAAATAAGGAAAGAAAAAAAAAGAGGCGACTGCGAAAAACCGCCGCCACCATCGAAGGACCACCGCGCCTCATCAGAGACCCCCCCCTCTTCCCCCTCGCCTGCGACGAAGACGACGCCCCCCCCCCCCCTCGCCTGTGACACCGAACCCCGCGCCCCTTTTCCCCTGCGCCGCCGTGAAATCGAGACCCCCACCCTGCTCCTCCTCCTGCCGCCGACATCGACCTTCCCCCCCCCCCCTTTAGCCACCTCCGGCGAACTCAGAGAGAGACCCCCCCCTGTAAGTTCCCTACTGTTTTTTTTTATTTTACTTTAAACTGTTTTTTTTTATTTACTTTAAACTGTTTTTTTTTATTTTACTTGAAAACTGATTTTTTTTAAAAAAGGTTTAAAACTGATTTTATTTTATTTTTAAAAACTGAAAACTTATTTTCATTTTAAAACTGAAATTAATGTTTTAGGAAAATAAAGAAAAAGATTTGATTTTGAATGTGATTTTTATATGTTGAACTTCGAATTAAGAATGTGATTTTTATATGTTGAACTTCGAAATAAAAATGTGATTTTTATATGTTGAACTTCGAATTAAAAATGTGATTTTTATATGTTGAACTTCGAATTAAAAATGTGATTTTTATATGTTGAACTTCGAATTAAAAATGTGATTTTTATATGTTGAACTTCGAATTAAAAATGTGATTTTTATATGTTGAACTTCGAATTAAAAATGTGATTTTTATATGTTGAACTTCGAATTAAAAATGTGATTTTTATATGTTGAACTTCGAATTAAAAATGTGATTTTTATATATTGAACTTCGAAATAAAAATTTGATTTTTATATATTGAATAGCAAAGTAAAAATTCGATTTTTACATATGTAGTGAATGCGGGCGAAAGCGGCAAAAAGGCGAGAACGGAGAAGATTTATATCCAGGAAGAGTCAAGATGTTTGGATAGCTTTAGGTGAGAATTTCTCACCTTTCAATTTCTTTTTCTAGTTATATATATATACTAGGATGCAGACGGTGCTTAGTAGCACCCGACACAATCGTCCACAGACCATGGACTTGTTTGTTTGGTTGCGTAGATTAATTGGATTATTTGATTGAAATTGAATTGTGTGGTGAAATGAATTGATTTGATGATGTGTGAATGGCGTGGGCCTTCACTAGACCGGGGATAAGGCTAGGCCTCGTCCCGTTTCTAGTATCGTGCCGTTATGCTGCCGAAATTTTCTAAAATATGTTAGAAACATAAAAAGATCATTTTATTGAATAAATGAATTGAATAGAAATTCATAGATTGAAATAAAATGTTTTATCGTTAAAAATATAATTTTTAACGTGAATGTGAATAAATGAATAGTTATAAACAAATCGGCCGATTTGTTTGTATATACACTGATTTGACTGATATTGATTGGGTCGATAAATTTCACACATCGCCCAACTGCACAAATAAAATCTGTGTTTGATTGTTTGAAACCCCACACGGGTGTTGGGATGAAATTTGAAGTTCACTCATCCTGATTGATTAAATATGTCGATCGATTGATTGACAGGCTGTTATAAGCGTTAGATATCTATATTTGATGCTTATACAGTGTAGTGCACTTTGGTTGATGGTTAATTATTTTTCAATGCTATTATACATGTGTTGTATGAAAATCCATATAATTAACTTTATATGGTAATTGATTGGGCCTCATTCCAGTTTTAAAATAGAAATATTTGAAATAGAAATATTCGAAATGGAATATTTGAAAATATCAATATATGAAGCCGTGTTGATTAGATTGACGCCATTTTGACGTGAACGATATTTATATCGATTTTATTCATTTTAAAATGAATATTAAAAAGTAATTTTGAAATCGAATATTTCGAAATGAATTGAATTGAAAACGATTTCGAAATGAATTGAATTGAAAACGATTTCGAAATGAATTGAATTGAAAACGATTTCGAAATGAATTGAATCGAAAACGATTTCGAAATGAATTGAATTGAAAACGATTTCGAAATGAATTGAATTGAAAACGATTTCGAAATGAATTGAATCGAAAACGATTTCGAAATGAATTGAATTGAAAACGATTTCGAAATGAATTGAATTGAAAACGATTTCGAAATGAATTGAATCGAAAACGATTTCGAAATGAATTGAATCGAAAACGATTTCGAAATGAATTGAATCGAAAACGATTTCGAAATGAATTGAATTGAAAACGATTTCGAAATGAATTGAATGGAAAACGATTTCGAAATGAATTGAATCGAAAACGATTTCGAAATGAATTGAATTGAAAACGATTTCGAAATGAATTGAATTGAAAACGATTTCGAAATGAATTGAATTGAAATAAATTCAAATTGAATTAAAATTTGAATTGAATAGAAATGAATTTTAAAACGAATTTATAAAGAAGAATTCAATTTTGAATTGAATTGAAAAGAAAGTAGAAATTGCTTTTGAAACGATTTTAAAACTATTTATATAATTCGTTTTAAATAGAAATCGACGAAATATATATTATATATATTATATATATAATATAATGGCCTGAATAGAACGCGCCGCGCCGCGGCAGTTCATGAATTTCGACCATCTATTTCAAACGGACATTACGGGAGATCCGACCGTCGGATTCTCCTAAAACCGGAACCGTTAGGTTCGTATCGAAAAGAGCTTTCTAACGAATATTAGAAATTAGAAATCTAACGGTTGGATTTGGAATTATGTCAAAATCAAATTTGAAAAAGGTCGCTGTAAGTGCAGTTCGATGACCGTTGATGGAAATCGACTGTACAGGCCTTGATAAAATTATTAAAAATAGTAATAATTTGTGTAAAATCATAAGAAATGATTTGGGAAAAATTGGGATGAAAAACTCCATATTTGAAGAGATAAAAATAGATTTTTATCGAAATGAACTAGTTTTGAACTAGAATTATAATTCTATTTATTTTTAAATAAATAAATTGAATTTGAAAAGGGTTTTGAGAATAACCAAAATTTCCAATGATTGCATTGGAGTGGATTTGAATCGAAATTGTCTTCGGAATATTTCGATGTTGGAATTCGTGATTATACAGATGTTGTTATGGAAATTTGAAAGATACATATTTATATCGTTATTTCCAATACGACATTTGTTAGTCGTAGAATTTGATATTGAATATAAGCCGATATATTTTCTATTCAGAGCCTTGTATTGAATATCAAATGTGATTTGGGTTTGTTGTGAATGGTGTCTTCACTAACACTGTCCTTGAACCCAGTTGAGAAAGGATTAAATCTTTTTATATAGATTTAATGAAGTGTACCAATTAAACGATATTTAATTGGAATTGAATTGGTATTGATTTTTGGGTTTATCGCGAACAGTGTTTTAAACAACACTCGTTCTTTAACCCGATAATTAATGAATGTGACTTTGGGTTTATCGTGAACTGCGTTTTAAATGACACTGATTCTTTAACCCAGTCAAAGATTAAAACTAAGTGGAGTTTTAATGAATCTTTAAATAGATTGAAAAGATCGAGAATGGAGTATCACCAGTTTTACTCCAAGCGATAGTTAAATCTTTAATTAGATTTGAACGTGAAATGGTAATTGAGTTACCGATAACACTGTGGTGTTAGATATGAAGTACTACCAGTTTTACTTCATGGGATGAATAGGTTGGGATTGGGAAATAAAATAAATGATTACTTCGGTGTGGTTCGCTAATCCCGACTAGTTTGAATTGACATTCAAAGGAGATTAAAGAATAAATTTAAAGAATTTATCTTGGATAAAATTAATGGGAACTTTTCCCAAAGTATGGGAATATTTGAATAAAAGAATATTCTGAAGTGGAATGAGGCGTATGTTGTGTTTGTGTAACACTTTTATAATATATACGCGAGTTATTCAGAAAGACCGGGTTTATCCCATTCTGAATAACTGATTCGACGTGGTGTCGAAGATGAAGACGGTGGTCGAAGACCGGAAGTCTTCACGTCGTTTGGGTGATTACTGATGATCTTGATTGGGCTGTACACCCAAGAAGATGGAAACAGTTGGTGATCATCCAGACGTACTTGGAGATCGATGGATATGCGGGGTACTAGGTGCCTCCGGTTTCGTTCAGACCCAGAACGGACTTGTAAATGGACTGTGTGTCTGACATTGGATTTTAGTCTGTGTGATTGATTTCTATTAAATATATATCTGTTTGGCGGCGGAGAATTTATTCTCTTGCTTAACGCCCTTCTCTGAGACATACGAGCTCAGGGGTTATATACTGATGGATATCAAACACATAGAGTGAATTGCCTGTGTGGCATGCCTAAGTGGCAATAGATCGAGGCTTCTGTTGAAAAGCAAAGTCTTGTGGTGATGATCAAAGCACAGCCTGTGTGGCACAGCTTTGTGTAACGTGAATTCGCGAGTTTCACACCCGGTATGAACCAGAAACGGGAGACGGACCTCAGGGAGGGCATGCGTTTCCTTCTAGCTAAAAAGTGGCGTCAGTGGTTTTACACGCCCTGACGAGTTTGACTTATGTGGTTGTTGCTGTTGCGAGGCGCCTCGGTTTGATCGGACGATCCGGGTCCGATGGAGTCATTTGTTGGCTCATTTACGCCCCAAAGGGCGGGGAAACGTAGTGTTCAGGCATAATAATCCACATCGGTGGACCGGCCCTGTCGCTCCATGGGGCAGTTGCGGCTGTTCCTGAGACACGGGCTAGAGCGTCTCGAATCGGTTGAGGACTATCTTTTGCCTCGGTTCATAGATGGAAATCCAATCTCCAAATACGACCTTTGCAGTTTTAATTGTAGAACTAGTATGGCGACATGATATATGGTACCCATGCCGCCTATGATTGATACTTATGATTTGAAGTTGTTTTATACACTATGCACTTATAATAGTATCAAACGTTTTGTTTTAACCGTATCAAGCATTCTTTGGCTGTTATAAGGGAAAACCCTATCCTCGGCTGCGTTGCATTGTGTGATGGGACCTGGGTCTTATAACAGCTTCATTTTTCTTTATTTAGCATTGCGCTGTTTGTTTTATGCACTGGTATTCTTGGGAGGAAACCCGTTCCGTGTTATACGGCGTGGTCCCTTGATTTACCTAACTTTAAAAATAAAGATTAACTGTTTTAGTTCTCACACCAGTCACATGACTGACCTGGAGTTTATTGTTTTAACCTAAACTCTGGGTGCCCCTATTTTCGACACGGGCAGCTAGTAGTTTTGGTTTTGCAGATTTATATTCACAGGATCCTGGTTTACAGCTGGAACGATATCCGGAAAGCTTTGTATCCGTATATCTCCTTCAGTTGTGTATTGTATTATTTTCCGCTGCTATGTATTTAAATGTAATTTAAATCTCTGATATTTCTGTGTAATATTCATTTTTACTCTGTATATTCTTGTAATCTGATGCATTGTTGTAATATACAATGAAACGTTCTTTTATATGCGTTCTGTTGTGGCTCGTTCTCGAACTATCCGACGCTTTCCTTTACGGGGAAGTTACGGGTTTTTACACGTGGTATCAGAGCTTTGGTTTACAAAGCTCAGAGAATAAGGCACATTAGAACCATACGAAAGAATTCATCAGATATTGGATTAGTAAAATCCAATGGGAATGACTCGTTAGAGATAGGATCAGTAGTATCCTAGAACGAGTGTGAAGAGTATATTTTTGAAGGTGAAAACAAATTTTTGTTTTGAAAATTTAAATCAATTATTCGTATTTGATTATCTATTTATATTGATTTTGGACAATTCAGTATATAAAGAATTTGCATATACGCCTTGCAAACGTATATTCAAAGTTTTAATATATTGGATAGATATAGGATCACACTCTAGTTGCCCGGGGATGGTTCTGATAATGCTGCAGCGTTACTAGCACTTATATTCGAGTGACGAAGGTGTGATATCTATATATTTCCATTAGACTGGTGTGAGAACCAAAATTAGATAGGGCCTATTGGTGTGATTTGGCATCAAAAATCTGATTTTTGACTATATGTATCAAAATTATGAATTTGAGACTCTAATTCACTAATTGATGGATGTTTGTGTTGTTTGTTTATTTGGTTGGTAATTTTGAACCATTATGCCTAATTAAATCAAATATTGAACTGTATTGAAGATTGGTCACATTTGCTTGCATATACTTGCACTTACATTGAACAGGTCATAGCAAGGAGGCTAGAGCAGAGAATAAAATTTGTTTGCCCGACAAATAGGTACATGTTTACTACATAATTTACTGTTTTGTTTGGGTGATGATGATTTTATGAGCCTATTGGCTAGCCGCTTGGCTTTTTATTTTTCTTTTTGAGATCTGAAGGACCGGGGAAGCTATTTGAAATTCCCCGATGCTCTTGGTGCAGGGGAGGTTATGGCGAAATTTTTCGAAAATTTAGGGAGTTAGCCAAATTTTTGAAAATTCTCAGAAACTGAAAAGTTGGAGAACGGAAGCCTGATCGATCGTAGAGTTGAATGATCAAACCACTTTCGACTTTGTTCCTTTTCGGGGACGAAAAGTTTTAAGTGGGGGAGATTGTAATAACCCGAAAATCTGGGCCAGTTTAAAATTTTTTATTTTGGCAATTATAGCGAATTTTGATTATTTAAAATGAATTATTTTAAATAATATCGACGAGAAATTTATATGAATAGAATTCTAACGTATATATTATACGCGTCGTCGTTAGAATATAAATAATTATATATAATTATAAAAGGAATTGAAAATGGCGCGGTAGTTCGATAATTCGATTTCAAACTTCAAATGAATGTACCAGGTGCAAAACAATCCGGATTTTAGTGAAACCAAAAACATTAGGATCTAATTGGTAATATCTTTCCAGCGAATCCGAAAAATCAAAAGTTCGTAGCGGGAATCAAAAGATATGTCCAGTTGAAAATTCTGAATAGTCGCTATGGAATTCAGGCCCTTAAAAATGGACATTTGGCAAACGACCTCGGATTTCGACGAAACCAGTTTTGTTGGGTCCGGGATGTAAAGTTATTGCTAGGTTTCAAATTTCATAATTTTTCGAATCAATATGTGAGCGTGGCAAAGGAAAATGCGTTTGACCATTTTCAGTTGATTTTAATCGACTGGAAATTGGCCATTTTGCAAACGGTCTCGGAATTTGACGAAACTAGTTTTGTTAGGACCGTATCGTCAATACAAAGCTAGAAAATATTTTTCAGGAATTTTTCTAGTTAGTATGTGACCCCGGTAATTTGAAATGTACGTTTAAAATTCAATATAGTGATTTAAATGTAAATTAAACGGAAACTGATTGAAACGATTGAATCAGCTTGCGATACACATCCCATTGTGTTCGGAATGGGGGTAAAACGCTATGGACGACAGGCGGTGGGCCTCGTTTCGAGGTCGTTTGTAAAAGTCAACTTTAGGTTGAATTAAATAATAATAAAATAAAAAAAAAGGAAAATCCCCTTTCCTTTATCTCTGCCCCCCCCCCCCCCCCTAATTTTCATTTCAGAACAGAAAATAAGGAAAGAAAAAAAAAAAGAGGCGACTGCGAAAAACCGCCGCCACCATCGGAGGACCACCGCGCCTCATCAGAGACCCCCCCCCCCCTCTTCCCCCTCGCCTGCGACGAAGACGACGCCCCCCCCCCCCTCGCCTGTGACACCGAGCCCCGCGCCCCTTTTCCCCTGCGCCGCCGTGAAATCGAGACCCCCACCCTGCTCCTCCTCCTGCCGCCGACATCGACCTTTCCCCCCCCCCCTTTAGCCACCTCCGGCGAACTCAGAGAGAGACCCCCCCCCCCTGTAAGTTCCCTACTGTTTTTTTTTATTTTACTTTAAACTGTTTTTTTTATTTACTTTAAACTGTTTTTTTTATTTTACTTGAAAACTGATTTTTTTTAAAAAGGTTTAAAACTGATTTTATTTTATTTTTAAAAACTGAAAACTTATTTTCATTTTAAAACTGAAATTAATGTTTTAGGAAAATAAAGAAAAAGATTTGATTTTGAATGTGATTTTTATATGTTGAACTTCGAATTAAGAATGTGATTTTTATATGTTGAACTTCAAATTAAAAATGTGATTTTTATATGTTGAACTTCGAATTAAAAATGTGATTTTTATATGTTGAACTTCGAATTAAAAATGTGATTTTTATATGTTGAACTTCGAATTAAAAATGTGATTTTTATATGTTGAACTTCGAATTAAAAATGTGATTTTTATATGTTGAACTTCGAATTAAAAATGTGATTTGTATATGTTGAACTTCGAATTAAACTTCGAATTAAAAATGTGATTTTTATATGTTGAACTTCGAATTAAAAATTCGATTTTTATATATTGAATAGCAAAGTAAAAATTCGATTTTTACATATGTAGTGAATGCGGGCGAAAGCGGCAAAAAGGCGAGAACGGAGAAGATTTATATCCAGGAAGAGTCAAGATCTTTGGATAGCTTTAGGTGAGAATTTCTCACCTTTCAATTTCTTTTTCTAGTTATATATATATATATACTAGGATGCAGACGGTGCTTAGTAGCACCCGACACAATCGTCCACAGACCATGGACTTGTTTGTTTGGTTGCGTAGATTAGTTGGATTATTTGATTGAAATTGAATTGTGTGGTGAAATGAATTGATTTGATGATGTGTGAATGGCGTGGGCCTTCACTAGACCGGGGATAAGGCTAGGCCTCGTCCCGTTTCTAGTATCGTGCCGTTATGCTGCCGAAATTTTCTAAAATAAGTTAGAAAAATAAAAAGATCATTTTATTGAATAAATGAATTGAATAGAAATTCATAGGTTGAAATAAAATGTTTTATCGTTAAAAATATAATTTTTAACGTGAATGTGAATAAATGAATATAAACAAATCGGCCGATTTGTTTGTATATACACTGATTTGACTGATATTGATTGGGTCGATAAATTTCACACATCGCCCAACTGCACAAATAAAATCTGTGTTTGATTGTTTGAAACCCCACACGGGTGTTGGGATGAAATTTGAACTTCACTCATCCTGATTGATTAAATATGTCGATCGATTGATTGACAGGCTGTTATAAGCGTTAGATATCTATATTTGATGCTTATACAGTGCAGTGCACTTTGGTTGATGGTTGATTATTTTTCAATGCTATTATACATGTGTTGTATGAAAATCCATATAATTAACTTTATATGGTAATTGATTGGGCCTCATTCCAGTTTTAAAATAGAAATATTTGAAATAGAAATATTCGAAATGGAATATTTGAAAATATCAATATATGAAGCCGTGTTGATTAGATTGACGCCATTTTGACGTGAACGATATTTATATCGATTTTATTCATTTTAAAATGAATATTAAAAAGTAATTTTGAAATCGAATATTTCGAAATGAATTGAATTGAAAACGATTTCGAAATGAATTGAATTGAAAACGATTTCGAAATGAATTGAATTGAAAACGATTTCGAAATGAATTGAATTGAAAACGATTTCGAAATGAATTGAATCGAAAACGATTTCGAAATGAATTGAATCGAAAACGATTTCGAAATGAATTGAATCGAAAACGATTTCGAAATGAATTGAATTGAAAACGATTTCGAAATGAATTGAATTGAAAACGATTTCGAAATGAATTGAATTGAAAACGATTTCGAAATGAATTGAATTGAAAACGATTTCGAAATGAATTGAATCGAAAACGATTTCGAAATGAATTGAATCGAAAACGATTTCGAAATGAATTGAATCGAAAACGATTTCGAAATGAATTGAATCGAAAACGATTTCGAAATGAATTGAATCGAAAACGATTTCGAAATGAATTGAATCGAAAACGATTTCGAAATGAATTGAATCGAAAACGATTTCGAAATGAATTGAATTGAAAACGATTTCGAAATGAATTGAATTGAAATAAATTCAAATTGAATTAAAATTTGAATTGAATAGAAATGAATTTTAAAACGAATTTATAAAGAAGAATTCAATTTTGAATTGAATTGAAAAGAAAGTTGAAATTGCTTTTGAAACAATTTTAAAACTATTTATATAATTCGTTTTAAATAGAAATCGACGAAATATATATTATATATATTATATATATAATATAATGGCCTGAATAGAACGCGCCGCGCCGCGGCAGTTCGTGAATTTCGACCATCTATTTCAAACGGACATTACGGGAGATCCGACCGTCGGATTCTCCTAAAACCGGAACCGTTGGGTTCGTATCGAAAAGAGCTTTCTAACGAATATTAGAAATTAGAAATCTAACGGTTGGATTTGGAATTATGTCCAAATCAAATTTGAAAAAGGTCGCTGTAAGTGCAGTTCGATGACCGTTGATGGAAATCGACTGTACGGGCCTTGATAAAATTATTAAAAATAGTAATAATTTGTGTAAAATCATAAGAAATGATTTGGGAAAAATTGGGATGAAAAACTCCATATTTGAAGAGATAAAAATAGATTTTTATCGAAATGAACTAGTTTTGAACTAGAATTATAATTCTATTTATTTTTAAATAAATAAATTGAATTTGAAAAGGGTTTTGAGAATAACCAAAATTTCCAATGATTGCATTGGAGTGGATTTGAATCGAAATTGTCTTCGGAATATTTCGATGTTGGAATTCGTGATTATACAGATGTTGTTATGGAAATTTGAAAGATACATATTTATATCGTTATTTCCAATACGACATTTGTTAGTCGTAGAATTTGATATTGAATATAAGCCGATATATTTTCTATTCGGAGCCTTGTATTGAATATCAAATGTGATTTGGGTTTGTTGTGAATGGTGTCTTCACTAACACTGTCCTTGAACCCAGTTGAGAAAGGATTAAATCTTTTTATATAGATTTAATGAAGTGTACCAATTAAACGATATTTAATTGGAATTGAATTGGTATTGATTTTTGGGTTTATCGCGAACAGTGTTTTAAACAACACTCGTTCTTTAACCCGATAATTAATGAATGTGACTTTGGGTTTATCGTGAACTGCGTTTTAAATGACACTGATTCTTTAACCCAGTCAAAGATTAAAACTAAGTGGAGTTTTAATGAATCTTTAAATAGATTGAAAAGATCGAGAATGGAGTATCACCAGTTTTACTCCAAGCGATAGTTAAATCTTTAATTAGATTTGAACGTGAAATGGTAATTGAGTTACCGATAACACTGTGGTGTTATATATGAAGTACTACCAGTTTTACTTCATGGGATGAATAGGTTGGGATTGGGAAATAAAATAAATGATTACTTCGGTGTGGTTCGCTAATCCCGACTAGTTTGAATTGACATTCAAAGGAGATTAGAGAATAAATTTAAAGAATTTATCTTGGATAAAATTAATGGGAACTTTTCCCAAAGTATGGGAATATTTGAATAAAAGAATATTCTGAAGTGGAATGAGGCGTATGTTGTGTTTATGTAACACTTTTATAATATATACGCGAGTTATTCAGAAAGACCGGGTTTATCCCATTCTGAATAACTGATTCGACGTGGTGTCGAAGATGAAGACGGTGGTCGAAGACCGGAAGTCTTCACGTCGTTTGGGTGATTACTGATGATCTTGATTGGGCTGTACACCCAAGAAGATGGAAACAGTTGGTGATCGTCCAGACGTACTTGGAGATCGATGGATATGCGGGGTACTAGGTGCCTCCGGTTTCGTTCAGACCCAGAACGGACTTGTAAATGGACTGTGTGTCTGACATTGGATTTTAGTCTGTGTGATTGATTTCTATTAAATATATATCTGTTTGGCGGCGGAGAATTTATTCTCTTGCTTAACGCCCTTCTCTGAGACATACGAGCTCAGGGGTTATATACTGATGGATATCAAACACATAGAGTGAATTGCCTGTGTGGCATGCCTAAGTGGCAATAGATCGAGGCTTCTGTTGAAAAGCAAAGTCTTGTGGTGATGATCAAAGCACAGCCTGTGTGGCACAGCTTTGTGTAACGTGAATTCGCGAGTTTCACACCCGGTATGAACCAGAAACGGGAGACGGACCTCAGGGAGGGCATGCATTTCCTTCTAGCTAAAAAGTGGCGTTAGTGGTTTTACACGCCCTGACGAGTTTGACTTATGTGGTTGTTGCTGTTGCGAGGCGCCTCGGTTTGATCGGACGATCCGGGTCCGATGGAGTCATTTGTTGGCTCATTTACGCCCCAAAGGGCGGGGAAACGTAGTGTTCAGGCATAATAATCCACATCGGTGGACCGGCCCTGTCGCTCCATGGGGCAGTTGCGGCTGTTCCTGAGACACGGGCTAGAGCGTCTCGAATCGGTTGAGGACTATCTTTTGCCTCGGTTCATAGATGGAAATCCAATCTCCAAATACGACCTTTGCGGTTTTAATTGTAGAACTAGTATGGCGACATGATATATGGTACCCATGCCGCCTATGATTGATACTTATGATTTGAAGTTGTTTTATACACTATGCACTTATAATAGTATCAAACGTTTTGTTTTAACCGTATCAAGCATTCTTTGGCTGTTATAAGGGAAAACCCTATCCTCGGCTGCGTTGCATTGTGTGATGGGACCTGGGTCTTATAACAGCTTCATTTTTCTTTATTTAGCATTGCGCTGTTTGTTTTATGCACTGGTATTCTTGGGAGGAAACCCGTTCCGTGTTATACGGCGTGGTCCCTTGATTTACCTAACTTTAAAAATAAAGATTAACTGTTTTAGTTCTCACACCAGTCACATGACTGACCTGGAGTTTATTGATTTAACCTAAACTCTGGGTGCCCCTATTTTCGACACGGGCAGCTAGTAGTTTTGGTTTTGCAGATTTATATTCACAGGATCCTGGTTTACAGCTGGAACGATATCCGGAAAGCTTTGTATCCGTATATCTCCTTCAGTTGTGTATTGTATTATTTTCCGCTGTTATGTATTTAAATGTAATTTAAATCTCTGATATTTCTGTGTAATATTCATTTTTACTCTGTATATTCTTGTAATTTGATGCATTGTTGTAATATACAATGAAACGTTCTTTTATATGCGTTCTGTTGTGGCTCGTTCTCGAACTATCCGACGCTTTCCTTTACGGGGAAGTTACGGGTTTTTACACTTTTGCTTTCCAGTATAATTAATAGATATGAGAAATGGTTTTAAATTCACATTAAAGCTGTTATAAATTGTTACAAATGTTTGGTAAATACTACATCTAGTATGAGGACGATGCATTGAAAATATTAATGAGAAGCAATATCTATAAAAGGTACATTGTACATTAATAAAATAATATGCAAGCAAAGGTTTTTTCAAACTCCAGAGATTGTCCCTTTATCAAAAAGCAAACCAAGAAAATTCACAAATTGCAAAATGTTCCTTTTATGACTGAGCCTATATGGAGTTAATGGCTCAGTATAACTGAGCTAAATGGCTTAGTATAACTGACCCAATGGCTTAGTATAACTGAGCTATATGGCTAAGTAAACGAGCTATATAACTGAGCTATATGGTGTTGGGTGTACCATATATATAAATTGAAGTTTTCTTTAATTTTTCAAGATCAACATTCAAGACGGTTTCACATCTATGTACCCAAGCAAAATACGGAGTTATAATGAGAGGCAAATATAATCATTTCATAATCGTACTAGTGCACTACTGCATCATATAAAACCCAGACTAATAAATACATGATTGAAATAAATATCATTTATTTCCAATTTCTACAAATAAAGACAACAAACTTTTATTCCTATAAATAAATGGTCAAAAGTACATATGACTAAACCACTTACATAGAACAAAAACAAATCCAAACATGCAAATACATAACTGAAACAAGTACTATTCATCTTTTAATTTCTACAAACAAAGACAACAAACTTGTGATGACCCCATACCCCGTACTGACGGCGGCAAGGGTAATCTTTGGAATATAACACATAAACAGATAATAGTAGAACAGAAATAAATGAATAAATACACCAGATAATGTACAAATAATACATTGGATAAAAGTAATCATCAGAGTTACACAGTATACAGGATCATACGTAGTACTAATACAGTTCAGCTATACATAAATGTCTACAGCGGAAAACGAACATAATATGTACAATAGGAGCTGAACAGCATAAAAAGGGATAAATGATAGAATCCATCTTCAGCTCCAGCTATCCAGAAAGAGCCTACTAAAACCTGAACACAAGGCTGCCCGTGTAGAAAAAGGGGCACTCGAGTTTGCAAGTGAAACAAACTACGAGTCAGTCATGGGACTGGCATGAGAAATCTACTTAACACATTATATAATTGGCTAATCACAGGACCATGCCACTTTCGCGGAACGAGTTTACTCCATTGGATTGCCAGTGCTTTAAAATAAGTCAATCTTTTAAACATCGCAATGCTTTTTATAAAAATGAAGCCATTATAAGGCTCAATTCCCATCACACAATGCAACGCAAACCGGAGGATAGAGTTTTTACCTTATAATGGCCAAAATATGCTTGATACGAATAAAACAAAAGAATTTGATATTATTACTAGTGTTTATATATTTCAAAAGCAATTTCAAATCATAAGTATCAATCATAGATGGCATTAATGCCCCATACCACTATGTTGCCATATATAGGTATACAATCAAAATCGCACAGTGCCGTATTTGGAAATTGGATTTCCATCTTGAACCAAGGCAAAAGATAGTCCTAACCGACTTCAAGACGCTCTAGCCCGCCCCTCCGGATCAGAGCTCGAGTGACCCTTGGATCGTCAGGGCCGGTCCACATGGAGTGGATTAAAATGCCTGAACAATGCGTTCCCCTGCCCTTTGGGGCGTAGATGAGCCAACGAATGACTCCATCGGTCCCAGATCGACCGATATAACCGAGGCGCCTCGCAACAGCAACAACCACATAGGTGAAAAATAGTATAAATGTCAGCCAGTTTAAGCACTGACACCACCTCTAGCTAGAAAGGAACGCATGCCCTCCCAGATGTCCTCTCCCGTTTCTGGTTCAAACCGGGGTGTGAGGCTCACGAAATCACATTATACACAAAGCTACGCCACACAGGCGGTGCTTTGATCATCAACCACAAGACTTTGCTTTTCAATAGAAGCCTTGATCACTGCATCTTAGCATGCCACATAGGCAATTAACACCATGCAACTGATGGCTATCAATCACACAGAATGAATTCCAATGTCAGACACACAGTCCATTTACAAGTCCGTTCTGGGTCTGAACAAAACCGGAGGCACTATATACCTCGCATACCCATCGATCTCCACGTACGTTTGAACGATCACCACTCATTATCCATATCTCGGGATGCCTCCAAATCAGGACATCAGTTACCCTCCAACCGAGGTGAAGATCTCCGGTCTACAACCACCGTCTTCATCGTCGACTTCTTATCGTCGATTCAGTTATTCAGAATGGGATAAACCCGGTCTTTCTGAGCAACTCGCATATATAAATAAAAAGTGCTACACAAACACAACATACGCTTCATTCCAATTCATTATTCACTAATCGTAAATTAGTAAGAGAACGATTTCCCAAATATTAACCCCGAAGGCCGAAACCAACATTAGATCAAAACCCAGGAAACCATTCGACTTAGCTAACCTTCAGTTAGTTTTCTAAATTTCACATTCCATATCATTTATAATATTTTATAATGATTTATCGCTATTTTTATTTATTTAAAAATAGCCATTTCATTCAAACGACGCTTCGGGCCATAACGCGGCCGTGGCGCTGTTTTTCTTCAGATTTGATTTACACATATCTGAAAATCTAACTGTTGGATTTTCACAAATTTTATATCATTAGAAAGAGCTTTTCAAAATGAATCCAACGGTTTCAGTTTCGGGAAAATCCGAAGGTCGAATCTCCCGGCACACTCGTTTGAAGTTTCGATTTCAAAATACGAGATGCAGCGTCGTTATTCGATTTAATTTAATTATATTTATATATATATATATATAAATATAATCGATTCTGGCGCTGTTTTTCTTCAGATTTGACTTAAACATTCTAGACAATCCAACCGTTGGATTTTAACAAAGTGGGTATCGTTGGAAAGATATTTCCAAGGCGAACCCAACGGTTTCGGTTTCGGGAAAATCCGATGGTCGGATCTCCCACACTAATCGTTTGAAATCACGGTTTCAAAACACGAACTGCAGCTTCGTTATTCGATATATTTCAATTATATTTATATATATATAAATATAATCGATTCTTCGATTTCAAAACTATTTTCTTTTCATACATTTGATAAAAATGATATTTTTATCCAACTGACATTTATCTCGACACTTCACTATTTTTAACGATTCATGTATATAGTAAAAATGTGATTTTTATTGCAAAACAATTTATTTCAAAACACGATTATTTTATATAGTTCATATAGATGATAAAAATATGATTTTTATTATAAAACAATTAATTTCAAAACACGATTATTTTATATAGTTCATATAGATGATAAAAATATGATTTTTATTATAAAACAATTTATTTCAAAACACGAATACCATTCAACACATGAATTTCTATTCAACACATGAAGGTTTATATAGTTCGTATATATACAATAAAAATGTGATTTTCATTGTTAAAACAATTTATTTAAAACACGAATACCATTCAACACATGAATTTCTATTCAATGAATGAATTTCTATTCAACACATGAAGGTTTTCTATTCAGCATACGAATATAGTTTCAACACATGAAAATAATTCTAACACATGAATATTATTCAAAATTTTGGTAGCATAACGGTAGGGTGGTTAAAACCGGGGCCGTCCATAGTATGGCTCCTCGCTCTACCTTAAAGCCTCACAGCTTTTGACAATGGGGATTTCATGCATCTAGTTAGCACGCAGGCGGCATGTATATTTTTTTCTTTTCCACAAACTAATCCTATGTGGTTTCAACCAAATAATTCTCAACCACAAACGAGTATTTTTCAACCACAATCAATCAATTTTAACCACAAACAATCAATTTCAACCATTCGCTATCAACCAATTTTCACACCAATCACAACCAATAAATATCGTCCATGGTTTGTCGACGAGGGGCGTATATATATATAAGTATATTTCACTTCTATTCAACACATATAATTTTTTTACAACACATATATAGCTTATACATCGAACGTACAACTAATACAACGCTTATACATGAGGTGTACAACGCTTATATAACTCATACATCGACTATATAATTTATACATCGTCGTTTTCCATATCGTTTATAATTCAGAAATCTCACATTGGGTTCCACTCCACCAAAAATAGCAGAAGGCTCAGAAAAAAATCCGGTCTCTTCTAGAATGTAGAAGACGTCCACATGAGTTCATTGTCTCTTGTTTCACTGAATTTCGTCAACAAACGAAAAAGATATGATTTTTACAGTGAAATCAAAAACCGTAGCGCTATAAACTGCTATTAAATAGTTTAATATAATATTAGCTGTTACCTTCTGAAATTCTTCAAAACTAGGTTTTGATTTTAAACCAAATCCGTTGTGCTTCGTCAAGATCAGGTTGCACCACCACCTAGGGCGTCGGAAGGCACGCAGAACGATGGCAGGTGGGTCCCACTCGGCGGCGGGGTTGAGGCAGGGCGGCGGTTGGAAGCTTGAGACTTTCGAGCTCGATTTCTCCCTGTATCCTCGACGAAAAAAATACAAACTATATATGGATTTGAAGATCTTGACGAGCTCTACAAAATCCCCAACAGGATGGAGGTCTAATTGTGAGCGGATTGAGAGGAATCGAGGAGAGAAGGAAAGAATGTATTTCCGCCTTCTTCAACGTTGATTACAGAGAGAGAGAAGTTCGTTGACCAATGAAATTTTTTTATATTTATAAATTTTAAAAATCCAAAAATACCCCTCTTCACGTACTAACACCAACCCAAACCCAACGACTGTCGTCCCTAGCTAAATACCCTCATTTCGAACACAATGGGATATGTTTCGAAGGCCCATTCGACTGTTTTAGTCAGTTTTCATTCAAATTAAAATATAAAACATTCAATATTAAATTTGAATGTACATTTCAATTTGCCGGGGCCACATACTAATTCTAAAAATTCCCGAAAAATAAATCTAGCTATGTTTTGACGATATGGTCCCAACAAAACTAGTTTCGTCGAATTCTGAGACCGTTTGAAAAATGGCCCTTTTCTAGTCGATCCAATTTAATAGAAATTGACCAAACACATTTTCCTTTACCACGCTCACATACTAGCTTCAAAAATTATGAAATTTGAAACCTAGCAATAATTTGACTTCCCGGATCCAGTTTCGTCGAATTCCGAGGTCGTTTGCAAAAATGGCCATTTTCACGGGCTATATAAACTCTATAGCGACCTTTATGAAAATTTGTTTGGCCATAAATTTTGCTTCCTGCTATGAAACTTCGATTTTTCAGATTCGTTAGAAAGGTATTCACTAACAAATTTAAATATTTTTGGTTTCACTCAAATCCGTTTTGTTTTGCACCCGGTACAGTCCGTCAAAGTTTGAATTCAAATTTTGAAACTACCGCGCCATTTCAGGCCTTGTTTATAATTAGAATTAATTATTTTTGTTTTCAAACGTCGATTCAAACCTACTTTTTGTCGTTATTATTTAAAATATTTATTTAAAATATTTAAAATCCCCTAAAATAGCCAATTTAAAATTTTTAAATTGGTTCAGATTTTCCGGGTTGTTACAAAACTTTTGTTCCCATAAATAGTCAAAACTAGACATGACTAAATCACTTACATATAACAAAATACTTCATCCTGACACGAACATGGTTAATGTAATCATGGAAGCTAAATTATAATTAAAAATTAATTTCACTTAGGTCTGTTTTCGAAGTTGCCTTTTAATACATGGGTTCCCATGATTATTTATTGGTACCTCGATTAAGGCTCACTTCATTAAGCATGGCTGTTTAGAAAAGCCTAATTTTCACATGTCTATTTCTCTTGAAGTTTACCTAATCTCGTGGCCTAGTTTGAAATTGCATAATGCAAAAATTTGCCAACGTGGCCTTGTTTCAAATTTAATGGTTTAAAGTTCGAAACATTGTTCTCTAACAATTGTAGCAATAACTATTCGAAGCATTGTTCTCTAACAATTGTAGCAATAACTATGTAAAAAAATGTGTTGGAAATGTCCCAAAGGTAACGTCAAATGATTGTTTTCAAAGCATACAATAAGACGCGCCAACTAATTTATGCATAACATGATCAGTGCATGTACAACATCACCATGAACATGGTATTTGGAACCAAAACTGAAAGCTCCCAGTGAACATAACAAACCGAAAATACTTGATGTACACTAGATACATACCACTACCATTTCCATTCATCTAGTACTAATGACTTTTGTATTGGTTATCTTGCTCTACTTCTAGCTGATTAGGATTAAGCATAGAAGTCGACATTACTACTTGAAAACTATATTTATTTACATCAATAACTAAAAATGTTCATGTAGTTCTACACATTTGCATGGGTTGATTGGATGCCATAAAGATAGAAGCTGCGAAACATCATACATAAAGCACTGATATATTAAACAGCAAGTTTCTTGTCAGATACAAATAGGGAAACAAGCTGTATTTAGAAGTTTCTTAGTTAATAAAAAAACTTTCCAACTCCAATTTTATGCATGATTAAAATTAGTTCTTGGATCATTGGCTGAGATGACAAACTATAGGGATAAAGTTATTAAGTTGCTGCTTGGATGTCCAAATAAATTGTTATATGAAGACAATGATAAGGAAGAAAGACACGCATCATCAATATAACTTCCGACCAAAGCACAAATACGTAAAATGATCAAGTACAATGATCACCATGTGTGAAGAAATAAGTTTTGACCTTTTTGCAATGTATTTTCTATAATAAGTTGCAAAGTCTATTATGAAAATGCTCTCGTCGTTTCTTAAAATATAAAAATAACCAAATATTTCTCTTCAAGAAAATTTATTTAACCAGACACAAGCCTGTATAACAAAAACAACATTCATCAAATATTTGTAGAACAAAATTATAATTTTCCCATACTGTTATATAAAAAATGTGTTAGATAAGGTCAGGTAACATGGTCAAGTACACTAGGTAGCCCAAACTTATAACATAATAATTTTGTTATTTGTACTAAACATAGATGTTCAATAGTATTCAAAATTTCCAATATATGCAGCAGTGCTTCATTAAAACCAGGGAATCAATGAGTATAAATAAATTAAGAGCAATATCCATGATTTAAAACTTAATGCTTTAAAAAGAAGCAATGAATTAACCATACCTTAAATGTTAAAACTCCAAAAGCTACAATAACACAATGAAAAGAAAGAACCCAAAACAATGGAATCCTGATTAATGCCTACTCTCGTGATTTTTTGATCTAATTGGGTCATCATCTTTGATTATACATCTTTGGGTTTTTTATTAAAAATATATAATAAAGAAAATGAGATTAACATAGGGAAAACACCACCTAATAGTTTCTAGTATGAATTTATATGTTATAACGATAGGAACAGCCAACCAAAGCAAAATGCAGAGGCCACAGCTCCAATCCAAAACCACAAAAAAAATAAACTTCCTGAATAAATCAACTACCTAAAGATATACATAAGACGCTAGTCTAATAGATCAGATTTTGACCTTTTTAGTCACGGACTTTGCATATTTACTATTTTCAAATCATCTATGTAATCATAAGCTAAATCATAACCTATAATGATTTGATACTGGACATCACTCCTTCAGGTTTCAAACTCTATAACTTGTAGGAATTTAAAAAAAAACTATATTAGATCCAAAAATGAAACCAACAAACCCATTGACCAGAAAATAACATAAATACTTACTCCAAAAAATCAGAGAGTGGATAAATTCTTCGATTTTGGTTGTTATTGCACCCAAAGAAGATTCACTGATTATAGAAAACTTGAGCAGCAATTTCGATTTGCCAGACAAGGTTGCGATTTCAATCTCGATTCGCTGGGCATGGTCGTGATTTCGATTCGCTAGAGAATTAAGTTGCAATTTCAATTTCCATTCGCTATTTGGATTTTCCCAGTGGTGCTAGAGTATTTATTTTTAGTTGCCGGTTGATAAACGCATGAGTAAGCGTTGAGGGTGACAACTACGGCATGCATTACCAATTTACCTATTTATCCAGCCACTTTTTAGTTTACACACATTTCTCAACACAAATATGTGTTGGGAAAAACAATAATTATAGCTATATTTTTTGTGACACATTTCTGTCATAGCAACACTTATTATTGTTATTAGTCAATGACGCAAATAAGTGTTGGCAAATGGGGAAAAAGTGTTACGAAATGGTTGTTTTATTGTAGTGAAAACGAACATTGATTCAAGAAGGTTAGAATCAGATTCATGTGCAAAAGAGGTGGTGCTGCGAATAGGCTTTCTTCCATTCAGATTTCTTCCCTCTTTCCTATTTTCTTGCAGATCTACAAATCTAAAAGAATCTCTTTTTTGCAATAATTGGAGGACTGTAAGATTATGAGATTTAGGCCTAAAGGTTTATTGAGATTCCCATTTGGATATCTTTTAGGTGAGTGGGAAATTTATATACATCTTTATAATTACCTAATTAGTTCATTTGAAATAGATCTAAAATGTATGGCAAAAATTTAGCATATTTAGTATTTTGTCAAACCTGAAATGGTAGATTGTGGTTTGATTATTGGAAAATTTTAAACTTATCTAGTTTATTATATTATTGCCTATGATTGTATTTGGATTTTTTGTAGTTATTCTATACACCTTAGATCTAGAAATCATTCCTAAAACCATTGTCAAAACTATAGTTTTATTCCAGATCCTTAGTTTTGGTGTTGATTTGAGGTTTATGTATATTTAGATTAAAAGATTATGCCTGTTTATATTTGATATTACTGGGGTTTTACTTAGTAATTGTAGAAATTCCCTTTTCGTTCTTTTTAACAAAAACGACATTATTTCAAATCAGCAAGAAATATATACAAAACAATCATGAAGGGATGTGTAAATTTACGTATATTTGTTCATAGTTTACAGCAACCATTCCGAAAAACATATATGTCTTATTTATTGTGATTTGAAATATGTCCATATTCTACTTTTAAATATTTTGGGCAATTTTACAATAACTACACTTATTTACCCTTTTATAAGATTTTGAATCTTAAACAATATTAAACATAAAAAGGTTTGTTTTGTTTGTTAGTTTAAACCAAAACATAAATGGTTATAATAACAAAATAAAATATAGTAACTATGTTAAATGCGTTTATATATATATATATATATATATATATATATATATATATATATATATATATTCAGATCCATCCGAATCTACGTAAATAACGCAAATATATTATTAGAATAAATGTTGGTTGATATTATTGTGTGTTGAATAGTTTCCTTTTTGTGGAAATGAATACAGAAATATAATCCATAATAAATGAAAATAGGTATTATGATTGTTGTAGCAATAAATGGATTTTAATTATTATAAATAAGGTCGTAAACAAAATAAGGGATGTTGTAACCATCCTTGATCGGGGAAATAAATTGAATAGGACAAACATGCCAAATGGTTACAATTTGAATTGTGTTAAGAATAGGAATTGCGACACCAATTAGGGAATTTGATAAATCATATGTATACACACACAAACAATAAATAAGTGGAATATAAAATATAGTAATAAATGGAGTTATAATATGTAGAGTAGAATTAAAATGGGACTGATATAAATAGGAAAATAATTTCCATAGGAAAACATGACTGTCAGCGTCATACTTGGCATTTAATAGGTTAATCAATACCTCACGAAAGACAACCATTTGGATCAATAGTGGAAAATAACTTAATTTATAATAATAAAGGAATAGAAAAATGGAATTAATGTGCATTGATTAGTGTAGTAAATGCTAAATCCTACAAGTTAATAAGTAAATAAAATATCCTAAGATAGGAAGTTACAAATACCTAGTTAATATAGAATTATTATAATTTTAAATAGGAATTGGACTTAGTAGGTTAATGATGCAAGAACAGTTTCCTTATTCGACAGAAGTCTGCATTTTCCAATAGTCGGATATATGTTCAACTGATGTGAGATATCATTAACCATAAGAACGTGTGACGATAGTTGATTGCGTGATGATAGTAAACTGCGTAACAAGGGCTATTTCCAAAAACAAGGTTAATCCCAAGAGTGAGATTCGTGCCTCCCATCTCAAAAGAGGAAACCTTAGAAAGGAAATAATTCATAGCGTAGCCTGTTTCAAGGTAAAGGTCTTAAAGTAGTTAGATCCACCCTTTAAAAGGTATTAAGCGATCGCGTAGCTCACCTCCTATAAATGGATGTTGGGTACGAACTTGGTAATTCCCACATTAGTCCACTTCCTCGAGGCAGTAAGTGATTGGGTTCCGGGTCCGCCTTGAGAATAGGTATTAAATGACAACTCCAGAGGTACCAAAGGTCTACCTATTTTGCATGAAGTATTGAGTAACTAAGGGAATTATCCAATAAGGCTAGCTAGATAGTAACGAGGGAGTCTGATAGGGGAAGGTAATAAATGATGAGATGTCGTCTACCTATCCTATATGTAATAAGTGACATCTTACTATCCCTTGTCTAATGTGCGGCATGGTTATATGCGTGAATGATGGAAGCCTTGAATTGGTAGGACTTAGTAGTTAGTGTCCTCTAATTTTTATTAGGGTAGAATAAACCACCGCATAAGGTATTAAGAGACCAAAAGGTCCACCTTAGGTATTAAGTGATCCTAAGTATCTGCCCTTACCTTATATCGGTAGCAAGGTCTTAAGTGGCTATATATAAATTAAGTAACCTCCTTTTGTGATAGTTAGAAGTCAGTTGTCCGCCTCTTAATTAGTTGATGGTGGTTTAAAGGCTTCAGGCTTATGTGTAACATTCTATCTCAGTATTACAATATCGCTAGGTGCGAAATTTTACCTTGGGTTTAGTGGTTAGTCGTCATGTGTAAATTCTAAATGGGTTAGGTTAGAATTACTATCCCTTTTAGATATATGTTTTAGTTTTGACCAAACGGAGTGATCTGTGTATTATAGACAATGTTATAAATTTTCTACTCTCCAGGACTTGCTGTTCTGACCCCGTACTCATAACAACTCTCAGGTTCATCTCGGGGATGACAGGTCTTAGAAAGTGTTCAAGTTTGGTTTTCGGTTCTCTTTCTCTCGTGCTCGATATCGATGTAGTGATATGCCTTAAGGTAGTCGCCTTAATCCGTATTTGTGATCTTATTATGTTTCTGCTGTGAGTTAGTTTTATTCTACTCTGATTATGCTAATGCTCATTAACTATAGGTACCAGATTTATACTCTTCATACTTGGATGGATTTGAGTTTCGATTTTTGTCAAAATTCAGGCTTAGAAAAGTGTGGGGTGTTACATCATCACTAAATCCCAAGAGTTCAGGATTAAATGTATAAACTATTTATGAACAATAGTAATTGATTCTATTTAATTACCTGAGCATTTATGCAGCGATACCTGGAATTACTTTTTATGAAGGTGTAATGATGTTAAAACTCCTTCTTTGGCATTAGAGGCCTAATAAAGGAATTATAGCCTTAATGGAGATTCTTTCTGATATTTAGGAAGGCGGAGCCACATTCTTCATTGGAAACTTAACCATCATGCCTATAACGAGATAGCGAAGCTTTCTGATCGTTTGAAACTTCATCTAGCTTAAGAATCGGGACCCAAGTTTCAGTGAGATTATTTTTTGAAATAAGTGAAGCTAATTTTCAGCTTGAAACCCAGACTCCGGTAATCACTAAAGGACGAAGCCGCTTACGTCTTAGGAACCCATATTCAGGTGATGACAGAAGAATAAAGCCGCTTTCAGCTTAGTAATTCAAATTCGGGTACTAAGATATGGATGAAGCAGCTTTTGGCTTATGAACCCAGATTCGGGTAACAATGGAAGAACGAAGCCTCTTTCGGCTTAGATACTCAAACTCGGGTAATAAGATAAGGAAAAAGCCGCCTTCGTCTTAGAAAACTAAATTCGGGTATGACGGAAGAATGAAGCCACTTTCGGCATAGGAACCCAGATTTTGGTAATAAGATAAGGACGAAGCCGCTTTTGGATTTGGAACCCAGATTTGAGTAATAAGGTAAGGATGAAGCTGCTTTTGGCTTCGGAACCCAAATTCAGGTAATGGTGGAAGAATGAAGCCACTTTCGGCTTAGGAACACATATTTGGGTAATAGGATAATAGAACTCCGGAGATTACTTTCGGGAAATAGGCGGAGCTCCTCTCATCTATTTACAGAAAACTTGGAAAGTCCTCTTTCAGTTTTGATGGATCCATCTTTGGCATGTTAAGGAAAATCTAAAATGTCCTCTTCCGGTTTAGTTACAAAACCGCTTTCAGTTTATTTTATTTTTGGCCGTTATAGACATCTTTCTAAAGCTGAGGATTTGCCATGCTTTAGTGCTCCTTCTGAACTTTTGATCCCTTCTTTGGGATAGAACATAAACAGAGGCAGTGCGTGCTTATGTCGAAGCATAGGCAGGGGATGATCATGTAATGATCAGAGGCAAAGTGTGCTTCTTTTGGAGTCGAGGGAGAAGCACATAAGGGGGGAGTCGTCCAGCCATTTGAGTAGGTATACCCTAGACGATAGGGGGTGCTTGCGTAGAGACGGTAGACTTTGTGTACCGCAAGACGAGGGTTTGAGGAAGGTTATTCTTGATGATGCACACCGTTCTAGGATGACTATTCATCCCGGTGGGGACAAGATGTACCGAGACATGAAGAGGGTTTTCTTCTGGGCCGGTATGAAGAAAGATGTGGCCGAGTGTGTCGCTCGATGCTTGGTGTGCCAACAAGTGAAGGCGGAGCAAAAGAAACCAGGTGGGTTTCTTCACCCATTGGAAGTTCTGCAATGGAAGTGGGATAGCGTCTCGATGGATTTTATTTACGGGTTACCCAGATCAAGAAAGGGTAATACGGGAATTTGGGTGGTGGTAGATAGACTTACTAAGAGCGCCCATTTCATACCCGTGAAGAGCAAGAGGACCGCTCCATGGCTAGCTTCAGTATATCTTCGAGAGATAGTTCGGTTGCATGGGGTACCCTCTAGCATAGTGAGTGATCGAGATCCTATCTTCACTAGTGAGTTCTGGAGAAGTTTGCAAGAAGCAGTGGGGACTCAATTGTGTCTGAGCACCGCATATCATCCTCAGACGGACGGCCAGACTGAGAGGGTGAATCGTGTTCTAGAAGACCTTTTGAGGCTTTGTATCTTAGATTTTGGAGGTACATGGGAAGAGCATCTTCCATTGGTAGAGTTCGCATATAATAACAGCTTTCAGTCCAGTATTGGTATGGCTCCTTTCGAAGCTCTCTATGGAAGGCCTTGTCGATCACCTACATGTTGGTGGGAATCTACGGATAAGATCTTGCTTGGGCCTGATATGGTTAGGGAGACTTCTGAGAAGATTGACTTGATTCGAAGAAGGATGAAAGCAGCACAGGATAGGCAAAAATCTTATGCGGACAAGAGAAGGACGGATCTTGAGTTTGAAGTTAGGGACATGGTCTTTGTCAAAGTGTCTCCGTTACGAAATGTGGTTCGCTTTGGATCTGTTGGGAAGTTAGCACCAAGGTTCGTAGGGCCATTTCCCATTAAGGAAAGGATTGGACGGATGGCATATAGAGTGGAGTTGCCCGACAGACTTAGTGGTGTACATGATGTATTCCATGTGTCCCATTTGAGGAAATGCTTACATGAGACCGCAGAGGTGGTAGAGCCGAGCTTGCTTAGAGATGTAGAGGTAGAGCGTGATGCGACTATCCGACGAGCTCCTACTCGCATCCTTGGGTCAGAGACTAGGAAGTTGAGAAACAGAGAGGTTCAACTAGTCAAAGTGCAATGGGGAGAAGATGAGAGCAACGCAACTTGGGAGACGGAAGCGAAGATGCGTTCATTGTACCCATTTCTTTTTGAGGGTATGTCTTTATTTTCTCCTCTATCGTTGTCTAGTACTTATGTTATCTTTAGTATATCCTCTCGTTAGTACTGATTGACCTTTAGATAGGGTAAACCTATGGTTGAAACATGTGTTTGAGACATGTTATGGTTGATGGATGCAAGTGGATGCAAGTGTTTGCTAGTGGTTGCTCGTGGATGCATATACACACACTCTAGGCGCTAGATCGGCTCAGTCACTTCATATTGCATATTGCATAAAATTGTGTGTAGGAGACTATATTTATGGATGTATAATGATTGTGTTATCATATGGATGATGCATTTTGGTGAATGATTGTGCACTCATGTAGATATTGTATGTGTCGATAGGGTTGTCTCGCATACATAATGGATGCATGGCACTATCATGGTTTGCATATGTTCATACATTAGATAGGGAACATATACACACACTTTTTGCATATGCTCATACATCATTAGAAATTGTTTTAAGGACAATGGATGCCCGTGTTTGATGGATTGAGTAGATGGTTGTTTGGATGGTAGGATATGCATTCTCCTTAGCTTAGAGATTTCGGGGACGAAATCCTTTAAGGAGGGGAGAATGTAACACCCCGAATTTTAGTTAATACTAAAATTCACTAATCACAGGATAAATAATCTCAGATGTGGGAATTGGGGGTAACGGGCTGCGTCATTGCGTTCGTCTCGGAAAAATACGCGAAATAGAGTCCGAGTTTTCGAGAATCGGAGTTCGTATGGCCCAGTTAAGGCCCAATGAAGTTTGCAGAAAGATTAAAGCTAAAAACAGATTTAGAAATTTAAATTCAGATTTCAAATTAGAACCAGCGGGGCCAGGCGGGAAAAATCCCGCCCTGACCATGTCGACAGGGCTGTCGACAGGCCTGTCGACAGGGGGAGTCGACTTGCCTGTCGACTTGCCTGTCGACACGGCGTGTCGAGCCAGAGGGTTGGGTGCACCAGATTTGGTTTTCTGGCTAGGGCTGGGCTGGGTTCTAGAGATTTCCTAAATCTAACAGACCTAATCTAATCTAGGGTTAATCTAAGGGTCTAAAACACTCACCTAATCTATAAATACACCTAAACCTACCCTAATCCATACTAAAAATAGAAATGATGGCCTCATGCCGCCAAATTAAATCCTAGAAGGAGCCTCCACTAATTTATGAAGGAAGTTGCAAGCTAATCACTCTCTAATCAATCTCTAATCATCACCATCTTCATATTTAGCAACTAATTCCACTTCATAAGTTTGCTAATCTTGGGTTTGGTGAGTTTCTATCACTTTAACATCAATTGCTAAAGTAAGTAGATTGGGTGTAATGAGACTTATGGTCTTAAATGCGGATTAGTGAGTTTGAATCATTTGTAATGATATGCTACTCTATGTTTTCCTATGTTTATGCATAATTAATAAGTGGGTTTATGCATGGTTGATAAGTTGGTTTATGCATGCTTAACAAGTTGGTTTATGCATGTTTAACAAGTGGGTTTATGCATGTTTAACAAGTGGGTTTATGCATATTTAATAAGTGGATTTATGCATGTTTAACAAAGTGAGTTATGCAAGTTCACATGCAAGTTATGTGTATGATGTTATGTAAGTTATGTGTAGGTGGTTATGCAAGTTCATATGCAAGTTATGTATATGCTTAAATGCAAGTTTAACATGATATGCAAGTTATGCATGCTTATGCAAGTATGTGAATGCTTATGCAAGTATGTGAATGTTTATGCAAGTTATGTGTATGCTTAAATGCATGTTTAACATGTTATGCAAGTTATGAGAATGCTTATATGCAAGTTCAACATGTTATGCAAGATATGTGTATGATAATATGCAAGCTCATATGCAACATGTTATGCAAATCATGTGTATGATAATATGCAAGTTTGGGTAAAATGTAGTTGGGTTAATATATGCTCATATATGCAAGTTGACATCCTCTTAACCCATGACAAAGTTGTATGCTAAACCCATGATATTTGTGGTGGATCTTCCCCTTTATTATGTCATGAAATGTGAACGATTTACGTGGGGAACGATGGGATTGGTAAATATGTTAATAAAAGTATGGTTGGGTATGATTAAGCATACCATAAAAATAAATTAACATAAGTGGGAATTTACCTATTGAGTTAGGTCTACCCCATGGGAATTTACCTATTGAGTTAGGTCTACCCATGTTATGAAAAACTGAATATTAATTAGGGATAATTAATATGGGGGTGATTAATTAGGTGTAATTAATCGACTAAGACACGAGGTTGGACTCATTTGTAGTGTAAAACTGCCCAGACCCGACCGGCTTAACCAGTTGCTACAAGTGTCAGCCCAATGTGAGAGATCTTAGCCAATAATTAAATACGTGATTAAAGTAAAGACACGAGGTTAGACTCTGTTATGACGTAAGACTGCCCGGACTCTACCGGCTTAACCAGTCGGTCATAACAGCCAGTCTAATGTGGGAGGTCTTTATGGGAGATCACGGTCTTAATTAATTAAGAAACACTTAACCATATTAGCATGTAGTGGGACATGAGGGGTTAAGTGGGTGCCTTGGGTGGCATGTGGAAATTTGGTGGTTGCCTTGGGTGGCATGTGGAATATAGTGGGTTGCCTTGGGTGGCAATAGAAAATACGATTAGAATACTTAACCAAGTGAAACATGTAATTAAACATGATTAAAGGGTTAAGTGGGATTCACTAGATAAGTGACAAGCTTAGGTGGGTAGCTTGTGGGGGCCCATTTCAACCAATATCCCAAACGTATCTTTGTGGGCTCGACCCATGTCGAGTGACGGGACACGCATATTGGGCTTGATTATAAGAGGCCAAAACGGGTTAGCGGTGGCAACGCAAGTCCAACGGGTTTCATATGCGTGTGTGGGCCCGGGCTGGTAGATAAGCCGTTGTTGCATCGTGTAGGTATAAGTCGTGCACCGTTGATAGTATTGGGTTGCCACTTTAGGGGAGTGATACACCCCACTGTGGGACCAGCACGGGTATCTACGGTAGGGAGCCGATCGCTGGGGAGTAGTGGGTACACCTAATAGAGATAGGGGCAGACGGCACCTATGTAGGGGTACACGAAACTACTGGGTAAAATTACTAAGTACACCTAGTGGAGATAGGGGCAGACGACACCTATGTAGTGGGCTAGGAGTACACGAAACTATTGGATAAATTTTCTAAGTCCTTGGGAGGGATCAATCTTTGAGTGGGAATGACTGGTGTAGTGCAGTTAGTAATTATCCTTGGGTGGGTAGATGCGTCTTTACAGTTATCTTAGTTTAACCTAAGTATACCAAGCTGCTTAGTGTAGCCATTCATCCCCAGACATTACCGTAGGTCAAGTTTATGTCTTCTCTGGTTACTTTAATGATTGTATTGTTAAAGTTATAGGGCTCACTCAGACTTATGTCTGACCCCGTTGTTTTTATCTTTTTCCCAACCCTCAGGTCCTACGGTGGATCCTAGCAGTAGTGGAGCTTGACCAGATTGCTGTTCCAGTCTTTAGGAGCTTGGATAGATGTAAAGCTCCAGTTACCCAGTTATCATTTCTTTTGTCTTGGCTATTGTATGAGAGAGTGGGATTATGTACTTCTTTATTTTGATGGATATTGTACTTGACTTTTATTGTGGTTTTATGATGTAACCAGACATGTTTACTTCCGCTGTTATGAGATGATGTATTAAATTTCAAGTACTATTTATATCTGTCTTGCTGTAATTTTTCTGTTCTATATTCACTAAAATACTCCACCGATGCTATGGCATTCCCTTAGTGAGTGACCATAGCGGGCGTGGGGTGTTACACATTTGGATATCTTTTAGGTGAGTGGGAAATTTATATACATCTTTATAATTACCTAATTAGTTCATTTGAAATAGATCTATAATGTATGGCAAAAATTTAGCAAATTTAGTATTTTGTCAAACCTGAAATGGTAGATTGTGGTTTGATTATTGGAAAATTTTAAACTTATCTAGTTTATTATATTATTGCCTATGATTGTATTTGGATTTTTTGTAGTTATTCTATACACCTTAGATCTAGAAATCAGTCCTAAAACCATTGTCAAAACTATAGTTTTATTCCAGATCCTTAGTTTTGGTGTTGATTTGAGGTTTATGTATATTTAGATTAAAAGATTATGCCTGTTTATATTTGATATTATTGGGGTTTTACTTAGTAATTGTGGAAATTCCCTTTTCGTTCTTTTTAACAAAAACGACATTATTTCAAATCAGCAAGAAATATATACAAAACAATCATGAAGGGATGTGTAAATTTACGTATATTTGTTCATAGTTTACAGCAACCATTCCGAAAAACATATATGTCTTATTTATTGTGATTTGAAATATGTCCATATTCTACTTTTAATTATTTTGGGCAATTTTACAATAACTACACTTATTTACCCTTTTATAAGATTTTGAATCTTAAACAATATTAAACATAAAAAGGTTTGTTTTGTTTGTTAGTTTAAACCAAAACATAAATGGTTTATAATAACAAAATAAAATATAGTAACTATGTTAAATGCGTTTATATATATATATATATATATATATATATATATATTCAGATCCATCCGAATCTACGTAAATAACGCAAATATATTATTAGAATAAATGTTGGTTGATATTATTGTGTGTTGAATAGTTTCCTTTTTGTGGAAATGAATATAGAAATATAATCCATAATAAATGAAAATAGGTATTATGATTGTTGTAGCAATAAATGGATTTTAATTATTATAAATAAGGTCGTAAACAAAATAAGGGATGTTGTAACCATCCTTGATCGGGGAAATAAATTGAATAGGACAAACATGCCAAATGGTTACAATTTGAATTGTGTTAAGAATAGGAATTGCGACACCAATTAGGGAATTTGATAAATCATATGTATACACACACAAACAATAAATAAGTGGAATATAAAATATAGTAATAAATGGAGTTATAATATGTAGAGTAGAATTAAAATGGGACTGATATAAATAGGAAAATAATTTCCATAGGAAAACATGACTGTCAGCGTCATACTTGGCATTTAATAGGTTAATTAATGCCTCACGAAAGACAACCATTTGGATCAATAGTGGAAAATAACTTAATTTACAATAATAAAGGAATAGAAAAATGGAATTAATGTGGATTGATTAGTGTAGTAAATGCTAAATCCTACAAGTTAATAAGTAAATAAAATATCCTAAGATAGGAAGTTACAAATACCTAGTTAATATAGAATTATTATAATTTTAAATAGGAATTGGACTTAGTAGGTTAATGATGCAAGAACAGTTTCCTTATTCGACAGAAGTCTGCATTTTCCAATAGTCGGATATATGTTCAACTGATGTGAGATATCATTAACCATAAGAACGTGTGACGATAGTTGATTGCGTGATGATAGTAAACTGCGTAACAAGGGCTATTTCCCAAAACAAGGTTAATCCCAAGAGTGAGATTCGTGCCTCCCATCTCAAAAGAGGAAACCTTAGAAAGGAAATAATTCATAGCGTAGCCTGTTTCAAGGTAAAGGTCTTAAAGTAGTTAGATCCACCCTTTAAAAGGTATTAAGCGATCGCGTAGCTCACCTCCCATAAATGGATGTTGGGTACGAACTTGGTAATTCCCACATTAGTCCACTTCCTCGAGGCAGTAAGTGATTGGGTTCCGGGTCCGCCTTGAGAATAGGTATTAAATGACCACTCCAGAGGTACCAAAGGTCTACCTATTTTGCATGAAGTATTGAGTAACTAAGGGAATTATCCAATAAGGCTAGCTAGATAGTAACGAGGGAGTCTGATAGGGGAAGGTAATAAATGACGAGATGTCGTCTACCTATCCTATATGTAATAAGTGACATCTTACTATCCCTTGTCTAATGTGCGGCATGGTTATATGCGTGAATGATGGAAGCCTTGAATTGGTAGGACTTAGTAGTTAGTGTCCTCTAATTTATATTAGGGTAGAATAAACCACCGCATAAGGTATTAAGAGACCAAAAGGTCCACCTTAGGTATTAAGTGATCCTAAGTATCTGCCCTTACCTTATATCGGTAGCAAGGTCTTAAGTGGCTATATATAAATTAAGTACCCTCCTTTTGTGATAGTTAGAAGTCAGTTGTCCGCCTCTTAATTAGTTGATGGTGGTTTAAAGGCTTCAGGCTTATGTGTAACATTCTATCTCAGTATTACAATATCGCTAGGTGCGAAATTTTACCTTGGGTTTAGTGGTTAGTCGTCATGTGTAAATTCTAAATGGGTTAGGTTAGAATTACTATCCCTTTTAGATATATGTTTTAGTTTTGACCAAACGGAGTGATCTGTGTATTATAGACAATGTTATAAATTTTCTACTCTCCAGGACTTGCTGTTCTGACCCCGTACTCATAACAACTCTCAGGTTCATCTCGGGGATGACAGGTCTTAGAAAGTGTTCAAGTTTGGTTTTTCGGTTCTCTTTCTCTTGTGCTCGATATCGATGTAGTGATATGCCTTAAGGTAGTCGCCTTAATCCGTATTTGTGATCTTATTATGTTTCTGCTGTGAGTTAGTTTTATTCTACTCTGATTATGCTAATGCTCATTAACTATAGGTACCAGATTTATACTCTTCATACTTGGATGGATTTGAGTTTCGATTTTTGTCAAAATTCAGGCTTAGAAAAGTGTGGGGTGTTACATCATCACTAAATCCCAAGAGTTCAGGATTAAATGTATAAACTATTTATGAACAATAGTAATTGATTCTATTTAATTACCTGAGCATTTATGCAGCGATACCTGGAATTACTTTTTATAAAGGTGTAATGATGTTAAAACTCCTTCTTTGGCATTAGAGGCCTAATAAAGGAATTATAGCCTTAATGGAGATTCTTTCTGATATTTAGGAAGGCGGAGCCGCATTCTTCATTGGAAACTTAACCAGCATGCCTATAACGATATAGCGAAGCTTTCTGATCGTTTGAAACTTCATCTAGCTTAAGAATCGGGACCCAAGTTTCAGTGAGATTATTTTTTGAAATAAGTGAAGCTAATTTTCAGCTTGAAACCCAGACTCCGGTAATCACTAAAGGACGAAGCCGCTTACGTCTTAGGAACCCATATTCAGGTGATGACAGAAGAATAAAGCCGCTTTCAGCTTAGTAATTCAAATTCGGGTACTAAGATATGGATGAAGCAGCTTTTGGCTTAGGAACCCAGATTCGGGTAACAATGGAAGAACGAAGCCTCTTTCGGCTTAGATACTCAAACTCGGGTAATAAGATAAGGAAAAAGCCGCCTTCGTCTTAGAAAACTAAATTCGGGTATGACGGAAGAATGAAGCTACTTTCGGCATAGGAACCCAGATTTTGGTAATAAGATAAGGACGAAGCCGCTTTTGGATTTGGAACCCAGATTTGAGTAATAAGGTAAGGATGAAGCTGCTTTTGGCTTCGGAACCCAAATTCAGGTAATGGTGGAAGAATGAAGCCACTTTCGGCTTAGGAACACATATTTGGGTAATAGGATAATAGAACTCCGGAGATTACTTTCGGGAAATAGGCGGAGCTCCTCTCATCTATTTACAGAAAACTTGGAAAGTCCTCTTTCAGTTTTGATGGAGCCATCTTTGGCATGTTAAGGAAAATCTAAAATGTCCTCTTCCGGTTTAGTTACAAAACCGCTTTCAGTTTATTTTATTTTTGGCCATTATAGACATCTTTCTAAAGCTGAGGATTTGCCATGCTTTAGTGCTCCTTCTGAACTTTTGATCCCTTCTTTGGGATAGAACATAAACAGAGGCAGTGCGTGCTTATGTCGAAGCATAGGCAGGGGATGATCATGTAATGATCGGAGGCAAAGTGTGCTTCTTTTGGAGTCGGGCATATGTCCCTGTCTTACATGTCCCTCCTCTAAAGGGTGCTTTAACCTGGTCCTTGGACACGGTTAAAGGCTTCAGTACATTACCCTGGCCCTTGGGCATTGATGACGGCTTACCCTCCTCCCTCTAGGAGGTGCCAGGGACACTAGCTTGGGGCCAGGTGCGTGATTTCTTGGGCTTTCCCGCTTCCCTTCTTGGGGGAAGGACTCCGGATATACCTAGGAGTTTCTAAACTAATCCATTGTAAGAAGGGCACTTCTCCCTTAATCAAATAGATTGTGGATTGGATTTTACTTCAGAATTATCTTCAGTTCATAAGATGCTCCTATAATTTCCCTTGCTTACAAAGGTAGTACATTCTCTTTTCAAGCATTCTACACTGATAAGGTGATAGTAGCAATAACTACCTCCTTCATTCCATTCATAATTTATTTCTTTCTTGTTGGCCGGTAATCAAGTTCCTCTTTAGTCAGGCGAAAGATATTTGCTCTTGAAGTGGTAAACCTATGTTCCATAATTAGGTTGGATTTTCCCCTTTTCCTTAAGGGCTCAGCTTCTGAATTTCTTTTTTCTGGTTGTAATCCCGTAGCATCATAAAACATTTTCTCTTCTAATCCTATCCAAACGTATGCTGTGAAGAGATTCTACTAGTGATGCATCTATGTTGATTGATATAGGTTTTGATCCTCTTGGGGCCTGGCCATAGTATCTTTCCATTTTCGGACAAAAGCCTCATAATCCTTAGTTATTTATTCTACAAAGATTGAGACTCGTGAGAAGGTTTGTATAAGTGCTCTTATCTGACGGAATAACACAATACTCTGATTACCAATGGTTGAGGTTGGTTCCCCTTAGGATGAGCTCATTCCTATTTTACTGACATCATAATCCCTTTTCCTCTTTTGGTTAATCATATTCAGAGCTTGCATTCACAACATTTGTTCCTTGTGAAACCTCAAATCCACATAAGATATCTCCTTTTAGAATGGTTTGAAAAATTCTTGTTTCGATCTGGTTGATTGGGCATCCATACTTAGGGATCATTTTACCAAGATTAATACACTTTTCCTTTTATTCGATGATTGACTTAAATTTTCTTTTAGTTTACCCTGGCTATCCTAATGTCAATAATAAAAAGGAGTCGCAACCTCTTTTCTTTTCCCTGGCTATGGAGGTGTCTGTATATCCCTACTAACTTGATACCTTATTCTATGGGTATGTTTTCCTATTTCACCGAGATTTTCATTCTTATCGAAACTTTTGTCGTTTGGTTCATTCGAAATTTGGTTTAAGGATTTCGCGATCCTTTGTAATTTATTAAGGGTCCTTTTACGTTTATTTCCCATCAGAGACCATTCTAGTATCACTTGGAGGAGAAAAACAGGATTGGAGGTTCAACCCCTCCTTCTAGCGCCAAAAATGTTAACCAAATGTATGGTTAACAGCCTGAAAACGAGATCTACCTGCAAAACTCCAATTTTAGGATAGGATATAATTTAAGCTTGGAAACTGCCTATAATCCAAAAGTCTTGTGAAAATACCACCGTAGAATACCGTAGGTATATTTCCTGTTGAAAAAAAAAATCATGGCGAACTTTACTTCAATTTCTTAAATGGGAGGACTATCCTCCTACGATTCATTTTCCTTAGGAATGTATTGAAATTCTCAGATAATTCTCTATCATCGCAAAGCTGAGTTCGAGGAAGCTTATTTTTCTCAAACAGTCATTACATTACGGGTTTTCATGAGTCTTCCTTAGTTCCCCAAAGGTTTGACAAGATGGCAAAATACGCTCCTAATTCCCTTTAAGCATTAAAATCCTATAAGTAGGGAGATCCTAACATAAATCATTGGTCATAATTATAGCCATTAAATTATGGATGGTCTCTATTTCATGATCTAAGGGTCTAAAAGGTGATTGTGGGTTATGGTATGAAATAAACCTAATTATGAATAGATAGCACTTTTTACCTGCGATGTCAGTGGAAAAGATACTATAATAAAGATTGAAACAAGATTTCTCATGATTACCTTAATCGTTGTATATTCCCCTTTTTATTGATTATGTCCAATGTTACAAATCTTTCTCCAAGATGATTTAGTCATTAGGGTTTGACCCACCATAAGAAATTACAAAATGTCGAAAACAAAATGAATGTTCGAAAAAGGAACCCCTAACTTGAGTTTCCAGGGTCGTATTTATATGTGTGGTTTAATCCTTCCTTTAATTTAAATGCTTTGTTTCAGTCACCCGATACAGTTCAACTACAAAGGCATTGCAAGCATACTGGTGGCTTTCCTTTGGGAGCAAGTCCATACATTTGCTTCTGAGTGTCCTGACGAAGGGAGCTCTCAGTTGAATGTGAGAAGGATAGTCTTGCAGAGGCTCTCAGCTTTCTTCTTACTTTTGTCTTGTGCTCTATCTCTAAGGCTTAGAGGTCCAGAATTTAAATTCCTTGCCTTTTGTGCTACATCGGTTATATCTTGTTCCTCTTAGGCCTCAGAAGTATGCAAAGAAAGCCTTGCTTCCTTTCCTTCGAAAGGATCCTTGATTATCCATATTGAGTTACCCAACCTTCTCTCGTCTTTAGCAGCTTTCAAAGATACTTTCCTTCTATTTTGTCCTCTTTTATTGATGAAACGATCTTTAGGCTTCGCCTGTTGCTACTTCGGTGGCCCTTCTGATGGTTGCACGAAGGCTTTCTTGACTTCAGCTACTCTTTTTTATTAGTATTATCAAGGAAAAACCCCTTAGGTTTCGGTCAAAATATTTTCGAGAAGCACAGATGTATACAGGATCTCAGCTTATAGTGGTGGCCATCTTTGAATCAGTATATTACTTAACGTGGTTAGGTCCGAGAGTACTGTTATCACTATATGACTCATTCGATTGGCTTCTCCTTAGATCTTTTACCTTTCCTTTCGATATTGTGCTTCATAATACATTGCCTTCTAGTGTATTTGAGAGATGAACTTGTCTTTTCAATGCTCTTATGCTTATGGAAGACGGGCCTTTTGGAATACAACTGAAGTTCTTCGTCGGCTGCAAACTAGCCTGCTTCCGACTCTTATCTCTTTGGATCTTTCTTGCAGGGTTAATGCCGATAGGAGCTTCTTTGGTTTGAAGTTAGTGCCCTTTAGGTTAAAGTCGAAAGCAGCTATCTGGCAGGACGAAAATTCTCTTTTCTTTCCTTCTCTTATTTCGAAAGGAGTGTTGCCGAAGATCTAGCATGGCTCCCTTTAGGATGCTGTTGGCTTTCACACTATCACTTTAACTTTACTTCTTAATTTGCCTTTTTTATTTTTGTTACAAACAATAATATTGCAATAATAAAAAAATTCTAAATATTTTTTGTATTCTTTATTGGGGATTAACTTTATTATTTACATTTAAATCTTGCAGGTTATTGACTGAATTATTTATATTCAAATCTTGTATGTTTTAGACTGAATTAATGCAATCAAACAATTCAAAGAATTGAAATATTAATTTTAAAACAATTTTACAGTTTTTGATAACACAATTCTATAACTTTATGTGAAATTATAATATTAATTATAAAAATCAATATACATCTACAATTATGTGTGTATATTTATATTTATATAATAACTGAAATTTCATCAATATTTTGTGACTAATATAACTGTATTGTTCATTTACTTAATGTGGAAGCATGAATTTGACTACATGGATGATTCACATATGGTTTTTGATAAAATACATTTCAAGATTATAATTTCGAAAGAGGACTTAGTGATTAATCTTAACTAATTCAATTTGAACATTTTACATTAAAGTTTAATTATTTGAGTTCAATGCAAAGATAGTATGGATAACCTACCTCTTTTATTTTTTTTTGGCAAAGCCAATAGGTTTTTATAGTGATCCATAACACTTTGTACTATAACAAATAATAAATACAAATATTACAGGAGGTAAACAGACTAATTATCTGCTACACTGATTTTGAAGTGGACCGACCACTATACTAATCAAGCTAAGAGAACAGGAGCTAGACGATGTGTCTTGACTGCTATTACATTTACATACTCTATGCAGGGAGTTATATAATAACTACCAAAAGGGATACAAGTAACAACATAAAAAATTACATAAACAATAAATCACATGATAGCAACAAAGGATAGAAACATGTACCATTCTACAACAGTCTACCCTTCTATCATTACCTTAGTGTACCTTACAAGAAGGCTAGTATAGTGTTCCAAAGGGAAACATCACTTCAAAATTCTACAAAGAAACGGTCATTCATAGAAAGAGTGAAAAGGCACCAAACTGAGCTTCACAGCAATCCATTCCATGAAATACTTAGAGCATCTCCAACAGATGCCAATTACGGTCCAGAATTAAGGATATTCACACTTTTTTCATCCCAACAAACATTCAAAACCGTAATATTCAGCAAAATATTATGGGGCCAATTCTGAATTCAGAATTGACCCTGCACGCCTATTTTATCGGTTTGCTTCGTTGTGAGCCTATTTTATTGGCTCGCGATGTTGCTAGCCTATTTAATCGGCTCGCAACAGCAGAAATTCCAAATTAATTTTCTTTCCCGCGAGCTGATTTAATAGGCTCGCAACAGCATAAAATGCCAAATTAACTTTAGGAGCCGATTAAATAGGCGCACGACGAAATTTTTTTTATTGCTGGGAACAACACGTAATATTTAGCTGAATATTACATGTTGTAATATTGAGGGCCCGAACCTTGTTGGAGATGCTCTTACTAGTTCAAACAAATACAAACATATGAATAAAGACAATGTGAAAGCACAACCACTTGATTTGCAGAAAAAAGGAGGTGGTGCACCCAATGAGAAAATGCACAACCAACAACTCCAAACAACCCCACAAAATCAAGCGAATTCAGATCTAACAATACAAAATCAACAAACACCCGAAATAGGAGGACGCAAACCACAAGATAAGTGAACTCACAGAATGTACCAGTTCACACCAGAAATCACTGAACAACACTAAAAACCATACCTCGTCTACTGTTATTAGTCATGTATAAGGCAAAGGAGACTGATGAGGATTAGGTAACCACACAAGATTCAATTCTTAGTGGATCATCTAAACTGATTTAAGTGAAATATCAAAGATATGTTGTAGATTTGAGAATGGGAGAAAAGGGAAAATGTGGAGAGCTTACTGAAAATACCCAGGCATGACTGAAACTAGACCAGAAGGGGTAAGAAAGAGCCTCGGCAATGAAGTGAAGGAGAGGGGAAAAGAAAATAAAAGAAAAGAAAGAGATGAAGAATGGAAAAGGGGTATTTAGTTTTAAGGACAAATTCCCTAAAAAATAAGGTCAAAGGACAACTAAGTTTGATAATTAAATGAAGGACAAAGACAAATTGTATTATATCAACATGAAATTCACTTTAATTTATCGTTATTACTAAATTAATTAGAAAATAAAAAACTACCTTAAAAACTGAAAGGAAAAAATGTAATTTAAAAATTATTTTAATTAATTGATGTTATTATAAACATATAGAAATATCAGCTTTCCATCCTGAATTTTCTCAAACTCGTTTTTTTACATATTTACTAAACAAAAGTATATATCCTAATTAATTTTTAATATTATAATCATAGAAAAACATTTTTGTATTAATTTTTGTTATTTGTGGAATTTTAATTTGTGTCCTTAGTTTAAAATATTTGGACTTTTTCCAATTGAAACATGAAAGTTGTCCTTGATTTATGTAGAATGCTTGCTTGTCCTTAGATCTAATTTTTTTTCTAAAATTTGTCCTTGAAACAAATATCCACAATGGAAAAATCTATTACCTATCTCTTTTATTCTAATCCCATTTAGATTCAAAATTAGTATATGCCTACAAATATTTGTGCATGTTTGTGATAATAATTAAAAGTTCATTTATACTTTTTGACTAATATTAAATGCAATATTCATTTTGAAAGCATGATTTTAATTATACAAATGATTAACATATGGATTTCAATGAAGTATGTTTCAAAGATAGAATATCAAATAAGAACTTAGCGATTAAGCTTAACTAATACAATTTGACCATTGTCCGTTAAAGTTAAATGTATTTATAAGTTCAGTGTAAAGGAAATATCAATTTCTCATTTCCATTATTCTAATCTTATATATATACAATTCACGCAATTTGTATCCCATAATTTACATTAAAGTAAAATTTATCTATGAATATTTATATAATGTTTACATTAGCAATGTCTCATTTATAAATTAAGTCATAACACATTAATGACATACATGTTTTGCTTCCCTCCATTAAAACTTAATCCAAGGATTTTCCTCTTAATTCTTCAACTTTTTGTAACTTTAATGGTAATTGTGATAATTAATTACAAAATTCATTGCTGCAAATTTTCTTACATAAAATTTGTCATTCTCACATTAGGTAATGATTCTCATTCAAATTATGAAATTAGATATTTGGAATATGTCAAAGCTTTCTCATACCCAATTTAGTAGTATCCTTATCTTCACCTCTAATATGTTCCAATGCATATCTTTATTAAGCGGGCAGTTTAACATTTTATCATTAGTATTCTTTTTTCTATTGATTTTAAGATTAAAATCCTTATCGTATGTACTATTAACTCTTTATTATAAAATTTTCTCTATACCATTCTTATTTCAACATACAACACTCTTTACATTCGTTATGATTTCTTCATCTTTCTCAGACTTCCAATACAAATTTTCATTTCATTTGTAACTTCTAATCTTCAATTTATTCTTCATACCGTTCATTTTCCTCGGTTTTGGTCTCTTGTTCAGTTTGGTATGTATATTGCTGTGGAAAGAGTTTAGTCCAAATCAAATAAACATTCATTTTTAAAAAAAATGCTTAACTGTTTTAATATTTTTATATGAAATAATTTGAATTAATTCATTGATAATTTCTTAGTTTTATATTTACCATGATGTATAAGATAATATTCATGTTTTGCAAAGATCAAGTTGATACCTAATACTTTATTGTTTGGGTATTTATGCATATCTTTGTTGTCAAAGTTATATAAAAGAATTCAGATAAGTGGATAACATTATATTTGTAGTGAGAACTATCAAACAATAAATGTTCACGTTGTACTCTCGAAAAAATATAAGTAATATGATTGTTCTGATAAGTAGACAACTTTGAACAAATTAAAAAAAGAAACCTAGGATTTAATATACACTGTTGAATGATTATAAGCAACATTATATATTTTTTCATTAAATATCGTATGATCCAGTATGGTAATTATCCATTGCTTTCAAAAGTTCTTTTTACTATATGTTATGTTGACTTTCTAAAGTTTGGAGATATTTATATATTTAAGGATTTGACTTATGGTTACTTAGTATGTCTAAAGTAACTAACTTTAAATAGGTAATTATACTAATAATATTAAAAAATAGCTATTATAAATTATATTTTATTCACATTAAAATTAGTGGAATTAATCACACTTAATTATCCTATAATGATATTCAACTTAATTATAGAATTAATTACAAATTACTTCGCTTTAACTTTAATAAGATGAGAATTAATTCATGAACGCTTGATTTCTTTCATTATCAATACTCCTAAAAACGTGTACATCCTTCTCTATTTGTGAATATTAAGTGTGCATTATTCCATAACATTATATGTTGGTTCCTTACTTTAAGAACTATACATACTGCCTAGAAGTCGTGAAACTGGAAATTAATCCTACTTCCTAAATAAATTTAGTAGAAGAATAAAATGAATGAGTAATGAAATATTTCTTGACAATTTTCATGAATAAACTAAATATTGTTATGTTAATGTTTGCATATGCTCGAATGACAACATATATACATATATATAAACACACACACACACACATATATATACATATACATATGAGAAAGTCTAAATGGACACAAAATGTTGACACAAACTTAAACACACAAAATCTGAGCCATTAGATCTTCCCCTGAATTCCACCTTACATATAAAGACAAACAAATCTTGTGGTCAAGATTTTGTGTATATAATTTTGTGTCCATATAGTCGCTCCCTATATATATATATATATATATATATATATATATATATATATATATATATATATATATATATAAAGAAAGGTTGTAACACCTAGTAATTTTAAAGAATACTATAATGATAAACTAAAGAATATTCAATTAAATATTGTGAATTAAGTAAAATGGACTATGCCATTGCATTCGTCTCGGAGTTCTACTTAAGATATACCTCAAGTTTGCGTAAAACAGACATCGTATGATGAAGATATTAAGGTTTAAAATTGCTATACATATAAGCAAAATATATATAAACAAACTAGTCCAGAAAATCAAAAATCGAAGAGCGAGAAAGAGACGGAAATCAACCCGTTAGGGGTCGACCCCTACAAGCGGGTGTCGACCCTAAGGTCAACCCCACCAGATCTGGGGTAGATCCACTCTGTGAACCGGGACTTGTTTCTTGACCAGATTCGTTGACCGTAGGCTATAAATAGGACCTCGTTTCTATTGTTTTATTGGTCAAAAACAATGGAGACAATGAGGTGCTTCCCAACCTCAGATTGAATTAGCCTATTGTAATGACCCGGATATTTGACGGTGTAATAATTAACTTATTTAATTATTTAAATAACGAATATAATATTTAATCGTCGACGTTAGAACGTATAATTATATATTAATTAAAATCGAGCTCGAAATGACGCTGCAATTCGTAAATTGGCGATTCGAACTTCAACTGAATGTACATGATTCGTTTTAAATCGGATTTCTGTGAAACAAGAAACGTGTGGAGCTGGTGGAGTATATCTTTCTAGTGGAAGAGAAAAATCGGGATTTCATCCTGTAGATTTGGAGATATGTCCAAATCAAATTTTAAAATAGTCGTTATAGAATCGTTTATCGACCGTATCGGTATATTCGATATAACTAGAGATCGGGTTCGAATTTAGACAAGTTTCTTTTGGGAAGTTGCGATAATTTAATTTTTAGAATTTTACTGTAATTTTTAATTTATTAAATAAGCAACTTTTTATCTGGAGTATTGTGCACCCTGTAATCAACATTTTGGGGGTTCAAAATATGAGTCAATCTACCGGTATTATTATATTTTTGAGATCGTGGCACCTCGCTGGACACGACTGTGTTCTTATTTCTGTCCAGTGTAGTTCTTACGGGGATGGAGTTTCATATAGTAGGGTACCCTAACATTCTACCGTGACTATCCATTTCTTTTCTTAGAAATGAAGAAGCCGCACCCTTGGCAAATACTTTTAGTGTGCGTTCACTGTAAATAGTAACAGACTAATCTTGGGGGATAGGTAAACAGAGTTGAAAAATAAATAGGGTATTACAATGTCAACCGAACCATTTAAATAGGGAAATGTGTGCCGATTTGAAGCTACCTTATGATGACATGCATGTAGCGTATATGTGAGCCATGCAGACTTATTTTGAACAACAAATTCTATCGTTGAATTGGTACTGCAATAAATTTAACCAACTTATTTACAAGCGGATATTGATTTGCATATGCAAACAGACACATACACGTTTGTATGTCATATTCCCTCAAGTCCTCTCATCCCCAATCCAAAGGCATGTCTCCTGCAGACCTCGTGACTTAAGAGCTAAGTAATACCCGTGTAATAGTAAAACAAACAATCAAATACATATACGTGGTTCCTTAATAACCAAGTGATGGTTCCTTAATAACTAAGTAAGAGTACAACCAACAATACATTATAAATAAGCTATAACTCTTGCCTTAACCTAGAATTTTCATCTGCCGAAGTCAACACAAGAATGGGCCGCCACAAAACAAAAACAAAAGCAGGAAGCTTCAAAATTTCCCGTCTTATTTCTCTCTAAATCCCTTGACCGATTCTCAGAACGTTGAACCACAAATACCTCAAGCTCGGCGAGGGCTTTTCTTTTGAACTGTTGTAATCGACAGTCGATGAGGACGGTGACCGGAATTGGGCCTTAACGGCGCTGAGTTTGAAGGCAGTTTCAAGGCGGAGAAGTGATGTTGATTGGTGAAGGCTATGTGGAGATCCGTGATAAGATGATGAAGTAAGACGGGTTTAACTGTTCAGAAATGGCGGGTATTCAGCAGAGGAGGACGTGATGATTAAAGTAGGAGGTGGAGTTGAAAATGAATATGGAAGAGGGGTTGGTTTTTGAAGTGTTGATTTGCAGTAAAGTTGTGTAGCTTAGTGGCGTGTGTGGAGGAGAAAGAGGTGGTAGGTTCCGTCTTGAAGAAGGGTGGAGAATGGAGGGTCGTCAGTACAGAGAAGGGGAGGTCTAACAGTGGGCTTCGTTGTGTACTTCGTGAAATAGATGAAGAAATAAATGGGACGTGAAGTGAAAAGGTAGTGGTGCTTTATTCAAGTGGATCTGAAGTTGTATTGGGGTTGGGTACGGGAGTAAAGGGGAGAATGTAGGTAGTAGGGGTGTCACGTTTTAAAACATACGGTGAAGGGTTTGGTTTGTGAAGTATGAAGAACGAATGAGTTTAAATGGTGGAACTGCTTGTACTTACGGGAAAAAGAACGAATGGCAAGGATGGAGTTTGTTTTTGTCATGGGTTAACAGTTACTGAAGGAAGGAGTAGTTTCTCATTGCTGTAGCCTTTAACAGGGTTTACACTTGAAGAAGTTTGCTTGTTTGAGGAGGAAGGCAAACGGTATGGATCATGAAAACAGTAAAGGTGAATGGACTTAAGGGAGAACGCAAGTTTCCGGTTGCTTGTGAAATGCAGGGTGCTAGTAGTGTTCAAAAGTGCAAATTAGAGTGGAAGGAATTTGGTGGGTGTTCTTGTATCAGAACTGGACGAAATAGGGTTCGTTAGAACTGCATCGGAATACACTACAAACCGTGAAGTCTGAAATGAATTGGAGCTCATCACAATTTAAAGTGAAATAAATTGTCCGTCTGAATCAAGCGATGGTTATCGTTATTAACGATGATCGTCCAATGTGAGTAAAACTCACTAACTCTTTTCAATTTATATTTCTATATAAATTGTACTTTATTTTTGATAACTGTTAATTGATTGCTATGTATGGATAATTTGGACTGTTAAATAGATTTGATTGAAAACGTAGATATAGTTATATATAGAGAACCGTCAATCAAATATGGATTATGATTATCAGTATATTTCATGTTGGGATTAAATTGATGTATATTATACTGTGTAACATCTGTGGATGCAGGGAGACAGGTTGGAGGAATCCGACTGCGTTCCTCAACAATTATTTTACTGTTTTCATATATTGTGTTATATGATGTGTTATATAATCTGTTCTGGATTATGTGTGTTAGAATGATATTGATCATTGTTATTCGATATTTTAAATATCATAAGAAACCCTGAGTTGTAAAAAGGAATATTTCAATGTATATTGAAATAAAGGAATTTTATAAAATCACGGGATTTTATAAAAGGAAAATATTTATTAAACAAATAGAGTTTTGTAAAAGGGATATTTATTTAGAAAATAAATAGAATTGAAAAGGAGAATATTTATTTAGAAAATAAATAGAATAAAGGAATATTTATTTAGAAGATAAATAAAACGTTATAAATAGGAAATATTTGTAACGGTAATTAGAAGTTATAAATAGGAAATATTTGTAACGGTAAATAGAAGTTATAAATAGGAAATATTTGTAACGGTAAATAGAAGTTATAAATAGGAAATATTTGTAACGGTAAATAGAAGTTATAAATAGGAAATATTTGTAACGGTAATTAGAAGTTATAAAAAAGGGAATAGTTGTAACGGAAAATAAACGTTATAAAAAGGAAATTGACGAGATATAAAAGAGATAATCGAATAGAGTTAAATCGAATTTAGTATTCGAAGGAGCTAATCGAATTAGTTAGTTTATTGAATATTAGTTATTTAATTAGAGACAATCAAATAAAGCTAATCGATTAGAGATAATCAAATAAAAGTTAATCGAATTAGTCGAAGTAAGTTAATCGACTATTAATTAGTCGAATTTTGGTTAAGCAAATAAGTGTAAATCGACTATTAGTTAGTCGAAGATAGTTAATCGAATATGAGTTAAACAAATAGGATTAATTGAATTAGAGTTAATCGAATCAGGGTTAATTGAATATTAGTTATTCAATTAGAGTCGATCGAATATAGTTATTCGAGATAGAGATAAAATAGACATAGTTAATTAGGGTAAGTACCATTTAGCACGACTGCTAGCGTAATTCGCAGGGCTGCAGATAGCCTACGGCGGTCGGATGTTTCCTGAGGGAATCAGGCGTAACCATTGTGATCGTTGCGATCTAGAGTCAAGCGAATGGAGTTAATCGAATATTAGTTATTCGAAATAGATTTAGTTCAATAGAGTTAATCGATTAGAATAATCAATTGGAGTTAATCGATTAGAGTTAAAACAGACATTGTTATTAAGGATGAAGTCAAATCGAATATTAGTTATTCGGAATAGAGTTAATTCAGTAGAGTTAATCAAATAAGAGTTAAGCAGTAAGAGTAAAGCAAATAGAGTTATTCAAATATTAGTTGTTCGAATAAGAGTTAAATAAAAAGGAGTTAATCAAATAGGGTTATTCGAATATTAGTTATTCGAATAGGAGTAATGAAATAGAGTTAAAAAATTAGAGTTAATCGAATATTAGTTGTTCGAGATAAGAGTTAATTAAATAGAATTAACCGAAAAGAGATAATCGAATATAATCTATTCGAAATGAGTTAATCGAATATAAGTTATTCGAAGAGAGTTTATCGAATATTAGTTATTCGAAGAAGAGTTAATCAAATAGAGATTACTCGAAAGGGAGTTATACGGCGAATTCGATTATATCGAATTCGGGGAAAGTATTATTTACTTTTGGGTTTTTAAATCAGGATTTATTTATTAATTAATATATTAGTTGTTAGATAAATTAATCAAAGTAAGAAATAAATGTTAGACTTATAAGTTAGATATATCAGAAGTAGAATTTATAACGTTAGGGTTATAATAAATGTTTTCATAAAGGAAGCGGATTCGTAATCTGAATCCGAGAATTTGCGTAAGCAAATGGTTTTAGAAATTGAAGTGATGAGCTTTATCTATCGCAAGGTTAAGATCGTTGTTCAGTTAAGGTCTGAGAGGTAATTATACCCCAACTTGATTGACTTCGAAATTGACTAAGGAATAGTTGAAGTTCGATAACAAAGGATGATTAGTAATGCAGTTAAGTAATAAATGACTTATGGATTTAGTAGTCGTAACGATGTTTCATACAGCGTTAGTTGAAATCCATATAAATGAGTTTCGGAAATGTTTTCTAAGTGTAGAAATAAGGAAATATGTATATATATAGACATATATATATATATATATATATGTTTGATGATTGGATCGATAATTCCATTTGGAATTAAGATCGTTGTTTGTACACCGACATGTTTTCATTTGATAGTTAAATCACAGACTATCTAGTTTTGACCATTTTACGTTGTTAATATGGAGAGACCGGTTGGATTATTATCCATAGAACCACTCCGTATTGACATAAGCGTTGTGATCAAATACGATGAAGATAATTGAAGACGGTGTTATGCAAGGGCTGTCCTGTTTACAGAATAGTGCCTTCGGTTTCGTTCAGTCCCAGAACGAACGTATATGGACGACTGTCTGACAGAATATTTCCAATGATCGAATGAGTTGGACTGTACAAATATATATGGTGGCCAATGGATTTATTCCCTTCGCATAATATCCAGAAACTATTTGTATAAACCCAACTAATGATTTACGGATCTGAAAATGTGGCATTCAAGGTGATCGTGTTATCAATGAAATGGAAAGTAAGCGTAGCTTCTAGCCTCACATCCGGTAAATGACAAAAATCGGGCAGGCAGCATGGCTAAGTCGGTCGCACCGAAGTAGGGTGTATAATCGCCTATCTAGAGAATATTCATTTGCTTCTTTAATCTATCAATGCTGTCCCATATATATATATGGGAACGGTTGCTGATCCCAACCGTTGGTGATGTACATTCGATACACTCAAGCGAAATGAGTGGTCGGTCATGTGTGGCTGAGTTGCAAGATGTTCTTGTTGAACTTCAGTGTATCGTTCCTAGAGTACACTGATCGGAAGGTGGTTCCATACCTTGTCATAGTTGGAAATCCATTATCTAATACGTGCTTGCAGTTTTGATTGTATACCATATGTAGAACGTGAGATGAAAGCGTTTCTGCTAGATGATTATTATATTGCGGTTGATAGACATTATTATAATATCAAAAGGTTTTTGATATAAAGAAATTTTGGATTATCATAAGGGAAAAACCCGTTCCGTTATACGGCGTGGTCTTATGAGATATCGTTTACTTGTTCAAACTGTTTTAAACTGTTTTACTCATACCAGTCCCATGACTGACCCGGAGTTTACTTTGTTTTGTTCTACCTAAACTCTTGGGTGCCTAAATTTGTATGGGCAGTCAAGTAGTTCAGGATTTTGCAGATACACTTGGAGAGCTTGGAGCAGGAGGCTTCAAGATTCTATAGCTAATATTATTTCCGTTGTTGTTGTAAGTGTTGTACTCTGAAATGTTATTGTATACATATACTATTTGTATTTCAAAAGTTATGTTATATTTTATTCGTTCCGCTGTGAGATTCGTGGTTACTCTAATGATGATGTTCTTCTTCTTCTATTCTACTAGTTCTATCTTATCTATCCTCACCCTCTATCTTCTTTCTATTAGTTTCTTGAATTTCCAGTGTAATTTGGGGTTGGACTTGTGTTATTTAGTCAGCTCAAATTGGATCGGATTTTCGGGTCATTACAGTTGGTATCAGAGCTTAAGGTTAAGTGAATTACCTTGGCTCTGTGGCGTGACTCAGTAGAGATAGGGTTAGTAATACCCTAGACTGAGATTAAGTGTATATATATATATATATATATATATATATATATATATATATATATATATATATATGAGCGCGTATTTGTTACTTGATATAAAAATTTGTTTTATATTATGGAGATTTATTGGTCGAGTAGTTTATGAATTTTGGTCGATACAGTAATGCAAACTGTGTTGATAGGAGTTACTAAACACTTGAATACGATGAACCGACATGGTATGTTTTGAAAAGAGGGTAAATGAAACAATTTTACCCAAGTATATATATTGGAAATATTATAATGTGTTGGTTGTTATTATAATCGAATAAGATTATAAAAGTGGAATGGTTATAAATAACCAATCAGAATTCGTATAAGTGTTACGAATGAATTAAATCTGAAATTAAAGTCAAAATTTGAAATTTAAAACTGGAAATTCAGACCAGTGTTTGTAATTGAATCTGGATTAAGTATACATGAACTTTAAAATCCTGGGAGGTTTTAAATTTGTTTTGATAAGGATATCTGGGATTGATGTCAAAATGGGAAGTGTTTAAAAGTGGTTTTGAAAGGAATATAGTATTGAACTCACTTTGATCGCTGGGAAATAATTCCGATGACGGATCGATACATCATCGGTGTAATTTTCGAGTTGCTAAGTGACGGATTACTGCCAAAGATTTTGTTTTGAAATTATTTTGCAAAAACAAGTTATTCAGGAATTCAAAGGATTTTGAATTGTTATTATGATTTCAAGTGATTTGAATAAACCCAGGAATTTAAATTCGGAAATTAAATTAACTTATGAGTTAAATAGATGAACTGGTAAAAGTGATTTATAAATTGGGATTTAACTTGAAATAAGTGAATATGAAATTGAGTTGGTAAGTCGAGAGATTGAAATTTGAGATTAGAGTTTGAATGGAATTTTATTTGAGTACAAGCCAATAATTGTGTTGAGAATAATGACAGATTGGGGTTTGATTTGGATGCCATGGTATATGCAAAATTGATAGCAGATGGTAGGGATATAATGATACACCCGACAAAAAGGTACAAGTTTATAATTGATATGAGTTTGGAATTTATGAGCCGAATTGGCAAGCCGCTTGGCTGTTTGATTTTCTTTTGGGTTGAAAAGGCCTAGAGAGGCGAGGTGGAGTTTTACCGATAGGGCTGTACAAAGGAGGTTATGGCGAAATTTTATGAAAATTTAAAGTGTTAGAAAATTTTCAGAATTTTTGAAAATTTAGGTTAGTCGGAAGGAATTAATATTTTAGTCAATATTAATTGGTTCAGTTGAAATCAGAAATAAGGGGTAAACAAATCTTGGGAATTCCAATAAATAGGGTCGTCCTCTAACTTAGCAATTTCGAGGACGAAATTATTTTAAGTGGGGAAGAATGTAATGACCCGGATATTTGACGGTGTAATAATTAACTTATTTAATTATTTAAATAACGAATATATTATTTAATCGTCGACGTGAGAACATATAATTATATATTAATTAAAATCGAGCTCGAAATGACGCTGCAGTTCGTAAATTGGCGATTCGAACTTCAACTGAATGTACATGATTCGTTTTAAATCGGATTTCTGTGAAACAAGAAACGTGTGGAGCTGGTGGAGTATATCTTTCTAGTGGAAGAGAAAAATCGGGATTTCATCCTGTAGATTTGGAGATACGTCCAAATCAAATTTTAAAATAGTCGTTATAGAATCGTTTATCGACCGTATCGGTATATTCGATATAACTAGAGATCGGGATCGAATTTAGACAAGCTTCTTTTGGGAAGTAGCGATAATTTAATTTTTAGAATTTTACTGAAATTTTTAATTTATTAAATAAGCAACTTTTTATCTAGAGTATTGTGCACCCTGTAATCAACATTTTGGGGTTTCAAAATATGAGTCAATCTACCGGTATTATTATATTTTTGGGATCGTGGCACCTCGCTGGACACGACTGTGTTCTTATTTCTGTCCGGTGCAGTTCTTACGTGGATTGAGTTTCATATAGCAGGGTACCCTAACATTCTACCGTGACTATCCATTTCTTTTCTTAGAAATGAAGAAGCCGCACCCTTGGCAAATACTTTTAGTGTGCGTTCACTGTAAATAGTAACAGACTAATCTTGGGGGATAGGTAAACAGAGTTGAAAAAGAAATAGGGTATTACAATGTCAACCGAACCATTTAAATAGGGAAATGTGTGCCGATTTGAAGCTACCTTATGATGACATGCATGTAGCGTATATGTGAGCCATGCAGACTTATTTTGAACAACAAATTCTATCGTTGAATTGGTACTGCAATAAATTTAACCAACTTATTTACAAGCGGATATTGATTTGCATATGCAAACAGACACATACACGTTTGTATGTCATATTCCCTCAAGTCCTCTCATCCCCAATCCAAAGGCATGTCTCCTGCAGACCTCGTGACTTAAGAGCTAAGTAATACCCGTGTAATAGTAAAACAAACAATCAAATACATATACGTGGTTCCTTAATAACCAAGCGATGGTTCCTTAATAACTAAGTAAGAGTACAACCAACCATACATTATAAATAAGCTATAACTCTTGCCTTAACCTAGAATTTTCATCTGCCGAAGTCAACACAAGAATGGGCCGCCACAAAACAAAAACAAAAGCAGGAAGCTTCAAAATTTCCCGTCTTATTTCTCTCTAAATCCCTTGACTGATTCTCAGAACGTTGAACCACAAATACCTCAAGCTCGGCGAGGGCTTTTCTTTTGAACTGTTGTAATCGGCAGTCGATGAGGACGATGACCGGAATTGGGCCTTAACGGCGCTGAGTTTGAAGGCAGTTTCAAGGCGGAGAAGTGATGTTGATTGGTGAAGGCTATGTGGAGATCCGTGATAAGATGATGAAGTAAGATGGGTTTAAGTGTTCAGAAATGGTGGGTATTCAGCAGAGGAGGACGTGATGATTAAAGCAGGAGGTGGAGTTGAAAATGAATATGGAAGAGGGGTTGGTTTTTGAAGTGTTGATTTGCAGTAAAGTTGTGTAGCTTAGTGGCGTGTGTGGAGGAGAAAGAGGTGGTAGGTTCCGTCTTGAAGAAGGGTGGAGAATGGAGGGACGTCAGTACAGAGAAGGGGAGGTCTAACAGTGGGCTTCGTTGTGTACTTCGTGAAATAGATGAAGAAATAAATGGGACGTGAAGTGAAAAGGTAGTGGTGCTTTATTCAAGTGGATCTGAAGTTGTATTGGGGTTGGGTACGGGAGTAAAGGGGAGAATGTAGGTAGTAAGGGCGTCTCATTTTAAAACATACGGTGAAGGGTTTGGTTTGTGAAGTATGAAGAACGAATGAGTTTAAATGGTGGAACTGCTTGTACTTACGTGAAAAAGAAAGAATGGCAAGGATGGAGTTTGTTTTTGTCATGGGTTAACAGTTACTGAAGGAAGGAGATGTAGTTTCTCATTGCTGTAGCCTTTAACAGGGTTTACACTTGAAGAAGTTTGCTTGTTTGAGGAGGAAGACAAACGGTATGGATCATGAAAACGGTAAAGGTGAATGGACTTAAGGGAGGACGCAAGTTTCCGGTTGCTTGTGAAATGCAGGGTGCTAGTAGTGTTCAAAAGTGCAAATTGGAGTGGAAGGAATTTGGTGGGTGTTCTTGTATCAGAACTGGACGAAATAGGGTTCCTTAGAACTGCATCGGAATACACTACAAACCGTGAAGTCTGAAATGAATTGGAGCTCATCACAATTTATAGTGAAATAAATTGTCCGTCTGAATCAAGCGATGGTTATCGTTATTAACGATGATCGTCCAATGTGAGTAAAACTCACTAACTCTTTTCAATTTATATTTCTATATAAATTGTACTTTATTTTTTATAACTGTTAATTGATTGTTATGTATGGATAATTTGGACTGTTAAATAGATTTGATTGAAAACGTAGATATAGTTATAAATAGAGAACCGTCAATCAAATATGGATTATGATTATCAGTATATTTCATGTTGGGATTAAACTGATGTATATTATACTGTGTAACATCTGTGGATGCAGGGAGACAGGTTGGAGGAATCCGACTGGGTTCCTCAACAATTATTTTACTGTTTTCATATATTGTGTTATATGATGTGTTATATAATCTATTCTGGATTATGTGTGTTAGAATGATATTGATCATTGTTATTCGATATTTTAAATATCATAAGAAACCCTGAGTTGTAAAAAGGAATATTTCAATGTATATTGAAATAAAGGAATTTTATAAAATCACAGGATTTTATAAAAGGAAAATATTTATTAAACAAATAGAGTTTTATAAAAGGGATATTTATTTAGAAAATAAATAGAATTGAAAAGGAGAATATTTATTTAGAAAATAAATAGAATAAAGGAATATTTATTTAGAAGATAAATAAAACGTTATAAATAGGAAATATTTGTAACGGTAATTAGAAGTTATAAATAGGAAATATTTGTAACGGTAAATAGAAGTTATAAATAGGAAATATTTGTAACGGTAAATAGAAGTTATAAATAGGAAATATTTGTAACGGTAATTAGAAGTTATAAAAAAGGGAATAGTTGTAACGGAAAATAAACGTTATAAAAAGGAAATTGACGAGATATAAAAGAGATAATCGAATAGAGTTAAATCGAATTTAGTATTCGAAGGAGCTAATCGAATTAGTTATTTGAAAGAGTTTATTGAATCTTAGTTATTCAATTAGAGACAATCAAATAAAGCTAATCGATTAGAGATAATCAAATAAAAGTTAATCGAATTAGTCGAAGTAAGTTAATCGACTATTAATTAGTCGAATTTTGGTTAAGCAAATAAGTGTAAATCGACTATTAGTTAGTCGAAGATTAGTTAATCGAATATGAGTTAAACAAATAGGATTAATTGAATTAGAGTTAATCGAATCAGGGTTAATTGAATATTAGTTATTCAATTAGAGTCGATCGAATATAGTTATTCGAGATAGAGATAAAACAGACATAGTTAATTAGGGTAAGTACCATTTAGCACGACTGCTAGCGTAATTCGCAGGGCTGCAGATAGCCTACGGCGGTCGGATGTTTCCTGAGGGAATCAGGCGTAACCATTGTGATCGCTGCGATCTAGAGTCAAGCGAATGGAGTTAATCGAATATTAGTTATTCGAAATAGAGTTAGTTCAATAGAGTTAATCGATTAGAATAATCAACTGGAGTTAATCGATTAGAGTTAAAACAGACATTGTTATTAAGGATGAAGTCAAATCGAATATTAGTTATTCGGAATAGAGTTAATTCAGTAGAGTTAATCAAATAAGAGTTAAGCAGTAAGAGTAAAGCAAATAGAGTTATTCGAATATTAGTTGTTCGAATAAGAGTTAAATAAAAAGGAGTTAATCAAATAGGGTTATTCGAATATTAGTTATTCGAATAGGAGTAATTAAATAGAGTTAAACAAATTAGACTTAATCGAATATTAGTTGTTCGAGATAAGAGTTAATTAAATAGAATTAACCGAAAAGAGATAATCGAATATAATATATTCGAAATGAGTTAATCGAATATAAGTTATTCGAAGAGAGTTTATCAAATATTAGTTATTCGAAGAAGAGTTAATCAAATAGAGATTACTCGAAAGGGAGTTATACGGCGAATTCGATTATATCGAATTCGGGGAAAGTATTATTTACTTTCGGGTTTTTAAATCAGGATTTATTTATTTATTAATATATTAGTTGTTAGATAAATTAATCAAAGTAAGAAATAAATGTTAGACTTATAAGTTAGATATTTCAGAAGTAGAATTTATAACGTTAGGGTTATAATAAATGTTTTCATAAAGGAAGCGGATTCGTAATCTGAATCCGAGAATTTGCGTAAGCAAATGGTTTTAGAAATTGAAGTGATGAGCTTTATCTATTGCAAGGTTAAGATCGTTGTTCAGTTAAGGTCTGAGAGGTAATTATACCCCAACTTGATTGACTTCGAAATTTACTAAGGAATAGTTGAAGTTCGATAACAAAGGATGATTAGTAATGCAGTTAAGTAATAAATGACTTATGGATTTAGTAGTCGTAACGATGTTTCATACAGCGTTAGTTGAAATCCATATAAATGAGTTTCGGAAACGTTTTCCAAATATAAATCAAAGATGTTTTCTAATTGTAGAAATAAGGAAATATGAATATATATATAGACATATATATATATATATATGTTTGATGATTGGATCGATAATTCCATTTGGAATTAAGATCGTTGTTTGTACACCGACATGTTTTCATTTGATAGTTAAATCACAGACTATCAAGTTTTGACCATTTTACGTTGTTAATATGGAGAGACCGGTTGGATTATTATCCATAGAACCACTCCGTATTGACATAAGCGTTGTGATCAAATACGATGAAGATAATTGAAGACAGTGTTATGCAAGGGCTGTCCTGTTTACAGAATAGTGCCTTCGGTTTCGTTCAGTCCCAGAACGAACGTATATGGACGAATGTCTGACAGAATATTTCCAATGATCGAATGAGTTGGACTGTACAAATATATATGGTGGCCAATGGATTTATTCCCTTCGCATAATATCCAGAAACTATTTGTATAAACCCAACTAATGATTTACGGATCTGAAAATGTGGCATTCAAGGTGATCGTGTTATCAATGAAATGGAAAGTAAGCGTAGCTTCTAGCCTCACATCCGGTAAATGAAAAAAATCGGGCAGGCAGCATGGCTAAGTCGGTCGCACCGAAGTAGGGTGTATAATCACCTATCTAGAGAATATTCATTTGCTTCTTTAATCTATCAATGTTGTCCCATATATATATACGGGAACAGTTGCTGATCCCAACCGTTGGTGACGTACATTCGATACACTCAAGAGAAATGAGTGGTCGGTCATGTATGGCTGAGTTGCAAGATGTTCTTGTTGAACTTCAGTGTATCGTTCCTAGAGTACACTGATCGGAAGGTGGTTCCATACCTTGTCATAGTTGGAAATCCATTATCCAATACGTGCTTGCATTTTTGATTGTATACCATATGTAGAACGTGAGATGAAAGCGTTTCTGCTAGATGATTATTATATTGCGGTTGATAGACATTATTATAATATCAAAAGGTTTTTGATATAAAGAAATTTTGGATTATCATAAGGGAAAAACCCGTTCCGTTATACGGCGTGGTCTTATGAGATATCGTTTACTTGTTCAAACTGTTTTAAACTGTTTTACTCGTACCAGTCCCATGACTGACCCGGAGTTTACTTTGTTTTGTTCTACCTAAACTCTTGGGTGCCTAAATTTGTATGGGCAGTCAAGTAGTTCAGGATTTTGCAGATACACTTGGAGAGCTTGGAGCAGGAGACTTCAAGATTCTACAGCTAGTATTATTTCTGCTGTTGTTGTAAGTGTTGTACTCTGAAATGTTATTGTATACATATACTGTTTGTATTTCAAAAGTTATGTTATATTTTATTCGTTCCGCTGTGAGATTCGTGGTTACTCTGATGATGATGTTCTTCTTCTTCTTCTATTCTACTAGTTCTATCTTATCTATCCTCACCCTCTATCTTCTTTCTATTAGTTTCTTGAATTTCCGGTGTAATTTGGGGTTGGACTTGTGTTATTTAGTCAGCTCAAATTGGACCGGATTTTCGGGTCATTACACCTATTCTTCTGCAACAACAATTTATACGTATATAAGAATCTCAGCTACTGCATCAATAGTCATTTCTCTGTTCTTTAGATCCAGTCCCTATGAGTTTATGTTGCTTTTAGATATAAACATTTAATAAGTAATATTGGCATGTTTATAAGTTTGGATCTAAACCTATGTCTGTTAATAACCTGAACCATAACTAAACAGATTTGTTATTACTTGTACCACTGATCTACTATTCAGTTCTCATTTTCCCAATTCTGTCATCATATTCCTATTCTACTATTTTGTTCAATTCTATCATCATATGCCTATTCTGCTATTATGTCCAATTTTGTCATCATATACATGTTTTGTTATTATGCCTATTTTTATTCTCTTCTCTCCCTCCTTCCCTTTTTATTTTTAAAGCTAGGCTACCTTCGAGCCTAGGCCTATTGCTGAAATATGCGAACGAACGAAATTTGGAATGGTTGGGAATGATAAATTAAGGTATAACTTGTATTGTAAAACATGACTGGGATTTGGGGGCATAATCTATACATTGATCTAAAACTTTAATTTGGTCATAACTTGTATTATGAATCATGACTGGGGTTTTTGGGGCATAATCTATACTGTACAATTTAACTAAAACTTGAGGCAAATGTTATATTGTGAATTATGACCATAATTTGGGGTATATAAATCTGTAGGTTTAATTTACTATTAAGTGTAACATGTTAATGAAACGGTAAGTAACCTGTTGTAACTTGCGGAGATGTTTAATTTGTTAAAATGACTAATCTGTTGAAATATATTGAAATTGAATACTTTTATTGAAAAACCTATGATGGGCATGAGTAATTTCTAAATAAGATTATTAGACCAAAATGATTGTTAATACAATTATGGAAATTAGAAATTGTAACCGCACTTAGACACGAGGTTAAATTAAACTTGTGGTAGAAGTCTGTCCGGAAATGCCTGACAAATCCAGCATCCACAAGTGGTTAATTTAATGTGTGGGGTCTAGTGCGTAAATATACATGTAACGACGCTAAAACACGAGGTTAAGTCCAGCTTGTGGTAGAAGTCTGTTGGAACCGCCCGATATATCCAGCATCCACAAGTGGTCAATTTTATGTGAGAGGTCTGGTGCATTAACATACATGAACGGGGAATGATAACAACCTATTATAATTAATTACATTAATGAGAATGTTATTTAATAGGTAGACTTGTCCTAGGGACAAGTGGAAATTATAACATAAGTAATAATAAATGGAAAGGAAACTTATTAGTATAGCTTATTTAAGAGAACTAAATTAATAAGTAAACAACGATAAGTTGTAGTAACAGTGTAAGATAGAATTATGATTAAATAAGAAAGAACAAGGTTAATACGTGAGGTATAATAAGTTATATTTAATCATAAATAATAAGTGATATGTTAAACAAAAAACAGGTGAACTGAGATAAAGTATACTTAATACATGTTAAGTAAAACATGTTATTGTAACTATGGAATCAAACAATGAATGATATAAAGGGATTGTAGATTACTTTAGTTAAGCACAATCTAGGGATAAGCGATTGTAGGTTACTTTCGTTAATTACAATCTAGAGAATAACATGCAATCGACTTATTAATAAACTTAAATGGATTAAGATATATGTGTGTGTGTGTGTGTGTGTGTGTGTGTGTGTGTGTATATATACAAAATTAATAAGTAAGAGGAACTTGGTAACTTGAAAAGAAGCCAATGTGGATGGGAATAACTTGTTAACCTGTAATACTTTACCTATTTAAATCTGTGGGGGTTATATGAACCTATCAAAATTGTGTAAGGGTTAAGTAAACTTTCTTGAATCAATGAGGGGTTAAGTAAATCTGTTAAAACTATTGTGGTGGGTTATATAAACCCAATAAACTTAACATGTTTTATATGGTGGGTTTATGCACGCTTGTTAATCTGTTAGGCATAACCTGTCAAAATCCTAGTAGTGGGGATGCAAGCCAAGGGGGAGGCTTGTATCATCTGTTGTGTGGGACCCGTATCAGTCAGTAACCTATCTTGGTATCAAAAGGGGAACTCCGAACTATGTAGGGGTCAGGGCACGCTTACTGATTTGATTATAAGAAGCTCATTTGAGTGGGGGTGTTGACGGTGCATTCCGCCGGGCTCATGTACGTGCATGAATCCGCTTGAGTTGGGATAATAAGATGTTGTGACATCAGTAGATGGTTGTGCCTCTCGAAAATAAAGGGGTTGCCACTTTAGGAAGTGACACATCCTACTGTGGGGCCAGCACAGGGTATCTATAGGATAGGGAGCCTATCGAATGGGGCAGTAATTAAGGTACATCTAGTCTTTCTTGTTTAGAAGTCTGTTATTATCGTTGGAGGTAACACCTATCATTTCTGTTGGGCTGTCTGTTTTTATTGTTGGTGGTAAAACCCATCGCTAGAATTACACCTAAGTCTACCATCTGTTTCTATAGAGATCATTCTATTTTTGTTATACTAGTATTGGTATAGAGAAAATTATTTGGGAAGCGCAATATATTCTGTTCTGTTTATTCTGTTTATCCTGCTCAGTCTGTTATACATGTCTTATGATACTATTATCTCTCTTATCCAGTTTATATGCCTGTCATGATGCTTTTACTTATTTATATTCTAAAAGTAACTGGACTCGCCAGACTTTATGTCTGACCCTTTTTGTTTCCTTTTCTCTCTCTTCCTTTCTCCCCTCCTCCCCTCCCCCCAGGTTCTCAGGGCGGGAATACCCGGGCTTCATTAGGATTCTCTCTTCTGTTTCTGCTTGGAGATGCTTAGATGTACTGCTTTGATTTCCTGTTTATCTTGCTATGGCTATTTTTGGGGACTATGCTTTTACATTACTCTACTCTGATGATTTTTGTACAAGGCAGATATTTTAATTTGGTGTAATGGGTTTTCTGTATTTCAGACTTATGTTGTAACTAGATTATGGACCACAATATTTTTACTTGGAAAATAAAGTTTTAAATTCCGCTGTTATTTTATATCTATCTTGTGATGTTTCTGTTTCTGTTTACCTATAACGCTTCACGAAACTTAATGCATTCTGTTAAAGAGTGACATTAACGGACGTGGGGTGTTACATTTGGTATCATAGCAGAAGGTTACCAGATCAGATAAAAGGTTTTGAAAATTGTTTTCAAAAGGTTTTAAAAGAAAAAAATTCGAAAGAAAAGTTTGTTTTGAATAACACATTCCCTAAAGCCGTATAAATTATCTCTCGATTCTCTGTTTGAATCCTTCTTCCTTTTCGTTTCAGCATGTCTGGGGAACCGAATATTCCCGAGGGCATTCAAGTACCGGATTGGTTCCGTAGGTATCTTAAGGCCATGGTACCTACCGGGTGCCAAGGAGACGTCCCTCCCCATCTACAGCCGTTGTTCCTCCACCATCACGAGTAGGTAATTCCTCTAGGAAATGTCATGGTTGTAAGCGCATGGGTCATTTGGCCAAAGATTGCCAACGAAGAAAGAACGCTTGCTTCAACCGTGGTAAATTTGGATACTATATTAAGGATTGCTTGAAGAAGCAAGGGCATAGCCAAAGGGTAGGATCTTCTAGAGGGCAAGGGCATGCTCTCGTGGCTGGTGTACCGGATAGAGGTCGGAAAGTTTCTGTTGAAGGTTTGATTTCTCTTTCCAACCATCCTGTTAGAACTCTTTTTGATTCTGGTGCTTCACATTCTTTTGCATCTGATTCTGTGATTGAGTCTCTACACCTTAGTACTAGTATAGTTTTGGATCCCGTTGTTGTCTCAAACCCCATTGGAGGTACCACTCATCTGTCTATGATTTGTCGGGTTTTGAGAAAATCTGTATTGGGCGTCGAGTTTGAGTGCGACGCATACGTTCTTGATTTCATGAGCTATGGTTTGATTCTAGGGATGGGTTGGCTAGCCATGTATGGTGCCATTCTAGACCGTGAGAGGAGGGTCGTTAGACTTTTGACTTGCCATGGGAGGACTCTCGAGATTTCTTGTGACCCAAAAGAGTCTATCATGCTTAGTTTCCTAGAATCGCTTGATGCATCTATCAATGATTTACGATCTGTACCAGTAGTTTGTGAGTACCCTGATGTTTTTGAGGAAGTTCGTGGCTTACCTCCGAGGCACGAGATCGATTTCCGAATATACTTGGTGGATAATGTAAAACCAGTTGCAATGCCTGTGCTCCACATGGCTACGAGAGAAAGGAGGGAGCTCAGCAAGCAAGTCGGGGAGCTACTTGAGAAAGGATTCATTAGGCAAAGCATATTTGAATGGGGTGCTCCAGTGGTATTCCCCACTAAGGCGGATGGTTTGCTTTGCTTATGTATGGATTACAAGGAGTTGAATAAGCTCACTAAGAAAAATAGGCACCCCTTCCAAGGATAGATGATCTGTTTGACCAGCTTGTTGGTGCATCTATTTTCTCCCAGTTAGACTTGGACACGGGGTTTCATCAGTTGAGGGTAGCTGAGGATAGTATAGACAAGACTGCCTTTAGAATTCCAGATGGTTTCTTCGAGTGGCTCGTCCTTCATTTTGAGTTGACAAATGTACCCGCCTATTTTGTGGATCTGATGAGTAGTGTGTTTCAGAAGTTTCTAAATAAGTTCGTTGTGGTCTTTGTTGATGACATCTTGATTTTCTCGAAGAATGTGGAAGAACATCCCCTACATTTATGGGAGGATTTGAAGACTCTCCAAGCGCATCAGCTTAAGGCAAAATTCTCCAAATGTCATTTTTGGAGAAAGGAAGTGAGATTTCTTGGGCATGTGGTCTCTAAAGATGGGATAGCAGTGGATTCCGCGAAAGTAATTGCGGTTCAAGATTGGCAGATTCCAAAGAATACAACAGAGGTGAGGAGTTTTCCTGGTTTAGCGAGCTATTATAGGAAGTTCATTAAGGACATAGCAAAAATATCAGCCCCACTCACCAGACTGATGAAGAAGAATCTGATATTTTCTGGGGGTGTTGACTGTGAGGAAGCTTTTCAGCGATTGAAGAAGGCTCTAACAAAAGCCCCAGTCTTGACTTTTCCTAATGGAAACAAAGTGTTCACAGTATACACTAATGCATGTGGTACAGGGCTTGATGTTGTTTTGATGTAAGAGGTAAGGGTAGTATATTATGGTGGTAGACGGTTAGAGTTCATGAGAAGAATTACCAACCCATGTTTTGGAATTAGCTGTTATAGTATTTGCGCTAAGACGTGGCAGCAGTATCTACTTGGAGAAAGGTTCGAATTGTACACGGACCATAAATCACTCAAGTATCTGTTCTCGCAGAAGGATCTCAAATTGAGACAGCATAGATAAGCTTCTACTTGGACCTGGGATAATTAGAGAAACTTCGGAAAAGAGTGACCTTACCTGTAACGAATGAGGACATCTCAAGACAGGCAAAAGTCATACACAAATAAGAGAAGGAACGATATTGAATTTTGAAGTGGGAGACATAGTTCTCATCAAGGCATCACCTCTACAGAAGGTGGTTCATCTTGGATCGGTAGTTCTCATCAAGGGATCATTTCTCTGCTCTTTAGATCCAATCCCTGTGATTTTATGTTTCTTTTAGATATAAACATTTAATAAGTAATCATGGCATGTTTATAAGTTTAGATCTAAACCTATGCCTGTTAATATCTTGAACCATAATTAAACCGATCTTCCATTACTTATACACTTGATCTACTATTCAGTCCTGATTTGCCCAATTTTATCATTAAATGCCTATTCTGCTATTATGTCCAATTTTATCATCATATGCCTATTCTGCTATTATGTCCAATTCTATCATCATATGCCTGTTTTGTTATTATGCCTATTTCTTTTCTCTTCTCTCCTCCTTCCCTTTTTATTTTTATAGCCAGGCTACCTTCGAGCCTAGGCCTATCGTTGAAATATGCGAACGAACAAAATTGGGAATGGTTGGGAATGATAAATTGAGGCATAACTTGTATTGTAAAACATGACTGGGATTCGGGGGCATAATCTATACCTTGATCTAAAACTTTAATTTGGGCATAACTTGTATTATGATTCATGACTGGGGTTTTTGGGGCATAACCTATACTATAATATTCGATTAAAACTTGGGGCAAATGTTATATTGTAAATTATGACCATAATTTAGAGTATATAAATCTTTAGAATTAATTTAAGATTAAGCGTAACATGTTAATAAAACGGTAAGTAACCTGCCGTAACTTGCGGAGATGTTTAATCTGTTAAAATGACTAATCTGCTGAAATATATTGAAATTGAATACTTTAATTGAAAAAACTATAACGGGCATGAGTAATTCCTAAATAGGATTATTAGACCAAAAATATTGTTAGTACAATGATGGAAATTAAGAAATTGTAACCGCACTTAGACACGAGGTTAAATTCAGCTTGTGGTAGAAGTCTGCCCAGAACCGCCCGCAGATCCAACATCCATAAATGGTTAATTTAATATGAGGTGTCTAGTGTGTTAACATACATGTAATGGTGCTAAGACATGAGGTTATGTCCAGCATGTGGTAGAAGTCTGCACAGAACCGCCCGGCATATCCAGCATCCACAAGTGGTCAACTTAATGTGAGAGGTCTGGTGCATTGACATACATGAATGGGGAATGATAACAGCATATTATAATTAGTTACATTAATGAGAATGTTATTTAATATGTAGACTTATCCTTGGGACAAGTGGAAATTATAACATAAGTTATAATAAATGGATACGAAACATATTAGTAAAGCTTAGTTAAGAGAACTAGGTTAATTAGTAAACAACGATAAGTTGTAGTGATGGTTGTTTGTGAACAAATTGAACGATTGTTAAACAATTATAAAATTCGTTTGGCTTTCCTAAACAACAAGGGTTGCTGTAAAGGGTGTCGAGCTCTAGGACCGAAATTATTTTATTTAATAAATCCAACCAGATTATTCCGAAATATTGATTGTTTGAAAATAACAGAAAATAAACAAAATGTGAGTTTTTAATAATAAATGAAAGTAATTATGGAGCAATGACATAAACTAGATTAATATGAATTAATAACCAAATAGATTAATACAGATCTAATTCATGTTTCTGTCACAAAAACGAATCAACGATTAATTAGGTTTCTAGAACAAATAGGTGAATAACGACAAGTATAGCCTATGCAGGAGCTAAGCTCTTAAACAACCATAGGCCATCAGGACAGATTCACTATTTTATTTCTAAAACCCTAAAAGTTAGATCTAAATCTGATAAGTGTTAGATCAAACTCGAATATACCCTGTGAAGGATCATAGCTCTTAAACGACACAGAGTATGAAGGTTCAGATCTAACCCTTGGTTCAGATCTAGATATATATAAATAAAGTCCTAATCCTTTTTGGCTATGTGATTCATATTGAATCTAATCCAAGCCCCATCACACCCTAATTAATGGGGATTAGCTGGACATAGCTAAACAAGAAATAGAGAAAACGATAATAAACAACATAAACATAAATAAAATAAAACAACAGCTAAGAAGAGAAGGAGAAAAAATTTATTCCAAAAGAAGAGTTTCAGAATAAAACCCAATGTAATTACAAACGAAGGAGATGCAGTGTATTTATAGTTGCTATGGCCAAGACAAAGTGGTCAATTACACCATGTGGGACAAAAGCCCTTTTCCTAATTAACAAATAAACCAAATAGCTAAGTGTGAACGCATGTGAATGGACATGCAAATGTCATAGCTTGCGGGCATCAAATGGCATCAACTTCAATTGTTTTGAGTATGAATAAGAACTCCATAACATCTGAGACAATCGATCTTTATGAAAAGGCATTGAATCTTTAAAATATGCGGTAGAAGGTTGTTGAACTACAACCTTTCTTCTGGTCTTCAAGCTTTAATCTCGCTCTAAAAATCAACACTCTTCTTGCACCAATTCTTCAAGCTGTTCAACAATTAAGTGCATCAATCCATTTATCTTAAATAATCTGAAAACACAACTATAAATACACGGTATCAATTATTTTAAATAGAAAACAAGACAAATAAGCGAATAAAATATACACATTTACGTGTATATCAAATACCCCCACACTTATCTTTTTATTCGTCCTCAAATAAACTAAACTAAGATATGTCACACTTTCATAGGAAACACGATTGCGTTTAGTGTATGCAACAAACCGTTAAATCCCTAGGTGTCCCTAATAATACAAGTGTTGTCTCGTGAGGGTTTTCAGCAAATACTACCCACAAAATCCAAAGCGTCTTATATACGCGGATTAATCAAATAATATATTTAATGTCTTTCAAATTCCAAGGACTTTACCTAACTTCAATAATAGCGATCTAGTCCTAAATTGTCCATCCCATTATTGGTGCAAAAATGAATAAATTTTTCAAGCTGAATCGTAATTCCTTGATAACTCTATAATTGCCTTGAAGGTTAAGAGTGTGGTGTCAACCGCAGTTCTACACATCGATAATGTGCTCCCAATCATTTATTCATCCTTTTTTGTGAATAATTTTGCACCACTGTAACTATAATGTAGTGGATGTGAGTTATGCATAGATGAAGGAAAATTTTGTAAGTTCTAAAAATAGTATAGATAAGAGGGCAAGTGTATTAGTTGAACTTCAAGCCACAAAAGATAAAGTAATGCTAAGGCACATATGTACGTTTTGTTTCCTTTCATCTCCTCTACTACAATCCTCGCTTCTAAGTATGGTATGATGGATGTGGATGGAATGGAAATGCTTTATAGTCGAGAATGATTAATGACTATTTTATTCTCAGAGATTTTCTCTTTATTGCATTTTTTTTCTTTTTCCTTTTCTTTTTTTCCTTTTTTCATAAATGCACAATGAATGATGAGCAGAGATGGAATGGAATGATAACGTATATTATTTCATTTGATTCCTCCTCTACTAAGCGAATCATAACTAACACTTCATGAAAGGAAAGTTTTGTGCCCTAGTTACTCTACTTCTATAACCCTAATTCAACACACAAGTCTAGATTGATGTTATTAAAAAGCTGAAAGGAGAGATAAGCAAAGTTTCGTAAGATAGATAACCTATATAAAATAAGATGTGGTATATGGTTATCCTACCTTAAAATAAGTACGGAGTGGGTAGTGTAATATTGGTATAAAAAGTGATGTTTTTGAACCTTTGAAAATAAATCAGTACAAGGTTCTATAGTATACCAATATAAGAAAAATTTGTCGAAACATGGATGTAAATTGGCTAAAACTTGGGTTTGAATCAAGTGTGGTATCGAAGAAGAATGCTACAATGAGTCATTCTCCTTAAGTGGGCCAAGTGGAATTTAGAACTTACAAGTTTGAAAATTTGAGTGGAAAAAATATTATGTATGACAAAAACTCAGAAAATCCAACAAATGTAGGTGCAAAATCAATTTTATTTGAATTTTTAATGATTTATTTTTACTTGCAAATTCTAACATGTATAACAATGGTTGATATGCTTACTCCAGAACACGACTAACGTCTGCACAGTCTCAAGCTAGCATCTTAAAAAGACACATTACAACTCAATGAATAAATAATGTTCATTCCCATCACCCAACAATTCAAATTATCAAAAAGAACCAAGGTATTATTTATGAACTTTAAGTTAGTCCTTGTTCAACGAATGGCCTAGTTCATAAAATTTGATTATTGATGTAATGTAGATTCCCCCCACACTGGAGTGTGACTGTGTCCTCACAGTATGTACAAAAGAGGGTTAGTGCGTCTTATTGAATGTAATGTGGCTCATGGAGGACCATGAGCTCTTCCTCTGGTTGGGTATTGATTCCAAGTAAGATATAAGGCATTGACCATTGACCTTATAGGATGATCCATCAGTTGGATTCTCAATTTCTACCGCACCATATAGAAAAACGGTATGTACAATGTAAGGTCCTGTCCATCTAGATTTTAACTTACTTGAAAATAAATGCAATCTTGAGGCATACAACAGAACTTTTTGACCTGGCATGAAAGTTTATCGTGAAAAACTTTCATTCTATCCTTATAAATTCGTTCATTTTAATAGGCATCATTTCGAATTCCATCAAGTTCATTAAGTTGAGGCTTCCTAAGTTCACCTGCTTGCTTCAAGTGAAGATTTAAAGTTTTATTGCCCGTAATGCCCTATGTTCTAGTTCAACTAGCAAGTGACATGGCTTACCAAAAATCAACCGATAAGGGGACATACCTAAGTTTGTTTTGAAAGCGGTGCGGTAAGCCTAAAGAGTGTTGGTTAACTTTTGGGACCAATCTTATTGATTTCGATTTGTAGTTTTCTCAAGGATTTGTTTAATCTGCCTATTCGATACTTCAACTTGCCCACAAGTTTAAGGATGGTAAGGAGTGGATAACTTGTGGGTTATCGAATACTTTCTCATGAGGGATTCAAAAGAACGATCAAAGAAGTGTGTTCCGTAGTCGCTGATTATTGTGCGAGGTGTACCAAACCTACAAAAGATGTTTTCCTTTAAGAAGCACACAACAACCTTGTTATCATTTGTTTTGCATGGAATAGCTTAAACCCATTTAGAAACATAATCAACGGATAAGAGAATATAAAGGTTCCCAAAAGAATTCGGGAAGGGTCCCATGAAGTCTATACCCCAAACGTCAAAAACTTCGACTTCTTGAATTGGGTTTAGGGGCATCGTATTCCGTTTAGAAATTTCCCTAAGAATTGACATTGATCACAAGTTTCACAAAATTCGTAAGCGTCTTTGAAAAGGTTAGGCCAGTAGAAACCATACTGGAGAACCTTTTTGGCTGTCTTTTTAGGACCGAAGTGACCACCACAGACTTGGTCGTGACAGAAAGAGATAACATTATGAGTTTCAGTGTCGGGAACACACCTTTGAATGATTTGGTCGGGACAATTGTTGAAAAGATAAGGGACGTCCCAATAAAAATGTTTCACTTGGGAAAAGAATTTTTGTTTATCTAGCTTAGACCAAAAAGAAGGGGCCTGATTGGTGACTAAGTAGTTGACAATGTCAGCAAACCAAGGATCAGTGGATAAAGAAAAGAGCTGTTCATCCGGGAAATTCTTGTTGATCGGAAGAGAAGAAGACAGGGAATTTGGAAGACAAGACAAGCGGTCCACAATAACGTTGTCGGATCCTTTTTTATCCTTAATGGTAATGTCAAATTCTTTAAGTAGAAGGATCCAACGAATGAAACGAGCCTTAGCATCCTTTTTAGAGAAAAGGTACCTAAGTGCAGAGTGATCGGTATGAATAGTGATGTGTGAGACAACTAGATAAGGTCTGAATTTTTCTAGAGCAAAAATGAATGCTAAGAGTTCTTTTTCAGTGGTCGTATAATTGATTTGAGCATCGTTCAAAGTCTTACTCACGTAGTAAATGACATGAAGAGTTTTATTGATTCATTGTCCTAAGACAGTGCTTACAGCGAAATTCGAGGCGTCACACATAATTTCAAAAGGCAGCTTCCAGTTGGGAGAGCACATGATAGGGGCAGAGACAAGTTCATTTTTGAGATGCTCATAAGATAAATACAGTCAGAATTGAAGTCAAAAGGGACAACCATACCAAGAAGATTAGTCAAAGGTCGAGTAATTTTGCTTAAACCCTTTATAAAGCGACGGTAAAAGCCAGCATGACCTAAAAAAGATCGGATGTCCTTAATGGACTTGAGAATGGGAAGATTAGAGATAACTTTGATTTTGGCTTTGTCTACTTCAATTCCTTTATTAGAAATGACACGCCCTAAAACAATGCAATGTTTGACCATAAAGTGACATTTTTTTCAATTAAGAGCTAAGTGTTTATCTTTGCAATGGTTAATAACAAGATCAAGGTGATGTTAACACTCATCGTATGAGTCCCCAAAGATGGAAAAATCATCCAAGAAAACTTCCAAAAACCGCTCGATCATATCAGAAAAAATGCTAATCATGCACCTCCGGAAGGCTGCAGGTGCATTACAGAGACCAAAATGCATACGACGTCATGCAAATGTACTGAATGGAAAAGTGAAAGTGGTTTTCTCTTGGTCCTCAAGAGCGATAGGGAATTGATTATAGCCCGAGTACCCATCATGGAAATAGTATTACTCGTGACCGGCTAGTCATTCTAACGTTTGATTGATAAATGGCAGAGGGAAATGATCCTTATGTGTTGCAACGTTAAGTTTCCTATAATCAATACAAACACGCCAACACATCTGGTTGCGGGTTGGGATAAGCTCATTAGCTTCATTTTGGATCACGGTTATCCCTGATTTCTTAGGTACGACATTAATCGGACGAACCCGTTGACTATCGAAAATCACGTAGATGATTCCATTGTCAAGACATTTAAGGATTTCATCACGAACTGCTTCTTTCATGATGGGGTTTAGTCGATGCTAGGGATCACGAGTGGGCTTGGCATCATCTATAAGGTGGATTCGATGTTGGACTATCGAAGGACTAATCCCCTTAATATCAGCCATGGACCAACCAATTACTTCCTTATTTTTCTTAAGGATGGGAAGGAGCAATTGTTCCTTCTCTATAGTAAGTTCAGAAGCGATAATGACAGGAAGAGTTTCATTATGTCCTAAGTAAGCATACTTAAGATGACTGGGAAGCGTTTTGAGTTCGTATTTAGGAGACGACTCAATCAAGGAAATTGGTTGAGGGATAGGCTCAGTTGTAACCGATTCGACAGGGATTGATTCAGAGACATTTTCGGGGATATCTTGAAACAAAGTTTTGTAATTCGATTCAATTTCATTATTCAGATGGTCGAGTTCAGGTTCATTGTCATGGACTCCATGGATTTCAGAAAACTGGTCCGCATAAGAGTCAGGAGAGTTTTCTGTTCTAAAGATGTTTAGTTCGATGGTCATGTTACCAAAAGAAAGTTTCATAGACTCATTTCTACGGTTGATAAGCACATTAGAGGTTGCTAAAAAGGGTGGCGCTAAAATCAAGAGGATATGGTTCGCATGATTGCTTACCTGTTGAGTTTCTAGGACAATGAAGTTGACTAGATAGATGAATTCGCCTACTTTTATCAGTACATCCTCGATTTCGCCCACAGGTTTCATTACTGAATGGTCAGCAAGCTGAAGGGTAACCTTAGTGGGTTTTAGTTCTCCTAGTCCTAATTGGCGGTAGATGGAATACGGAAGTGAGTTAACACTAGCACCTAAGTCTAACAGGCATCTATCGTTTTTCTTATCCCCAATAGTACACGATATTGTGGGGCAGCCGGGATCTTTGTATTTCACTGGCATTGATTGGGATAAGACTTCGCTTAAAGGTAAATTCTAATTAATTAAAATAATTTCCATATTTAAATTATCAGTGTTTAAAAATACATAACTTTTACATACGAGGTCCAAATCGCACGAAACTGGATCTGTTGCGATCGTGGGGACGAGAGCTTCACAACAAAACTGACTGGGTCCAAAATAGAGCTAATTAGAAATTCAGGCAGAATTAAATCCAGACCGTACAGAAATTCAGAAATAAAAGAATGGAGGAGTGGAAACGAATGTGAGATCTCTCACACTCAAATTATTTACAGTTAATATATACTAGGATGCAGACGGGGGTTAGAAGCCCCCGACACTATTTTTTGTACAGACCAGTTGATTGTATGTTTGGATTGTGACTGGATTGTCATTTATTGATATTATTGTAAATAAAAATTATATATATAAAATATATATAAAAATTGTCATGAAATAAAATAAATATTCATTTACAAACCGGACGGTTTGTTTATGTACACTTATTTATCTGATATTGATTGGGACGATAAATTTTACACATTGCCCAACTACACAAATAATAAACAGTATTTGTTGTTTGGAAACCCCAAATGGGTATTGGGATAATATTTGACATACACTGATCTCAATAATTAGTGGTATGTCGGTTGACAGACTGTATAAGCGTTATATATTTATTTTAATGCTTATATAGTTGTAGAATGCACTCTGGATGTTGTATGAATTTTTAATGATTGTTTATCATTATTTTTGTATACATGTGAAGTCGAAATCCATATAACTGAATTTATATGGTAATTGATTGAGTCTGATTCCAATTTAGAATTAACGAATATTTTAAAATAAAATTCAGAAAATATTGAAAAGTGAAGCCATGTTGAGTAGTTAAACGCCATTTTAACATGAACGTGAATTTTGTCGATTTTATTCATTTTATAATGAATATCGAGAAGAGATTTCAAAATCAGATCTTTTGAAAAATTATCATTTTAATATTATATTGATGTGAAATATTCAATTTTGGTTTGAATTTGCAAATGAAATTGAAATCGTTTTAAAATGAATTTAAAATTAAGTTATAAAGAATATTCAATTTTGATTTGAATTTGAAAATCAAATTTGAAGTCGTTTTAAAATGAATTTAAAACAAATTTATATAGGAATATTCAATTTTGATTTAAAATTGAAATGAAACTGAAATTGATTTGAAATGAATTTATAAACGAATTTATAATGGAAAATTCAATTTTGATTTAAATTTGGAAATCAATTTGAAATTAATTTAAAATGAATTTATAATGGAAAATTCAATTTTGATTTAAATTTTGAAATCGATTTGAAATGAATTTAAAACGAATTTATAATGGAATATTCAATTTTGATTTGAAATTGAAATGGAAGTGGAAATCATTTTTAAAACGATTTATAAAATTCATTTTAAATGGAAATTGACGATGTATATAATATATATGTTATATATATTATAATTGCCTGAATAGAACGCGCCGCCCTACGACCATTCGCGAATTTCGACCATTAACTTCAGTTGGACGTTACGGGAGATCCGACCGTCGGATTCTCCTAAAACCAGAACCGTTGGGTTCGTATCGAAAAGGGCTTTCCAATGAATATAAGAGATTTGAAATCTAACAGTTAGATTTGGAGATATGTCCAAATCAATTTCAAAAAAGGTCGCTATGGATGCAGTTCGGTGGCTGTTATGGGAAACCGAATGTATGGGCGATAATAAAATTATTAAAAATATGGAAAAATTATGTAAAATCATAATAAATGATTTTGAAAGATTTTGGATGAAAAATTCTAGTTTTGAAAAGATAAAAATATATTTTTATTGAAATGAACTAGTTATTAACTAGAATAATAATTCATTTAGTTTTAGAAATAAATAAATTGGATTTGAAAATGGTTTTAAAATAACCAGAATATTTCCAACAAATAAATTGGAATGTATCTGGAATGGAAATAATCTTCGGTTATATGGATATTGTTGAGGAATTTGGAAGATATGTATATATATATATATTTATCGTTATTCCTAATACGATATCCGTTGGTTTCAGAATTTGATATTGAATATAAGCTGATATATTTTCTATTCAGAGCCTTATATTTGATATCAAATTAGATTTTGGGTTTGTCGTGAATGGTGTCTTTATTAACACTATTCTTAAACTCAGTTTAGAGAAGAATAAATCTTTAAATTAAGATTAAGTGAAGTTTTCCAATTAATTAATATTTAATTGGAATTGAATAAAAGAATTGGATTCATGGGTTTATCGTGAACGGTGTTTTTAATAACACTTGTTCTTTAACCCAATTAACAGTGAAGAATATGATTTGGAATTTATGATCTTTTAATTAAGATTTATGGAATTTTCCAAAGTAAAGATTTCCAATTTAATATATTAAATTGGAATTGAATGGAATTCGATTTGGTAATAATCGAGATGGGCTTCTGTGGAGGAAGACTGTTAATATATATGGAATTTAAAAGGCTTGGTCGTTATTCCATTTATATTATTAGTCGGATACAGAAATTGATATCGATTATATATATTGATCTATTTTCCGTGAAGATTCCATGGTTAATGGAATGTGATTTTGGGTTTATCGTGAACTGTGTTTTAAAGGACATTGGTTCTTTAACCCAGGTAAATACAGGACTTCATGTCCAACATTGTGTTTCGATACTGTATTCGTTGATCTCTGCTAACTATATATCTGTTTGGTGGCAGGGAATTTATTCTCTTGCTTAACACCCTTCTCTAAGACGTACGAGCTTAGAGGTTATATATCGGCAGAAATCAATGGTACGGTGTAGATTGTTGATGCGTCATGTTTGATTTCCCAAAATTAAATAATCATTAATATTGATTTTTTGGAAGATTAAAACTAAGAGGAGTTTTAATGAATCTTTAATTAGATTGAAAAGCGAATGTGATAATTACAATTATCAATTCAAGAAAATGAATGAGAATGGAGTATCACCAGTTTTGCTCCAAACGATAGTTAAATCTTTAATTAGATTTGAACCTGAAATGGTAATTAATTTTATCGATAACACCATGGTGTTAGATGTGGAGTATTACCAGTTTTTCTCCATGGGATGAATAGGTAGGGATTGGGAAAATAAACAAATGATTACTTCGGTAAGGTTCGCTAAGCCCGACTTGTTTGGAAAACCTTAATTTGGTTTAAATTGTGAAAAGAAAATTTGAATAAAATAATATTCTGGATTGGAATGAGGCATATGATGTGTTGTTATAGCTCTTGATTATAACATACGCGAATTATTCGGAAAGACCGGGTTTAACCCATTCTGAATAACTTATATGACGAAAAGTCGAAGAGATTGAAGACGGTGCAAGACTGACAATCTTCACATCGAATGGATTCGTTGCTACTGATGTCCATGATTGGAGTAGCTACCTTGAAGGGGCTACAGTGGTAGCCGTCCGGACGTACTTGTTGATTGTACGGATATGCGAGGGCCTCTCTCCTGTATTGGACATACGGGACGAGGAATAAGGTGCCTCCGGTTTCAGTCAGACCTAGAACAGACTTGTAAATAGATGGTGTGTCTGACATTGTATTCCTTTATACTGTATTCGTTGATCTCTGCTAAATATATATCTATTTGGTGACGGAGAATTTATTATCTTGTTTAACACCCTTCTTTGAGACATACAAGCTCAGAGGTTATATATCGGCAGAAATCAGTGGTACACCATGGATTGATAGTGTGGCATGCTGAGAAGCAGTGATCCAAGCTATTGTTGAAAAGCAGAGCTAGGTGGATGATGATCAAAGCACAGCTTTAAATAGCACAGCTTTTTGTGGTGTTAATTCGCGAACCTCACACGCGGGTATGGTGTCAAACAGATGGTTAGATCAGTATGCTTTAGAGATGAGGATAGACATCCTAAGGATTGTCATGAATTCGATCTACCAAGGTGATACTGGGCGTGGTCGCCCCACACCAGTAGGGATAGGGGCACACTCCCCGATTCCCATATGGATAGAGTTAGCGGTGTTTTCCAATGCTTGGATGTAAGCCGTGGTAACTTGTTTCCTGGATAGTGCAGATGTGCATTACGGCATTTTCGCATGCCTACGACGTAAGCTATTGGGAATTGCACTACGCGATAGATCTTTCGGATCAGGAGCCACCATGATGGAAATCCAAACTTCCAATACGACATTTTGCGGTTTTCACTGCATACTATATATGGTGACATAATGGGATAGGGCGCTCATGCCATCTGTGATTGATACATTTATATTTGAAGTTGATTTCTTCACTTATAGTAATAGTAAAAGATTTGTTTTAAAACATACCAAGCATATTTGGCTATTATAAGGTAAAACTCTATCCTCCGGCTTGTGTTGCATTGTGTGATGGGACCTGAGTCTTATAATAGCTTCATTTTTCTTTATTTAGCATTGCGCTGTTTATTTTAGGCACTGGTATTCTTGGGGGTAAACCCGTTCCGTGTTATACGGCGTGGTCTCTTGATTTACCTTATTTTAAAGTAAAGTTTTAAAAAGTTGTTTCGGTTCTTACACCAGTCCCATGACTGACTCGGAGTTTATTGTTTTAACCTAAACTTTGGGTGCCCTATTTTCCACACGGGCAGCTACTAGTTTTGGTTTTGCAGATTTATTTATACATGATCCTGGGTTTACAGCTGGAGCTATATTCGGAACGCTCGGTATGCGTGTATTTCTTTTGTTTGTATTAGTTATTGTATTTTCCACTACGCATTGTATTTATACATTTTATTTCCGCTGCTATGTATTTTAATCTCTGATATTTTTCTGTGTAATATTTATTCATACTCTGAATATTCTTGTACTCTGATGTAGATTGTTGTAAATAGCAATGAAATGTTCTTCTATTTGTGTTCCGATTTGTCTTGTTCTTGAAGCATCCGCCTTCTTGTTCGGTTTAGGACGACCGGGAAGCACGGGTCGCTAAATTTGGTATCAGAGCTTTGGTTTACAGAGCTCGAGAACAAGACATATTAGAACTGAACGAAAGGATTCATCAGAGATTTGATTAGAAATATAAAATGAGAATGACTCATTAGAGATGGGATCTGTAGTATCCTAGAACGAGCGTGAAGAGTGTTATTTTTGAATTAAAATAAAAAAAAATTGTTTGAAAATTTAAACTTTATTATACGTATTTAATTATATTATTTTATATTGAATTTGGACTATCGAGTATATGAAGATTTTGAATATACGCGTGTTCGGAGTCTCAAATATACTGGATAGATATAAAATCACATTCTAGTTGCCGGAGATGATTGTGATGATGTGACCACATCATCAATATATGTGTTCGAGTTTCAAAAGTGGAATATCTATATATTTCCAATCGATTGGTGTGAGAACCAAAACTTTATTTTCAATTAATTGCTTGGAGTTTGACACTAAAAATATGATTTTTGTATATATATACAAGCGTTATATGTTTTGGAAATTTAATTCACTAATTGATTGCTAGTTGTGTTGTATGATTATTGGTTTGATTAATTAAAATATTAGAGCAATACAACCCATAAGGGAATGAAAGTTAATTTAGCCAATTCGAATTAAATATTGAACTGAACTGAAAATTTATTAAAATTGCATACATATATATATGCATATATATTGAACAGGTCATAGCAAGGAGGCTAGAGAAGAGGAATAAAATTGTATGCCCGACAAATAGGTATAGGTTTACCATTTTATTGGGTTTTGGTGATTTTATGAGACGATTGGCTAGCCGCTTGGCTTTTTCTTTTCGATTGGTGAGGGCCTTGTGAGGCAAGTTGCGGTTTTAAATATCTCCCCATACAAAGGAGGTTATGGCGAAATTTTTTGAAAATTTAGGGTGTTAGCCAAATTTTTGAAAAATTAGAAAATTCTTAGAAATAGAAAACTTGAAGAATAAAAGCCAGAATGAAAGTTGAGTTGATTATTAAAACAACTTTCAGCGGCTTTCCTTTTCGAGGACGAAAAGATTTTAAGTGGGGGGGATTGTAACAACCCGGAAAATCAGAACCAATTTAAAAATTTTATTTTTGCTATTTTAATGAATTTTTAATATTTAAACTGATTTATTTTAAATAATAACGACTAAAAATTTATTTAAATCGAAGTTAGAACGGAATTTTTTAATTTAATTATAAATAGAGTTTAAAATGGCACAGTAGTTTGAAAATTCGATTTCAAATTTCAATGAATGCACAGGATTCAAAATAAATCAGATTTAATGAAACAAGAAATATTTGAATCTGTTTATAAATATCTTTCCAACGAATGTGAAAAATCCAAATTTCATAACGCAAATTGAAAGTTATGTCCAGTTTAAAATTTAAAATAGTCGCTATGGAATTTAATAAAATATAATATACAGCCATTTCGCAAATGACCTCCATTTTTGATGAAACCAATTTTGTTGGATCCGGAATATCAAATTATAGTCAGGTTTCAAATTTCATAATTTTGGGAATTAATATGTGAGTGCGGTAAATTTAAATGTGTTTGGTAATTTAAATTTGAATTGAATCAACCAAAAATTGACCATTTTTCAAACGGTCTCCAATTTCGACGAAATTAGATTTGTTAGGATCGTATCGTCAAAACATAGCTAGATTTATTTTTTGGGAATTTTTGGGGTCTGTATGTGGCCCCAGTAAATTAAAATGTACGTTTGAATTTAAAATATATTGATTTATATTTTAAAATTTATGAAAGTTGATTGTAACAGTCGAATTGGCTTACCGAACATATCTCATTATGTTCGGAATGGGGGTATTTAGCCAGGGGCGACAGTCGTTGTGATTCGTTTGGAGTTCGGAACTTCAAATAAGTAATGTTTGAATTTAATAATATTAAAATATATTATATAGTCTCTCTAAACCCTAAGTCAAAGGCCACCGCAGTCAAAATTAATCGCGCCTCCAAGATGAATAAACGATAACGATGCTCCATCATTCTACTTTGATTTCTGACAAATCCACCAATTGATTTCAAAAATATATTAAGGGGAATGTAGAGGGCATCAAGCTCTACAATATGAATGGATGTGATCGAATACTGGTGCGTGAATTGCTCAATTTTTGCTCTGAAATTCGCCGCCTTCACATCGGTTTTGGGGATGCCTGAGACCCGCGAGTTCAACGCGATTATGGCTGGAGGGAGGCGGCGCCTTGGCGCTTCAGGTGGAGGATCTTGATCGACCTCAGGTCTTCTGGTGGCGGCGCGTTTTAAAAACCCTAGTTGGAGCGAAGTTGGGTTTAACAACGTGAAGAGGAAGAAGACAGGGGTGGGGGTAAGATGGTAAAGGAAAATTCTAATTAATTTCCATATTTAAATTATCAATGTTTAAAAATACATAACTTTTAAATACGAAATCCAAATCACACGAAACTGGATCCTTTGCGATCGTGGGGACGAGAGCTTCACAACAAAACTGACCGGGTCCAAAACAGAGAAAATCAGAATTTCAGGCAGAATTAAATCCAAACCGTACAAAAATTCAGAAATAAAAAATGGAGGAGTGGAAACGAATGTGAGATCTCTCTCATACTCAAATAATTTACAGTTAATACATACTAAGATGAAGATGGGGGTTAGAAGCCCCTAACACTATTTTTTTTGTAGAGACCAGTTGATTGTTTGTTTGGATTATGATTGGATTGTCACGTATTGATATTGTTGTAAATAAAAATTATGTATATATATATTATATATAAGTTATCATGAAATAAAATAAATATTCATTTACAAACCGGACGGTTTGTTTATGTAAACTTATTTATCCGATATTGATTGGGATGATAAATTTTACACATTGCGCAACTGCACAAATAATAAACAGTATTTGTTGTTTGAAAAGTCCACACGGGTATTGGGATAATATTTGACATACACAGATCCCAATAATTAGTGGTATTTCAATCGATGGGTTGACAGACTGTATAAGCGTTATTTATTTATTTTAATGCTTATACAATTGTAGAATGCACTCTGGATGTTGTATGAATTTTTTATAATTGTTTATCATTATTGTGGTATACATGTGAAGTTGAAATCCATATAACTGAAATTATATGGTAATTGATTGAGTTTGATTCCAGTTCAGAATTAACAAATATTTTAAAATAATATTCAGAAAATATTGAAATGTGAAGCCGTGTTAAGTAGTTAAATGCCATTTTTAACACGAACGGGAATTTTGTCAATTTTATTCATTTTATAATGAATATCGAGAAGAGATTTCAAAATCAGATATTTTGAAAAATTATCATTTTAATATTATAATGATATGAAATATTCAATTTTGATTTGAATTTGAAAATGAAATTGAAATCGTTTTAAAATGAATTTAAACGAAGTTATAAAGAATATTAAATTTTGATCTGAATTTGAAAATCAAATTTGAAATCGTTTTAAAATGAATTTAAAACGAATTTATGTAGGAATATTCAATTTTGATTTAAAATTGAAATGGAATTGAAATCGATTTGAAATGAATTTATAAACGAATTTGTAATGGAAAATTCAATTTTGATTTAAATTTGGAAATCGATTTGAAATGAATTTAAAATGAACTTATAATGGAAAATTCAATTTTGATTTAAATTTGGAAATCGATTTGAATGAATTTATAATGGAATATTCAGTTTTGATTTAAATTGAAATGAAAGTAGAAATCGTTTTTAAAATAAATTTAAAACGATGTATAAAATTCAATTTAAATGGAAATCGATGATATATAATATATATATATATATATGTATATGTTATATATATTATAATGGCCTGAATAGAATGCGTTGCGCTGCGACCATTCGCGAATTTCGACCATTAACTCAAATGGACTTTATGGGAGATCCGACCGTCGGATTCTCCTAAAACTAGAACCGTTGGGTTCGTATCGAAAAGAGCTTTCCAATGAATATAAGAGATTTGAAATCTAACAGTTAGATTTGGAGATATGTCCAAATCAATTTCAGAAAAGGTAGCTATGGATGCAGTTCGGTGGCCGTTAAGGGAAACCAACTGTACGGGCGATAATAAAATTATTAAAAATATGGAAAAATTATGTAAAATCATAATAAATGATTTGGAAAGATTTTGGATGAAAAATTCTAGTTTTGAAAAGATAAAAATATATTTTATCGAAATGAACTAGTTATTAACTAGAATAATAATTTATTTATTTTTAGAAATAAATAATTTGGATTTGAAAATAGTTTTAAAATAACCAGAATTTTTCCAATGAATAAGTTGGAATGGATCCGGAATGGAAATAATCTTTGGAATATTTCGATATTGGATTTCGTGATTATACGGATATTATTGAGGAATTTGGAAGATATACATATATCGTTATTCCCAATACAATATTCGTTGGTTTTAGAATTTGATATTGAATATAAGCCGATATATTTTCTATTCAGAGCCTTATAGTTGATATCAAATTGGATTTTGGGTTCGTCGTGAATGGTGTCTTTATTGACATTGTTCCTAAACCCATAGAGAAGAATAAATCTTTAAGTTAAGATTTAGTGAAGTTTTCCAATTAATTAATATTTAATTGGAACTAAATAAAAGAATTGGATTTTTGGGTTTATCGTGAACGGTGTTTTTAATAACAGTTGTTTTTTAACCCAATTAACAGTGAAGAATATGATTTGGAATTTATAATCTTTTAATTAAGATTTATGGAATTTTCCAAAGTAAAGATTTCCAATTTAATATATTAAATTGGAATTGAATAAAATTCGATTTGCTAATAATCGAGATGAGCTTCTGTGGAGGAAGACTGTTAATATATATGGAATTTAAAAGGCTTGGTCGTTATTCCATTTATATTATTAGTCGGATATGGAAATTAATATCGATTATATATATTGATCTGTTTTCTGTGAATATTCCATGGTTAATGGAATGTGATTTTGGGTTTATCGTGAACTGTGTTCTAAGGACAGTGGCTCTTTAACCCAGGTAAAGATAGGATTACATGTCCAACATTATATTTTGATACTGTATTCGTTGATCTCTGCTAAATATATATCTGTTTGGTGGCGGAGAATTTATTCTCTTGCTTAATACCCTTCTCTAAGACGTACGAGATTAGAGGTTATATATTGGCAGAAATCAATGGTACGGTGTAGATTGTCGATGCAACATGTTTGTTTTCCCAAAGTTAAATAATCATTAATATTGATTTTTCGAAAGATTAAAACTTAGAGGAGTTTTAGTGAAACTTTAATTAGATTGAAAAGTGAATGTGATAATTACCATTATCAATTCAAGAAAATGATCGAGAATGGAGTATCACCAGTTTTGCTCCAAACGATAGTTAAATCTTTAACTAGATTTGAACGTGAAATGGTAATTAATTTCACCGATAACACCATGGTGTTAGATGTGGAGTATTACCAGTTTTGCTCCATGATATGAATAGATTGGGATTGGGAAAATAAACAAATGATTACTTCGGTAAGGTTCGCTAATCCCCGCTAGTTTGGAAAACCTTAATTTGGTATAAATTGTGAAAAGAATATTTGAATAAAATAATATTCTGGATCGGAATGAGGCGTATGATGTGTTGTTGTTATAGCACATGATTATAAGACACGCGAATTATTCAGAAAGACTGGGTTTAACCCATTCTGAATAACTGATACGACGAAAAATCAAAGAGAATGAAGACGGTGCAAGACCGACGATCTTCACATTGAATGGATTTGTTGCTACTGATGCCCATGATTAGAGTAGCTATCTTGAAGGGGCCACAGTGGTAGTCGTCCGGCCGTACTTGTTGATTGTACGGATATGCGAGGGCCTCTCTCCTGTATTGGACATACGAGACGAGGAATAAGGTGCCTCCGGTTTCGTCACACCTAGAAAGGACTTGTAAATGGATGGTGTGTCTGACATTGTATTCCTTTATACTGTATTCGTTGATCTCTGCTAAATATATATCTGTTTGGTGGTGGAGAATTTATTCTCTTGCTTAACACCCTTCTCTTAGACGTACGAGCTCAAAGGTTATATATCAGCAGAAATTAGTGGTACAGTATGGATTGATAGTGTGGCATGTTGAGATGTAGTGATCCAAGCTATAGTTGAAAAGTAGAGCTTAGTGGATGATGATCAAAGCACAGCTTTAAATAGCACAGCTTTGTGTAGTGTTAATTCGCGAGCCTCATACACCGGTATGGTGGCAAACTGATGGTTAGATCAGTATGCTTTAGAGATGAGGATAGACATCCTACGGGTTGTCATGGATTCGATCGACCGAGGTGATACTGGGTGTGGTCGCCCCACACCAGCAGGGATAGGGCCATCCCCCACCCCCCCAATTCCCAGATGGATAGAGTTAGTGGTGTTTTCCAATGCTTGGACGTAAGCCACTGTAACTTGTTTCCTGGATAGTGCGGATGTGCATTACGGCATTTTCGCATGCCTGCGACGTAAGCCATTGGGAATTGCACTACGCGATAGATCTTTCGGATCAGAAGCCACCATGATGGAAATCCAAACTTCCAATACGACATTTTGCGGTTTTCGTTGTATACTATAAATGGAGACATAGTGGGATGGGACGCTCATGCCGTCTATGATTGATACATTTATATTTGAAGTTAATTTCTTCACTTATAGTAATAATAAAAGATTTGTTTTAAAACGTACGAAGCATATTTGGCTATTATAAGGTAAAACTCTATCCTCCGGCTTGCGTTTCATTGTGTGATGGGACCTGAGTCTTATAATAGCTTCATTTTTCTTTATTTAGCATTGCGCTGTTTGTTTTAGGCACTGGTATTCTTGGGGGTAAACACATTCCGTGTTATACGGCGCGGTCCCTTGATTTACCTTATTTTAAAGTAAATTTTTAAATAACTGTTTTAGTTCTCACACCAGTCCTATGACTGACTCGGAGTTTATTGTTGTAACCTAAACTCTGGGTGCCCCTGTTTTCCACACAAGCAGCTAGCAGTTTGGTTTTGCAGATTTATTTATACAGGATCCTGGATTTACAGCTGGAGCTATTTTTCGGAATGCTCGGTATCCGTGTATTTCTTTTGGTTGTATTAGTTATTGTATTTTCCGCTACGCATTGTATTTATACATTTTATTTCCGCTGCTATGTATTTTAATCTCTGATATTTTTTTGTGTAATATTTATTCTTATTTTGATTATTATTGTACTTAGATGTAGATTGTTGTAAATAGCAATGAAATGTTCTTCTGTTTATGTTCCGATTTTTCTTGTTCTTGAAGTAGTCCGCCTTCTTGTTCGGTTTAGGCCGGCCGGGAAGCATGGGTCGCTACAGTTTTAGAGTTTTGTAAGTCTGCGGTTTTGGGTTGATAATAGATATATTTTACATGGAGGAGTTTCCGGGTGATGATGGCTTCGGGTACGCTGTTGGTTTGAGGAAAGTGATGTTGTAGGAATCGTGGAAACGAGGTATGTATGGTGAAAGTTTTCAGGAATGATCGGCTGAAATTAGTTTGGTATGGGGCCTTTGCAGTGGTTTATGTGACGGTTGCAATGTGACTTTGGTAGTTTGGAGTGGTATGAAGAGTTTGTGGTGAACTGTGTGGTTTTTGGTTGTAGGCATTTTCTGTTTTGTGATGAACTGTGGATCTGCGAGAGGGCTAGGAAGAAGATGGTTCTAGTAATCGGCCGAGATTGACAGGTTTGGTTAGGGAAGGTTGCGTGATGGAGGGTGGTATTAAAGGTGCTTTGGTTGTGTGGGTTGCGATGAGGATTTCTGAAGCTGTGCATTTGTCAGGGTTTTGCCTGAGTGGAGAAGATCTGATATATGGGATGATTGGCAGTGAAGAAGTAGAATTCTACAAAGCGGAGTAGATAAATTTTGTATTTTTTTATTGTTGTGAAACATGTATGTAAAAGAAAAAAAATTGTAAAGAGGAAAGAAATAGATGAAGAGAGAAAACAAAATTGCACAAAAATTGGTGAGATTTTTAATTTTATTTTTTTAATTGTAGAAAAAGAAATATGAGAAATTGGAAAGAATTTTTTTTTTAAAAAGGAAAGAAATAAAAAAAACAACTGGAAAGAAATGGGAAATTTTGGCTGGTATTTTTTTTCTCTTGTTTGGAAGATTATGGTATCAATGAATAATACCCATTCAGACCAATCAACAATTTTCTTCTATATATGAAAGAAAACAAAAGGAAAAATAAAAATCTAACCTAAAGGATTTACTAATAAAAATTATTTTGATCCCCGGTAATGGCGCCAAAATTTGTTTGTGAACAAATTGAGCAATTGTTAAACAATTATAAAATTCGTTTGGCTTTCCTAAACAACAAGGGTTGTTGTAAAGGGTATCGAACTCTAGGACCAAATTTATTTTATTTAATAAATCCAATCAGATTATTCTGAAATTTTGGTTGTTTGAAAATAATAGAAAATAAACAAAAAGAGAGTTTTTAATAATAAATGAAAGCAATTAGGAAGCAATGACATAAACTAGATTAATATGAACTAATAACCAAATAGATTAATACAGATCTAATTCATGTTTCTGTCACAGACATGAATCAATGATAATTAGGTTTCTAGAACAAATAGGTGAATAACGACAAGTATAGTCTATGCAGGTAGAAGGTGTTTGAACAACAACATGTGTTCTTGTCTTCAAGCTTTAGTCTCGCTCTAAAAATTCAACACTCTTCATGCACCAATTCTTGAAGCTTTTCAACAATTAAGTGCATCAGTCTGTTTATCTTAAATAATCTAAAAACACAACTAAAAATACACAGTATCAATTATTTTAAATAGAAAAACAAGATAAATAAGCGGAAAAATATACACATTTACATGTACAATGGCGTAAGACGGGATTATGATTAAATAAGAAAGAACGAGGTCAATACATGAGGTATAATAAGTTATACTTAATCATAAATAATAAGTGACATGTTAAACAGAAAACAGGTGAATTGAGATGAAGTATACTTAATTACATATTAAGTAAAACATGTTATTATAACAATGGAATCAGACAATGAATAATATAAAGGGAATGTAGATTACTTTCGTTAATTACAATCTAGGGATAAGAAATTGTGGATTACTTTCGTTAATTACAATCTAGAGAATAACATGTGATGGGCTTATTAATAAACTTAAATGGATTAAGTTATACATATATATATATATATGTGTGTGTGTGTGTGTGTGTGTGAAATTAATAAGCAAGAGGAACTTGGTAACTTGAAAATAATTCAATGTGAATGGGAATAACTTGTTAACCTGTAATGCTTAACCTATTTAAATCTGTGGGGATTATACGAACCTGTCAAAATTGTGTAAGGGTTAAGTAAACTTGCTTGAATCAATGAGGGGCTAAGTAAATCTGTTAAATCTGTGAGGGCGGGTTATACAAACGCGATAAACTTAACTTGTTTTATATGGTGGGGTTATGCTTGCTTGTTAATCTGTTAGGCATAACCTATCAAAATCATAGCAGTGGGGATGCAAGCCTAGGGGGCGGCTTGTATCATATGTTGTGTGGGACCCGTATCAATCAGTAACCTATTTTGGTATCAAAAGGGGAACCCCGAACTAAGTAGGGGTCAGGGCACGCTTATTGAGTTGATAATAAGAGGTTCATTTGAGTGGGGGGTGTTGATGGCGCATTCCGTTGGACTCGTATGCATGCATGAATCCGGTTGAGTTGGGATTATATGCTGTGAGGCCAGCACAGGGTATCTACCGGACAGGTAGCCAATCGATTGAGGTAGTAATTAGGGTACATCTAGTCTTGCTTGTTTAGAAGCCATTATTATCGTTGGGGGTAACACCTGTCATTTCTGTTGGGCTGCCTGTTATTATTGTTGGGGTTAAAACCCGTCACTAGTAGTACACCTAAGTCTACCATCTATTTCTGTGGGGATCATTCTGTTTCTGTTATACAAATAATTGTGCAGAAAAGTATTTGGGAAGCACAATACATTTTGTTCTTTTTATTCTGTTTATCTTGCTCAGTCTGTTATACCTGTAGTATGATACTATTATCTCTCTCATCCAGTTTATATGCCTATCATGATGTTTTTACTTATTTATATGCTAAAAGTAACTAGACTCGCCAGACTTTATGTCTGACCTGTTTTGTTTCCTTTTCTCTCTCTTCCTCCCCCCTTCCCAGGTTCTCAGGGTGGGAATACTCAGGCTTCATTAGGATTCTCTCTTCTGTTTCTGCTTGAAGCTGCTTAGATATACCGCTTTGATTTCCTGTCTATCTTGCTATAGCTATTTTTGGGGACTATGCTTTTATATTATTGTACTCTGATGATTTTAGTACAAGGCAAATATTTTAATTTGATGTAATGGGTTTTCTGTATTTCGGACTTATGTTATAACTTGATTATTGACCACGATGCTTTCTATTTGGAAAATAAAGTTTTAAATTCCGTTGTTATTTTATATCTATCTTGTGATGTTTCTGTTTCAGTTTACCTATAACGCTTCACAAAACTTAATGCATTCTGTTAAAGAGTGACATTAACGGACGTAGGGTTTCACAAAGGTATAAGTACCTTCGATGTATATACAAAATATTACAAATATTTATATTAGAATTGGATCAATATGTCTATCAAAATTCCTAGATAGCATCTAAGGCAATCCTTAAAGTAAAAAATGGTCAATATTTAGAGCTATAATATTTGTTTATAAGTAAAAAAATAAAGGTTGATAATAAGATAAAACTAGATGAAGTCCAAAAGTTATTAGATAGTTTAAATCAATTATATTTAAAATCGGTGATGAGTTGTAACAACCTACCTTTTCGACCGCTTCAAGTCGGTAATTAAACCAACTTAAACCGCTCGAAATGACAGATTGTTATTTAGCTTATAGGTTTAAAAAAATCAGATATAGAAATCACAAAACAAATAAACTGCAATATCTCACTGCAAAATAATTTTATACAAAATATCCGAGTTATATAATACTTTTTACACAGTGGAAATACATAGATTTTAAATTTTAAATTACAGAAATTGCTGAATCAAAAGCGGGCGCGTCTTCACGAGTCTCTAACTTTGATAGCTGAAATCTTTAGATCTGCAACATTCGGGTCTCATCCGAACATTTCATGCAAAACACAAAACACTCGAGTCAGGATTAACTTTATTTAAGTAAATCCACTTCAATAAAACACTAAAATATAACAGTTAATCCAAACTTGTATAAGCAGTTTCTAACCATTTGAATATGTGTCCAATCTGTCAAGAAATCATGGTCATCATAAAATTTTATCTAGAAATCAAAGCAATGCAGCAAGGTATGACATGATTTAATAAAAAAACCAAGTGTGCATACAAACGTATTTCAGGTTTATACAACAAGACAAAGTGAGTATATCAACATGTATGCTTCAGTTTACATAACATGGTATGAGAGATACATCAAGACAACATTATTAACATCAGCATTAACATGGTGACAAAGACATAATGATAACATGAAATTGGACAGCAAAGAGACAACAACAAAAGGCAACCAAAGAGCATGGCATTAACAACAAACAAAATATTAACTTTTATATTTAAATTTTCATTAAGATTGAAAAACTTGCATAAAGTAAATCGTGAGTAAAGTCACTTTGCGTGGATATGATGAAGATGAGAAACAAATATGGACATCGACCAATCTTAAGCAACGAATTTGAACTTGAAAAATCCTTTTTTTCTTTTAAGAAGCAGGACAGACAAAAATTTAAGAAGAAGAGGATACCAAGAAATTTTTTCAGGGAAGAGGAGGCTAATGAAGGTAGAAAGGAATTTAGGCTTAGTTTTTTTTTATGGGGAGAAGGAGTAAGATAAAAAAATTATATATATAATTACAGAGAGGAGAAAAGAATGAGGAAGGAAATTGAGAAATGTACGTCAAAGGAAACTGAGAAATGTATGTTATTTATTTCTCACCGAGGTCTCTTCGCATATGGTAAGTTACAAAGGAAATAAATTAGCTGACAAGGCATGAGGTGTCGGTCTAACTAATAGTTCAAAAATCCAAAAGTAAATCACATAGATACAGAGAATAACGGAATAAAATGAATGCGTGATTTATTTTCTATGATTGTTAAGTTGTGCAACTTTTTAAATTTCAAAACACATAAATTTAAATATCATAATTTAGGGAACATATTCAATTGGACTAATAAGAATAAAGGAGAGAAAATGGTTAGAAATACGCATAGATAATGTTAACAGTTCTACATGTTTTTTTTCTTTTTTTTCAAAATATAGACAACATGACATAGAAGAGAAGGGAAACATATATACATGGAGATGGTTTGTTTTTTGGAATAAAAAATGATGGAAAAAAACCAAGAAAGGAGAAATAAGATGTAAATTTAAGGAATAAAAATACATAAACAGAATATTATGTGTGAAAATAGAATGAAGGGAAAGAAACTAATAGAATGAAGGGAAATAAATTAATAGATTAAGGAATGAAATGAATGCGTAATTAATAGAGAAATAGAGTGGAGAGAAAGGGGTAATGAATTTGAGGAAAATAGAAAAAGAAGTGGAAAGGAAAATTAACTTGCATGAAATGTGAATGAGCAAAGAAATTATGTGTTGATTTATTTGATTATTAATGTCAACATTAATTTTCATAAACTGTGCTAGTTAAAACATGCGTTGTATACCATTGACACTCCATTTCGTTATAATTTCTCTTATACAATTTAAACTGAAAACATTAATTAATTTACTACCAATTACCATAAAACTCCTATATTAAAGTTTTTAAATAAAACAATGATTCAACTACTATTTTCTTTTTCTATCAATAGTAAGAAGTTAGTTATTACGAATATACAAATAATTTGATAATAACTTCAATTGTTATAAATCAACATTTATCTAATTACAAATTGTTGTTTATTAGAAATAAATTTGAAATCATTCATAAATACCATCATAGAGTTTATTTTAAAACCACTTTAAACTCAATAATTAAATTTATTCAATAACTTAAATAACTAAAATTTACGGGATGTTACATGAGTATGAGATATTTTTGATTTGCTTAAGAAGGGGAATTAAAATATTTCACTTTAATTAATCGCATTGGAAAATATTGATAATATTTAAAATACTAAATTAATACTCAATTTTTACCTTAGCTTTTTGTCAAACTATTGCATGATCTATCTCTGAGTAAGTTATAGTTACTATAATATTTTGTTTATAATAAAATGAACTAAACTTTGGCTTTTATGGCATTCTTCTATATAACACTTATATTTTTATTCAATTTCATCTCTTATATGCACATATAACCTCATATTTTTTCTCTTTACCATATACCTATCCAAAAAAGCAAAACTCTATAATGGGGATAAGTGGCAAAAACATTTGTTAAGAATTGTATTGTGATAAATGCAATAATTTTATAAGATTATTGCTAGTAAGAAATTTAGTTGTAAAAAGTGTAACTTTAAATTTTATTGAGTGAAATACAAATATAAAAAGTGAAATATTGATTGGAAATCAATGTTTAGGTGTTTAAAAATATTTTAGATTTATTTTGATAAGACAACGATTTTTGTGTAAATTTGGATGATTGAAATGCAAGATTTAAACAAATGAAATATAAAATATGTGCTTTTACTAAAATATAAATTTAACGTGTTCATAATAGAAATTGTATTTGAAATGCTTAAAAAGATTTGTAAACATATTGTGTTAAATTTTGTAAGTTGGAAACATTGAATTGCTAACTTTCCTTGTGAAACTTTGTTGTTAAAACATGTGTTAGTGTAACATAGACAACATAATTAAAATTTGCAACATCTAGCCTAATTAACTTGATTTAGTAACACTTAGGCAAATGGATTGTTGAATTCAAACCCAGGCCCAAGAGAGATATCTTGAAAAAATGAAAGAGAAGTATGTATCCTTCTTTTCTAGATTTTCTCTTTCCTCTGAAAACAAACTTGTAGAGAAAACAATGGCAGCCTCCTTCAACATCTTAAATCCAAGCCATTTTAAAAATTAAAATCAAAGTGTTAGCTAGAATCTCCATTCCATAGGTAACCTATATCTTGTTAACAACAACCCTCTCTCTATCTCTCTGTATAACCAAGCTCTGATACCATGTCAGAATTTGATCAAGAGAGAAGAGAGAGATTAAACAATAAAACATAAAAAGCTACATTGTTATATTTTTATTGATTGATTATACAAAAGATACTTGCTTACATTGTCAATCCTTGTTTCTATTTATACATGGTATATCCTTATCTAAAAGAATATCCTAGATAAGAATATTCTAGAGTATATTTGGATCTATTATAATAAATAATTCTATACCAAATATAAACCCAAGTCAATAAAATTAAATAAAGGCAACATTTCTTCTAGCATATTCTCTAACATTAAATAAATGCAACATATCTTCTAGCATATTCTCTAACATCCCCCTTCAAACTCACGATGCAAAAAATCATGAGTTTGCCAAATAGAAGCTGCAAACTGAAGAGTAGCAAGATTGAACAACCATTTCAATATTGTTAGAGAGTAACATCAAACTCCAAGCATCAAACATTCAATTACAACTTCAAACAACTCAACAACTCCGGTATGAAACTCCAAAACAACTCAAATATCTTCAATCTTATTGGTAAGCAAAAGATCTGAGCGGCCAAATGACAAAACTGGCTCCGAATGTGTCTGTATGTTTGCATTCCCAAACATACAAAGAAAACAAAATAAACCAAAATGGGATGAGTTTGCATATGTTTGCATCCCCCAAACATATCAAACGAAAACAAAACCAAATCAATACGGATGAATCAGCATATGTTTACATCCTCCAAACATACCTTACAATACTATTTACCACCTTCAATCAACGTAAATTGCCCTCATAACAAACAGGGTTACGATACAGACACCAAACGAACAATAAACATCTTAAAATTAATGTTACTCTTCAACTCAAACAACCAACCATCTCATACTTTAAAACACCGACCAACTACTTCATAATCTTTGCTACCTTCTGCTCTGAAAACATGCCAACTTCCTTCATCGTCACCAAACTAAATCCAGTCCTCCAAAAATTCAAACAACTACAAAGACCTTTTTTTAAGCAACAACAAATAACATATCTCAAAATTACTAACAACACTCGTCTACTTTAATCGCCATCAACAAATAACAGATCTCAAAACTAACAAAGAAAAAAGGGCAAAAGTAAGAAGAATAAGAAAATCACAGATGCGTGACAGCAACCCGCTCTGATACCATGTTAACAACAACCCTCTCTCTATCTCTCTGTATAACCAAGCTCTGATTCCATGTTAGAATTTGATCAAGAGAGAAGAGAGGGATTAAACACTAAAACATAAAAGACTACATTGTTATATCTTTATTGATCGATTATACAAAAGATACTTGCTTACATTGTCAATCCTTGCCTCTTTTTATACATATTTTATCCTTATCTAAAAGAAGATCCTATATAAGAATATTCTACAGCATATTTTGGTCTATTATAATAAATAATTCTATACCAAATATGAACCCAAATCAATACAATTAAATAAAGGCAACATTTCTTCTAGCATATTCTCTAACATTAACTAAAGGCAACATATCTTCTAGCACATTCTCTAACATAACAGAAGATTATTTCATTCACCTTCCAGGTTTAAGGAAATTGGTTTACTAAGAATTCTTTATTATGTTTGTATGTTTGATATCTTCAATTCCACTAGTTATTGAAGCCCCTTGTAAGCCAAAGCTTCAAATTTGCAAAGAATGTCTTTGTAATTCATTCTTAAACCAATCATGGTGAATTAATCTCACATCTTCTAGCTTAATAAAATTGTGTATATTCCGAATTTGAGTTTATTTCTATGAATATGTAGTTTACTATAAAAAGTTTTCATATTTATGAGTTCACAGTAAACAGTGTCTGGGTATCCTTGTGTGCTTGTAGCTCCTTCGTCATGTCTCAAATCTTTTTTGAATTTTTCAAGATTATTTTCTAAGCGTTACTCTTCATGAGGTCTCCAAATCGGGCTTAAGAACCCCTGAAACTAGCTCAAACCGATGCTCAAAGTTGAATATGAAGCACGAATACCACCTGCACAAATTCACATCGAATAGGTCAACCTAGACCTTCATTGGGTCTACTTACAGGTCAACCTAGGCTTTGTCTTCGTACGTATATTTTCCTAAGGCTTTTATCTCTTGTATCGGTGATTTTCTAAGTAGTTTTATGCAAATTAATATTGAATAATGAAGATATATTTTGAGTGTTTTAACGGGCTTGTTCCTACAAAAGGAAAATCCAACATTATCGTTTATTCGCACTTCGGATTAACGGGTTTTCATATACTTCTTTGCCTGATTTCATGCACATATTTTTCTAAAGCAATTTCATAAGGATTTCTAAATAAATATTTTATGAAATAAATTTATATGAACATGTATAAATATATTCAAAACTATTTTATATGTATATAGTCCTTGATATTAAGAGGTTTCATTATTGATGATTTCTAAAGTGTTTTTGAAAGTAATTTTTGTACTCATTTTCTCAAATAAGTATTTTCTATATAAAAACTACATGTTTTGCACTCATCGAAAGAACAAGGAAGCGACTTAAACGATATAATAAACAACACAGTATGGGACACGTAGGTATATTATATCGGTTAATCCTGACTTTTTTATTGAAGCTAACTAATGTGGAATTAGCTGACGGGTAGTCAACCAATAAGTGAGAAAGTATGGTATGGGAAACACTGTTACCATCGTTGGGTTATTATTTGAGAGTTTATGACACATTATATGATATTGCCAATACTAGACCTTCAAGTCGTCTACATTGGGCTTTCGAGCCGTCTGTGATTGGACCTTCGGTTCATTTACGTTAGACTTTCGAGTCATTTATGACTAGACCGTCGGGTCATCCATGTTAGGTACCTTATTTATTGATCAGTGCTTGGGAGGATTTAGCCATCTATGATATGCTCGTGCGGCGTTCCTTCAGCTTGCCAATTGCGATTTGAATTTAATTTTATATTATTTTCAAGATTTCATTATTTATTATTTATAGAATGTGTGATTTCTAAATGTTTTCTGTTATATGTCTTTATATACTTAGAGCTATCTGTCGATTTATATATATATGGTTGTTAGACCCAAAAGTGGTTCTAACACCCAAATTGATTTGAAACAAGATATAATGAGACAAAAATAAAAATGAACACGCAAGATTTATAGTGGTTCGGCGAACAAATGCCTACGTCCACTTATTCTTCACTATATTCAATAATTTAGTTGCAAATACAATGAAAGATTCACTCACAACTCATTTTTGTTCACTCAATTGACTAAAACAAGAAATAAAAGATGATTTGGATTTTCCGGGAGTAATGGAGTTCGGATGATGGAGGTGATTGAATTCTTTTAGTGCTCAAAAAAGATCCTTCTCTTTGTCTCCAGATGGGGTATTTATAGGTGTGAATTTGCTTGAGACTTGATCCGGGTCGGGCCACGTGTCATCCATCGCACTCTCTTCGGGTTCGGATGAACTATCAGGTTGACAACGCATCAAAGGGAAGGACGTTGGGGGTAGGAATTAGTCATAGCCGGTCCGGTTCTCCATGCGATTTTACAGGAGATTAGCATGGATCATGGGTGCGGGTCGGAGACGTGCAGGTAAGGGGTTCGGGTCGGGATACCCGATCCGAACCGGATTGGTTTGGGCGTCTCTCCTTCTCTAACCTATTCCGCTCCGCTCCAGTGTTGTGGCAAGCAGATGGCTTTCCGATCCATTCGAGATTTAGTTGCCTTCCGATCCGATTGGATATACCTTACCAATCTATCCAGTAAGAGATCACCGATCCGAACAGAGAACTCTATCCGATCCGAACCAATATGCTGCTCTAACCCGATCCGAACAGAGGACTCTATCCGATCCGAACAACTGCAGCTATCCATCTGAATTGTAGTGTTTTCCTCCAATCCGAACCGAAGTCTTATAATTAAAAATACCCTTCAACGTTTGGTTTCTTGACTTTGTGTTGCCTAGTTCACAAAGTAGGCTAACATTTTGCCCCCTCAAAGGATGCTTCTGTTGTACGAAGCGTGCTTTGATGTCGTTTTAAATGCTAGTCCTTGAATCAGAACAGTCAGGAGGAATGCACAGATTTCTATTCGGTTCGGATGTTAGAAGAATGCACATTTTCTTCATTTCTGAGCAAATTTGGGAATTTTTCTCGACATATAATGCTTCTTGCAGGTGTACCCTTCCTTCATTCTTCTTCTTTTGAACTCAATTCGAGTCGGATGCTAGATTAATGTGTGAAATTTATTCGGTTCGGATTCCGATCCGAAGCGCTTTCGTGGATTTGGTTCTTGGACATTGGGCCTTCAGGCAGAGTTGTGCTACTGGGCCTTCACTCCGGTCCGAGCGGGTGAGAAAGAATAGGAATACGAGGAGTCAACACTACTCCTTATATAAATCCACCACCGTCTTCTTTCTTTTCTTCTTCTTTTCTGCCGCCGCTTCCAAACCTTAGTATTGAAAACTTCGGAAACTCCAATATCCCGAAATCATTCCTTGTAGATTTCTCAAATCGAACATATAGGTAGCTTTTTAATCTCGAATAACTTCGTTGTAACTGTACTTGATTTCAATTCGTGGTTGATTGGGATGGTTTAGCCACGAGGCTTTGCTTGAACTCCACGTCGTTACTGGTGGATCCGCCATCACTTCGAGGCGTTGAGAGGTTGGAGAGGGCAAATACTTGTCCTCAACTGGAGCTTTGGTGATAGAACGGATTTGTTTGTGAGTGGGGGGAAAGAGGAAGAAGATGAAGAGCGTGATGACTAATTGGAGCTGGTTCGGGTAGAAGACGAAGGAGCAAAAAGGAAGGAGAAGGAAAGGGGATCGGTTCGGGTTGCATACTTTAGAAAGACGGGAAGGAAGGAAAATGTCGGTTCGGGTCGGAGAAGTGAATGGGATAAGAGGTTGAAATAAATGGACTGGTTAAGTGATGTTGGTTCGGTTCGGATCAGATCACCCGATCCGATCAGATCAGTCCTGCTTCCGAACCCGTTGTTTCCCTTGTCTTGAACTGACCTTGCTTTAATGAAGCATCCGAACCGACCCTATATCTGTATTTGTATTGAGCCAATTATCATATGCATATCCGAACCGAACCGAACGTATCAAACTTGGCACACAAAGACTACCCAACTAATTCAACTAACATTCACTCTAGACAATAATTTCGTGGACAGTTAGGATAGTGCCTTGCGAACATAAACGAGAATTGAGAACGACTCCGACTATCACTTTCTCTTCAAAGCTTCGTCTTACATTGCTGTCCTTTATTTTGCATTTCCCATATTTGCTGCACACACTTTAGTTCACACACATACACAAAGGGGGGCACGGGATAATTCACTCTAATCCGTGCTATTGCTTCTTCAATAGTTCCATGACAATGAGGCCCAGACGCTCTTCCCGTCTAGCTGAGAGGAAAGAAGCCCCGGAAACTTCCAACAAAACCACTCTTGAGGATATATCTTCTTCATCTGATCCAGAATGGGACAGTGAGGGTCCGGATTACGGAGTTGGTCATCGGGAAAGCGACGAAATGTCTTCAGAGAATGAAGTTTCCCTGGGCTTTGAGGAGGAAGAAGGGATTGGTGACAATCGAGCACCCGATGAATTTGACTCAGCCATTATATTGGAGTCACCTCCAGATTCTGTAGAATCGACAACGACTGACTTGTTCGAATTTGCTTAAAGTATGGAATAATGAAAAGGGACACCCTAGTGCCCTCACGCTCTGACCGTCCCCACAACCCTCCAGAAGGATATATGACGGTCACTCGATTGATGTGCATGGTCGGCGCCATTCCTCCATTCTCGCCTTTCATCGTTGATTTCTTAAGACAAATGCGGATTGCCCCCATGCAGTTGCATCCCAATTCATATGCCTACTTGCATACCTTATTCATAGCATATCGTGAAATTCTAGGCGTAGAGCTCACGTTCGATGATGTTCATTTCTTCTATAACTTCAAACATCGGACTAGAGAAACTCCATCTTTCTGTTACTTTGAATCAGTCCCAAAAAGGAAGATAATCTCTACGCCATTTAGCAGTAAAGCTGGATATTCCAGACTAGAGTGGTTCTATATAAAGCAACAGTCTGGATGCGCCAGGAGATGGACAAAATCAAGTAAAGCATTGATTTTCTGAACCCGGACTCTATACACTTGAATCATCACCCTGACCTGTTTTCCTTTTTGTTTGCAGTCGACAATCCCAAACAGATATCAGATCAGGTGTTCTTTGATCGGATGCACCGTCTTCTTAATGGCGATCAAAAATTCCTGACTATCGACGAGGTCCTTAAAGATGAATACCTTCATTTTCACGGGCTGCTATCCGTTTTCCGTAGCATCGGTCATGGGACGGTCCCTTATGCATACATTCCTCCAGTGGCAACAGTTCCAGAGATAGGAGAAGGCTAGGGAATTCCTACAGCTCCTCTTCAAACTTCACCTTCTCCCTCTTCCACACAAGATGACGAACTGGCTAATCTGGCCGAAAAACATCGTGAAGGGTATATTGCCCCCGAGGAAACTACTTCTCCAGACAAGTCAAAATCTTTCCAAGAGTCGCCACTTCACGCTTCCGGTGGGGATGTTCCTAGCACTGACGAACACATATTTCAGGGTTTGGGGGATCTCCCCTTACCTGAGACTATATATACTTCAGAGGATTTCAGGAAGGACCCTTTAGTCTTCACCTCTTCTGAAGAAACTACTCCCGCCAAGGCCAAAGAGCCTGCCCGCACCAGTCTAGCTTCAGACTCGGGTTGGTTGGGGGGACACACACCACTTAGGATGCACTTTACACCACAGCATTAGCATTCATTGCACTTCTTTCTCCATGAATCCATCGATTCTAAACTTCGTTTATTTTATCGTGCAGGTACAATGTCTCGATCCTATTATGATATAAGAAAGCTTCGTCGCAGCATGTCCAATCCTCCTCAGGATACCGAGTATGATCGCCGGGATGACCGTGGTAGGGAGGAGAGAAGACCTTATGATCCCTATCGATCTCGGCCCTCACGCTCCCGCTCACCAGTTCGACCGGAACAAGAAAAATACAAGAGCTATCAAGGTCGTAGGGAGGAGGATAGACCACCATCCAAGGATTCCACTTCCTCCCATGAAAAGCGGAGCAGAGAGAAAACTCCTCCAAAGGAAACCGGGTCTCGAAGTAAGCAAAAAGTCCCTGCTACTAAACGACCTAGGACAGACAAGGGTTCTACAGAATCTTCTTCAGGAAGGGCCACCGAACTAACAATCCTCGCTCCTCCTCCACCAGATGCGGGAACCGCAGTAAAGCTGGCATATATAAAGGAGCAATTCCCCGAGCACTACTTCGAGACTCTGACCTTTCTACCTACCCTTGAACCTATTTCGTCTAATTGGGCAGATGAGGCCAAAGCAAAGATTGATTTGGTGGAAAAACAATACACCGAGATATTCAAGTATTCCCGAAATCTTTCTAGAATCATCCGCACTCTAATGACAAATGCTAACTCAATGCAAAAGACCGCGGAGGAGGATGCTAAGGCCTTAAAAACCTTAGGAAAAGACCTAGAAGACACTCAAGCTCAACTAGCTGTCGCTCAAAAGAACGCTTCTAATTTCAAACAACAGTTTGAGGACATGCAAAAGCGCTATCATGACTTGCTTGAATCCCACACTCAGGAGCGTTCTGAGTTGAAGAAGCAAGCTGACGAGGCCAAATCAGAGGCTGCTAAGGCACGCCTTGCTTATGCTGAGCTTGAGCAGAAAAACGCCGAGTTAGCGAAGAGGAGTGCTGAATTAGAAAAGAAGAATGCTGACTTGGCTTCGAAGCTGTTGGAGGCAGAAAACAGGGCTGCCCTGGCCGAGGGCAACGTGGAATGTGCCATTAAATCTGCGGAGGAAGCCCGCAAGCAATTATCTGAGGCGGAGGTTGAGATTCAAAGTTTCGGCGAATTAATGATTGAATTCTTCGCACATATTATTCGTTGTCGAAACATTTCTTGGATCGAGGACTATCCATCCACTCTGGTTCAAGTATGGAATCAAATCGTTGAGTGGGAAAAAGAAGAACTTAAGGTCGATTCCCTTGATGAAGATAAGCTGATGGAGAAATACTTGAGAGACGATGAACCGGAGCGCCTAGCTGAAGGGCGCCGCCTAATTGCTGAGGCCATGGAAGAAGAGAGGCGGAAGTCTAAACAGAAAACCATTCCCGAAGCTGGCTCCTCTTCTTCTGCTCCTACAACTCCCGAAGTAGAAGGGTATGATCCCGAAAACCCGGGAATTCCCCGGACAACTTTGCTATCTCCCATTCCTGAAATAACTCCAGAGGTAGTAGTCACCCCCGCTGAAAAGTCTTCAGAAGGTATTCCTACCTTTTCTCCTCAATTTGCCAAGGCTACTACTACCTTTGGCTACACGATTGAACGTTCGATGAGAAATCCTTTGCTTTCGCCTGAGTTAATAACCGATGTTTCTCATTCTGTAGGCGTTGAATCATCCGCAAAGACAGATGTAGCTCAAGGAGCTGTTGCTGGGACGAAGCCCGCTGATAGGGTCAAAGAAGGGGAAGACAAGGCTGCTTCCACAGACCTGGGGGAAAAGAGTGAGCCAACTAAGGTCACTACTCCCCATGATGAAGAGATGATTGCAGCTTTAAAAGACGACGGAGGAGACGAGGGGCATGATGAGGAACCGGAGGTTGCAATAACTGGGGAATCGAAAAGCGCTGATGACGTTACCTTAGCTGCCATGAAGGCTGATCAAGACAAGCGCTTGCAATTAAAGGCCGAAGAACTAGACCCTGAGGTCCTCAAGCCCCTCGCAGTTGTGGATGCAGGTTCAAGGTTAGTTGTTAAGCTCTCAACTAGATCTATTACCGAAGAACTTGCTAAAAAATCTTCTCTTGATTCCAGTGCCCCGCCCTCCGGGAAGAAGTCTGCTGGCTCCAGTACCACATCTTCAGGGAAAAAGAAATCAAAACGAATCTTGACTGAAGCCGAGAAAGAAGCAAAGGATGCGGAAAAAGCTGCCAAGAAATCGAAGGCTCATTCCAAGCCCAAATAGTGGGTTCCCCTATATCTTTTTAGTATCTTTGCGAACCAATAAGTGCTGCTACAAAAGCAGCTTCCGCACTTTCTTTTTTAGCTATTTCCCTGTACAAATTCATTCATTTGTAAATAAAAATAATTCACTTTTTGCAATGTTTATTTATTAGCAGTTCTGCACTTATGTAAAAATACATGTCTATAGTTATGAAACAAAACTGTGGATGGGGGAAGTATGTGTATGTATATGTGTCCCCAGTCAATTTCCATAAGTTATTCAATGCTTAACCATGCAATCTGAATGCTCCCAATTCTCTAACGGGATAGCATTTCCTGTGTCATCAATACCTGCTGTTTTTCCTGGCATTTCTTTTATACTCTCTCTCATTCTCTTGAGAGTTAGAGTTCGAGCTTAGTCATCTATTCATTCCCCGGTCTCTCAACGGGAAAAGATTTCTTTCTCGGCGCTCGGTCGGAGACGCCTTTATACTCTCTTTCTCTCTGGAAAGTTAGAGTTCGGAGTAGAATCTCTTTTTTCAGCGCTCAGTCGGAGACGCTGTTATACTCTCTCTCTTTCTCTGGAGAGTTAGAGTTCGGAGTAGAATCTCTTTTTCAGCGCTCAGTCGGAGACGCTTTTATACTCTCTCTCTTTCTCTGGAGAGTTAGAGTTAAGAATAGAATTTCTTCTTCAGCGCTCAGTCTGAGACGCTTCTATACTCTCTCTCTTTCTCTGGAGAGTTAGAGTTAGGATGTCGTTTTCTCATTCTTTTACGTCTTATTGCACAAATAATCATTGTGCTTCTTTTTATGTCCAAACTGTTTTCAACCTTTTTTAGGCTCTGAGTTATCCTGTATTTTATAATCACAACAGAACAACTAATGAATGTAAATGCATAAAAGTAAATAACACACAATATTTTTATAGTGGTTCAGCTAAGTCGTAGCCTACGTCCACTTTATAGTCCTTTATTCATATCATCAGATTTTCCCAAGGCAAGGCATGTCTTGTTACAGAATTCACAGTAAAAATAACAAAAAATATAGCATTTCTAATCCAAATATCGCATTAAGTGTTGGGCATTCCATGCTCGAGGAACTTCTTCGCCATCTACGGTCGTTAACTTGAAGGTTCCTTTTTCAAGTTTCCGTTGGATGACAAAGGGTCCTTCCCATTTTGGGCCGAGGTGAGGAAGGGATGGAAAAACTCTCTTTAGCACCAAATCTCCTGGTTCAAAAGTTCTGAGGCGAACTTTTTTGTCATAATAGCGTGCCATCTGACGCCGATGTCTTGCTGCATGCAAGTCTGCTTCGTCCCTTTTCTCTTCGACTTCATCAAGAGACTCAAGTAAAAGTGCCCGATTCGTCATCGGGTCATAATACGTCACCCTGTGGGAAGGAACTTCCAGTTCAACTGGAATTACTGCTTCTGAGCCAAAGGAGAGAGAGAAAGGGGTATGACCGGTAGCCGTTTTAAATGTTGTTCGATACGCCCACAAAGCTAGGGGCAATTCGTCAACCCATTTTGCCTTTGCACGCTCTAATCGCTTCTTGAGGATGGATTTTATTACCTTGTTTATTGCCTCTACTTGCCCATTCGATTGTGGATAGGCAACTGCAGTATATCGTTTGTCTATCTTATATTTCTAGCAAAAATTTCTGAATTCAGTGCTATCAAATTGGGTCCCGTTGTCAGTAATAATCGTCCTTGGGATCCCGAATCGGCATATAATATTTCTGACCACAAAACTTATCACCTTTCTTGTTGTGATCTTAGTCAAGGGCTCAGCTTCCACCCACTTCGTGAAATAATCCACGGCTACTATTGCATACTTCGCTCCTCCTTTAGCAATTGGTAAAACTCCAATGATATCAATTCCCCACGTGGCAAATGGCCAAGGACTCACCATCGATTTAAGCTGAGTTGACGGTACCCTGGGGATTTTGGCGAATCTCTGGCACTTATCGCAGCGTCGTGAATAATCAGCTGCATCTTTGTTGATCGTAGGCCAGAAGTATCCGTACCGCAATATTTTCTTTGCTAAAGTTTGACCTCCTGTATGATCTCCACACTCACCTTCGTGTACTTCTCTTAGTACACGCTTGATGTCGTCGTGTGCGATACATCGTAACAGGGGCATAGAAAATCCTTGTCTATAGAGAATATCGTCCTGTATAACATATCTGGTAGCTTTGCGTGCTACAGCTCTTTTTTCACTCTTCTTTGATGGGAGTGTCCCATTCTTAAGAAAATTCTTAATTGGAGTCATCCATGACTCCTTCTCTGGTTCCGCTTCAAAAGCGAATTCAATTTCCATTGACTCAAAGCTTGGCGACTCCAATGTTTCAATTGGAATTACCTCAGTCTCTTCTGGATTGTCGGAACTAGCCAACTTTGCCAGTCTATCCGCTTTCTGGTTTTCAACTCTGGGGATATGTGTTATGTTGTACCGCTCTAAGCTATTTAATAGCTCTTTCACTTTCTTGAGGTAGGCGATAAGTCGAGGTCCTCGAGCCGCGAATTCCTCTCGCACTTGACAAACAACAATCTTAGAGTCACAAAATATGTCCATCATTTTTACTCCGAGGTCTTTAGCAAGTTTCAGCCCGGCAATCAGGGCTTCATACTCAGAGTCATTGTTGGTTGCCGAAAATTCTAATCGCAGGGCATAATATAACGACCGTCCCTCGGGAGTGACTAAGACAATTCCAGCTCCGGACCTTCGGTCATTTTTAGCTCCATCTGTATATAATTTCCACGGATTCATCTCTAGCTTATCCTCGGATTTGACCACTCGGTCATTGATTATTTCCTCCTCTGGAATGGTGAACTCCGCAATAAAGTCTGCTAGAGCTTGCCCCCTGATTGACTTTCGTGGTTGAAAATTCAAATCAAACTGGCTTAGTTCTATGTTCCATTTGATCAACCTTCCCGATGCTTCGGGTCTCTGCAACACCTGTCTTAACGGCTGGTCGGTGTATATGGTTATTGGATGGGCTTGGAAGTAGTGACGAAGTTTTCGGGATGCGATCAGGAGGCTGTAAGCAAGCTTCTCAATCTTTGGGTAGTTGCGCTCTGCCGCTGCTAATTTCTTACTCACATAGTACACTGGCCTTTGTACTTTGTCTTCTTCTCGAACCAGGGCTGTGCTGACAGCGTGAGCCGAGACTGCTAGATAAACAAATAATTCTTCGTGATCTACGGGCTTTGATAAGATTGGCGGTTTCTCTAACAGCTCTAACAGATTTTGAAAGGCCTCAACACAATCGGGAGTCCACTGGAAGTTCTTCTTTCCCCTTTTTATCAAATCAAAAAACGGAACACACTTATCTGTGGCTTTGGAGATGAATCTACTCAACGCCGCTACTTTCCCTGCCAGACTTTGGACGTCTTTAATTCTCCTCGGTTCTTCGATGTTTCTAATCGCTGCTATCTGGCTAGGGTTGATTTCAATTCCTCGGGAACTCACAATGAAACCAAGGAACTTTCCCGACGCCACTCCAAATGAACATTTTAAAGGATTCAATTTCATACGGTATTTTCGCAAGATACCAAACATTTCCGCTAAGTCTTGCGTATGACTGGAAGACTGCTTTGATTTAACAAGCATATCATCCACATAAACTTCCATAGTTTTTCCTATTTGATCATAAAACATTCTATTTACCAAGCGCTGATAAGTAGCTCCAGCGTTTTTTAGCCCGAACGGCATTACAACATAACAATATAGCCCCAAATTCGTAATGAAACTCGTATGCTCTTGGTCTGGTATGTGCATAGGAATTTGGTTGTATCCAGAGTATGCGTCCATGAAAGAAAGAAGTTCATGACCTGCTGTCGAGTCTACAAGCTGGTCAATCCTGGGAAGTGGGAAACTATCTTTCGGGCAAGCTTTATTTAAATCTGAAAAGTCAATACAAGTTCGCCACTTTCCGTTTGACTTCTTTACCAAGACGGGATTCGATATCCAATCGGGATAAGTCGAATCTCGAATAAATCCGTTTTGCTTCAATTTCTCTACTTCCTCTTTGAGAGCAGCCGACCTCTCTGGGCCCAGCATGCGTCTCTTTTGCTGCACAGGTGGATGCTTCGGATTTACATTCAATTTGTGACTTATAATAGAAGGTGATATCCCACACATGTCAGCATGGGTCCAGGCGAACACATCTAGGTTTGCCTTTAAGAAGTCTGTCAGTTCTTCAGCACGACGTGGATCCAATTGAGAACCAATCTTCAAAACTTTCGCTGGATCAGCTTTATCAATGGGAATTTCCACTGTCGCTTCGTTAGGAGTTGCATTCCTAGCCTCTGGTTCCTCGTCTTTTCTGGGATCCAGGTCTTCTGGCGTCCCTTTGGGCAACTCCCTCGGGTTCAATCTCTCTAATTGCTATGCCGAGTCCCCCTTTGAGGGAGACGAGGCATTCTTACTCTCAGCATTAACTCCTTTCATCAACATCTTCAGTTCGGCCACATAGCAGGCCCGTCCAGAAACCTGATCCCCTCTCATTACTCCAGTCCCGGCTTCGGTTGGGAACTTTAGTAACAAGCACCAAGGGGCGATACAAACTCTAAATTCAGCGAGGGCAGGTCTCCCTAAAAATGCGTTATATGGCGAATCTACGTCCAATACTACGAACTGAAGCATTCGCACTCTTCTACGTTCTCCTTGCCCTAAGGTCACAGGCAACTCTATATATCCCATGGGAGCTGTCGTCGCTCCGTTGAAGCCTCTAATCCATCCTTCACAAGGTTTCAGATCTTCGGGCTCAAGCTTCATCTGATCAAATGACTTCTTGAACAAAATATTAACGGAACTTCCGTTGTCTACTAATACCTTATGGACCAAGGCCGGCCCAATGGTGGTAGTAATAACCAACGGATCATTGGTGGGAGATTGTATCCCAGTGTTGTCTCGGCTGCGAAATACCACGTCGTCGAACATGGTTTTCTGTTGTTTTATGGGGGCGACATCTTCCAAATCGTCACCTTCATTCACATCTAGATGCTTAGCAGCATTCACATATTGGTCCATTGACCTAAAACTTCGGATTGCCGGGTGAGGTCCGCCTACAATGGAGTTGATGACAATTCCTTTACCTTTCTGCTGCGCTGTAGGCTTGGGAGCGGGTAGGATTTGTTTTGGAGCCTGCTCCGCTTGCCCCCTGTCCCTCGGGGCCACCTTGTACTCATCCAACTTTCCTTCACGCAGCAGCTTTTCAATTACATCCCTCAAATGCCGACATTCATTGGTCGAATGTCCATGTGTTCCGTAAAACAAGCAAAATTTCCCAGTCGCCATTTCTTTCTCGGTCGAATCACGAGGTGGCGGTCTTTTGTACTGCAACACATTGTACGTATCCAGGTAAATATTTTCCAGGGTGTCATTCAATGGTGTATAGTTCTCGTAGTTCTGGAATCGGGGCCTCTTGTTAGGGTCACTTCCCCTATTTCTGTTTCTTCTGTTACCGTTCGAATTACGGTTATTGTTGTTGTTTCCCCCACTTCCAGTATTGCTGTTTCCACCCTTGTTTCCTACATTTACTTCAACCTTGCCAAAACTTTCCCCAGACTGCTTCACGGCAATATTACTCTGCACATTCTCCTTTGAAGCTGTCTCAGACTTTCTCTTTCGGTTTGCCCTGGCCTCCTCTCGTCTTAGATAAATATCGGCTTTTTCGTAGAATATCGCCCTTGTGGGGGGTGTTTTCCCAGAAAGGTAGTCTCCAAACTCGGATTCAGGATCGACTCCTTCCTTCAATGCCATCAGAATAGTGGGTTCGTGCGGGTCACTGGCCTCAGTTACGGCTTGGTTAAAACGATCAAGATATGCCCTTAAAGATTCTCCTGGTGCCTGTTTGATTCTTGACAATTCAATAACACTCTTGGACTTTCGGGCATGCAGTCGGAACTGGTTCATGAAACGCTCGCTTAGTTCTTTGTAATTAGAAATTGAACGAGGAGGAAGTCGGGTAAACCAGAATAATGCCACATCTTCTAGGTAGATTGGGAATGCTTTGCACTTCACTTCATCAGGGGCAGCAGCGGCATTCATGAGCCACGAATACCGCATCAAATGCTGTCCTGGATCAGTCCTTCCGTTATACTTGTCCATCTGTGGCAAGTTAAAGCGTCGGGGAAATTGGAAGTCGAGGATATCGTCGGTGAACGGAGTATGGCTTCGTTCAATGCCATAGTCTTCATTTGTATAATTCCGGCTCTCGGACATAATTCGGCGAATCATTGCCTGTACATCAGCACTAGTTAGGGGCTGCTCGGGTTCCCTGGCCCTAGTATCCGAGTTCCTTCTGGGCTCTTTCTCAGGAGATGCCCTTCTTCTTCGAGCTGCCTCTGCTCGATTCCGCTCCCTGTGTTCCCGGTCGATCTCGGGAAAAGGGGACTGGAGTCTTTGCCCCCGAGTGGGGTCATCATTTCCTAATGCTCGTGCGATATCCTCGCGAGATCCCAAAGATCCAAATGTCAGCTGCTCCACGTTCTGAGGTCGTTCGAGTGGCCTCCGCTCGCGGGGCCTCTCTTCCTCGGAAGATGAAGATTGATCTATTGGTGTGTGACGAACCGGTGATGGAGTTCTTTGCCGACGGAGTTCACTAATCTCCCGACTCATGAGCCTCATATTTTCCTGCATCATGAGATTAGTGCGCTCATGAACTCTCATAGCTTCTCTCGTGCTCTCAAGCATATCAAGCAAGCGCGAGAAATCTCCTTGAGTGATGGGCGCAGATGAATTGACCTGATCACCAACCCTGGCAGCTGGAGTTGGAGCATTCGTAGGGACTCGAGTAGAGGTTCCAGCTTCACCAAGCATCGGGTCGGATCGGAGGTAGGAAGTCGGGTCGGATCGGAGCTGGGGTGCCTGGTCGGATCGGTGTGCAGTGAGCAGCTCGGGTCGGTTCAGATTGGGGGAATGCACTGCTTCAGAGTCTCCTACCCGGATCGGATCGGAGCTCTCCCCCTGGCGTCGGTTCGGATTTCCTGCATTGATTCTTCCTGCTGCTGAGCTCTGCCCCCGAGACCTTGTCACTACAGCATTTTGCTAATCTTCGCCAGCTCCATTTCCTTGAATAGACTGAACTTCCTTGCCTTTTCCTTTGGCCATGAGTCTTTGACAATTGCTTCAACAAATATAAAAAAGCGAAGAAACTTAAGGATTCACTTCTTTGAACTCAACGGTCCAAAAAGTAGAAAGAGATCCCGGAAAATAAAGAATTTAGATGAGGGTTCTCAGTGAAAGCACCAAAATGTTAGACCCAAAAGTGGTTCTAACACCCAAATTGATTTGAAACAAGATAAAATGAGACAAAAATAAAAATGAACACGCAAGATTTATAGTGGTTCGGCGAACAAATGCCTACGTCCACTTATTCTTCACTATATTCAATAATTCAGTTGCAAATACAATGAAAGATTCACTCACAACTCATTTTTGTTCACTCAATTGACTAAAACAAGAAATAAAAGATGATTTGGATTTTCCGGGAGTAATGGAGTTCGGATGATGGAGGTGATTGAATTCTTTTAGTGCTCAAAAAAGATCCTTCTCTTTGTCTCCAGATGGGGTATTTATAGGTGTGAATTTGCTTGAGACTTGATCCGGGTCGGGCCACGTGTCATCCATCGCACTCTCTTCGGGTTCGGATGAACTATCAGGTTGACAACGCATCAAAGGGAAGGACGTTGGGGGTAGGAATTAGTCATAGCCGGTCCGGTTCTCCAGGCGATTTTACAGGAGATTAGCATGGATCATGGGTGCGGGTCGGAGACGTGCAGGTAAGGGGTTCGGGTCGGGATACCCGATCCGAACCGGATTGGTTTGGGCATCTCTCCTTCTCTAACCTATTCCGCTCCGCTCCAGTGTTGTGGCAAGCAGATGGCTTTCCGATCCATTCGAGATTTAGTTGCCTTCCGATCCGATTGGATATACCTTACCAATCTATCCAGTAAGAGATCACCGATCCGAACAGAGAACTCTATCCGATCCGAACCAATATGCTGCTCTAACCCGATCCGAACAGAGGACTCTATCCGATCCGAACAACTGCAGCTATCCATCTGAATTGTAGTGTTTTCCTCCAATCCGAACCGAAGTCTTATAATTAAAAATACCCTTCAACGTTTGGTTTCTTGACTTTGTGTTGCCTAGTTCACAAAGTAGGCTAACAATGGTGATTACATTTCTATGCTTTGAACTCCTAATCGAGTTCTGTGTTTTGTGATTTCTGTGGTTTCCATCCTATGTTTTATGTGATTTATGATTTGGTAAACCCTAGCCTCAGAGTTCGGTAATTCATGTTGATGGAAACATCTCTGTTTTGTGTTCTTTCCTTACATGAGTAACTTATATGTTGATTATGTGAACCTACCTCATGTGCTACATGCCGATCCAAACCTATATTACTCCTTTGCTAATGAAAAGGAATTATATCTCATGTGATATTATCTTTCACTTATCATGTTCTAACTGATATGTTTAAGCTAGACTGGCTCGTGCATTTTATGTACTTGGGTCAGACCGAGTTATTTCAGGTCAGTCGTCTGTAATTAGCTGTTTCTGGGCAATACTTCCACCTTGGATTAACTTAAAAGTAATACCTGAGATGTGTAGTCGAGTGCATGTGCTTATGTTCATTAATTTTTAGGATATGTATTTGTATATGGCTTTATGAACCACTCGCATATGTAACACATGTAATGTTGTATTCTACTATTGTATATATGCGTACTATGTTCGATGGTCTATTATATGTGTTTATGTTTGTTCTCTATTCTGAATAGATCCTTAGTCATCTTAGTTTTATGTTAAATATGAATTGAGTACATCAATTTTGAGTTAACGAAGAAAACCAGTGCACCCAACCAACGTATTCGATACTCGTTTAGTATAAGACTTATGGGTGACCACTCCTGACCAACCATATTCTCTGCACTAATAGACAGTGTTACTTAGCAACGCTCATTTTTTGTGTGAGTCTCAGGGTGAGACATTACAAGAACACTTATTATGATGTTTCAAAGGCTTCAAATCATGACCTCTAAAACCGTAATCTAAATGGCATACCCTAAATCACTTTAGTTAGTCCTTGACTCTATTTCTAACAGCCCAATGTGTTGATTATTTTCTTTACACCAATCGATCTTATTCTATTTATGTAACAAAAAATCGTTGAAAATTAATTTGATGAGTATTTCATTTCATGGCGATATGTTATTCTGCATCGAATCATGCTAATTTTTTTAATGTTTTAGTTATGCTTACATGAATATTCAAAGTAATGGAAAATGATTACTTAGTTATTCCTAAAATTTGATTGTATATTATATTCTACATATATTTTTTATTTCATACTATTCTTTTTTTGGTGTACTCTAAAATAACCCCGTAACTGGTAAACTTATAAAGGGAATTAAGTTGTGTTTGTCTACTTCAACCCGTATTATATTGTTCTATACATATTAAGAAATATGATGCATCGGAGTTACTTTAATATTTTTCTAACGCATTAAGTATTGGATAAAGTCAAAAGGTTGGCTTTTTCAAAATTGAAATGGTATTTATTTAATCAAAATGTTAATAATATTTCTATTTAAGCAATATTTTTTCTGGTAGGTTTGCCTGTTATCTACGAAATAGTGTGTGTGTCTATGTGGATATGCATATGTGCATGTGTTAAATATAGAATGAACCTATATTTAATATATGTTGCTTATGTTTGGAAACTTAAAGTGATGCACGGTACATTACTTATCATGTTAAGAATAACTGACGATTGATGTATAAAGCTTTAAGTTCTAAAAATGTGTTATATTTGTGTGCTTCAAAATCACTTAATGAATTTATTAGCAAATATTCATTAATATTGTAAAAAGAAGAATATAATCTATTTAAAAATATTAAATATAAAACATACGATTTCATCTTTTAAAATTAAAAGTTAAAAAATATGAAACAAATTATGTTGTGAACTCCATGTGCATAGCATGGATCTGCACTAGTATAAGTAGTAGTATACATTTATGAAATTGATGATATGTTACCATATAGAGAAATTAGTACACATTGAATTTATACTTATGTTTCTGCTATTGAGCTTGTGTTTTCAGTGATGGATGATTGGTATACATTTGAAGATATACATTGTTGTCCGGGTTGTTGTTCACGACCGGGTGTTGGTATTATTATCTCCCATATTTAAGATGACTGACTGTGGTGAGTCATTAGAATATGGTGTTTTTTTAACCTGTGTTGGTTGTTTGATTGTCATTATTATGTAATGTTTTGTGTTATTTGATGCTCGAAAAGAGTGGAATAAAAAATGTTGGTTCCATCCTTAAAGGATTGGTAAATAATTCTTTCTCATGCAATAACAAACAATTTTCTAGTGGTAGGGGTATAACAAATTAGACGCGGTTCTAATATTGTTGGTCTTTTTTTCTTTTACCATACATATCCATGTATTTCCAAAGTTACAGACCAATTTATATATTATTTTGACATCTCATTCTCGATGTACAAGTGATTAGGAACATTTGATAACTTTTTGTGTTTTAAATGTTGCTTTATTGCTCATGATTTAAACATTTACACTCAACACAACATTCTCACACACAAAAACATGTAGGCAAGATATAAACTAAATATAAATATATAAAAAATTCAAATAGCACACTATTGTTTTGAATATAACCTAATGGTGAAAATTTTAAAAATGATTAAGCGGATGTTAGACGATTTGAGTAGGTTATATGTCAGCAGTCTAAATGTAGTTTTTTTTTTTTTTTTTTTTTTTTTTTTTTTTTTTGAAGATGACGGTGATATACCATTTTAATTAGTAGTCTTTCATAATCTAAATGGGAGTTAATCACAAATTAGTCAACCCTAACCATTATTGCAAAACTCATCAATTTATTATAATCTTGGGCACTTAGCGTAAAGTGTATTTCTTGTCGTACAAAATATGCATGTGCAATATTTGAAACTCAATTTTAAAATAAAAAGTCAGCGTTTTGTTTTAGTTGTAAAACGCTCATGTGAAGCGGTAGCCTCGCCTAGCTCTTGGATGGAGCTTATGCAACGGTTATCCTAATTACATATGAATTATAATCAAGCAAGTAATTACCTAATTGCCACTGGAGCGCCCATATCTCCATCAAGCTCCTATAGTCCTACATCATGAAGTGAGTAATGATACCTATCGGAGACGTATTATGAATGGAGACTTGAGGTTATAAGACAAGCAGCGTTAAAATTGAATTATACATAAATGTACGATGTATAGCAGGGCATTTGTAAAATGAATATACATACAACATGCTGCTTCAAGCATGGACATAAAATGTGCAAACCACAAATATTTACAGTTCATAAGCTATTACAAGAAGTAAATTTGACATAAGCATGAAATACTGTTATGTTGTTTCATCCGATTTCAGTAAGTTGTAGCATTCTAGCTGTTTCATTTCGCCGCCGTTGACTGGATCAAATTCACACCTGTAAAAGCTGCAAATACAACAAACAGCGGCATTAAATTTACAGATTATCTGTATGCGTATATAAAGAAATGATAAAATAACACATAAACTAGCAATATGGCTTGACGATTCTTAAAGTTCAAACCAAAGAAGAATTGCCAAATGAAAATCATTGGTCATCTGTGCTGTAAGCAGAAAACTATCAACAATATGGCATTCAATCGCTTAAATGAATCTCTACATGAAGACAGAACAATAAATCTCTACATGAAGACGATGAAAATTGTTTTGCAACTTTGTGCTTCCTGGTATTCTTCATCCAATCATGGTGAATTAATATAAAGAAGAGTAAAAGACAATAGAAAAAACAATTATCCATTCAATGTACGTGTACCTTCCATCCATTCCAAGAATAACAACAGTATTCTTCTGGTGACCAAAAGCAACAATGTATTGAGTTCCTTCATGCAAGCGAAATTGTGCCATTGACCATTCTGAATTAAAATATTTGGGAAGTACACCTACATAAATAAAAGAAATGCATATTCATAAATTGAAATTATATGAAACTTAGAATCAGAGATTCATATATAAGCAAAATTAATCATGTACAATCTTTCTAAATACAAGTATATGCACACATATATACATACATACCAAGGTTCGAAATCCCGGCTTCCGGTTTCGTTCCGGTATGGTAGAAAATTTAAAACTCCGGTCCCGTTCCGGAAATTCCGGACGTTCCGGTTTAATTCCGGTTTGTCAATTCCGGTACTTTTTATTTACAATACGCAATAAATGCACAATATTAATTTTTAGTGATCTCTGCAATATTATTTATGTCAGTCGTTCCGAAAATTCCGGACGTTCCGGTTTAATTCCGGTACTTTTTATTTACAATACGCAATAAATGCACAATATTAATTTTTAGTGATCTCTGCAATATTATTTATGTCAGTCGTTGAACTTATATGAGTTATATATCAGCATGAGATATTTGGTTCTTTACTATTTTTAGCCAATTTTAGCAAAGCCACCATCTCTCAAGTTGTCAAACAGTAACACTAAGGTGGATTAAGCGTTAGATATGCAAGCCTAAAAATTTGCAAGCCCAGATATACATACTAACGTTAATAGAAAGGTCCAGAAATTCAATTAGCCCCCTTATTTTGCAAACCCCCCAAACCAGACCGATCACAGTACTTATCATCTGCACCTCGCTCAAAATTTATTTCCAACCCTAATTCAGTTGCAAAGCCAAAAGGGAAAATCGGGAGAAAAAAGAAAAACCTCGTTCGTTGCCACGTCCTAGATGTAGAGGGAAGGTGCCGAGGTTAATCCCAAACTCGACGAAGTAACCAGCAGATCGATGCTTCCAAGCTCGACGAAAAAACCCTAATTCATTCTACAGCTCTGTGTTTTCCTTTTTTTTTTTTTTTTTTTTTTTTTTGGGGCTTTTTTTGGTTGAAGGTAACCGGAAACGGGTTTCTTGTTAAATTCCGGTCCGGTCATCGCCGGAACCGGGCCGAGATGGCCGGAAATCCGGCGTGCCGGATGGAATTTAATACCTTGATACATACACATGTACAGAGGCAGAGCCACGTACAACCTGTGGAGGTCACGCAACCCCAAATTCTTAAATAAAGGCGCACTTCATTGAAATAAAAAACCCTTGCCCAGAAAGACTGTCACAATGCTTCCAACTTCATCGCCGAATCCAATCGTCTCAAAGCTAACAAAGTTCATTGCCTCCATCTCTCTAAGGCAATGGGTGATTCAATTTTTCTGGTCAAATTAGGTAGTTTGGGCTATTCATTTCATAAATTTGGATTACTTATTTCATTTATTAACAGCTTGATGGAATAGTATTTTTTGGCAGATGGAATAGTATTTGCTTCACTTTATGATTGCTTCGTCGTTTCAAATTGTACTAGGCATCGTTCGCAGTCAAAATTTTGAATTTGACCATTGTGTTGGCATTCAATACCCCAATGGTTGAACTCAAAATTTTGACGTTTGGGTGGACCTTTCGGGAAAGTGCATTGGTGTCCAACATGCCGGACACCAACAGCTCCTTTCACCGCTGCAAAATCCACCTGTTCCCTTCTCTTCCTCCTTCCCCAACAACCTGAGAGCAACTCAAAATACAACAACAAAATCAATTTCCCTGCGTCCAAACAACCACCGATTCGAGTGATTTTCATTTCTAATATTAATACTTTTTTCGTTCTCTACAACATGTTTTTCAAACTTTTCTGACACTTTCCATTTTCACATTTTTTTTTTAAATATATCACGAGTCATTTGCCTCTTCTCGGCCAACTGCCTTGTGGAACGACGAACGGACTTCCATATTCATATATCTATGCTGCATTCACAGAGGTGTTCGCGCATTTGCGTATTCTTTTTATTAGGTTGTTGTTTCAAAGTTCAATGCACAGACTGTGCTAGACACAGACAATCAGATGAAAAACGTGTGGGACAACTTGAAGAGAACTTGAACAAACTGAAATGCCCTTATTCAGCTGCCAGGCGGGAAATGAAACGTTGAAAAAGACTATATGGAAGACCCCGATGAGTGATGGAATACTACATCGAGGCGTTACAAAAACACAAGCGCAAGTCTATGATCAAATTCCGCCAATTGAACATGCTGCACGAGGGTGTCATTATGAAGGGCACCTGTGTTTACCCATTCCTTCGATCGCTTCATTTACCGTCGAGGATACAGCTTTTTACGAATCATTTTTCCAAATGGATTCACCTCCTCTGTCGTTGGCTGGATATGCTCATGCTGGGGCGTCTTCTACAGCTCTACATAAAAAGAGCATGCCCAAGAGCAGGTGCAGCGATGCAGTCGGCTGATAGCGACATGCTTTGCGTACTACGGATGAGAGCTGAGGCCGGTTCTACGCAGCGAGACGGAGATGTTAGTTATCCTCGAGTAGACTACGAATGATGAGGTCCAGGTGTTAGTCACATACATGATCTCGGATTTTCGTAGGGCAGCATGTGGTATTTTGATGTGTTTTTATTTTATCGTTGTATGGACTGTAATTTGGTTTTATTATGCTGTTATGAAAAAAATCTGCATTTCATACTAGTTTTACTGTTACAAATAAATATATACAACCGCTCAATACTCCGCTCGCTTTTAACGCCGTTCAAATCTCCAAAAACATATCATCCGCCCACTCAACTTTAACCGTTGCATGGACTGTAATTTGATTTTATTATGTTGTTACGGAAAATAAATCTGCAATTCATACTAGTTTTACCATTACAAAATTTCTATTACAAATTAATATATACAACCGCTTAATATTCCGCTCACTTTTAATGCTCAACTCACCGTTCAATTCTCCGCTCGCTTTTAACGCTCGATTCATCGTTCAATTCTCCGCTCAAAATCACAAAAGCATATAATTTGTTCACTTAACTTTAACCGCTCAATTCACCGCTCGGTCAACCCGTTCATTTCTACAGCTCGTCATTGCCAAGAACGGGCCCTTGCAGGTTTGATGGAGACTTAGTTTGTTGCAACACTGTTAAATCCTAAATGATGAAATTCTATGTTCATTAAAGTTTTATTATTTTTTATTTTCAGAACACAATTGAAACTGGTCTCTACTTTAACAAGTTATAGTTCTTTTGACACAATTTGAAAAATGGCTGAAACTAGTTTTAACTTCAAATCTAATCTGAACTGAAAACAAGTACAAGAATCTGGACAATAAAGAGAATTTTTGGCTCATGTTAATATGTTTTAAATTTTGAAACCAAACCATGATTTTGAAATGGAATTGATTTTAACATGGTTTGCCTGTTGGAATTGCTCGATAAAATTAGACCTCTTCATTCCATAAGTGGAATTATTTAAGAATCCATTTCGACCATTGATTGTTTACTTTCAAGTTATTATCCTATCAACTATTTAGTTATGATTATTATATATAATTTATTAAAAACGCTTTTGTAATTAGTTGAGTAATAAGCGAAAAAATAAAATAAAAATCAACTACCCTCTGTTCTATTAACATTTCTGTCTGCGACCTCGCTAACCAAAAATCTTGGCTACGCCGCTCGGTACGTATGCATATCAATACATCAGTTGTCTGGCCATAGCAAAAAATAAAAAACAGAAAGGTTCCAAGTAAAATTCAATTTATCACCAAGCAATTCGGCAATAAAAAGTCTAAAATGAAATCCAAACTTCATTAAGCCACAATTCATCAATATCATAACCTAAAAGACCAAAATTCAATCGTTGCATCAAATGACTTTGTTTATTTGCTTATAAAAGTATGATAGAGAAATCTTTTGGTTAATCAAAGTATGTATAAAATTCAAGTGTCTACTGGAGATGATTTGAAAGTACTACGAATATTCCCCATCCTTTTTTACAGAAGGATCAAACAATTTATGAATTATTTAATTGTTAGTGATTGAGAAGTCAATGGCATATCTATTGTCAAACAAAAGGGAACAGAACTTTTTTATCTTAAAAACTTCTGTTTAAAATTGCAGTTCTTGTCGTAAGAAAGCGCTCTTAGTTCATTTTGGTAGAGCGTAGATCTCCAAAACCAAATGTTGTATGTACAAATATTACAAAGTGCAATTCCATTTGTTTTATTAACTTTCCATTCGAATGATAATTATATGAAAAAGAATATAATTTAACCAATTTAAGCTCAAACTTTCTTGTTGCATATGCGCTCCTCCCCAAGCACACGCATTAAAAAAAAGTACGGATTGACTAGTAGTGTGAACTGGATGATATCCAGGAACACTTGGAGGCAGGCAGTAGCACTGTAAACTTCACGGTGATATATACTAAAACCGCATGGAGGCAGGTCACCTATACATCATGGTAGCATGTATTAAGAATAACATATAATTTTGGAAAGGCCAGATTAATAGGTTTAGTGCGTGATCTAAAGAAATGAAAAGGTAATAATATTTCCACTTCAAAATTGGATGTCCTTGGAAAAAAAAAAAAAAAAAAACTTTTCGATGTTTCATGCCATCTAAGTACAAATGAACTAAGAAGACTGCAAAGAGAGCAGTAAGTGAAGCAAGGGGACGAGCGTACGAAGATTTGTATCAAAGGCTAAGTACAAAGGAGGGCGAAAAAGACGTTTACAGAATAGATAGGCTACGCGATAGGAGTACAAGGGACTTCAATCAGGTTAAATGCATTAAGGATGAGAATGATAGACTTTTGGTGAAGGAAGATGAGATAAAGAATAGGTAGAGAGAATACTTTGATAAGTTTTTCAACGAAGAAAGTGATAGCTCTTCGATCGAGTTGGAAGACTTAGCCGATAGCAACAATAGACATTTTGTGGGGAGATTTCAAGAAGCTGAGGTAAAGGGGGCGTTGAAACGTATGAAATCAGGCAAGTCGGTAGGGCCTGATGATATTCCTATTGAAGTGTGGAGATGCTTTGGAGGTGCAGGGATAAGATGGCTAACTAAGTTGTTCAACAATATTTTCAAATCAAACAAAATGCCAGATGAGTGGAGGAGAAGCATTTTAGTTCCAATCTTCAAGAATAAAGGAGATATTCAAAGTTGCACAAACTATAGAGGAATTAAGCTTATGAGTCATACAATGAAGCTTTGGGAGAGAGTTTGCGAGCAGCGTTTGAGGAGGTTAACAGGTGTCTATAGGAATCAATTTGGTTTTATGCCGGGAAGGTCAACCACTGAGGCGATTTTCTTGGTTAGGCAACTTATGGAGAGATACAGGGAGCAGAAGAAAGATCTCCACATGGTTTTTATTGACCTGGAGAAAGCTTATGACAGAGTACCGAGGAGGGTTATGTGGTGGGCGCTAGAAAGGAAAAGAGTGCCATCAAAGTATATTACCCTTATTAAGGACATGTACGAGGGGTTGTGACTAGTGTTAGGACATGCGATGGTGAAACTAGAGATTTTCCAATTAACATAGGGTTACATCAAGGTTCGGCTTTGAGCCCCTGTATTTTTGCATTAGTGATGGATGAAATCACAAAAGATATACAAAGGGAGATTCCTTGGTGTATGCTCTTTGCCGATGATGTTGTGCTGATTGATGAAAGTAGAATAGGGGTTAGTCGACAACTGGAGTTGTGGAGGGAGACCTTGGAATCAAAGGGTTTCAGGCTTAGCAGAACTAAAACAGAGTATATGAAGCGTGAGTTTAGCAGTGTCAGGTCAGATGACGGAGATGTTACCCTGGCCGGTAGACTAGTACCCAAGAAGGAATCGTTTCGATACTTAGGATCTATGTTGCAGTTTGATGGAGAGATTGATAAGGATGTTAGTTTTAGAATTCAAGCAGGATGGGTGAAATGGCGACTAGCATCTGGCATTCTCTATGATCGGAAGATTCCTCAGAAGCTTAAAGGAAAGTTCTATAGGACAGCAATCAGACCTGCAATGTTATATGGTGCAGAATGTTGGCCTACTAAGAGGCAACACGTTCAGAAGATAAGTATAGCAGAGATGCGAATGCTGCGTTGGAGCTGTGGGCATACCAGACGAGATCGGATTAGAAATGAGGATATTCGGGAAAAACTTGGAGTTGCGCCTATTGAAGAGAAGTTAGTCCAATACCGCTTGAGATGGTTTGGACATATCCAACGTAGACCATACGACGCACCTGTACGCGCTGGAATTCTAGGTCGCGCCGAAGGCCCAAAGAGAGGTAGAGGTCGACCTAAAATGACATGTGAGGAGATAATAAAGAGAGATTTAAGTAACTGGAGTTTATCGGAAGAGCTGGTAGTTGATAGAAGTGCATGGAAATTGGCAATCCATGTACCAGAACCATAGTGTTTCTCTCTTTTTTTTTTTTTTTAGGACTTTATTTCACGTTTACTGAACCTTTTTACTTACTATTTTAGATTTTATTTCACTTTTATTGAACATTTTTACTTCTTCTTCTTATTATTATTTAAAAAAAAAACTTTATCGAACGACTTTTTATTTGATTGGTTATTTTAAACCCTTTTATATATATATTATCATCATTATTAATTTTATTTTATTTTAATTTTGGGTTCCATATCTAGCCAACCCCAACTTGTTTGGGATATATGGCTTTGTTGTTGTTGTTGTTGATGTTTCATGCCATCTACGTGTTATCCATACTAAATAAAGCTCTTGTACATTTCAAAGTAAATATATCAAAAGTTGCGATAAAACAAAATATGTTCTTACCTTTAACAAACGATAGTGATGAACTTGCTGGTTGGACATGCAGGTCCGGAGCAGGGCGAGGCTTATCGTTTACTGTCAATCCCAGGTTGACCTTCAGGTTGAACACATGGACAGTCCCTTTATCACTTGAAACAGCTAGCCACTGCATATTCTCTGAAAATGCAAGACTGTAAATTTCCGCTCGATCGGCACCTCTTCTTACCTAAAACAAATAACAAAAAGAGCGCACAACATAACATATATGTTTTTCATGGGATGCCCAGATTTTTCAATGCTCTAAATTTTAATTATTACTCGATGATATATTAAAAAATGACTGAAGAAGTGCTAAGTGCAAAGAACTCCAAGGTAATGCCATGAACTATAAGTTTAAGAAACTATAAGTTTAAGAAGCTATAAGTTTAAGAAACTATCGGTGCAGGAACCTGTATTACAGTATATATGATACATAACAGAATAATTGATAATGCGTTGAATAACTCCAGGATATTGCCCAGTGACTCGTAGCCCTATCTCACACCAGGACAAAACACAAAGTAGGGAAAGATTGTAAGACAGGAAACTAGATTAGGGATTGAGGTACCATGAGGAAGCATCTATTATCATATAATTTACAGAAGCAGATGCAGCACAAATGGTGAAAACAAGTAACATTGATGACAAGCCAGGTGGCACACACTCCACTCTACTAACCCACACATGATAGCTTATTCAGTAGCATGCACTCCCCACTATCCCCTACAACCCATGTACAAGATGTTCCATCAGCAGTTACAACCAATTGGGAAGCTACCTTTAGCACAATAGGGACATTTGCACATCATCAAATTTTACTGTGAATTTTATTACTAAAGATAGTAACTTACTAACTTGTATATCGTGCTTAACTATATCTTCTTCATCGAAATGCATTGTTATCGAACAGTCCTCAAAAGAACTAAAGTTCCCAGCATTGCTGCTAATTACAACGAAGACCATATTTACATATAATCTATAATACATCTCACAAATTAAAATAAATATTATTCTACTCAACTAAAGTTTAGGTTTTACTCTGTTTAATAAGATAGATGCGACATTTATACATTGTTCCCTACTGTTTAATTTAGCATATGGAACAGTTAATTCCACGAATGCTAAGTTTTTTTTTAATGCTCGAGAGTTGAAACTAGTAAGAAACATCAATGCACATGAGAACCACACAAGATAACACATAAAACTCACTTCCTGCAATAGAGTCCCATCCATAGCGCTAAAGATCCTAACTAAAGTCCCCTTGGTGCTTGCTGTTGCAATCAGCCTTCCATCCATTGACATGGCAAAACAAGCAATACGTGAATCATGAGCCATCACAAACTTGGTCTTCCTCGCACCATAATTCTCAATCCTAACCTGCCCCTTCTGCCCTCCAGGACATACCAGCACTAGACCACCCTGTTGCTGCGACACACAGCACAGCCCCTTTGGGTTCGCCACTGTCTCAATCTGCTGCACCAGCTTCAAGTCCGCAAAATTATAAACCAGTATTTTATGTTCAAGGACCACCACTATCCGATCTCTGCGCAACCGAACAGACTTGACCTCAGATCGGAAAGAGAGCTCGCCGATGCAACGAGACTGATGGTCGTCCCAGATCATGACTTTGTTTGGCGGGTAGTGAGGGTTCGGGCCGCCGCCTACGAGAGCAAGGATGTTGCATCGGAAGAGCATCTCCACGGCAGCGATGCCTCCGCCGGAATTTCCTTCGGAGTTGAAGTCGCGGCGGAAGATCTCGCGGAAGGGGTCGCAGTTGAAGATTCGAAAGCCGGAGGATGTTCCAGCGGCGAAGCATCCATTATCTTGATTGAATGATAGGTGAAGGAGGGAGGGAGGCGGTGACGTGATGGATTGGAGTCCGGTTTCGTGTTGGGGTTGGGGTTGGAGTTGGGGTTGGGGTTGAGGGTCGGGGTCGGAAACGGATTTGGAATTGGAATCGGAATCAGAGTCGGGAACGGACTGAATTGAGTTTGGGATCGGGACTGGGGAAGGGGAGATGGTTGCCATAGACAACGTGTATTTGGGAATTCTGCAAAACGATTTTGGAAGAGGAGTGAAGAAAAGGGTTTGATAGCACTGAAAGATAAAAGGGTTTGATAGTATTGAAAGATTCCTTGTTTTCTAGGCAAGTAGTCTATCTTGGGTAGAGTCAGGCATTTTTACCATATCACCATTAAACATTCAATACAAATCTTACAATATACTAAAGCAAAGGCCAATAAGATCACGTGTCATCACCACGTTAATTGTTTTCCCATCAAAACCTATCCAACATTAAATTAATAAATTTAATAAATAATTTAATACTAAAAGTTGTGAAGATTACTTGTGAAACGTTTGTTTGTTTGTTTTTTTTTTTTTTTTTTTTTTTTTTGAACTGAAAACTCCTCCTTATTCCTCATTCTAATAATTATCTTCTTCTTCAATTCCCAAAACCTCTTTACTCTCATTATTTTTTTCTTTCACCAGTTTTCCTTCTACGCTACGCTTTTCCAATCTAAAAACCTAAATCAATTTACTCTAGCCTAAAACGCATTCCCCAATTTACAGCCACAATCATCTAATCGCTTTGCCGAACCTATCATCGTTGTTTGGTATATTCGACAGCCGCTCTTCGAGCCTGCTTTGGAGATTCTCCTCTTCCCTCCTAATGTTTCCAGCAACTGGTATCTCGTTGCTGCTCCGACTATGTTCAAGTTGTTGTGATTTGTGACATAAAATCACATATGTTAATGAATACTGATTTGATTAACTGATTGATTTGATTGATTAATTAATTAATTGACTAATTGATTTGATTGATTGGTTGATTGATTGATTGTATAATAGAAGAAAAGAAATGAATAATTTTATTCTGGATATATTTCTGAGAGGCAAATTGGATATTTGCTTAGGCCTTCTATTCTCCTATATTAGCAGCATATAGGATTGGATTAAGAGCATACGATTGAGACCGAAATAGTTAATCCAAAGGTTGCCGTTGTTCTTCATTGTTCTCCTTCTCCAACAAAAGTTATAGTCATCTAGAATTTTTTCTCTATCTCAATAAGGTTATTGATTCTTGTAATTTTGCTTATTTTTGGTTGTTGATCCATTGTATGTCAACAAAATTTGTATTGTTGAATCAATAAAGAGTGTGGTAGGGTGGAATATCTTGTGTTTGTGCGGGTAGTTTCATATTCATGTTGTTTTCCATAGAAATCATCTTTAAGTAATTGGATGAACAAGATCCTGATCACTTCCGCAATGGCGCAATTTTTCCTAACAATTGGTATCAGAGCGAGATCATCGCAAAGCTTGGAGTGATTCAAACTGGAAAAAAAATCATTTTTGATGTCAGATGTGATGGCATTTTCGAAGATGACTATTTTTAATGGAAGAAATTGGGGGATCTGGAAGTCTAAGATGGAGGATGTGCTTTACCTCAATGATCTTCATGATCCGATTGATGGAGATGGGATGAAGCCCTCGGGTGTGGATGAGGGAACGTTGAAGAATATGGATAAGAAGGCGATTGCCTTGATTCGGCAATACTTTGATGATTCGGTATTCCATCATGTGGCTAGTTGTGAATCCTTTGTGGGACAAGTTGGTATCTTTGTATGAGTCGAGGAGTGCTACAAGTAAGGCTTTTCTGGTTCGAAAGCTTGTTCAGCTGAGATTGGATGAGGAGAAGTTTGTTGTAGGGCACCTGAATGAATTTCAAGATGTGATCAATCAATTGGCAAAACTGAAGGTCAATTTTGATGATGAGTTGCAGGCTCATTTGCCGATGAGTTCGCCTTCAGAAAGTTGGGAGACTTTGGTTGTTTCATTGAGTAACTCCAATGCTAGTGGAGCTATCTCTTTGGAAACTGTTCGAAGCGGCCTTTTGAGTGGGGAACTAAGGAGAAAAGGGTCGGGTTTGAAATCAATTCGAGGTGAGGCTATGGTAGCAAAGGACTCGAGGAAAGATACAAGGGGAAGAAGAAAGGGGCTAATGGTAAAGGTGTCATCACTTGTTACTATTGTAATAAGCAAGGTCACATATGCAAATATTGCCATGCTTATCAGAGGGACAAAAAGAAGGTTATGGATGGCAATAGTAGTGATGAGGCACGGGCAGGTCTTGTTACAGGTTCCGTTAGTGATACTTTTTGTGATGTCCTATTTAGCAAAGTTAATCCTTGGAAGATGGATTCAGGAGCCAATTTTCACATTTGTAAGGATGTGAAGTGTTTTCTTCTTATGAGAAGAATGTTGACGTGATTAGAACAACCAATAGAGTAAAGCTACCAGTTTGTGGTATTGGATCTATCCGGTTTCGTATGCATGATAGCATGGTGAGAGAAGTCTTTGACATGTACCCGCGAGTTCGCATAACCTCATTTCTCTCGGTCAGTTGGATCGCCGTGGTTGCACTTATGATACTCAAGGTGGAGTTTTGAGAGTGAAGAAGGGTGGTCGTGTTGTGATGAGAGTGTCTTGGAGGAGGGAAACCTGTATAGATTGGTTGGTTCTGTGGTCAATTGTGGAAGGTGTGTGATGGTTGAAGGACCTAGTCCACAGCAAGGTGGAGAGGTTAATTTGGTCACTATTGATGGTATAGACATGGGTCTTCATGTTGTTGATGCTCGACGGATCCGGAGTGATCAAGAAAGGGGCTCAAATCAAGTGATAGACAGGTGTCGATGTGGAAAATCCACAAGGTGGAGATCCTTCTGGTATTAGAAGCATTTTTAGACCATTAGTATTGCGTGGTGCATCTTGGGGGGAAGATGCATTTTTTTGGCAGGCGGTGGGTTGTGTTTGTAATGGTTTAATTGAGAGTAGGCGTCGTTGAAAGAGCTAGATGACTTATGTGTTGGAAATCATTTGATGTGATGTGATTTCATATTAAGGTGGAGTGTTGTGATCTGTGACATGAAATCACATATGTTAATGAAGATTGATTTGATTAACTGATTGATTGATTAATTAAATAATTGACTAATTGATTGGTTGATTGATTGATTGGTTAATTGATTGATTGATTGTATCATAGAAGGAAAGAAATGAATAATTTTATTCTGGATATATTTCTGAAGGGCAAATTGGATATTTTCCTAGGCCTTATATTCTCCTATGTTAGCAGCATCTAGGATTGAATTAAGAGCATGAGATTGAGACCGAAATAGTTGATCCAAAGGTTGTTGTTGTTCTTCATTGTTCTCCTTCTCCAACAAAAGTTATAGTCATCTAGAATTCTTTCCCTATCTCAATAAAGTTATTGATCCTTGAAATTTTGTTTATTTTTGGTTGTTGATCCATTGTATTCAACAAAATTTGTATTGTTGAATCAATAAAGAGGGTGGTATGGTGGAATATCTTGTGTTTGTGCATGTAATTTCATATCCATGTTGTTTTCCATGGAAATCATCTTTAAGTAATTGGGTGAACAAGATGCTGATCGCTTCCGCAATGTCGCAATTTTTCCTAACAATTGGTATTAGAGCGAGATCATCACAAAGCTTAGAGTGATTTCAGATTTTAAAAAAAATCATTTTTGATGTCAGATATGATGGCATTTCCGAAGATGACTATTTTTGACGGAAGAATATAGGGGATCTGGAAGTCTAAGATGGAGGATGTGCTTTACCTCAATGATCTTCATAATCCGATTGATGGAGATGGGATGAAGCCCTCGGGTGTGGATGAGGGAACGTAAAAGAAGATGGATAAAAAGGGGATTTCCTTGATTCGGCAATATCTTGATGATTCGGTATTTCATCATGTGGCTAGCTGTGAATCCACGAATGATTTGTGGGACAAGTTTGTATCTTTGTATGAGTCAAGGAGTGCTACAAGTAAGGTTTTCTTGTTCAAAAGCTTGTTCAGCTGAGATTGGATAAGGAGAAGTCTGTTGCAGGGCACCTGAATGAATTTCAAGATGTGATCAATCAATTGGCAAATTTGAAGGTCAATTTTGATGATGAGTTGCGGGCTCTTTTGCTGAAGAGTTCGCTTTCACAAAGTTGGGATACTTTGGTTATTTCATTGAGTAACTCTAATGCTAGTGGAGCTATCTCTTTGGAAATTGTTCGAAGCAGCCTTTTGAATGAGGAACTAAGAAGAAAAGGGTCGAGTTTGAAACAACTCAAGGTGAGGCTATGGTAGCAAAGGACTTGGGGAAAGATACAAAGAGGAAGAAGAAAAGGGATAATGGTAAAGGTGTCATCACTTGTTACTATTGTAATAAGCAAGGTCACATGCGCAAAGGTTGTTATGCTTATCAGAGGGATAGGAAGAAGGTTGTGAATGGCGATAATAGTGACGAGGCATGGGCAGGTTTTGCTACAGGTTACGTTAGTGATACTTCTTGTGATGTCCTATTTAGCGAAGTTTTTCCTTGGAAGATGGATTCAGGAGCCAGTTTCACATTTGTAAGGATATGAAGTGTTTTCTTCTTATGAGAAGAATGTTGATGTGATTAGAACAACCAATGGAGTAGAGCTACCAGTTTGTGGTATTGGATCTATCCGGTTTCGTATGCATGATGGCGTGGTGAGAGAAGTTGTAACACCCCATGTTTTAACAACATTAAAAGATGATAAATTAAATAATAATTATTTTAATATTCAAAATTAAGGGAAACGGACTGCGCCAATTGCGCCCGTCTTGAAATTCTGGTCAGGATAGACATTTGGTTTGCGTAAAATGGACACCATACGAAGAAGTTATGAGGGTTTGAAGTTTGTATACACGCAAAAGAATTATATATATATATATATATATATTCAGAAAATAAAAAACCATTCAAAAAAAAAGTGGTCGCAATTTTCCTGCCCTAGGGGAGTCGACCCCATAGAGGGGGTGTCGACCCATGGGTCGACCCCCTTAGGGCTGAGATGGTAGGTCGAATTCTGGGGGATGACAGCTATATATAAAGGCTCATTTCTCTTATTTTCTTCACTGGAAATCAATGGAGGCCAAATGTTGTGAGTGCCTAGACTGAATCAGACTCTTTTCTTCTTCTGCAATCAAAAATTAAGAGATTCAAGTGTAGATCTGTGAGTCAACAATCTTCTTTTCTAGTTCTATTTTTCTAATCCAAACATTGTGCGTTCTAAGTTACTTTTAGAATTAAATGATTAAAAGTAAACATGATATGACTATAGTTTGGATCCATTTTGGTGACTGAATTATACCAGATCTATTGTAAATTGTGAATCTATGACATTCAGAATTAGTTATGACTTGGATCTCAATCTCTATCATATCGGATCTATTGCAACTTGTGAATTTATGATGTTATGAGTTATGACATACTATGACTTGGATCTAAATCTTTATTAGGACAGGTTTACTTTTGATTTTAGATCCAACTTATTATTTAGATAACCTTGTGTCTATCATACTAGATCCGAACTAGTTGGACATCTAAATTATTATTTAGATCTCGTTATGCTTTTTATGACACTCCTACTATGTTAGAACTAGTTTAATTATCACAAGTTCACAGATCCATTCTTATATGTCTACCTTATAACTATGTCAGTATATATATTTATGCCAGTTATGTTAGAATAATCATTATTGTTATCCTCCCATCACCTTTCCCTTTTATTGTTTATGGCCAGGCTACTTCCTAGCCTGGGCATGCCGCAAAATATATGGGAATGCGTTAGCTAGAGAACGGGGGAAAACATTAAAATTAGCATAACTTGAATAATGATTATGAACATGAATTTGGACATATAATTCACTATGAACATAACTGGGGAAAAAGGGGAATGAAACCTATAACCTATAACGACATAGGTGAAAATTGGATAATCAGGAAATGCCTAGGATTACAGTAATTAGAATCTGTAACTGCACTTATGACACGAGGTAAGATTACACTTGCGGTGGAAGTCTACCCGGAACCGACTGGCACATCCACCGACCGCAAGTGTTGAATCTAATGTGAGAGGTCTAAGTGCACAAATACGAGACGTGCTAAGACACGAGGTTAAGCCCAATTTTTGGAATAAGTCTGCCTGGACCCACCCGGCATGTCCAACATCCACAAATGGTAGGCTTAATGTGGGAGGTCTAGCATACTGCAACCATAAATAGAAATATGGCAATAAACCTTAAATACTTAACCTAGTTGAATCCAAAGGGATTGTATGAACATGAATTTAAATTGGGGTTAGGTAAATTTGGTTGAACAGAGGATGGGTTAAGTAAATCTGAGGGGGTAGGTAATATTCACATATAGGCCCACGAACTTAACCTGATAAGGTTATGTAATTAAAGACACCTAGTGGTAAGCATAACCTGTGAAAATGTTGAAGTTATGTAATTAAGACACCTTTTTAGGGTAAGCATAACTTGTAAAAATGGTAGGGTTATGTGGTATACATAACCGATAGAAATCCTAGTGGAGATACAAGACAAGGGGGAGAGCTTGTATTATATTGTGTGGGGAACTCGTTTCAGTCAGTAACCCTTAATAAGTATCAAAACGAGCACTCCGCCCTAGGTCGTAGTGGGGCACTCTTATTGGGCTGATTGTAAGAGATCCAAATGTGGAAGACGGTGTGGGCGGTGCAAACCAACCTGGTCATGTGCGTGCATGGGCCGGGCAGAGGGGGATAAGACAACTGTTACACTTGTAGATATGGGGCTGTGCATATCAGCGAAGGGTTGCCATAGGACGTGATACATCCTACAGTGGGGCTGGCACAGAGTATCTACGCGGATTAGGGAGTTGATTGATTAGAGTAGTAGTTAGGGTACATACGGACGTATGCCTAAGTCTACCACCTTATAGTGGAAGGGATCATCTCATTCTGGTTATACTAATAGTAGTGCAGAATAATCATTAGAGAAGCGTATACACTCTATCTTGTTTATCTTGTTTACCTTGTCATACTTGCCTTATATGTTGATTATTTTTCTTATCCACTTTCTATGCCTGTCATGATACTTTTATTTATTTACTTACTAACAGTAAATGGACTCGTCGGACTTTATGTCTGACCCTTTTTGTTTCCTCTTCTTTCTTCTGTCTCCCCCTCCCCCAAGGTTCTCAGGGCGGGAACACTCAGGCTTGACCGTGATTCTGCTTACATTTTTGTGCAGCTGCTTAGATGTATGGCTCAAGCTCCTACCCTTGTTGCTATGGCTATATTTTGTTTGGGGAATTTTGCTTCTTTTATGTACTCTGATGTTTAAAAGAACAAGACAATAGTTTGTATGATGTAACGGGTTTTTTGTGTATTTCAGACATGTGATGTTTTTGAACCACGATGCTTTATAATAAATAAAGTTTTTAATTCCGCTGTATTTTATATCTGTCTTGTAATATTTCTGTTTCTTTTTACCTATAACGCTTCACAAAACTTACGAAACTTAATGTATTCCCTTGGTGAGTGATATTAACGGATGTGGGGTGTCGCACTTGGTATCAGAGCTGAAGGTTACCAAATTAGATAGAAGTTTTTGAAAATTATTATCAAAAAGGGTTTTAAAGAAAGCATTTTTCAAAAAGAAAAGTCTGTTTTGAAAAACATTCCCCAAAAAGCCATAACTAATATCTTTCGATCCCTTGTCTGAATCTCTTTCCTTTTCTTTTTCAACATGTCTAGGGAACCTAATATTCCAGAGGACGTTACGATACCTGGCTGTATCTGTAGGTATCTGGAGGCCACGACGCCTGCCAAAGGCCAAGGAAATGTTCCTCTCCCAGCTGCACCCGTCGTTCCTCCCCCTTCTCCGCGTACAGACAACTTCTCTAAGATCTGCAAAGATTTCCGTGCCCTGGGAGGAAATCCATTCTATGGAACCGACACATTCGTAGAGGCAAGGAATTGGCTCAAGGAGACCGAGGACTTGTTTGTATTCTTTGAAGTGGAAGATCAAAGGAAGATTTAGTTAGCTGCCTGGCTACTGAAAGATGAAGCTTCTTTTTGGTGGGAAGTTACCCAAGCTGGACATCCGGTGGAGACATGGGATGATTTTAGACAGAGGTTCTAAATGAAGTTTCTTTCTCAAGCTGAGAAAAGCATGCAAATGGAGAGGTTCTTGGCTCTTAAACAAGGAAACATGACTGTTAAAGATTATGTGAATAAATTCAACCAGCTAGCAAGGTTTGGATTGGAACTGGTGGACACCCTCATAAGAAAGCTTTGCGGTTTGGTAAAGGGATAAAATGAACCCCTTCATGGGTTAGCTATGTTCAATATTCCAATGGGAGCTACTTTTGAAAGGCTTGTTGATATGGCCTTGATGCATGAGGAAGACAACGGAGAAAAGAAGGAAGTAAAGGCTGAGGAAACAACGCAAAACAAGAAGGTATAGCCCAAGAAAGGGCTGCAGCAACCACAACAACAAAAGAAAGGCAGAAAGAATGACATGACTAAGGATAAGAGGAAGTGTCACAGTTGTGGGCAAGAAGGTCACTTGGTGAAGGACTGTAAAAGGAGGAAGAATTCTTGCTTCAATTGTGGAGAGGTCGGACACTTTGCTAGGGAGTACCCGAAGAAACAGGGACAAGGTCAAAGGGTAGGAATTTCTGGAGGGCAGGTGAATGCTTTCGCAACCAGTGCTCCGGATAGAGGTATAAAAATTTCTGTGGAAGGTTTGATTTCTATTTCCAGTCATCCTATTAGTACTCTTTTTAATTCTAGCACTTCACACTCATTTATGTCTAGTTCTATGGTTGAATATCTGCACTTAAATTCTAATATGGTAGTGGATCCCGTTGTTATCTCAAACCCTATTGGTGGCTCGGCTCATTTGTCTATGATTTGTCGGGGTTTGAGGATATATATCTTAGGCGTCGAGTTTGAGTGCGACGCGTATGTGCTCGAGTTTATGGGCTATGGGTTGATTCTAGGGATGGATTGGCTTAACACATATGATGCCATTCTGGATTATGAGAGGAGGGTCGTTAGGCTTCTAACTTGTCATGGGAGGACCCTCGAGTTTTCTTGTGACCCACAAGGTTCTGTTTTGCTTAGTTTCCTAGAGTCTCTTGATGCATCTATCCATGATTTGCAATCTGTTCCAGTAGTCCGAGATTATTCTGATGTTTTTTTGATGAGGTATGGGGTTTACCTCTGAGGCGCGAGATCGATTTATGTATATATCTGGTGGACAATGCAAAACCAGTTGTATTACTAGTGTGCCTTATGGCTCCGAGGGAAAGGAGGGAGCTGAGTAAGCAAGTAGGGGAGCTACTTGAGAAAGGGTTTATCAGGCCAAACATATCTGAATGGGGTGCTCCAGTTGTATTCGCGACTAAGGCGGATGGTTCACTTTGCTTGTATGTGGACTATAGAGAGTTGAATAAACTCACCAAGAAGAACAGACACCCGCTTCCTCCCAAGGATTGATGATTTATTTGATCAGCTTGTTGGTGCCTCGGTATTTTTTCAGTTAGACTTGGTCATGAGGTTTCATCAGTTGAGGGTGGGTGAGGACAGCATAGATAAGACTGCTTTTAGGAATCCAGATGGTTTCTTTGAATGGCTTATAATGCCTTTTGGGTTGACGAATGCACCCGCCTAATTTGTTGATCTGATGAGTAGGGTGTTTCGGGAGTTTCTAAATAAATTTGTCGTGGTCTTTGTTGATGACATCTTGATCTTCTCAAAGAGCAAAGAAGAACTTGCCCAACATTTGAGGGAAGTTTTGAAAACCCTTCGTGTCCATCAGCTTAAGGCAAAGTTCTCCAAATGCCATTTTTGGAGAAAAGAAGTGAGATTTCTAGGGCATGTGGTTTCCAATGATAGGATAGTAGTGGATCCTGCAAAGGTGGTTGCAGTTCAGGACTGGCAGATTCCAAAGAATGCAACGGAGGTGAGAAGCTTTTTGGGGTTGGCAGGTTATTATAGGAAGTTCATTAAGGACTTCGCAAAGATATCATCCTCACTCACCAGACTGACGAAGAAGAACTTTGTGTGTTCATGGGATATAGATTGTGATGTTTCTTTCCAATGGCTGAAGAGTGTTCTGACAACAGCCCTAGTCTTGACCTTGCCCGATGGGAACAAAATGTTTACAGTTTACACTGATACATATAGTACAGGGCTTGGTGCGGTTCTGATACAAAAAGGGAAGGTAGATAGTGTTTTATGTAGGGAGACAATTAAGAGTTCATGAGAAGAACTACCCTACCCACGATTTAGAGCTAGCCGCCATAGTATTCGTGCTTAAGATGTGGCATCATTATTTGCTTGGATAGAGGTTCGAGTTGTAAACTGATCATAAATCTCTCAAGTATTTGTTCTCATAGAAGGATCTTAATTTAAGGCTACAAAGGTGGATGAAGTTCCTAGCTTCTTATGACTTTGAGATTGCTTATACCCCTGGCAAGGGTAATGTAGTGGCAGACACACTAAGTAGATAGAGGATGGTCTTAAGTCCTTTGTTTGTAGAAAGGAAAAGCTTGGAGTTTATATCAGCTTTTGACTTTAGACCCTCCACCGAGCTTTTGCCTAGACTTTTTACATCGCTGGAAAAATGACCCACGCTTATGGATCAGATAGGAGCTTCACAGCGAAGTGATCCACAAATATCAGACATCTTGGATAGGCTCAGTGAAGGGGAGATTTCTAATCACCTCAGCAGATACTCCACAAATGATAAAGGGTGGTTGTGACGATATGGAAAGCTCTGTGTTCCTAGAATTGGGAGCTTGATAAAGATAGTCCTAGAAGAAGCCCATCATTCTAAGATGACTATCCATCCCGGTGGTGATAAGATGTATAGGAATATGAAGAGGGTTTTCTTTTGGGTTGGGATAAAGAAAGATTTGGCAGAGTTTATTTCTCAATGATTGGTTTGTCAGCAAGTTAAAGTTGAGCAAAAGAAGCTCGGTGGTCTACTTCATCCTTTGGAAGTTCCGCAGTGGAAATGGGAGAGCGTCTCGATGGATTTCATAAATGGTTTTCCTAGATTGAAGAAAAGAAACACCAGTATTTGGGTCGTGGTGGATAGATTTATTAAGAGCGCTCATTTTATTCCAGTTAAGAGTAAGAGGATGGTGGCTTGGTTGGCAGCAGTATATGTTCGAGAGATAGTCCGTCTTCATGGAGTACCTTCCAGCATCGTAAGTGATCGTGACCCCATCTTCACTAGTACATTTTGGAGGAGTTTGCAAGAAGCATTAGGTACACAGTTATGTTTAAGCACCGCTTATCATCCTCAGACCAATGGACAGACTGAGAGGGTGAACAGAATTCTAGAGGATCTTTTGAGGTTGTGTATTCTAAACTTCGGAGGTACTTGGGAAGACCATCTTCCTTTAGTAGAATTCGCCTACAACAACAACTTTCAAGCAAGTATTGGCATGGCACCTTTTGAAGCCTTATACGGACGACCCTGTAGATCACCAACTTGTTGGTGGGAATCTACAGAAAGATTATTGCTTGGACCTGATATGGTTGGAGAAACATCCGAGAAGATAGATCTTATTAGACGGCGAATGAAGACCGCTCAAGATAAGAGATATGGTTTTCATTAAAGTGTCACCTCTGAGGAACGTGGTTCACTTTGGGTCTGTAGGGAAACTGGCTCCAAGATTCATAGGTCCATTTCCCATAACAAAAAGGATTGGCCAAAATGGCCTACAGAGTAAAGATGCCAGAGAGACTATCCGGCGTTCATGGTGTTTTCCATGTTTCTCACTTGCAAAAGTGTTTGCACGATACCGCGGAAGTAGTTAAGCCAAGTGTATTGGAGGAAATAGCGGTAGAACGGGAGGCAACAGTCAAACGAGTTCCTTCCCGTATTCTTGGATCGAAAGTTAAGAAGCTACGTAACAAAGAAATTAAGTTGATGAAGGTTCAATGGGGAGATAACCCAGAGGATGCAACTTGGGAAACCGAAGACAAGATTCGTGCCTTGTACCCTTTTCATTTCGAGGGTATGTTCTTAACTCTTTTTTCCAAAGCTTTATCTGTGCTTGTTTCTATCATCTAAGTTGGTCCTATCGATAGAATTTCTGAACTTTAGATAGGAATCCCATGGATGTAAACATGTGTTTGAGACATGTTATGTTTGATGGATGCAAGTGGATGCAAATTTTTGGTAGTTGTTGCTCGTGGATGCATATACACACACATTAGGCACTAGATCGGCTCAATCGCTCTCATACTGCATACAGATGTGTGTGCATTTTCTTTTCTTTTATGGATGAAATTGAATGTATCATATGATGTTGCATTTGGACGAATGTTTATTCACCCATGTAGAACTTACATGATAGGATTATTGCATACATGTTGAACTCATAACACTATCATATATTGCATTAAGGAGGCCGACTGGATTAGTAGACCGCCCGATCTTCGCAATAGTATTGGGACACATACATACACCTTTTCATATGTTCATATGAAGCACTAGAAGTCGTTAAGGACCATGGATTCCTGTAATTGGTGGATGAGTAGATGGGTGATGGATGGTAGGATATACATTCTTCTTGACTTGGAGATTTCGGGGACGAAATCCTTTGAGTAGGGGAGAATGTAGCACCCGTATTTTAACAACACAAAAAGAGGATAAATTAAACAATACCTAATTTAATATTCAGAATTAAGGGAAATGGACTACGTCATTGCGTCCGTCTCAAAATTCTGGTCAGGATAGACATTTGGTTTGCTTAAAACGGACACCATATGAAGAAGTTATGAGGGTTTGAAGTTTGTATACAACCAGAAGAATTATATATATATATATATCCAGAAAATCAAAAATCGTTCAAAAAAAAAGAGGCGGCAATTTTTCCCACCCCAGGGGAGTCGACCTCGTAGACGCGGTGTCGACCCCTCAAGGGGGTGTCGACCCATGGGTCGACCCCGAGGGGGGGGGGGGTCAACCCCCCTAGGGTTGAGGTGGTAGGTCGAATTCTGGGGGCTAGCAGCTATATATGCATTCTCATTTCTCTTGTTTTCTTCATTGGAAATCAATGGAGGAAAAATGCTGTCAGTGCTTGGACTGAGTCAGACTCTTTTCTTCTTCTGCAATCAAAGATTAAGAGATTCAAGTGTAGATCTATGATTCAACAATCTTCTCTTTTAGTTTTATTTTCCTAATCCAAACATTGTGAGTTCTAAGTTACTTTTATAATTAAATGATTAAAAGTAAACATGATACAACTACATTTTGGATCCATTCTTGTGACTGAATTATACTAGATCTATTGTAAATTGTGAATCTATGACATTCTGAATTAATTATGACTTGGATCTCAATCTCTATCATATCGGATCTATTGCAACTTGTAAATTTATGATGTTACGACATACCATTATTTGGATCCAAATCTTTATTAGGACCGGTCTACTTTTGATTTTAGATCTAACTTATTATTTAGATCACCTTGTGTCTATCATATTGGATCTGAATTAGTTGGACATCTAAATTATTATTTAGATCTTATTATGCTTATTATGACACCCCTACTATGTTAGAACTAGTTTAATTATCACAAGTTCACAGATCCATTCTTATATGTCCACCTTATCACTATGTCAGTAAATATATTTATGCCAGTTATGTTAGAATAATCACTATTGTCATCCTCCCATCACGTTTCCCTTTTATTGTTTATGGCCAGGCTACTTCCTAGCCTAAGCATGCCGCAAAATATATATGAATGTGTTAGTTAGGGAACGAGAGAAAACAATAAAATTGGCGTAACTTGAATAATGATTATGAACATGAATTTGGACATATAATTCACTTTGAACATAACTAGGGAAAAAGGGGCATGAAACCTATAACGACGTAGGTGAAAATTGGATAATAATGAAATGCCTATGATTATAGTAATTAGAAACCATAACTGCACTTATGACACGAGGTTGGATTGCACTTGCGGTGGAAGTCTGCACGGAACCGACCGACATATCCAACGATCGCAAGTGTTGAATCTAATGTGAGAGGTCTAAGTGCATAAATACGAGACATGCTAAGACACGAGGTTAAGCCCAATTTGTGGAATAAGTATGCCCTGACCCGCCCAGTATGTCTAGCATCCACAAATGGTAGGCTTAATGTGGGAGGTCTAGCATACTACAACCATAAATAGAAATATAGTAATAAACATTAAATACTTAACCTAGTTGAATTCATAGGGATTGTATGAACATGAATTTAAATTGGGATTAAGTAAATTTAGTTGAACAGAGGGCCGGTTAAGTAAATCTGAGGGGGTGGTAATATTCACATATAGGCCCATGAACTTAACCTGATAGGGTTATGTAATTAAAGACACCTAGTGGTAAAAATAACCTGTGAAAATGTTGAAGTTATGTAATTAAAGACACCTTTTAGGGTTAGCATAACTTGTAGAAATGGTATGGTTATGTGGTATGCATAACCGATAGAAATCCTAGTAGAGATACAAGACAAGGGGGAGAGCTTGTATCATATTGTGTGGGGGAGCCGTTTTAGTTAGTAACCCTTAATTAATGTCAAAACAAGTACTCTGCCCTAGGTTGGAGTAGGGCATGCTTACTAGGCTGATTGTAAGAGATCCAAACGTGGAGAGCGGTGTGGGCGGTGCAAACCGACTAGGTCATGTGTGTGCATGGGCCGGGCAGAGGTGGATAAGACGACTTGACACCTATAGATATGGGGTTGTGCATATCTGCGAAGGGTTGCCACTGTAGGACGTGATACATTCTACGGTAGGGCCGACACATAGTATCTACACGGATATGGGAGCCAATCGATTAGGGTAGTAGTTAGGGTACATCCAGACGTATGCTTAAGTCTACCACCTTATAGTGGAATGGATCATCTCATTCTGGTTATAATAGTAGTAGTGCAGGGTAATCATTAGAGAAGCGTATACACTCTATCTTGTTTATCATGTCATTTTTGCCTTACATGTTGATTATCTTTCTTATCCACTTTCTATGCCAGTCATGGTATTTTTATTTATTTACTTACTAAAAGTAACTGGACTCGTCAGACTTTATGTCTGACCTTTTTTGTTTCCTCTTCTTTCTTTCATTCCCCCCCACCCCCCTCCCCCGCGCGCTTCTCAGGGCGGGAACACTCAGGCTTGATCGTGATTCTGCTTACATTTTTCTGGATCTACTTAGATGTACGACTCAAGCTCCTATCCTTGTTGCTATGGCTATATTTTCTTTGGGGAATTTTGCTTCTTTCATGTACTCTGATGTTTAAAAGAACAAGACAATAGTTTTTATGATGCAATGGTTTTTCTGTGTATTTCAGACATGTGATGTTTTTGAACCACGATGCTTTATGATAAATAAAAATTTTAATTCCGCTGTATTTTATATCTGTCTTGTAATATTTCTTTTTCTATTTACCTATAACGCTTCACGAAACTTAATGCATTCCCTTGGTGAGTGACATTAACGGACGTGCAGTGTCACAGAAGTCTCTGGAGTTAGACATGTAACCACGAGTTCGCATAACCTCATTTTTCTTGGTCAGTTGGATCGCCGTGTTGCACTTATGATACTCATGGTGAGGTTTTGAGAGTGAAGAATGGTGGTCGTGTCGTGATGAGAGGTGTCTTGGAGGAGGGAAACCTGTATAGATTGGTTGGTTCTGTGGTCAACTGTGGAAGGCGAGTAACGGTTGATTAACCTAGTCCACAGCAAGGTTGAGAGGTTAATTTGGTCACTGCTGATGGTATAGACAGGGGTCTTTATTATGATGATGCTCGAGTGATACAGAGTGATCAAGGAAGGGGATTAGATCAAGTGATAGACGGGTGTCGATGTGGAAAATCCACAAGGTGAGATCCTTGTGGTATTACAAGCATTTTTTGACTGTTAGTACTGCACAGTGCATCTTGGGGGAAGATGCATTTTTTTGGCAGGCGGTGGGTTGTTTTGTAATGGTTTAATTGAGAGTAGGCGCCGTTGAAAGAGCTAGATGACTTGTGTGTTGGAAGTTCGTTTGATGTGATTTCATATCAAGGTGGAGTGTTGTGATTTGTGACATGAAATCACACATGTTAATGAAGATCGATTCAATTGATTTGATTGATTGATTAACTAATTGATTTGATTGATTAGTTGATTGATTGATTGATTGATTGGTTAATTAACTGATTGATTGTATTATAGAAGGAAAGAAATAAATACTTTATTCTGGATATATTTCTGAGTGGCAAATTTGATATTTGCTTAGGTCTTCTATTCTACTATATTAGCAACATCTAGGATTGGATTAAGAGCATTGGATTGTGGCCGAAATAGTTAATACAAAGGTTGCCACTGTTCTTCATTGTTCTCCTTCTCCAACAAAAGGTATAGTCATCTAGAATTCTTTCCCTATCTCAGTAAGGTTATTGATTCTTGTAATTTTATTTATTTTTGGTTGTTGATCCATTGTATGTAAACAAAAATTTGTATTTTGAATCAATAAAGAGGGTGGTAGGGTGGAATATTTTATGTTTGTGTAACGTCCAAGATTTTTAGTCGATTTATTTTGAATATTTAAATTTTATTTTAAATATTGATTTGAATAATAAATGGATTTTTATTGAATTATCAATTTAATAATCGATATATGATTTGATATCGAAGATACTGAATTTTCGTAATATGAGACTGACAACAATTCGATTCAGAATTTAAAACTGAATCAAAAAACAGTTCAGTTTAGTAATATAAATTCTATATTAATTAGAATGATAATAATGAATTATTATCGATAAATTTAATTGTTTGGAATCGATTTATATTTTAATCGAATTTAATTTAAATCGTTAATTTAAGCTGTTATCTCTTATATACAATCAAATTAAATTACATAATCATTTCTGTGGAGTTCAGAATAATGCTATAATCTGAGAGCGTCAGTTGTTACGTTGAATAGCAATTCAGGATTTCAAATTAAGAACCATGAGATATTTTTAGCTGATAAGATCGAAATCAAATCAAGTTAAATCGAAATCAAATCAATTTAATTAATCATACCCTAGGACGACCTATTATTTTACCTCACGCGGACCTATTTTTCATTATATAAACAATTGAAGTGTTCATCTCTAAAATCTAAAGCTTCAACAATCAAAATCAGAAAAATGGGCAGCCTTCTGTAATAATCGAAATCGAATTCATCCCCCAAGAATCAAAGATCAAGGCCGACCCTGTTTCACTCTTATTCCATTTGTTCCCTACAGTATTCCCAAATCGAAAAAGGGGAGAATTCAAATAAATAGTACGAATTGATTTCTAAAAGCCTAGAATTGATTCCTCTTCGTTCATTAAGGTGTCGCGATTTCATGGAAGACGGGTTGATCTTCGGTTGGGTGTTCGAAGGGTTGCAACTGGGGTGCGATACTGATGTTGATGGGGTTACTGTTGGGTTCGAAATGAGGAAGTTCGTTTGGTTCTTCGAAGACAGCCGAGGTGTGCGATTCCAGAAGAGGATCGATGTAGTAATAAAGCGATACTGGTAGTTTGTGGCATCTGGTATGTCGAGCAGATCTAAAAAGGGAAAATCGCGATGTTATAGGGAGGACTGGAGTTTGGTTTTCAGGCCAAAGTTTGGAAGAACAGTGGAGGGGTAAGAGGTTCGGCTGTGTATTGCAGTGTTTGTTGATGTTTGACAGTGGGATTGGGAGGTTTGGTTTATGAGTATTAGTGGATAATCTGAAGTTAGTTTTTTAACCTGATGATGAACGTGACAATCGAAGTTCGGCAGATGGATGTGCTATATTTTAAGATGTGTGAGAGGAAGAAGGTCAGTGCATTATTTTTAGAAGGTCGACACTGATTTTGGTTGCATATTCAAATGGGGGTCCGCGTGTGAGTTTCGAGGAAGGAGATGAATTGGATAGTGGTGTGGATTAGCTTGGTAGTGGATAACATAGTAACGATAGCGCTCGTGAAGTGTTTGATGAGACGCCAAAGTAGTGATGGATAAAGGGTGCAAATTTTTATTTAATTTAATTTAAATATAATGAATTATTCATTTTGAAGTTAATATGAATAAATAACAGCATAATCGATTAATGAAATTAAATATTCGTTCGTGTTAGGTAAATTTCATTCGAATAGGTTCGAGCCGACAATATGGGATTAACGGGATATTCAGCTAAGACAAATAGAGGTGAGTAAATCTCACTTAAAATTTTATTTTTATCATTAAAAATAAATTGTTGGATGTTTGGATGCATGCATGAATTATTGAATTACTGTGGTAATATATATTAGTTATTTAGGCTTGGTGATTGTGGTTATTATATATATATATATATATAGGATTTCCTGCAGTACCATAAGCGGATGCCCGTAGTATCATTAGCGGATGACCCTAGCGCCCCATGATATATGAGTGGATGACCTTCATACTGCGATATCCTGTCTTGAAGCAGGATTGGTATTATTTATGTTGATTAACATCTGTGGATGCAGGGAAAACTGGTTGGAGGGATCCAACTGGATTCCTAAAATTTATTTATTGTTGTTTATCTATTTATATGTGTGATGTGTTGAAATTGGATAAATGATTTGTGTATTTGGATGATTAAATTTCACTGGATGTAGGAATTTATATAAAAAAATATCATAAAGAGGGATTTTAGATTTAAAAAGGAAAAGTTATTTTTCGGAAAACGAAATCGAATATCGAATGAATTAGTAATTATTAACTAGTTTCCAGTAGTAAAACAAGTAATTGAATTTATAAACGATGTTTATAAATGGTGTTAACTACCTAAGACTCACTCAAACATTATATCGAACATCATGCATGCAACAAGTTCACCAACATCGGATTGAGCAGCTTGCTGGACGTATCCCGTCTGCTCGGTCGTCCTTTCGAGCGTGGTCGGTCTGGCACAAACGAATGGAGTGATCGGTCCTCGCATGGGAAAGGGCGGAGGCTCTGGAAAAACAAGGTGGTCGGTGCTGGAAACTCGTGCTGGTCGGTCACGGAGTCTTCATGCTGGTCGGTTTTGGGAGGAGCACCACCTGGTCGGTCGCGACAGCGGCCTCCTCCTGGTCGAGCTTGGAGCGAGCAAGGTCCGGTCGAGCTTCCCCTTGGTCGGTCTAGAGCTTCAGCCTTGGTCGTTCAAACAAAGCATGTTGGCGAGGACGAGCAGCCATCACCTAGTCGATCACGATAGGAGCGCCGCCTGGTCGGTCTTGACATTTGCTGATCGGTTGTAGATGAAAGCCTGAGAGTACG